>OZ023214.1:9463830-10091330 GCA_963995525.1 Escarpia spicata | reverse complement strand
CAGACACACAGACACACAGACACACAGACACACAGACACACAGACACACAGACACACAGACACACAGACACACAGACACTCAGATACACACAGACACACGTACGCACACACACAAACACACACACACACACACACAGTGACCACACACACACACACACTGACACACTGATACACATAGACACACACAGACACACACACGCACACACAAACATATACAGATACACACAGACACACGCACACACGCACACACGCACACACGCACACACGCACACACGCACACACGCACACACGCACACACACTCACACACACACAGACACACACAGACACACAAAGAAACACAGACACACAGACACACAGACACACAGACACACAGACACACAGACACACATACCCACAGACACACACACCCACACCCACACCCACACAACCATACAACCACACAGAGTGACACCCATACACGCATACACAAACACATAAACACACATACATACACACATAGACACCACACACACACGCGACCGCACACACACGCGCGCGCACACACACACACACCTACACAGACGCACACAGAGTACACAAACAGATACCACCCTTACGTACACACACAAACACACATACACACTACACACACACAAACATACACACACGCACACACAGATACTACACACACACGCGCACACACACATACACACGCATAAACACACACATATACACCAAGCACACGCACACACACATCGATACAGATATACACACATACACCATATTCACAGATGCACCACATACCCCCCCACACAGACTCATACATCACACACACACAGACACACACAGACTCATACATCACACACACACAGACACACACAGACTCATACATCACACACACACAGACACACACAGACTCATACATCACACACACACAGACACACACATACACACACAGACTCATATATCACACACAAACAGACACACACAGACTTATACATCACACACACACACACACACACACACACACACACACACACACACACACACACACACACACACACACACACACACACACACACACACACACACACACACACAGACACCTCACAGAGACACACACGGACACACACATACAAACACACACACACACACACACACACACACACACACACACACACACACACACACACACACACACACACACACACATAAAACTACACGCACACACACAGACACATACAGACACAACACAAAACTACACACACTCACACAATCTCACACACGCAGACACACACATCACGCGCACGCACACGCACACACATATACACATACACAAGTACACAAAGACACACACGAACAGACACACAAACACGCACAGACACACACACACACACACACACACACACACACACACACACACACACACACACATACATACACACACGCACATACACAAAGACACACACGAACAGAAACAGACATACACACGCAGAAACGTTCATATAAACACACACTCGCACACACAGACACACACACACTCACATACACACAGACACACACCACGCATACATACACCACACACACACCATATACACACAGACACACAAAACTACTCACACACAGACAGACACCATACACACACACAAACACGCACACACAGAGACACACACAGACATACACAAATACGCAAACACGCAAACACGCACACACAGGCACACACAGGCACGCACAGACACACAGACACAAACGCACAGACACACACACATATACCCCCCACACACAAAACTATTCACACATACACATAAACACACACAGACACCATACACACACACACACACCCAACCACACACACACACCCACTCACACACAGACACTCACATATAAATACACACATAAAACTACACACACAGAAACACACACACACACACACACACACACACACACACACACACACACACACACACACACACACACACACACACACACACACACACACACACACACACACACACATACAGACAACATATACACACACACAAAGACATTCGTGCTCATATGAACAGACACACATACACAGACACACAGACACACAGACACACAGACACACAGACACACAGACACACAGACACACAGACACACAGACACTCAGATACACACAGACACACGCACGCACACACACACAAACACACACACACACACAGTGATCACACACAGTGACCACACACACACACACACACACACTGATACACATAGACACACACACACAGACACACACACACACACACACACACACACACACACACACACACACACACACACACACACACACACACACAAACAGATACAGATACACACAGACACACGCACACACGCACACACGCACGCACGCACACACACTCACACACACACTCAGACACACACAGACACACACAGACACACAAAGACACACAGACACACAGACACACAGACACACAGACATACAGACACACAGACACACAGACACACAGACACACATACCCACAGACACACACACCCACACCCACACAACCACACAACCATACAACCACACAGAGTGACACCCATACACGCATACACAAACACATAAACACACATAGACACCACACACACACGCGACCGCACACACACGCGCGCGCACACACACACACACCTACACAGACGCACACAGAGTACACAAACAGATACCACACTTACGTACACACACAAACACACATACACACTACACACACACAAACATACACACACGCACACACAGATACTACACACACACGCGCACACACACATACACACGCATAAACACACACATATACACCAAGCTCACGCACACACACACAGATACAGATATACACACATACACCATATTCACAGATACACCACATACCCCCCCACACAGACTCATACATCACACACACACAGACACACACAGACTCATACATCACACACACACACAGACACACACATACACACACAGACTCATATATCACACACAAACAGACACACACAGACTTATACATCACACACACACACACACACACACACACACACACACACACACACACACACACACACACACACACACACACACACACACACACACACACACACACACACACACACACACAGACACCTCACAGAGACACATACGGACACACACATACAACACACACACACACACACACACACACACACACACACACACACACACACACACACACACACACACACACACACACACACACACACACACACACACACACACACACACACACACACACATAAAACTACACGCACACACACAGACACATACAGACACAACACAAAACTACACACACACACACACACACACACACACACACACACACACACACACACACACACACACAATCTCACACACGCAGACACACACATCACGCGCACGCACACGCACACACATATACACATACACAAGTACACAAAGACACACACGAACAGACACACAAACACGCACAGACACACATACACACACACACACACACACATACATACATACACACACGCACATACACAAAGACACACACGAACAGAAACAGACAAACACGCACAGACATACTCACAGTCACACACAAACTCACACACAGACACGCACACAGACACATGCACAAAACTACGCACAGACACACACGCACACAGCACACACACACAGACGCACATAGACACGCGCACAAAACTACGCACAGACACGCACACACACACACACACACACACACACACACACACACACACACACACACACACACACACACACACACACACACACACAGACACACACACGGATACACACACACAGTCACATACAGACACACACAGATACACAAAGACACAAAGACACACAGACACACAGACACACAGACACACAGACACACAGACACACAGACACACAGACACACAGACACACAGACACACAGACACACAGACACACAGACACACAGATACACACAGACACACAGACACACAGACACACAGACACACACAACCACACAGAGTGACACCCATACACACAGGCACATACACATAAACACACGCAGACACGTACATACACACACAGCACACACATACACACACCCACACACACATACACCACACACACACATACACACGCAGAAACGTTCACATACACACACACTCGCACACACAGACACACACACACTCACATACACACAGACACACACCACGCATACATACACCACATACACACAAACACAGAGGCACACAGACACCACACACACCATATACACACAGACACACAAAACTACTCACACACAGACAGACACCATACACACACACAAACACGCACACACAGAGACACACACAGACATACACAAACACGCAAACACGCAAACACGCAAACACGCACACACAGGCACACACAGGCACACACAGGCACACACAGGCACACACAGGCACACACAGGCACGCACCGACACACAGACACAAACGCACAGACACACACACATATACCCCCCACACACAAAACTACTCACACATACACATAAACACACACAGACACCGTACACACACACACACACACACACACCCAACCACACACACACACCCTCTCACACACAGACACACACATAGAAATACACACATAAAACTACACACACAGAAACAAACACACACACACACACACACACACACACACACACACACACACACACACATTCAGACAACATATACACACACACAAAGACATTCGTGCTCATATGAACAGACACACATACACAGACACACAGACACACAGACACACAGACACACAGACACACAGACACTCAGATACACACAGACACACGCACGCACACACACACAAACACACACAAACACACACACACACACACACAGTGACCACACACACACACACACTGACACACTGATACACATAGACACACACAGACACACACACACACACAAACAGATACCGATACACACAGACACACGCACACACGCACACACACACACACACACGCACACACGCACACACGTACACACGCACACACGCACACACGCACACACGCACACACGCACACACGCACACACACTCACACACACATACAGACACACACAGACACACAAAGACACACAGACACACAGACACACAGACACACAGACACACAGACACACAGACACACAGACACACAGACACACAGACACACAGACACACAGACACACAGACACACAGACACACAGACACCCACACCCACACAACCATACAACCACACAGAGTGACACCCATACACGCATACACAAACACATAAACACACATACATACACACATAGACACCACACACACACGCGACCGCACACACACACACACACACACCTACACAGACGCACACAGAGTACACAAACAGATACCACACTTACGTACACACACAAACACACATACACACTACACACACACAAACATACACACACGCACACACAGATACTACACACACACGCGCACACACACATACACACGCATAAACACACACATATACACCAAGCACACGCACACACACACAGATACAGATATACACACATACACCATATTCACAGATACACCACATACCCCCCCACACAGACTCATACATCACACAGACACAGACACACACAGACTCATACATCACACACACACAGACACACACAGACTCATACATCACACACACACAGACACACACAGACTCATACATCACAGACACACACAGACACACACAGACACACACAGACTCATATATCACACACAAACAGACACACACAGACTTATACATCACACACACACACACACACACACACACACACACACACACACACACACACACACACACACACACACACACACACACACACACACACACACACACACACACACACACACACACACACACACACACACACACACACACACACACACACACACACATACACGCACACACACAAACATATGCACACACATATACCACACATACACACACACACACACACACACACACACACACACACACACACACACACACACACACACACACACACACACACACACACACACACACACACACACACACACACACACACACACACACACTTTGACCATTGAGTTTTGCTAATAATCATTCTAAAATTTTCTGTGACCTCCAGACACTGGTGTTTTTACCTTATTCTACACATGCACGTAAACATGCACGTACGAACACAAGCACGCACGCACGCGCTCATAGGCACTCACACTCGCGCATGCACTCAAACTAACTAACTAATTACTAACACAATATAGACAACGAGTTATTAATCATGTTAATCCAACGTTCTTACACTTTTATAATTGATATAATCTCTTCTTAATTTCTTGCTCTCCGTGATTGTTAAACAACATTCTTTTACCGTAACGGCTTCAGGTCTCTCAGCTCTGAATCATTTTAGTTACTCTCCACTGTGTTCTTTCTTGCGTATATGTATCCTTTTAACGATAATGGCTCCACGCCTGTGTGTAACAATCTAAACAAGGCCTGATTATGATATATGACTGTCACTATAACGATGTACCAAATTAACACATACTAAGTTAAGAAGCGCTACTGTGAGTTGGATAGAAATCAGCACAAAACAACAGTAGCGTACCCTCCACGTGCCTAGGCCGATGACAGGCGTCGACCACCCTCCTGTGCCAACTGGTTCCGAAGGAATGGTGGCTGAATCCATTCTTGCAAATTCTTGATTTTGTTCTACGCCTACTGCTGAATCCACATCGAATTCTGGCGTACCGACCTCAGCATGCGGGCTTCAATGGCATGCTATAGTGTGTCTCTGGTAGACGTTGATGTCTGTCTTATCTATGGTTGTCGCAGCTTAGCCCGTGTTCACTATCAAGGATGTGACGTGTCATCGAGGGACTCATATATTTTTTGGGGTAATTTTGAAAAAAGCGCTCGATTCGTGTAGGGCCTAGTATGTGTGTTATATAACAACGTACGTTCGTGGAAAAAATAATAATACAGTTGCGACACCGCTCAACTTCTTCTTCAGGTTATTGTGGAAACCCCGGCAATCGAGGAATAACTTATCAACATCTGGATCGTTACACTGCTACACCAAATCCGACCACAAACAAATGTCCCAGAATAAACTTTCACATTATCTGTATTACAAAAAGTTATATTTAATAATTGTGCACACAGTTTCCACACACAAATATATATATATATATATATATATATATATATATATATATATATATATATATATATATATATATATATATATATACGCACGCTGCCACATGCTTATTCAAAGGAAATGTATGCTATTATGGCGTTTTACGTCTCTGCATCACATTGAATACGTAAACAAAGGCACAATGAACAATCGATAATTGGGTTACGTAGGTAGAGATACGCAGACATTTAATCGCTGTATATAGATGACAAAACGCTCGTGAAGAAGATATCCCAACCTGTAAGTACGAATTGTTTACCTTCCACGGCAGGTTTGCACACAGAGGCCTAGGTGAGGATTTAGCTTTTCATGTACGGGGTGGGGTGGACCAGTTTACCCGTATCGACTCTGCTCGCACCGCAGAAGACCGCATCTGACAATGCCAATGGACATGGCATCTTAACATCCTAGTCTTGGGATGAAGTGAAATTAATTTGGGAGTCGAACACATTTATTATGAGTATACGGGCCGGTAAACGGTGGGTACGGAAAAGAGTTCCGCTTGAGGTAAACGATTTCCTTTTGAATATAGGCCTACGAGTTTGGGATTTTTTTTATCTTCGGGGGATGGGATGCTGTTGGAGGTCGGAATAGACGGTGCAGCTGGAGGTTTTTTGGTAACCATCAAGAGGTTACTGCAGATAGACGTTTTGGGGTGACATTTTATAGTTTTTTTAACAAGATACACAGCGTATGTGGTATTATTATTGGTAATGTCTAACTATACAGGTTTTATTGTGATAATTTATTTAATTTTTTGTAGACTATGATATTTTGTAGGTCTACGCACCTGTGAACAAGGCAGTAGTCGTGGATGCGACGGTGTTAACATAACGTTTTATTAATAATGTTGTTATTTTGGTTATTATTATTATTATTCGGCTATACGTTGACGACGCGCCAACTCTACTGAACAGCAAAGAACTTGTTTAGTCAAAGACATAGATTACTCTCTTTGTCCGCTGTTCCATGTACACTGTAAAGACAGTTGTAATTGAACTGCACACAGTGTCGTACAAAAATACATCGATTACTATTTATGCAGTAATTGTGATTGATATTTTAAGATACGGTTTCATTTTAGGTCAAAAGCAGTCAAAGAATAGAGTGAGAATGCCCACTCTCTACCGGCTAGCAATACATGATTGGGACAATGATGGTTACATCAATGGTGTCATTGGTACTTTGTTAACTCGATGAGTTTGTCAAGCTGGGTTGTATTCTAATGCCAGTGATACCGACTGCCGGCGTTTTGTTCACTAAGTTGTCCTATGCATTTTCCTACAGATGGAAAGACGACGAGCCAGACCACCCGAAAGAGCGGATTGTGTTGGCGCCAGCAACAGTTTCTACTACGATAGCAACTCGCCTCAGTCGCAATCGGAAATAGACATACCGCCATACAGTCGACATCTGCGGAGTTCACGAATTACACAAACAAGGTCTAACCACAGGTAGCTGTGATATGCTACACTCTCGCGCGCACGCGCGCACGCACGCACAGCCTAAGATATAAATACGTGAGCGTGTACGCGTGCGTGTGTGTGTTCACGCGCACATGTGTATATGCAAAATAAATACTGGCTCCAGTAAATCACTAAATAAAAAATCGTCCAATTGTTCAGAGATTTTTTATTTTAAAAGGAAGTTACACGAAATCAAAATAATATATAATTTCCGTCGTGTTGGTTTTCGTAGAAAACAAATCAAAGCTGCGTAAAACAAAGCATGTTCTACTATTGATACAGTTATTGGTGACATGCGATCGTCAAAATGATTACTGACTATTTAATGTTTGTGACAGCCATGTAAGCTACACCACCAGTTCTGAAGATGAAACAGAAGTACTCGTGCCTAAGTTGGTCCGGCGTCGGCGAGGGAATGCTACTACGTTCACAAAAAAACGCCCATTGCGTACGAAACAATGTGATCAGCTCAACAACAACAACTGCAGCACCGGTCGGTACGGCAACAACATCTACGGTAATCGGTTTAACGACAATTACGCTGATCGTTTCAACGACGACTACGCAGACTGGTCGAACAACTGCACTGCCGATCGGTTCGACGACAACGACAACGACATCGGCCAATTGAGCTACAGCAACACCAGCATCGACCAGCTACCTCCGTCCAGGGGCCACTACGTAGAAGCACGTCGTCGCGCTGCCAAGCTCTTGGGACAGAAGAAGCGACTGAGTCGAGAACGCCAGATGGATGGTCCGGGCACGCCGCCAAATATGTACGTTGGCATGCACAGCGACATTGACAGTCCAATCCGGGAAAATTTGCCGCGCGTACCGATGAGGTGCGCCGGCATCAGCGCGCCTATCGTCGATGTCATGCCGACGCCGCTTCAGCAACGGAAGAACGCCGCTCAGACGAAGGCCGTCCCAGCGGAGAGCACTAGCGACGGCGAGACAACCGACGATCGGGACACGGCCAAATGGAAGCCGCGGCATGCTTACCCGCATTCTGCCGTCGAGAAGCTGAAGGCGGACGCCGGTCTGATGGCACCGCCCGGGTCGCCGTGTCGTCTTGACAGTCCTGCGCGTAACCGCCCGCGGCATGTCGATCTGCTGTACATTGGGGGGCTGTTCACGCTCTCGCTGCTATTGCTCTACATGTTCCTGTGTCGTATGTCGAGAAACCAGACGAAGTCATTGTGGATCCTTCTCTGGCAGGAAGTGAATGCTCTCTTCTGTATCACGTAGTAAGACATAACATGGCGGAAAGCGTGTTGCAACGTTATCCCCTTTCTCCTACAACCTCCAAAACGATCTCCAACTAAAATGATTAAAAAAAGAACTGCTGTGTACTTTAAGACGATGATTGGAGAATACGCCTTATATTTGGAGTATAATTTATAGCAAATGTACAAATAAAAGTCAGATTTTTTATATATTCGATTAAATGAGTGATACGTCATAGCATCGACAAGCCTCTTTTGGTTGGATTTTGTATGCACAGCGAGAAAAGTGATGTGTTTGATTCGGTATTTTGGGGAAGTTTCTTATGGACTAATTTTTCAAGGGTACCAGATGCTCGATGTTCAAATGTTCGATGTTTGTGTTGCCCATCTTTCTCATCTGCAACTCCTGAGTTCTGACAATGTTCCCAAGACCGCAAATTTACTCAAATATATTTTGCGCCTCCAATTTCCGCTCTTACGAACGAAGGTTTTGATGTTCTCAAAACAAATAGATGATCAATATGTCTTTTTCTTGACGCTCAAAGCTCAATTGAACTATCCGAAAATGTCCACAGGGTAGACTAGTTATAATTCCCAACCATCGATCTTCTGGTCAAATTGAGAACAAATGTTGTCGCCGCGTCGGCGTAACTTCACCTTATTGTAACCTGAAAGAGGGCACATTTCAAAGGGTCTAGGGGGCACGGTCGCGTGGGCCCATTACAAAACCTCTGCGGGCACGCCAAATTCCTAAGATCTAAGGGGGGCACATGCCGGATCCGCCTATGCTGCGTATTGTGTAAATTACAAACCATAGTTTGCTCTTATAGTTATCAATAAAAACGTTAAATGATTTAATAGTTAGAAAGACCCGACAAAGACCCGACAGCGCAAAATGGTTCGGCTGTATCCTGTAATCACTACTGACATATTGCTGAATGCGATTCTGCTAAATCGCGCACTACTTAACTAGCCAATAGGCATTCTACGGTGAACGTGTTCGATAACAGCGGGTGTCCAACGTGGTACCCAACGTGGTGTCCAACGTGGTGTCCAACGTGGTATCCAACGTGGTATCCAAATTGGTGTCTATCGTGGCGTTCAACGTGACGTCTAACATAGCGTTAAACGTGGCATCCAACGTGGTGGCTAACGTGGTGTCTAATGTGGCATTCAACGTGCCGTCAAACGTGGTATACAACGTGGTGTCCAACGTGCTTTCCAACGTGTTGTCCAACGTGGTGTGCAACGTGGCATCCAATGTAGCATCCAACATGGTGTACACCATGGTGTCCAACGTTCAGTCCAACGTAGTGTCCAATATGGCGTCTAACGTGGTATTGAACATGGTATCAATTTTAATGTCGAATCTGGTGTTATACAAGGTATGAAATATGATGTCTAATATGGTGTTATACAAGGTATCAAACATGATGTCGAATCTGGTGTTATACACGGCATGAAACACGATGTCGAATATGGTGTTATACACGGTATCAAATATAATGTCGAATACGGTGTTATATACGGTATCAAACATCATGTCGAATCTGGTGTTATACACGGTATCAAACATCATGTCGAATATAGTGTTATACACGGTATCAAATTTGATGTCGAATATGGTGTTATACAAGGTATCAAACACGATGTCGAATATGGTGTTATACACGGTATCAAACATAATGTCGAATATGGTGTTATATACGGTATCAAACATGATGTCGAATATCTGAAATTGATCAAATGGTCTGAAAAGTGGCAAATGCTGTTCAATTTTGGGAAATGTAAATGCCTCCACACAGGTCATGGGAATGAAGAGGTAAAATATAAAATGGGGGGTACTGTTCTAAGTACTACTGTAAAAGAAAAGGACTTAGGGTTAACCATTAGTGCTGATATGAAGGTTTCAGAGCAGTGCGGAATTGCAGCGTCAAAGGGAAATCAAATCCTTGGATTAATTAGGCGAAATATAGCGTATAAGAAAAAAGAATTAATAGTACCGCTGTACAAAACAATAGTGAGGCCTCATTTAGAATATTGTATACAAGCATGGAGGCCATATCGCAAGAAGGACATAGATATGCTAGAAAGAGTACAGAGGAGAGCGACTAAAATGATACCAAATCTGAGGGATCTTAGTTACGAAATACGCCTAAAAGAATGTGGTTTAACAACACTAGAGACCAGGAGATTGAGAGGAGATCAGATAGAAGTGTTTAAAATATTGAATGGTTATGAAAATATTGATAGAAACATTTTTTTCTCAGTTAAGAAAGATAGAAGGACCAGAGGACATGAAGCTACATTAGTAAAGGAGCAGTGTAGATTAGATATAAGAAAGTTCTCATTCTCACAAAGGACTGTAAATGAATGGAACAGATTATCTCCTGATTGTGTTGGTGCTAGTAGCGTGAATATGTTTAAAAATAAAATCGACACACACCTTAAAAAGGCGGGATACATGTAGATAAAAAGTATTGGACTCTCGATAAGCCAAAAGGCTTCCTTGTCCAACTGCCATCCAGAGTAATTTTCTGGATGGCAATCTTGTTAAATCTTGTTAAATATGGTGTTATACACGGTATGAAACACGATGTCGAATATGGTGTTATACACGGTATCAAACATAATGTCGAATACGGTGTTATATACGGTATCAAACATGATGTCGAATATGGTGTTATACAATGTATCAAACATGATGTCGAATATGGTGTTATACAATGTATCAAATGTGATGTCGAATATGGTGTTATATACGGTATCAAACATGTTGTCAAATATGGTGTTATACACGGCATCAAACATGTTGCCGAATATGGTGTTATACACGGTATCAAACATGTTGTCGAATATGATGTTATACAAGGTATCAAACATGTTGTCGAATATGGTGTTATGCACGGTATCAAACATGATGTCGAATATGGTGTTATACAAGGTATCAAACATGTTGTCGAATATGGTGTTATGCACGGTATCAAACATGATGTCGAATATGGTGTTATACAAGGTATCAAACACGATGTCGAATATGGTGTTATACACGGTATCAAACATGATGTCGAATATGGTGTTATACAAGGTATCAAACATGTTGTCGAATATGGTGTTATGCACGGTATCAAACATGATGTCGAATACGGTGTTATATACGGTATCAAACATGATGTCGAATATGGTGTTATACAAGGTATCAAACATGATGTCGAATATGGTGTTATATACGGTATCAAACATGATATCGAATATGGTGTTATGCAAGGTGTGGTGTCTACTGTTATAGACCGCTCCCCTCCTCATGTAATTAAGGCGTGATCCCTGGGCGGAAGCAGGGAGTAGAAATACGGAGTTAAAACTGGAAAGCATTTGTTTGTGTGAGTCTCTGTATTAATCGATGTTTAGATACGATACAATTGAATACACTACAGTACATTGGCGACGAGTAAAACTACAAATGAACACTCAGTTGAACGATAAAACGAAACGAGAATGGCAGTAGTGCTGGAAATCGCAATTATTCCGATGTTTGATACAAAAAGCAATCCGACCCAACTCGGAATAAAATGGACGCAGTGGCGTCGCAGTTTTGAACTGTACGTGAAAGCGAAAGGGGTAACAGATATGAAACAAAAGCGGGCGATGCTGTTACATCATGCAGGACCAGAAGTCCAAGAGATTTTCTTCACGATGGAAGAGGTTGGTGGTAACGATGGTTACGAACACGCAATAACAACATTGACAACTTATTTCACGCCAAAACTACAAAAGTCAACATTCCTTTCGAAAAACGCGTGTTCCGTCAAGCCAGACAGATAGACAATGAAACGACAGACCAGTTCGTAACAAGGCTAAAACAACTGACGAAAACATGAGAATTCGGATCCGAGGGAGACAACATGATACGAGATCAACTTGTCGAATCGTGCAAATCGCATCGTTTGCGTCACAAACTATTGCGAGAGAGAGAGAGACCTGACATTATAAAAGGCTCAAGATATTGCTAGAGCAGAGGAAGCAGCAGATATGCATGCCAGAAAAATGGAGAAGGGAAATGTGCAGATGCCGCAAGAAGTAAACAAAGTGTCATGCAGTGATGGTTGCCATGGCAGCAGCAGCAACGGCAACGGTACGAAGAAAGGCACCAGATCAAAATATCAAAGCAGGTCGAAATGTGGATATCAACATTCTACGTCATGTTACATATGTGGGAAGCCTGATCATTTTGACAGAGATCCTCACTGCCCGGCAAAGAATGAACTATGTCGAAAATGCAATATGAAAGGACATGTTGTAGTGATGTGCAAAACGAAACAAAAGTGTGGAAGACAGCGGGGACAAGATAAAGTGGTAAACAAAGTTGCACAAAACACCAAGAGTAACAACGAGTGCATATCAGCGTGAATAGACAGAAGAAGAAGTACATAAAACAACAGGAAACTGTTGTAAAGATGAATGAGAGAGCAGTTCATTGCATGATCGATCCAGGTGCGAGTGTAAATATCATAGACGAAAACACGTACCAAGAACTTGGTTGTCCAAAGCTATCCAGAAAGAAGACAAATGTGTTTGCATATGGAAGCAAGCAAGCATTAGATGTAAGAGGGAAGTTTATTGCCGAAATTGAAGTGGGACACAGATACACAGCTGCACCAGTGTTAGTTGTGCAAGGCGATTCAGGTAACATTCTGAGCTACCAGACAGCAACGGAACTAGACCTAGTGAAGATCCAGACAGTGAATCAAGTAGATGGTCACACCGAAACAAGTTCCGAGGAAATATTCCGTAAATATCCAAAGCTGTTTGATGGAGTCGGGAAACTGAAAGACTATCAGTTGAATCTGCACATAAACGAGAATGTACAACCGATTGTACAGCTAACGTGTAGAATCCCGTTTGCGTTGAGGAAGAAAGTGGAAAGCAAACTCCGAGAGCTGGAGGAAATGGACATAATCGAACGAACGACTGGACCAACCTGTTGGGTGTCTCCCGTAGTTGTTCCAAAACCGCCGGGAGAGATCAGACTATGTGTCGATATGAGACAAGCAAATTCGGCAGTAGAACGAGAGCGACACCAATTCAAACAGTGGATGAAATCCTCGAGGTCATGAACAATAGCACGGTATTCAGCAAGATCGATTTGAAAATGGGATACCACCAGATAGAGTTAAACGAGAAATCTCGTGAGATCACGACGTTCACAAGTCACGTGGGACTATGGCGATACAAACAATTTGTATCCCAAATGTTTGGGATATCGTCAGCACCAGAGATGTACCAACATGTCATACAGGATGTATTGCAAAAATGTGAAGGAGTGAACAATATCTCTGATGATCTTATCATCTATGGGAGGGACGAAGCCGAACACCGACGAAGACTCGAAGCGGTGCTGAAACGTCTAAGCGAGAGAGGTCTCACACTGAACATAGACAAATCAAAGTTCTACATGTCCAAGTTAACGTTCATGGGACATGTGCTGTCGAGACATGGAATTGTACCAGACGATTCCAAAGTGGAAGCAATCACGAAAGCAAAGCGACCGGAAAATGCATCAGAAGTCCGCAGCTTCATGGGACTGGTCACATACTGTTCGAAGTTCATTCCAGACTTGGCAACAGTGGCTGAACCATTACGACGGTTAACTAAACACAATGTGTCATTCGAGTGGAAACGCGAACAACATGAAGCGTTTGAAAGTGTGAAAAGGAGCATGACGAATGCAGCGACTCTTGCGTACTTCGACAGGAGCAACGATGCAAAGACTCAATTGTGCATCAGCGGTGGGACTCGGCGCTGTGTTGATACAGCAAGAAAATGGCGAATTTCGTCCTGTGTACTATGCAAGCAGAACACTCGCAGACGTCGAACGTCTATATTCTCAAACGGAGAAAGAAGCACTGGCCTTGGTTTGGGCGTGCGAACGATTCCACATGTACCTTTACAGTATTCATTTAAAACTGATCACAGACCATAAGTCGTTGGAGAAAATCTATTGTGCGAGATTGCGTCCGTCAGCGCGAATTGAACGATGGGTTCTGCGTTTGCAACCGTATAATTTCACGGTGAAATACGTACCCGGACCCATGAACATCGCGGATGCTTTGTGTAGACTGACACAAGTGAACAAATTACCTACTGAAGTGAAACATGGACCATGCAAAGTGTCACAGGTTGCAGATGAGTACATCAACTTCGTTGCAACTAAAGCTGTACCTCAAGCTTTGACAGCGCGAGAAATTGAACGGGAATCAGCAGCTAATTCAGAACTTAAATCAGTGAGACAATTCCTGAAAAGTGGTGACTCACGAACGTGCCCCCAAGTTTACAAGTGGGTAAAAATGAACTTTCTGTCGTAGAGAAAATGGTCTTACGTCAAACACGAATAGTGATACCCAAATCACCGAGGAAATGTGTCATAGAGTTGGCGCATGAGGGACATTAGGTAGTAGTAAAAACCAAGAGTTGACTACGCGAAAAAGTATGGTGGCCAGGAATTGATGTGGCCGTGGAACGAGCCATAAGATCATGTCATGCGTGTCAAATTGTGACACCACAGTCAAAACCAGAACCTATGCACCGTACAAGACTACCAGATGGTCCATGGCAAGACTTAGCGCTTGATCTGATGGGACCGTTCCCAAACGGAGAACATATATTTGTTGTGACTGATTACTACAGCAGATACCCGGAAGTCGCGACATTGAAGTTTACTACGACAGACAAGCTTATCGGGAGTCTTGAAACGATGTTCGCGACGCACGGATTACCTATGTCCGTGACGACTGACAATGGGCCAAACCTAGTGTCAGCAGAGTTTGAAGAATGTCTTCATAGCAATGGAATCAAGCATCGTTCCGTGACTCCGCTATGGCCACAAGCTAATGGAGAAGTAGAGCGTGCCAACAGAACTCTACTGAAGGCTATTAGAGCAGCACAAGTCGAAGGACGTGATTGGAGAAGAGAACTCAACACACATCTTCTCGCTTACAGAAGCACCGAATCACACAACTACAGGTGTGAGTCCGGCTGAATTGTTGTTCCGGCAAAAAATTCGCACGAAACTACCTTCCTTCGAATCCAACAGCAACATGACCGATGGGGGTGTACGCAATCGTGATACTAAATTGAAGATGAAAGGGAAAGAGTATTCGGGTGACCGAAGAGGTGCACGGGAAAGTACCATTAAACCGGGTGACAAAGTTGTACTACAACAGAAGAAACAGAACAAACTGACCCTGGCATACGAACATGTGCCGTACACAGTTACACGCAAACACGGTAACCAGGTAGTGATTGAATCACGTGATGGCGTGCAGTACAAGAGAAACTGTTCACATGTAATGAAGTATGTTCTCCCAGACATAACTCCACGAGATGATGAAACAGACAATGACACTGAGTCAGAGTATATTCCAGACTCTATTTCTCTTTCAAGTAATGAGTCATTGGTGAGACAAGATGATCAACCCGAGGCTGCCGATCATGCCAAACTGAACATTGGTGATCGTAGACAACCCCGTGAAAGAAGAGAACCCGAGGCTGCAGATCATGACAACCCGAACATCGGTGATCGTAGACAACCCCGTCAAAGAAGACCGCCTCAGTACCTGAATGACTTTATTTTAAAGTGATGAGTGGAAAGTGGAAATTCTGAGACTTTGTTTACAGATTTATCGTAACGAAATGATGGACAATGTTGATAATAACAAGTACCTCTTTATTTGGGAAACATTATCCAGATCACGTAAGCATAATAATTACAAACGAAGAACTGTTGACCAAATGGACGTTAGATATGAAAGTTGAGAAAACATGTTTCCAGTTTGAATAAGGGAAGGATGTGGTGTCTACTGTTAAAGACCGCTCCCCTCCTCGTGTAATTAAGGCCTGATCCCTGGGCGGAAGCGGGGAGTTGAAATACAGAGTTAAAATTGGAAAGCACTTGTTTGTGTAAGTCTCTGTATTAATTGATGTTTAGATACGACACAATTGAATACACTACACGAGGTATCAAACATGATGTCGAATATGGTGTTATATACGGTATCAAACATGATGTCGACTATGGTGTTATACATGGTATCAAACATGATGTCGAATATGGTGCTATGCACGGTATCAAACATGATGTCGAATACGGTGTTATATACGGTATCAAACATGATGTCGAATCTGGTATTATACAAAGTATGAAACATGATGTCGATGGAATATGGTGTTATACAAGGTATCAAACATGAGGTGTAATATGGTGTTATACACGGTATCAAACATGATGTCGACTATGGTGTTATACATGGTATCAAACATGATGTGGAATATGGTGTTATACAAGGTATCAAACATGATGTCGAATATGGTGTTATACAAGGTATCAAACATGATGTGGAATATGGTGTCGAAACGTGTTCGATTGACTTTCCCTATTTAGAGCAAAATGTCTACAGATAGTCAAAAGTTCAAAACATATTTGAAACCAACATCATCTATTATTAAAATGGTAAATCTACTGTAACTACTACGTTTAATTGCTTATATTAATAATAATAATAATAACCGCAATAACAACAACAATGATGGCCATATCTGGTTGAATTGTTACGTCACAATGCTTAATTTGGCTGAACGTCGCCTTGTCAACTCCTGGTGTCAACAGACAACGAAAGTTAGAGTGGATGGTGTAATAAATTACTACGTTTACGGCGCACGTTTGCATAAAGGCCAAACCCGGTGTCAGCGCCGTCAAACTGACGACAGGTACCCGAAGAACTGAACCGCGGAGTCACTCTAGACGACACCTGGACGTCAGATCCGTCGGCTGAGAATGCACCGGCAGCCGAAGGGTAGGTTTGGACTTTGGTTGTAGCACATAAGGTGCACTGCGGCCCAGTCCAAGAAAGCCCTAACCCTGAACTGTTTAGTTATCGAAGGCCATCGTACCAGATATAGCAAGGCGGCCTTGGACGTTTGTGTCGCCAGGGCATGGCGAATAATGGAATAGTGGAAGAGTTGGCGTAGTCGAGGTCACATCAAACAACTATGTAGCACAGTAGGCCATATAGTATATACTCACTCACAATTAGCAGTTTACAGAATCGATGCATGACAGTAGGATTTCAGTTGTAGCTGTCGCTAGTGTTTTGCAGAAAGAGCATCCGAGAGGTAAGTGTGAAGTATTTACGTATTTCCAGTATCCTAACTTTTCACCGAATATCCCCAGATTGCACGGATCATTGCACAGCTGCTCACGCTGCAAGGCCGGAAGGAGTTGTCTTGTAATAATTTACAGCGTGTTGAAGCACGTAAAGCGTTTCTAAAACGTGCTTGCTGTAGCGTCTCTGTTTCTAGTAAAAACGCGCATAAGTGTTTTAGCAAGAGGCATGGCTTCATGAATTTACATTTATGTCTTTATGTCAATCTAAGCGTGATAGAATACCTGAACTTGTGTCTAAGCATACAGATGAATAACTTAAAATACATAAATAAGATGTGTTTGTAATTTATCTCCATACCGTTGAAAACAGTCATTTTGAAATCCAAATTATCATGAATATATAATCATATAGAGGTTACCAGTTTTGTCAGAGAAACGTAAAGTGAATGTTATGTTATGAAATAGTCAGGCTAGGCCAAATCGTCAGACAAACATAATATTATAGTTATGCCCATGTATTTACGGCTTTACAAACGGTCTACTAAACCTGTGAATCAGGCACCTAATGCCATGAATATACTTGGTTAACAGTGGTTTCGCATTTCCAAGATAACCATCTTTACGGATCTGTATCAATGCTGAAGCATATAACTTAAACAGCAGCTGTACAATGTGTCAAGGCTGGCGAAAAGTAGATAAGGCCAGTTTCCACACAAGCTCATATAAACACTTTATATAAGGTACAACTGTAGGCTGCGTCGCATAGCATATATTCGCAATGTTTGGTTAAACCGGAAAGCTAGACTATACAAAAACGAAGACAAAATTTATTTTAGTCATCCATAACCTAAACTAGTTGTAGTTCTGCAAGAATAAAGTTTACCGTGCATCAGGTATTTATTCATAGGCACATTGATGTGTTTTATCTACGGATCGGTCCACATATAAAATAACCAGTCCAAACTGGTTCTATGCGATACGTTTAGGGCCCAATATTTTGTACCCAATTGGTATTTTTCAAAAAAGATATCATAAATTTATTTTGTTGTGCACATTTCTCCTGTTGGTGATGCCAATCGGACACCAGTTTCTAGTAAAGCAGTTAGTAACACATGTTTCCTTAGAGGAATGATTTACCAGAACTTAATTACCCTAAATGTGTGACGTCAGCTGATTTTTCGCGTCGTTTTATTGTTTATCCACTCATTTGTTACAATCGGTTTAGCTGTAAAAAAAACAGACGACAGAATGTTTCATAGGAACGTGTATAATAGCAAAGCGTAAATTATTTCAGTCACACCCCAGACGAATTAAAAAAAATCCATATTTATGAACTACCCCTTGTAACATCCTGGACTATAGTGTCATATTATCGAACTTTATAATATTGTTGGGCTGATTCTTTCCTGCGACACAGACACGGAATACACGAGTTGCGTTTACGATCAGTCGATCACAAGTCTTGTTGTTTTGTCATTACGTGCAATTGTTTCATGGTGGCAGCGGTTCGAAACGAATCAACGAAGAAACCACACAACGTAAGGACATTGCTGGCCCACTGCCTAACGAATTGGCAGTACATTGATGTGTTTATCGCACCACCAACGTGGCAACAATAGCGAAGCCGAACTACTTTCGCGTACATCACTGGGCCCACGAACGTTTACGTTGACAAGCGCGTGTGAATACATACGAAGCTATTCAAGTGAAGCGGCGCATCTACTAGAAAATCCGTGAAGACATCGACGAATCGACTCAACAACGCCCCTTAGCCGTTGAAAACCTACGCGAGGCACGACCGTACGACGACGTACGCAGCGCGGCAGCGACGACGGAACAACACGTCGGCGATTCTATCAGCTCGAGTGACCCAACTCTAGTGTAATCTAATTCGCCAGACGGCGGCACGTGTACTGCGAGTGTCATCGCGGCACGCTCGTATGAACTCATCCGCTAGGGTGTAGCACTGTACCTCGTGCTAGCCGCAAGTTGTTGCGTGTCTGAATTGAGTGACTGTCAATAAAAAGATTGAATGTCGTCATACTAGCCAACACACTACACAACGTAATGTCTGATCACCCAAGAATGGACTGGACTAGTGCAGACGTGCCATCTCGAGGCTATAGTTGGCGGAGATAGATCGTAGAAATTGGTGGTATAAAAAAGTGGATAAACAAGTGGAATTACTGATTGATAAGTATTATTTTTGCCTTAATATCATTCATAAAGTTGCAATAAACATATATTGAGTAGCAGTTGTGCTTAAAGTTAGTTAGTTAAAGTATTTTAGAACACCTTAGTATAGTGAGTGATAATAGGGTAACTCACTTAGGCGGCTTAGCCTTCGAAAAGTTGTAAACAAGATTTAACAAACCTGATTATGTGGTAGAATATATAGGCGATAAAGTAACAACCATCAAACTACTTACATAAGATAATATCTGTGTAAGCCAGTACTTGCTATATATTTTGGTTAGGTAGCATTGTTGTTAAAATTAAGCAAGGGCGATAGTCGGGCGGCGTAACCTAAATAAATAAAGCAGCCTAACATAACGTAATTGATTGTATTTAAATTAGGTCACTACCGGTGATGTTAGCGTTCGTGTTAGGATAAATAGTCGGCTGTGTAATTGAAATTTGTAACCTAAAGTGTGCTGTAGTACACAGGAAACAGTCTTTATAAAGACTAAGTTAGTTAAGTTATTAAATAAATTCTGATCGGGATATGGCGCCTTGCAAGCGGCAAGTCAAGGCAAAGCGACACTTTGTGTGCGATCACTGCCACAGCTGGGTAGATTTTGCATTGTCCGGGAGTGGAAAGTCATGGGCAGAAACCATGGAGGAAGGATTCACCTTTCAGTGCATTGGATGTTGGAAGGTGGAGTGTTTGCAGAAGGAGATAGTTAGGTTGACAGATATTGTGAAGGGAATGGAGATGGGAATTAGCAAGGAGGCAGGTCGAATGGAGAGAGACGACAGGGAGAGAGGTGAGGATACTGCAAGACTGAAGGAGAATAGCAGTGGCAAGAAAACTGAGGAAAGGAGATTGAGAGGAGAGAAGGTGATTGGAGGGAAAGAAATTGGAAAATCGACAACAGAAAACGTGACGAGCGTGACGGTGACAGGGAAGAAAGTGACTGTAGAGAAGGAGGGAGGGAAGATGGAACGGGAGAGGAGAGAGGAAAATGAGACGGGACGAAAGAAGAAGGGACAAAAGGAAGTGAGAGCAAATGTGATAGAAGATAAGTCGATAAAAGTGACGCTGACAGGAGGAAAGGTGACAAGAGAAAAAGCGACAGGAAAGAATGGATCGGAAGAGAATGTGACAGGAGAGAAGACGGCAGGGGGGAAGACAACAACCAGACAGATGCAAACCGAAGAAGGAGCTATTCTAAGGCAGTGATTGAGGGGGCAATGAGGAAAGAGAGGGTGTTTATGGGTGACTCCATTATGAGAAAGACGGACAAGACACTGAGCGAGGGGAAGGACATCGTTGTTTGTTTACCGGGGGCTAGGATTGAACATGTAACTGACAGGGTAGAGAAGGTATTGGGACATGGCAAGGGGGGGTCTATACTGGTACATGTAGGAACAAATAATGCAGACGGAGGGAACAACTGCGATAGTACAGAAGTATAGACAGTTAGTGGGGAAGCTAAAGAAGACGAGAGTCGAACAGGTTATTTTTAAATAAGACGGCAACAGAATGCTGGAATATATTAAAGAGTGAAATTAAGTGCATAATCGATCAATTTGTACCTTTCAAAAAACAAGGAAAACGGTCCAAAAAGAAACACTTATCGAAAGAAGCCATTAGAAAAATTAAGTATAAACAAATGATGTGGAAGTCATATAGATGTACTGGAAATGATGAAGACTACAACAATTATAAAGAAGCACTTAACCAAGCTACAGCTGAAATTAGAAATTCAAAGAGAAGCTATGAACAACAATTAGCTAGTAATATAAAACATGACGGCAAGAGTTTTTATGCGTATGTTCGAAGCAGAAAGTTCAAGATAAGATCGGTCCTCTAGAAGATAGTGCTGGAAATATAATATCAGAGGGATTCATAATGGCAGAAGACCTGAATAAGTACTTTAGTTCAGTGTTTACCAGGGAAGATATTAGTTCACTGCCAATACCAGAGGCTAAGTTCAAGGGGGCAGATTCAGACTATTTAGGACAATTAATTGTAACCCCGGACATGGTAGCTAAGAAAATAAGGGCTATCAAGGATAATAAATCACCTGGAGTGGATGGTATTCCACCCAAACTACTATTGGAAATTGTAGAACAAATTAGCATACCACTTGCAACAGTTTTCAACTTGTCATTAGAAGAGGGAGTGGTTCCTTTAGAATGGAAAGAAGCAAACATTATACCGTTATTCAAAAAAGGTTCGAGAAACAAGTCAGAGAACTATAGACCAGTGAGTTTAACATCAGTGATTTGTAAATTATTAGAAAGACTAATTAAAGATCACATGGTGGATTTTCTTGTTAAACAAAACTTGATAAACCCATCTCAACATGGTTTTTTTAAAGCGAGGTCATGCTTAACAAATATGTTATGTTTTTTGGAAGACATCACTAAGTGGGTAGATGAGGGATCACCAGTAGATATCGTCTACTTAGATTTTCAAAAAGCTTTTGACAAAGTACCACATCAAAGATTACTGCTTAAACTAAAGGCCCATGGCATAGGAAATGGTATAATAAACTGGATAGAACAATGGCTGATTAACAGAAGACAACGTGTAGTAGTTGATGGGGAGGCTTCAAACTGGAAATCGGTATTGAGTGGGGTACCACAGGGATCAGTATTAGGTCCTGTATTATTCTTAATATACATCAACGATTTGGATGATGAAATAACAAGCAAGGTGTTGAAATTTGCGGATGATACAAAAGTGTTTAGAAGGATTAAAAGTGATGGAGATAGACAGCATTTACAAGATGATCTTGACAGGTTGATCAAATGGTCTGAAAAGTGGCAAATGATGTTCAATTTTGGGAAATGTAAATGCCTCCACATAGGACATGGGAACGAAGAGGTAGAATATACAATGGGGGGTACTGTACTAAGTACTACTGTAAAAGAAAAGGACTTAGGGTTAACCGTTAGTGCTGATATGAAGATTTCAGAGCAGTGCGGAATTGCAGCTTCAAAGGGAAATCAAATCCTTGGATTAATTAGGCGAAACATAACGTATAAGGAAAAAGAGCTAATAATACCGCTGTACAAAACAATAGTTAGGCCTCATTTAGAATATTGTATTCAAGCGTGGAGGCCATATCGCAGGAAGGACATAGATATGCTAGAAAGAGTGCAGAGGAGAGCAACTAAAATGATACCAAATCTGAGGGATCTTAGTTATGAAATACGCCTAAAAAAATGCGGTTTAACAACATTAGAGACCAGGAGATTGAGAGGAGATCAGATAGAAGTGTTTAAAATATTGAAGGGTTATGAAAATATTGATAGAAATATGTTTTTCTCAGTTAAGAAAGATAGAAGGACTAGAGGACATGATCTTGCATTAGCAAAGGAGCAGAGTAGATTTTCATTTTCACAAAGGACTGTAAATGAATGGAACAGATTACCTGCTGATTGTGTGGGTGCTAGTAGCGTGAATATGTTTAAAATTAAAATCGACACATACCTCAGACGGGCGGGATACACATAGATAAAAAGGTCGGACTCTCGATAAGCCAAGGGCTTCCTTGTCCACCTGCTACCTAGAGTTAATTATCTGGGTGGCAATCTTGTTAAACATTTAGGCTGTTTAAGCAGAAATGCCAAATCTACTTCACCGTAAAGGACACCAAGAAAGAAATGATGGTGAACCACATACTACTATACGCGGGAGATGATGGCATTAAAATGTACAATTCCTGGGCACTAACAGACACTGAGAAAAACGACCCAGACGTAGTTTGGGGGAAATTCCAGGATCATATTGAACCAAAAGTCAACTTTCGCCTACAGAGGTTCTACCTGCAGAAGTACAACCAGGCGGCCGGAGAGTCCATTGATGATTACGTCACGCGATGTACGCTACAGGCTCAGAAGTGCAGATTCAGCCCGGCAGAGGCCGACGAACGGTTGATTGAACAGTTGATTATTGGAACTAAGATACCTGAAGTACAGAAACAACTATTAGCCCATGACGAAGTATTTGCGACACTAGACGTCAAGCTACCTAGTGCACGCAACGGCCAGACAGCCGATCTACAGGTCAAAGTAGACACCGGGGCACAAGGAAACATACTTCCACTCAGAATCTTCATGAAGATGTTTCCCGAAGCTATGACGGGACAACACCCGACCCCCGGAGCGCTCACGCTAAAAAACAACACCATCCTATCTGCGTACAACGGGACGCGCATACCACAGTACGGGACGATCAAGCTACCATGTCGGTACCACCAAGGCGTCTGGGTAGATGCTGAGTTCTACGTGGCAGAGACAGACGGTCCAGCGATCCTAGATCGCCAACTCAGACTGGTAACCCTACACTGTTGACGCTGAGAGAAGATACGCAAACATAGAGAGAGAACTACTCACTGTTGTGTTTGGAGCCGAAAGATTCCGAACATACGTCTACGGCAAGCACTTTGTGATCGAAAGCGACCACAAACCCTTGGAAATGATCCAGCTAAACAACCTGACAGCAGCTCCTCCTAGACTGCAAAGAATGCTTTTGAGAATCCAACACTACAACGTCACAATCAAGTACAGACCGGGAAAAGAGTTGCTCCTGGCAGACGGTTTATCGAGACTACCAAACCCTCAAAGCAGAGACGAAATCGACCTCGATGTCATGGTCAGCATGATCCACGAACTACGGAGCGAAATATCAAAAGACACGGTACTCCGCGATCTGCTGAACGTCATCGTCAAAGGGTGGCCACAGAAACGCGACGAAATCCCGAGAAACTTGCTGCCATACTGGTGTTATCGCGACGAGCTGTCCGTGGAGGACGGGATAATCCTGAAAGGTGATCGCACACTGATACCCGACAGTATGAGGGCCGATGTGATGCAGATATTACACGCGGGACACCAGGGCGTAGAGAAATGCAAACCGAGAGCCAAAAGCAGTGTCTTCTGGGATGGCATAAACAAGGACATCGAGGAGGTCATCAAGAGATGCGACGTGTGCCAGAGACAAACCCCAGAGAAACACTGCTACCACACGTACTGCCGACACGACCGTGGCAGATTCTAGGGACCGATCTGTTTCACTACAACAACTCCGAGTACTTGATCGTCGTCGACTACTACTCAAAGTTTCCGCTTATACGCAAGATGCCGACACCGTGTACCAGCCACGCAGTAGTGACGGCCACGGCGGACATCCTCTCGGAACACGGCGCCCCGGAGAAGGTCATGAGCAACAACGGGCCGCACTACGACTGTACCAACTACCGGAAGTTTGCAGAGGAATGAGGATTTGAGCATGTAACGAGCTCTCCTCACTTCCCGCAGTCGAATGGTTTCGTCGAGCGTAATATTCAGTCAGTGAAACGCACTCTTCTCAAGGCCAGGGAGAGCGGAGTCAATCCGCACAAGGCGATGCTTTGCCTGAGAACGACGCCAATAGACCATCACTTGCCATCACCGGGCGAGCTGCTCTACACGCGCAAGATGAAAGGCGACCTCCCGATTCAGCTGAGAAACGTACTGACGCACCGAGACGAGATACACACACGACTACAGGAACGTCAGGACACGCAGAAATCGTATCACGACACGCGTGCACACGACTTTCCTCCACTCACGACAGGGCAGCAAGTGCGCATGCAAGATCACGTGTCAGGCCGGTGGCAGCCAGCCACTGTGACGGGGTCAGCACACTGTTGGACTTCCTGATTGATTACAGACGAAACAAAGTGCATTATATTTTTGAGAAATTATTTTTTACAATGTTCACTTGCTCTGACATAAGTGCATTTGAGTAGTCAGATTTCTAGATGTGATTGTAGCAGCTGTTGACAGTAAAATGGTGTCTTTTTAGCTGATTTTACTAAGCGGAAGGGTATCTGGCAGCAATTTGGCTAGTTGACACTAGCCGGATTACTGCCTGCATGCATTTGTAAATATTGATGGGTGCCATACATACAGGCATTTTGCAAGAGCTAGAGATATTAGATTTTGACTAAAATCGATCAGCATGTCAATGAGATGATAATAACAGCAGGTGGAAAGTTTAAGAAACTTTATAGGTCACGTTTTCTTATAATCACACACAACATTAACATGGTCGCCAATGGGAAAACTGACAGTGTGCTGATCCCTGACGGCAACCTGCGACGAACCGCGCTCCTACCTCATCGAGGCGCAGAACGGTCGCATCCTGCGGCGCAACCGACGTCAACTACAAACGACAGGGTCACCGCGACGAGTACACTTCGCTGACGAGACTCCGCTAGCTGAAGGCGGTGACGTCACATCACAAGTTCAGCCGACGCAGCAGCAGGCGACATCACGTCAGCAACACGAACGCGCACGAAGAACAGACGACGCGACGCAGCTGTCCTATCGAACGAGGTCGGGACGAGCAATCACACAACCCGACAGGCTCGACTTATAGCCTAACACTGGAATAATTAATTGAGTTGCCATATTACATTAGTAAAATATGTGCCACAGTAGATTAGTTGCAATATTAAATTAGAATAATATGCGCCATATATAATCCATAGTTGTAGTTAATGTTCTCGTTACTTAGTAAAAAGGGGGATGTAACATCCTGGACTATAGTGTCATATTATCGAACTTTATAATATTGTTGGGCTGATTCTTTCCTGCGACACAGACACGGAATACACGAGTTACGTTTACGATCAGTCGATCACGAGTCTTGTTTTGTCATTACGTGCAATTGTTTCACCCCTAGCTAAATCACATAAAATGTCAGCCACATACATGCAAAACGTATTGTTTTATAATAGAAATCGAAAACGTATTTTTGTGATCCTACCTATATTAATCCGCTGTTTCGGAGACGGTAACTGCATATCCACCCATGTGCAGAAGTTCATTGACTTGTTCCTATCTTCATTCGCTTCCATGAATGGCCGCTCATATACCAAATGCATTTAAAAAACACAAACGTAGTATTTTATAGGTTTTTTCATTGTACAAATTGAGTTTGTCAAGTAGCGTCGCGAGTTCAAAATACTGTAATGCTGATAATTGCTGCCCGCGGTTTGTGTCTTCATCGGTGAATTTAAGCTAGTTAATATTACAAAAGACATCGGTGGTGTCTGGATAATAAACATACACAATTCATTCGCGCCAGATTGAAATTGAGTGGGCTGAGACAGAGCTACAGACTAATTTTCGCAGCGATGTTCAACAATTGTTGAAGCTCGTCAGAAACCTCGATTTGCATCCACTCCAGACACGCAAACCCCCCCACTTGAGGCTCGAGAAAAATAAAACCCACCTCCAGGCTCTCCAATAACTTCAATTTGAGGCTAGCCAAAATACACCTTCAGGGTCACTAAAATCGTAAAATTGCTCCAATAAATACGCCCCTTTCCTAAAATTTGGGGGTTAATCCTAAATCCAAATGCCACAAAAATTTAGACCCGGAAATGCACACCCTTTCTCTTAAAATAGTGTAGGGCTAATCTTATCTCCAACCCCCCACAACAAATATCGGGGACTGAACCCCCAAGCCCCCGTCCCCCCCCCCCCCCCCCCCCCGTTTCCAGCGCCTATGACATTGTGTCGACCTCCTGTTTGACAGCGTGTCATCCCCGTAGCTACTAACTACGCCACGTTATACAAGGTATCAGACATGATGTCGAATATGGTGTTATATACGGTATCACACATTATATCGAATATGGTGTTATACAAGGTGTGGTGTCTACTGTTATAGACCGCTCCCCTCCTCATGTAATTAAGGCCTGATCCCTGGGCGGAAGCAGGGAGTAGAAATATGGAGTTAAAACTGGAAAGCACTTGTTTGTATGAGTCTGTATTAATCGATGTTTAGATACGATACAATTGAATACACTACAGTACATTGGCGACGAGTAAAACTACAAATGAACACTCAGTTGAACGATAACACGAAACGAGAATGGCAGTAGTGCTGGAAATCGCAATTATTCCGATGTTTGATACAAAAAGCAATCCGACCCAACTCGGAATAAAATGGACGCAGTGGCGTCGCAGTTTTGAACTGTACGTGACAGCGAAAGGGGTAACATATGAAACAAAAGCGGGCGATGCTGTTACATCATGCAGGACCAGAAGTCCAAGAGATTTTCTTCACGATGGAAGAGGTTGGTGGTAACGATGGTTACGAACACGCAATAACAACATTGACAACTTATTTCACGCAAAAACTACAAAAGTCAACATTCCTTTCGAAAAACTCGTGTTCCGTCAAGCCAGACAGATAGACAATGAAACGACAGACCAGTTCGTAACAAGGCTAAAACAACTGACGAAAACATGAGAATTCGGATCCGAGGGAGACAACATGATACGAGATCAACTTGTCGAATCGTGCAAATCGCATCGTTTGCGTCACAAACTATTGCGAGAGAGAGAGAGAGAGACCTGACATTATAAAAGGCTCAAGATATTGCTAGAGCAGAGGAAGCAGCAGATATGCATGCCAGAAAAATGGAGAAGAGAAATGGAGAAGGGAAATGTGCCGCAAGAAGTAAACAAAGTGTCAAGCAGTGGTGGTTGCCATGGCAGCAGCTGCAACGGCAACGGTACGAAGAAGGGGACCAGATCAAAATATCAAAGCAGGTCGAAATGTGGATATCAACATTCTACGTCATGCTACATATGTGGGAAGCCTGATCATTTTGACAGAGATCCTCACTGCCCGGCAAAGAATGAACTATGTCGAAAATGCAATATGAAAGGACATGTTGTAGTGATGTGCAAAACGAAACAAAAGTGTGGAAGACACAGGGACAAGATAAAGTGGTAAACAAAGTTGCACAAAACACCAAGAGTAACAACGAATGCATATCAGCGTGAATAGACAGAAGAAGAAGTACATAAAACAACAGGAAACTGTTGTAAAAATGAATGAGAGAGAGCAGTTCATTGCATGATCGATCCAGGTGCGAGTATAAATATCATAGACGAAAACACGTACCAAGAACTTGGTTGTCCAAAGCTATCCAGAAAGAAGACAAATGTGTTTGCATATGGAAGCAAACAAGCATTAGATGTAAGAGGGAAGTTTATTGCCGAAATTGAAGTGGGACACAGATACACAGCTGCACCAGTGTTAGTTGTGCAAGGCGATTCAGGTAACATTCTGAGGTACCAGACAGCAACGGAACTAGACCTAGTGAAGATCCAGACAGTGAATCAAGTAGATGGTCACACCGAAACAAGTTCCGAGGAAATATTCCGTAAATATTCAAAGCTGTTTGATGGAGTCTGGAAACTGAAAGACTATCAGTTAAATCTGCACATAAACGAGAATGTACAACCGATTGTACAGCTAACGTGTAGAATCCCGTTTGCGTTGAGGAAGAAAGTGGAAAGCAAACTCCGAGAGCTGGAGGAAATGGACATAATCGAACGAACGACTGGACCAACCTGTTGGGTGTCTCCCGTAGTTGTTCCAAAACCGCCGGGAGAGATCAGACTATGTGTCGATATGAGACAAGCAAATTCGGCAGTAGAACGAGAGCGACACCAATTCAAACAGTGGATGAAATCCTCGAGGTCATGAACAATAGCACGGTATTCAGCAAGATCGACTTGAAAATGGGATACCACCAGATAGAGTTAAACGAGAAATCTCGTGAGATCACGACGTTCACAAGTCACGTGGGACTATGGCGATACAAACAATTTGTATCCCAAATGTTTGGGATATCGTCAGCACCAGAGATGTACCAACATGTCATACAGAATGTATTGCAAAAATGTGAAGGAGTGAACAATATCTCTGATGATCTTATCATCTATGGGAGGGACGAAGCCGAACACCGACGAAGACTCGAAGCGGTGCTGAAACGTCTAAGCGAGAGAGGTCTCACACTGAACATAGACAAATCAAAGTTCTACATGTCCAAGTTAACGTTCATGGGACATGTGCTGTCGAGACATGGAATTGTACCAGACGATTCCAAAGTGGAAGCAATCACGAAAGCAAAGCGACCGGAAAATGCATCAGAAGTCCGCAGCTTCATGGGACTGGTCACATACTGTTCGAAGTTCATTCCAGACTTGGCAACAGTGGCTGAACCATTACGACGGTTAACTAAACACAATGTGTCATTCGAGTGGAAACGCGAACAACACGAAGCTTTTGAAAGTGTGAAAAGGAGCATGACGAATGCAGCGACTCTTGCGTACTTCGACAGGAGCAACGATGCAAAGACTCAATTGTGCATCACCGGTGGGACTCGGCGCTGTGTTGATACAGCAAGAAAATGGCGAATTTCGTCCTGTGTACTATGCAAGCAGAACACTCGCAGACGTCGAACGTCTATATTCTCAAACGGAGAAAGAAGCACTGGCCTTGGTTTGGGCGTGCGAACGATTCCACATGTACCTTTACAGTATTCATTTAAAACTGATCACAGACCATAAGTCGTTGGAGAAAATCTATTGTGCGAGATTGCGTCCGTCAGCGCGAATTGAACGATGGGTTCTGCGTTTGCAACCGTATAATTTCACGGTGAAATACGTACCCGGACCCATGAACATCGCGGATGCTTTGTGTAGACTGACACAAGTGAACAAATTACCTACTGAAGTGAAACATGGACCATGCAAAGTGTCACAGGTTGCAGATGAGTACATCAACTTCGTTGCAACTAAAGCGGTACCTCAAGCTTTGACAGCGCGAGAAATTGAACGGGAATCAGCAGCTAATTCAGAACTTAAATCAGTGAGACAATTCCTGAAAAGTGGTGACTCATGAACGTGCCCCCAAGTTTACAAGTGGGTAAAAATGAACTTTCTGTCGTAGAGAAAATGGTCTTACGTCAAACACGAATAGTGATACCCAAATCACCGAGGAAATGTGTCATAGAGTTGGCGCATGAGGGACATTAGGTAGTAGTAAAAACCAACAGTTGACTACGCGAAAAAGTATGGTGGCCAGGAATTGATGTGGCCGTGGAACGAGCCATAAGATCATGTCATGCGTGTCAAATTGTGACACCACAGTCAAAACCAGAACCTATGCACCGTACAAGACTACCAGATGGTCCATGGCAAGACTTAGCGCTTGATCTGATGGGACCGTTCCCAAACGGAGAACATATATTTGTTGTGACTGATTACTACAGCAGATACCCGGAAGTCGCGACATTGAAGTTTACTACGACAGACAAGCTTATCGGGAGTCTTGAAACGATGTTCGCGACGCACGGATTACCTATGTCCGTGACGACTGACAATGGGCCAAACCTAGTGTCAGCAGAGTTTGAAGAATGTCTTCATAGCAATGGAATCAAGCATCGTTCCGTGACTCCGCTATGGCCACAAGCTAATGGAGAAGTAGAGCGTGCCAACAGAACTCTACTGAAGGCTATTAGAGCAGCACAAGTCGAAGGACGTGATTGGAGAAGAGAACTCAACACACATCTTCTCGCTTACAGAAGCACCGAATCACACAACTACAGGTGTGAGTCCGGCTGAATTGTTGTTCCGGCAAAAAATTCGCACGAAACTACCTTCCTTCGAATCCAACAGCAACATGACCGATAGGGGTGTACGCGATCGTGATACTAAATTGAAGATGAAAGGGAAAGAGTATTCGGGTGACCGAAGAGGTGCACGGGAAAGTACCATTAAACCGGGTGACAAAGTTGTACTACAACAGAAGAAACAGAACAAACTGACCCTGGCATACGAACATGTGCCGTACACAGTTACACGCAAACACGGTAACCAGGTAGTGATTGAATCACGTGATGGCGTGCAGTACAAGAGAAACTGTTCACATGTAATGAAGTATGTTCCCCCAGACATAACTCCACGAGATGATGAAACAGACAATGACACTGAGTCAGAGTATATTCCAGACTCTATTTCTCTTTCAAGCAATAAGTCATTGATGAGACAAGATGATCAACCCGAGGCTGCCGATCATGCCAAACTGAACATTGGTGATCGTAGACAACCCCGTGAAAGAAGAGAACCCGAGGCTGCAGATCATGACAACCCGAACATCGGTGATCGTAGACAACACCGTCAAAGAAGACCGCCTCAGTACCTAAATGACTTTATTTTAAAGTAATGAGTGGAAAGTGGAAATTCTGAGACTGATCGTGTTTACAGATTTATCGTAACGAAATGATGGACAATGTTGATAATAACAAGTACCTCTTTATTTGGGAAACATTATCCAGATCACGTAAGCATAATAATTACAAACGAAGAACTGTTGACCAAATGGACGTTAGATATGAAAGTTGAGAAAACATGTTTCCAGTTTGAATAAGGGAAGGATGTGGTGTCTACTGTTAAAGACCGCTCCCCTCCTCGTGTAATTAAGGCCTGATCCCTGGGCGGAAGCGGGGAGTTGAAATACAGAGTTAAAATTGGAAAGCACTTGTTTGTGTAAGTCTCTATATTAATTGATGTTTAGATACGACACAATTGAATACACTACACGAGGTATCAAACATGATGTCGAATATGGTGTTATATACGGTATCAAACATGATGTCGAATATGGTGTTATATACGGTATCAAACATGATGTCGACTATGGTGTTATACATGGTATCAAACATGATGTCGAATATGGTGCTATGCACGGAATCAAACATGATGTCGAATACGGTGTTATATACGGTATCAAACATGATGTCGAATCTGGTATTATACAAAGTATGAAACATGATGTCGATGGAATATGGTGTTATACAAGGTATCAAACATGAGGTGTAATATGGTGTTATACACGGTATCAAACATGATGTCGACTATGGTGTTATACATGGTATCAAACATGATGTGGAATATGGTGTTATACAAGGTATCAAACATGATGTGGAATATGGTGTCGAAACGTGTTCGATTGACTTTCCCTATTTAGAGCAAAATGTCTACAGATAGTCAAAAGTTCAAAACATATTTGAAACCAACATCATCTATTATTAAAATGGTAAATCTACTGTAACTACTACGTTTAATTGCTTATATTAATAATAATAATAATAACCGCAATAACAACAACAATGATGGCCATATCTGGTTGAATTGTTACGTCACAATGCTTAATTTGGCTGAACGTCGCCTTGTCAACTCCTGGTGTCAACAGACAACGAAAGTTAGAGTGGATGGTGTAATAAATTACTACGTTTACGGCGCACGTTTGCATAAAGGCCAAACCCGGTGTCAGCGCCGTCAAACTGACGACAGGTACCCGAAGAACTGAACCGCGGAGTCACTGTAGACGACACCTGGACGTCAGATCCGTCGGCTGAGAATGCACCGGCAGCCGAAGGGTAGGTTTGGACTTTGGTTGTAGCACATAAGGTGCACTGCGGCCCAGTCCAAGAAAGCCCTAACCCTGAACTGTTTAGTTATCGAAGGCCATCGTACCAGATATAGCAAGGCGGCCTTGGACGTTTGTGTCGCCAGGGCATGGCGAATAATGGAATAGTGGAAGAGTTGGCGTAGTCGAGGTCACATCAAACAACTATGTAGCACAGTAGGCCATATAGTATATACTCACTCACAATTAGCAGTTTACAGAATCGATGCATGACAGTAGGATTTCAGTTGTAGCTGTCGCTAGTGTTTTGCAGAAAGAGCATCCGAGAGGTAAGTGTGAAGTATTTACGTATTTCCAGTATCCTAACTTTTCACCGAATATCCCCAGATTGCACGGATCATTGCACAGCTGCTCACACTGCAAGGCCGGAAGGAGTTGTCTTGTAATAATTTACAGCGTGATGAAGCACGTAAAGCGTTTCTAAAACGTGCTTGCTGTAGCGTCTCTGTTTCTAGTAAAAACGCGCATAAGTGTTTTAGCAAGAGGCATGGCTTCATGAATTTACATTTATGTCTTTATGTCAATCTAAGCGTGATAGAATACCTGAACTTGTGTCTAAGCATACAGATGAATAACTTAAAATACATAAATAAGATGTGTTTGTAATTTATCTCCATACCGTTGAAAACAGTCATTTTGAAATCCAAATTATCATGAATATATAATCATATAGAGGTTACCAGTTTTGTCAGAGAAACGTAAAGTGAATGTTATGTTATGAAATAGTCAGGCTAGGCCAAATCGTCAGACAAACATAATATTATAGTTATGCCCATGTATTTACGGCTTTACAAACGGTCTACTAAACCTGTGAATCAGGCACCTAATGCCATGAATATACTTGGTTAACAGTGGTTTCGCATTTCCAAGATAACCATCTTTACGGATCTGTATCAATGCTGAAGCATATAACTTAAACAGCAGCTGTACAATGTGTCAAGGCTGGCGAAAAGTAGATAAGGCCAGTTTCCACACAAGCTCATATAAACACTTTATATAAGGTACAACTGTAGGCTGCGTCGCATGGCATATATTCGCAATGTTTGGTTAAACCGGAAAGCTAGACTATACAGAAACGAAGACAACATTTATTTTAGTCATACCATAACCTAAATTAGTTGTAGTTCTGCAAGAATAAAGTTTACCGTGCATCAGGTATTTATTCATAAGCACATTGATGTGTTTTATCTACGGATCGGTCCACATATAAAATAACCAGTCCAAACTGGTTCTATGCGATACGTTTAGGGCCCAATATTTTGTACCCAATTGGTATTTTTCAAAAAAGATGTCATACATTTATTTTGTTGTGCACATTTCTCCTGTTGGTGATGCCAATCGGACACCAGTTTCTAGTAAAGCAATTAGTAACACATGTTTCCTTAGAGGAATGATTTACCAGAACTTAATTACCCTAAATGTGTGACGTCAGCTGATTTTTCGCGTCGTTTTATTGTTTATCCACTCATTTGTTACAATCGGTTTAGCTGTAAAAAAAAACAGACGACAGAATGTTTCATAGGAACGTGTATAATAGCAAAGCGTAAATTATTTCAATCACACCCCAGACGAATTAAAAAAAAATCCATATTTATGAACTACCCCTAGCTAAATCACATAAAATGTCAGCCACATACATGCAAGACGTATTGTTTTATAATATTATAGAAATCGAAAACGTATTTTTGTGATCCTACCTATATTAATCCGCTGTCTCGGAGACGGTAACTGCATCTTCACCCATGTGCAGAAGTTCATTGACTTGTTTCTATCTTCATTCGCTGCCTTGAATGGCCGCTCATATACCAAATGCATTTAAAAAACACAAACGTAGTATTTTAGAGTTTTTTCATTGTACAAATTGAGTTGTCAAGTAGCGTCGCGAGTTTAAAATACTGTAATGCTGATAACTGCTGCCCGCGGTTTGTGTCTTCATCGGTGAATTTAAGCTAGTTAATATTACAAAAGATATCGGTGGTGTCTGGATAATAAACATACAAAATTCATTCGCGCCAGAATTAAATTAAAATTGAGTGGGCTGAGACAGAGCTACAGACTAATTTTCGCAGCGATGTTCAACAATTGTTGAAGCTCGTCAGAAACCTCGATTTGCATCCACTCCAGACACGCTAAAAATCTCGATTTACACCCCCCCTCCACTTGAGGCTCGCGAAAAATAAAACCCACCTCCAGGCTCTCCAATAACAATTTGAGGCTAGCCAAAATACACCTTCAGGCTCACTAAAATCGTAAAATTGCTCCAATAAATACGCCCTTCCCTAAAATTTGGGGGTTAATCCTATATCCAACTGCCACAAAAATTTAGACCCGGAAATGCACACCCTTTCTCTTTAAATAGTGTAGGGCTAATCTTATCTCCAACCCCCCACAACAAATATTGGGGACTGAACCCCCAAGCCCCCGGTTCCGGCGCCTATGTGTCGATCTCCTGTTTGACAGCGTGTCACCCCCGTAGCTACTAACTACGCCACGACCCCCCACATCCTGCCACGATGCACGACCGCCAGGGCGAGCCGGGGGAGAGACCCGACTCTGTGCGCGACGACTCCGACAACGACGCCATTTCCCTTCCCGACGAAGCATGCGACGTATCCTGCGGCGACCACGCCGACAGCCAGCCGCCGGGTGGCGGCAGTCGGTCGGAGGCCGTTCCAAGCTGCTCGGCCGAGGAGGTGCCGGGGTGTCTGGGGGACGGCGAGACGGTGGTGGTGCTGGACAAGGTCAGCGACTCGCACCTCACTATTAGGTACTTCGACGAGAAGACGGATGGACGGCTCGAGGACTCGTACAGGTGGGTAAGAGGTGGTCATCACCAGACAGTGGCAGGACACAACAGGGAAGGGACACACAGCATAAATACAGCACACACGGATAAACCCACGTACACGCACACGCACGCATGCACATACGCGCGCGCGCGCACACACACACACACACACACACACACACACACACACACATGCACACACACAGACACACACACACAAATTAACTTACTAACTAACTAACTGACTACTAACAGAGTATAGACGACGAGTTGTTAATCAATCGTACTTTCAATGTCGACTGGTTAACTGCACTGACAGAGCTTGTTTTGTCGACAGCGGTGAATACCATCTCTCCGACGGAACCGCGGCGGGCGACAGTGGCCACATCGATGACAACACGCAGAACCAGACTCCGAACGCAGAAACGGGGTTCGGAATAAAGAGGAGGGTGAGAACGCAGGTGAGTCCGGTGATATCCTGGCAGCTACACCGAGGTACTTAGCGTAGTCATCCGAGCAAACATAGGTGGTCTACCCGCCGGTGTATTCCAGAGGAAGGGGGTCCTTGACTACGATTAGACTTCGTACCAAGCACTTATCATATGCCACACACACACACATAATTGAATGCAGCGTGGTGTCGTATATATGCATAATGTCGTGTGTCAGCTACTGTGAAATGGACTCGGACATCCGAGACGAAGCTACGGCGTACTTTGACGACGACACAAACACGCGTTGTCAGTTGTTACCGTTTTTTATTGAGGTATGTGTTTGTGCGATTTTCTCACCAGTCTTCCTTGATAAATTCTCAATCCAAAGGAATTACACATACGCAGTGTACGATGCTTGGTGCAACTAAACGCGTGCTCTGATTCACTTACGATATTCGTACTATATATCGTTGCAATAATTATATAAAAAAACAACGCGATCAGATTGCAATCTGCTGGAGGGAGACATTTATATAACCACGCCATGACAACCCAGTCAGACAAGGCGCGAAGCCAAGGCCGATGCACTTTACTCAGAATCGGAGTTGAACACACAATGAATAAAGTACAACATATCGTAAATGCTAATATCACCTTCTGCCTCGAGCTGGGAATGATATACATCACACCTATATACACTGTGGCAAAAGATGCAACGTTGTGTATTGTACATATTCCTATTTTCCCGAACCGGAAAGAAGCTACCGAGTACGTTACGTCATAAGATAACAACATATTGAAACATGATGTTAATCACATTCACATTTTGGCCAATGGGTTGTCAGCTAACTGCAGCAACACCACTGGCACTTGAGAACGGTCCAACGAGCAACTTAATGACGAGGGTATCATGGAATTGCTGTTTGGTGCTAGACGCGTGCCTGGTTCCCAAGTCAGGGAGTGGAATCAGCAAACCTATGCACATTGTCTAGGATACAGGCGTATGTCAGAGATAGCGTAGTAGGCCTACTACTACCACCACCACCCCTGGCCCAGGAGGGTATGTTTCCCCAGTGAATGACGCCAAGATACCTGACTAGGCTTCGGTATTGCAATAGTGGCGCCACATGATGGGCGGAAAGCAACCAGTTTGCACTCGCACGCCGTGATTGGCGAGTTTTAGCCAAACTGGGAGTCGGCATCCCATCGGGAAAACCGCGTTGTCTCTCGGGTCCTTCCACAACATATTTTAGAAAGGCACAAATGACAGTGAGCGCTGTAGTGTAGTGATGGTTGACTTATCTGCCTTGCATGTCAGCGTTCTGAGTTCGAAACGTAAATCGGGCAGGCACGACGCATTTGGTATAAAAACATAGCTCTTAACAATGAGGACTGTGCACCCGCTGTGACTCGGAGATCACGTTAATGTTGGACCAGTCTCAATTTGGGACGTAGAAGAACCACTGAGGAAGACAAACACCCTGGTAGTGACCACCCTCAGTGTTATCGTTGAAAGGTCTGTTTGGCGATCGACACTGGCACGGGAACGAAATTAATATTGGAGGAGTTGAGAGCCGACATCGGAAGACGGCGCACCCCCGTCGACGCTCGCTCCAACACACCTTGAGTGTATCAGAAAACTTCGATACCAGAAAACCCCTGTTCTCGCGCCTATGTTTGGCGATAATGTTCTGAAAAATGTTTACTAGTTGAGTTAGACCTCACAAGACCAAGACCATAACATTGTAATCTCAGACCAGTCATTTAATGGAACACTGCCGAGCACTGGAAACAACTAGAACTAGTTCACGAACCTTGAGCTAAACAAGTTCATATAAAACTACTAATCTAAATATGTATATATTATATATATAATATATATATATATATATATATAGCCTTTCTGGTGTTTTCTCCTACCGGAGACAATAATTGAATTAACGGGCCAATTGCAAACGACTGGTGTGATGCTCCATAGGTGGGTGTAGGGGTCTAAGCTAGCATATTGTATAAAGAGTCTAAGGACACCATTATTTTTTAAGTTCTCGCATAAAGCAACTGTGTATGATAGTTATACATGCAAATATAGATAGTTTTTTTTCCTCAAATTATAGACTACTTTAGATGGACCGAGAAGCTGCGACATTCTGCTTGAAGAGATATCGCCGTCTGGTGAGCACTATTTGATTTAGTAGATATAAGCAACGTAGCTGCTATTAGGAATGGTTTCATCAGTTCATAAAGTACTAACAGGTATAATCTAACGTTGGTTCAACCCCCATCCACACCAACATGTGGTATGGGATTTGCGATTTTAACGATGCAAAAATTGCTATTACCGTCAATTTGCACTAAATCGTGTTTTACTCGTTATATATGGCGCCACAGTAACAATAATTTTTTTCGCGAGAAATGTTGACGACCAAACCACCTCTGCTTAACGTATTCTGTGACTTTGCGGACGTATGCGACCGTCCCTTAAGATGTTAACATAATCACACTATATTACACATTAAAAAAATACATGTGAATCTCGAGCATCCGCTCTAAGTGTTATACGTATCGACCACGACGTCTGTTACGCAATGCCACCGCATGTATATGAACGAACTATACAGTTATAATTGATTCAACAACAGCACACGTATATGATTTATACAAATAACAAACTCTAATATTGAGTGTTATGAAAAATCATCTTTTAACGTAGAGAGATGTTACTAAAGGCAATAACTCTGCAAGCTAAGATATGATGCAATCTACACATTAATTTTTTTTAAATCGAACTGTTACTGGCACTGAAAGTTTTATTATTTACTCTATCGGTTATTATATTAAAATACTACAATTAAGAAAATGGAATTTATTACATAATTATATTCCACTCGTTTACAACGATTGCGATGCAGGTGACCAGCAATGGCGAATACCGCTCGACACTTTCACGTCAAAGAAGAGAGGCGTCGACGACGAGTACCGGAAACTGTCGAAGAGTGTTCGGTGAGAATCGTCTTTAATTCACTTCAGTTCACGTCAGTTCGATTTTAATTCACTTCAAATCAATTAACTTCAATATAATTCACTTCATTTCAAGTTATTTCAAGTTACTTCAATTAAGTTAAATTCGCTTCGGTTCTTTTCAGTTCACTTCAATTCATTTCAATTCAATAACGTTATTCCGGTATAGTACATCCATATAAAAGACTAGACTATAATGACTGGAAACTATAAATATATAGCATATTTCTCCAGTGATGACACCGTGGTGATGTGTATAATGCATTCATAATACTTTGTAATATTGCATTGCTCGACTTAGCTATACACGTCATAAAACTATTAAAAAAATCCTGATCAGCATTTTGCAGGAGGGTAAACCCCGTGACACAAACATACAACTAGCACTACAATTCCTCGGTTCATTGCACAATAATCTGAACACATTATTGTATGCTATGTATAATTTTCTAATTAATTCCGATTTATAATTACACCATAACTAACCAGTACATAATGAAGTACAGTGCGATTTGAACAAAGTACATTTCACATACTTAGTACACATACAGAAGTTTCGAATCAAGCATAAATGCATAATTTTTCTTATACTGCCCAGCTATGTTATCATCATCACTGAGATCTTCAATGATAACATGTCCAAGATATTTACATTTATTAACTTTGGGCAATATTTCATCATTTAGCACAAAGTTTGGGATGTGTATATCCTTGAACTTTTTACAGCAAAATATCATAACATTATTTTTAGTACTGTTGTATTTGATATCGTGTTCTAGTCCATAATCTTAACAGCACAGATAAGCCCATAGATGTGGGAGGCAAGAGCACTAAATCATCAGCATATATCAAATGATTAATGCACGATTAATGCACGTATCATGCATCCAGTAATTACATTGTTAAGTTTTACTGAGACCATCCATGTAAACACACAAAAAAGATACGGGAAAAAAATTCCTCCTCGACGTACACCATTAGTAACAGAAAAACTGATACTCTTCCAGCGTACATCATTTTTTTGAGTAATACGTATACTAGAGTACGATAATTCTCACTATGTACAGGGATATGCCCCGCTTTGTGAGTTTCTTAAATATAACATAACGGTTTATACGATCAAATGCTTTGGATGCATCTAAAACATGAGTATACATTAGTATTCAAACTACGGTATTTTAGTACAGCTTCCTTGAAAGCATATCTGCACATATTCGCACTGTGTTTATTCTTGAAACCAAACTGATTGCGACTTGTAGTCAAACAGTAGAGTCTAAGCAATACGGTCATAGATAAAAAAAATTCAAAAACTTTTAACACAATACTGGCTAGAGCAATAGGTCTGTAATTACTCTTACATACATATTCTAGCACTTTTGTCTTTAACAATGGGCCCAAGTACAACATATATAATAGATACAGGTAAAATACCATGGACAAATAGACTAGTAAAACACATAGATAACAGTGGAATCGTTACGTTAGTGCAATGTTTAAGGTGCTCTGTATAAATACCATCCAAGCCACAAATCTTACTATCTTTCAGATCTTTTATGGCCTGAATAATCTTACTGTGTGACACATTTGACATTTTTACGAAGGTTACTGATATCTTTGTCATTATTTAGACAATTAAACAGATCCTCATAGTGAGATTCCCACATATTCACACAATGTTGTGTGACCCTGTCACTCCATCAATAACATTAGGAAGAGACAAATTACTGATATTCATCAGTTTAATTCTTTCCGAAACGCTTTGTCATTTGTACACAAAAGTGTTTTTGCATGCGATACTTTCCTAACCCCATCCTCATTTTTTTCTGATAAATCTCATCGCACCTTTAAGCCTAGCCTTTGCTTTGTTTTTCGTATCAAAAAGCATACCTTGTTTAGGACTACCAGAGTTTTTCCAAAGGATTATGTGTCTCGAGACATATCATACAGATCAGATGAAAATTAATTCCTACCTGGGCAATTGAGGTTCTTACCCTTGGATGTGTTACGTGTATTTATTGCATTCTGGCCAGCATACGTTATTGCACACATTATATCAATCCACTCAAGTTCATTCAAATTAATTAAAATTCACTCCAATTTACCTCAAATCACTTCACTTAGGTATAATTCACTTAAGTTCACTCCAATTCACTCCAATTCACTACATCCCTTGACCGGAAAGGTCGAAGGGGTGCATTATTCACTGTCGGTCAATGCAAGTATATACGGCCTGTTCTCTGCACTGCGCAACATGGTCGGTAAGCTTAGACTGGCCCATTTTTTTCTAGCGGATCCGTTTTTGTTTGTTTATGGATAACGTACCGACCTAAATTCGAGGTCGAAACAAAGTCACATTTTGACATTGTTTTGGCGGTGGTTGATCGACTTTGTACGGACGTCGGATGTCTGTTGTCCGGTGTCTCGACTTTATGTCTACCTATTTTTAACGTCGAAATAAAGCTCGTTATTCTTGCTGGGAATCGCGCCTCCCAAAGTAGGCCTACTTGTGATTTAGCGTATCATTCAATAAAAATCTAGACACTCGTCTATATAATTATTTGGATAGAAGAAAACATACAAATACAATGCTAAATAATCAGTCCATGTATTGGCACTGATCGGTTTCATTTAGCAACGCACATCAATGATAATAACTAATTAAAACACTTTGAAAGGTAGGTTCAGAAACGTGAAGTAAACATCGATTTTAGGCCTACCGCAAAATTCAGGAAACGTGAGTGGAAATATTCGCTGATTTTAGAACAGTGCTACGCGTTTTGGGACTATTCATAACGCTTGCGCCAGTAGTGCGATACGGTCTAACAGTTTAGAAACACTCATATCACGCACGGCCTTGTGGTCTGTGATAAATCAAGATAGTACACTAGGCCTTCCACGTGATGCAGTTACCCCAAGGTATTACAAGCACGTTCTGCTTACAAATAATGCCCCTGCGTGCAGCACAATAGTTGTTCAGCATTGCCTACTTACCAATGTTGTACGCTCGCGCGGGGGTGACTACGTGCGTACGTGGGCATGTCCGCGCGCGCGCTCGCGCGTTTGCATGTGTGCGTGTGTGCGTGTGCGCGTGTGCGCGTGTGCGCGTGTGCGCGTGTGCGCGTATGCGTATAAGTTGGCAGTCTAAGCAAGTAATGCGTTTAGCATTGGTTCAGTCCCCTCCTCCCACTAATACGCCGTGTGGAACTTGCGATTTTACGATCCAAAATTGCAATTACCGTCAACTTGCATTAACATTTGTTTCACATACTCGCGTGGTGGCGCCAATGTAGCAATTTATTTTCCTCGAGATACGTGATGACGACCAACCATACCACCACATACGTAATGCTTAAAGTTGTATTCTGAATCCGGCTACCATGTTCAGCTGTTTAACGAAGGTGTACGTGCAACATGAACAATACTTATTTGATCATACGTGCTACCACATATGTCATTTTGGTATTTGAGTATATGTTAATCGTTAAATTATGATTTTACCAAATTACCGGACGCTATGTCCGGCCAGCTGAATAATAAACGTTTGGCACGCGAATAATGATAATGTTTCGTCTTTTGCTCCGTTTTATCTTAAAATTGCGTATTGTGTGGAAAAAAAGTGTATATTGTATTGTGGATAGTGACATAAAATTATAGTGTATGTTGAATGTTCACTCACTGGAAATATTTAAAAGACGGATGATCCCCGAACGCAACGTTAACGTGTATTGGGTCTTGGAGAAGTTATGCGACCGATCCTAAGTGTGCTGACGTGTTGCAGGCGATACTACAAGTTCCAGGACGAGCTGATCGAAGCCTTCGAGGAGGCGCACGACAATAAGGAAGGGTCGGCAGATAACATCGACAGTGAGCAAAGAAGACTACAACAACTATCACGACTCTTCTCTAAGATCTCCTTCTTCATCAACCTTGTAATCACTTTCTCTTTCTTATGTCAGTGCCGCGAACAACGTGTTTCTATGGCGTCCTCATACTTCTAATGGGACCTGTTCATTGATTGTGCTTTCCTGCAGCAAATCTATAAGTCGATATGGTTTAGATACGATCGTCTTCTTTGTTGTCATCTTAATTCGGCTTTTTATTAGATAACTATATGTATTGTAATACAGCTAGTACACAAGTACGTACTTCGCATGATATGATATCAAACAGTGACACATAACAAATTAACACGCCTCTTAGTTAGTTAAGGTTATAAACAACACAAATACACAACACACACACACACACACACACACACACACACACACACACACACACACACACACACACACACACACACACACACACACACACTCACACACACACACACACACACTCACACACACTCACACTCACACACACTCTCTCACACACACACACACACACACACACACACACACACACACACACACACACACACACACACACACACACACACACACACACACACACACACACACACACACACACACACACACACACACACACACTCACACACACACACACACACACTCACACACACACTCACACACACACTCACACACACACACACACACACACACACACACACACACACACATACAAAAGGTTGAACTCGCCCATTTGCCATCTGTAATTAATTATCCCGGTGACAATCGTGTTGACTCTTGTTAATTAAAAGATGGATATTGGGTAGTGTCAAATTAGCAGTATATCGACATCAAAGAAAGAGGGCCAGATTAAACTTATTACTTCAAATTGAAATGGTCTATATTAGTTTAGGTGCCATGATACATGCCAGAGGGTAACAAAATATAAAATGAGACATTTATGATTATGTTCGATTTTAGAAACTGACTTATTTTTAAATCCCTACGTTCGACGTTGTTTCAGATGTTATTGGTTATCAAGACAACGGCAGCCATCATGTCCGGATCTCTTTCTGTCATCTCGACAGTGATTGACAGCACAGTAGACTTGATCTCAGGAGCAATGATATGGTGGAGTGGACGAGCCATGAAACGCAGAGACATATACAAATATCCACAAGGTAATATTCCATTGTTAGCTAGTTGTCTTTATTATATTGATATTTGGCAGGGTTTCAGAGCTAATCGTACATCGACTAAAAAAAAAATACACGATGAGAGTATGATAAGCAGCTCTTACAGACTGGGTTAGAGACAGATATACAGATATACAGATATACAGATGTACAGATATACAGATATACAGATATACAGACATACGCACATACATGTATACATACATACACACTCACATACATACATACACATGCCCGCCCGCGGGCGGGCGGGCGGGCGGGCGGGCGGGCGGGCGGGCGGGCACTAATGTTTCAACCATCAACGCGCCTTAACGTGATCATCTGTGTTTCAGGCTACACAAAGATTGAGCCTATTGCCATAGTAATCTTGGCCGTGATTATGTCGATCGCGTCGCTACAAATGATTCGGGAGTCGGCGGAGAAGATTGTTGCCTTCGCGAGCAGCAATGCAACGGGTCCTGTCTTCGGCACAGTCACAATCATCATCTGCACGTCGACCGTAGGTGAGTTGCTAGAAATAAGTTAGGTGGTGACTCTCGTATGTATACTTGAGGCTGGTTGTATTTAATTACATATGACTAAATGTTATTAAATCGAATTACGTCTTATAGTGAAAGCTCTTTTTACGTTGAAAAAGACGACATAAGTTTGTTTATGAAAAGGATTTTAATATGCAATACAAAATAAGGTCTTGTTATATTTTATATGTTTTTTCTTCGTCTTTACTGTCAAATTTGTTTTGTATATTAATATGCTAATTTTGGAACGTTGTAACAGTATCTCCTCCAGGTACCCACTGTAACAGTATCTCCTACCAGGTGCCCATTGTAACAATATCTCCTCCATGTGCCCACTGGAACAGTATCTCCTCCCATGTGCCCATCGTAACAGTATCTCCTCCCAGGTACCCATTGTAACAGTATCTCCTCCAGGTGCCCATTGTAACAGTATTTCCCCCAGGTGCCCATTGTAACAGTATCTCCCCCAGGTACCCATTGTAACAGTATCTCCTCCTATGTGCCAATTGTAACAGTATCTCCTCCCATGTGCCCATCGTAACAGTATCTCCTCCCTGGTGCCCATTGTAACAGTATCTCCTCCCAGGTGCCCATTGTAACAGTATCTCCTCCAGGTGCCCATTGTAACAGTATCTCCTCCCAGGTGCCCATTGTAACAGTATCTCCTCCCAGGTGCCCAAAGTAACAGTATCTCCTCCAGGTGCCCATTGTAACAGTATCTCCTCCCAGGTACCCATTGTAACAGTATCTCCTCCCAGGTGCCCAAAGTAACAGTATCTCCTCCAGGTGCCCATTGTAACAGTATCTCCTCCCTGGTGCCCATTGTAACAGTATCTCCTCCCAGGTGCCCATTGTAACAGTATCTCCTCCCAGGTGCCCATTGTAACAGTATCTCTTCCCAGGTGCCCATTGTAACAGTATCTCCTCCAGGTGCCCATTGTAACAGTATCTCCTCCAGGTGCCCATTGTAACAGTATCTCCTCTCTGGCGCCGAGGTCCACTCGCCTCTTTCTATGGTCATTCACTTCGTTGGATCACTGGCCACTGATCTACCAATTGACGATGTATTTAAAACACAAATAGTTACTTAAAGTTGTTTACCTATGTGTTTGCGATATGCTACGCGGTTTAGGTCTTGTGCGTGCGTGCGTGCGTGCGTGCGTGCGTGCGTGTGTTGTTGTTGTTGCTGTTCACCCTCTCTGTCGTCGTTGTAAACGGCCAACATGCCTGCAGCTGTTGCGTCTTTGTGCAGTGACCAAGTTAGTTCTGTTCCTCGTCTGTCGACGCTACAACACGCCGATACTGCAGGCGCTCACACAAGACCATCGCAACGACGTACTCTCAAACTCCATGGCCCTCATCTGCGGATACATAGGTACGCACGGGCAGTACGTAAGCAGTACAAATCATTACTTATCATCGGTGTATATGGCTGCGAGGTATGTCTGCTGGTTACTCTAGTTGAGTTGCAAGTGTAGTACTATCTGGTTATTGTAAACTGTAATATAGTTTAAGTTATAAAGAACAGCATCACCGATATTAAGGGCTTGACACGAATTGATTTATTGTGTTACATATTGACTTAATTCGGTTGTTATTTATTTATGAAGACTCGCAAATGATAATTTGTAATATTATACTTTAGGGAAGCGTTCGTAGTTCTTGTTTTAATTATGAAAAATGTAACCGTAAACAAATTAATTTAAACTTTAACACATATAAGTGCAAGTGAGTTGCTGACGCAGTAAAATTATCTTTTCAAGTTCCATAAGCGCACAAGTGTTTTTGGAGTTTCTTGTATTATAATCTATTCAATGTTTTAGGGTACAAAGTGTGGAATTATGCTGATCCAATCGGAGCAATCGTGATATGTATGTACATTATCATCAGCTGGTTCATGACAGGCTGGGGTGAGTGGAACATTGTGTGTGTGTGTGTGTGTGTGTGTGTGTGTGTGTGTGTGTGTGTGTGTGTGTGTGTGTGTGTGTGTGTGTGTGTGTGTGTGTGTGTGTGTGTGTCTGTGTGTCTGTGTGTCTGTGTGTGTCTGTGTGTGTCTGTGTGTGTGTGTGTGTGTGTGTGTGTCTGTGTGTGTGTGTGTGTGTGTGTGTGTGTGTGTGTGTGTGTGTGTGTGTGTGTGTGTGTGTGTGTGTGTGTGTGTGTGTGTGTGTGTCTGTGTGTGTCTGTGTGTGTCTGTGTGTGTGTGTCTGTGTGTGTGTGTGTGTGTGTGTGTGTGTGTGTGTGTGTGTGTGTGTGTGTGTGTGTGTGTGTGTGTGTGTGTGTGTGTGTGTGTGTGTGTGTGTGTGTGTGTGTGTGTGTGTGTGTGTGTGTGTGTGTGTGTGTGTGTGTGTGTGTCTACGTTGCATTATTATTTGCAATACAGATTTTCATGCTTTCATAAAGAAGTTTTATTGTAAAACAACATTAATGGTGAAGTAATTTTGTTATTTATATACACAATACAAGTCATTTTAAAGAGTTAGCTTTGACTGTGTACATATATATTATTCTATTAATTTTTTACTGCTTACTAAAGAAGTCAAGTTGGTGTTTGAATGGATAAATTGGTTCGTTTGAACAGTCCAAAAAACACGATTTCGCGCTATATAAGAACATCCCTTTTTAAACAATACTATTACCACATTATCGTTTAATCGGCGTCTTCCAGCATGGAAATGTTATATTCGTGCCATCCACGGTATGAGTGAAGATCCGTAATAGTCATGCTGGGAAATATCTTATCAAATAAAATATTCTCCAGTCTTGCTTTACTTTGACATCTTCCCACTTTCCGTTGACAAAATAATGTGTGTCCAGAACAAATCAAGATGCTGACTGGCTTCACGGCCAAACCAGAACTATTGAAACGCATCACGTGGCTCTGTCTCAACCATCACGAGAAGATCCTACTCATCGACACTGTTCGGGCTTTCCACTTCGGCAACAACTTCATCGTTGAGGTGCGATATTTCGTGTGATTCGACTGTAAGATATTCCATGTAGCAGGCTACTTAACGCGTGGGGTCGATTTTATTGTAAGGAATAACCATTCACCTGTGCTTCCAAGCCCATATGCGCATGCTTCAACCAGTGAGGTTTGCCCGTACACAACTATGTATAAATCAATTAATGTAACAATAATGCTATTGAAAACAAGTTTTTATATCATCCCAATTTACTCTATTTGCTTGTCAACTTTTTTAAGGCCCTGTATGTTTTTCTTATAATGTGTCAGTACAGTTTTTTTTAATCGTTTTCTGATTTTATTAACATGCTTTCTTTTCCCAGCACGCTGAAAAATCTGTTCTTATACGTCCTTTACGTATTCTCTTTAATAAACCATAATATTAAAGCTTTCAAACAACAACCTACACATGTTACACTAGACCCACACCAGCAGGTTGTAGACATAATAATGTTTAACATTTTTCCAGGTGGACATCGTGCTTCCTGAAGACATGACGGTGCGCGAGTCACATGACATCGCCGAGAGTCTGCAGAAGAAGATTGAGCGCATGCCGGAAGCGGAAAGGTGCTTTGTCCACATCGATTACGAGTGCGACCATTGCCCGTGGAAGGAGCACAAGATAGTGTGATCTGCCACATCAACCAAGTTTGCTCAACAATGCCCCATTATCGTGAGCCAAAAGTGAACAACGAACCAATATTATTTGAGAGTGTCGACGGTAGTAGGCGCGAGTTCCGTTAGCGCTGAAATCGCCAGACAAATTGAAATTATAATTATGTATAATCTTCTTCTTTCTTCTTCTTCGCCGTTCACTTAGACGGGAACACCTGTCGCCCGTGAGGGCGACATTGTTATCCGTCATGCAGTGGATAGTGCGTGATGCAGTGGTTGGGCACCTGGCGGGCCTGCATCTCCGACTTCAGACATTGGCGTTTTTCCGGGGCCCCTCCCGTAGACCAACTGCCTGCTGAAGCTGAAGAGCTTGGTCCGCCCTCACTTCGGTTAGCCCGCCAGCAGAAGCGGTTTCACAGAGTATGGCCGCCACCCGAAGGCAGCGTCATGGGGCCAGAAGTGACAGTGGAGTGTCTGGTGCTAGCCAGTGATCCCGTCCATCCCAGTGGATGCTGCTGCCGGGGAACAAAGGTACTTTCTCTGCCTAAACACCCCAGACACACCATTAGTTGAGAAACGTTTAACCGACTACGTTCTTGTATAACGTGAGTTTAATGTCAATAATATAGATTATATAAATAGTGTATACGGTCAGACGGGAGTTAAAAGACTCTACTTTACTTAGAAATGGTAAGAAAACAAACTGTGAGCAGGCTGCTACAGCGATACTTTAAAAACGTCAAAACTCCGGTGTTCTTCCCGATACTTATGTAGTCGCTGTAGAACCTTCTGTTGACAGATGACTGATTGTGCACAGGCCGCTGGCAGGTCCGGATGCAGCAAGTATGTCAGCGCCAATATTAGCAACGTTCTGGCTCTTCAGTGTTTTACTAAATAAAACCACTACTTGTTTATACTGCTCACCCCACACAACATCAACGTTCCCATTTCATACATTACACTCATCTGTTTTTGTAACATTCTGTACGACGTTATGAGCAACAACTGTGGATATGTCGCCTTGTAAATTTCACGATTTGAGTTGTATAAATTAATCTTCTTACGCGTGGTCTGTGCACAGTTCTACTACTGTTGTCAGTCAGTTGGTCTGAAGATGTTTTGCTCGCAATAAATGATTCAATAGTTGCCTCGATCTTTGTGAAATTTCCTTTCACACGCAGCACGTACCTCGATATGATCGGTAGGTCTAATAGTCTGGTGATGCACCTGTAATGAATGAACGACACAAACATGTTGGCCACATCACTCGCTGATCGCCGGCAATTAACCCACACTGTCATAGACACTGGCATTCATTAGTTAGTAGTTAAGATTTGCAGAAAAACGTGTTACGAGGCCACAATAGTGCTGATGTGTCCATCCAACTTTCATGGCAACCGAAATGTGCATCAAAACAGATCCCAGTTTTACATTTCCCATTGTATGCGATGGAAATTGTGGCCCAATACATTTTTATCTTTGAAATTGAGAGAAAGCGACACAGTAGAAACTAAAGTGTTATGTAGTCACATATTGGTTTTCAATATCAAGTCGTCAACAATTCAAAGACTACGCAAGAGAGCTATGAGATGTATCAAGGAGACTAATGACATTACATCTGTCCCAAAACAACAGTGATAGAAAGTGCAATCCAGTAGTGAAAATCCACCCGGTCACGCGTGACGGTTCCCACTGCGGAGGGCAAAATCAGCCACGCGTAACTCCTCCCGTGACGCTAGAAACCACCGTTGCAACTGAAGCGTCAGCGCTCGTACAACCGTACACTGACGTCGTGCCTACGTCTTGCCCACGCCACTTGATAAACAACCGAAGAGGCCGGCAGTCAAAACTGCGCAACTAAACAACCGAAGAGGCCGGCAGTGAAAGCTGCGCATCGGTACTCTCACTGACAGTCAGAACTGACACAGAGCTACAGCAACGTAGCTGAGTAGGAATCAGGTAAGTCATGCTTGTTTGTTTTAGCAGAGTCGGCAGTGATAAAAAGATAAGTTCTTATATAGCGCAGTGTCCAGGCCTCGACCAGGACTGCTCAAAGCGCTTTACAGGGTGATACAGACATTGTGGTTAATATCTGTGGCGGAAAACGATCAAAGTCCCGTCCGCCAGCGGAGCATTCGAGAAGACAAGTTGAACTGCACCTGAAATTTAAGTTTATGCAGGTATCTTCAGTGGAGAATAGGTGGATTGCTGTCAGCGTTGATTATATATCGCTCGGTTAACCTGAGCAGGTACATACAAAACCTCGAATTGTCAGTACGGTTTTGCAGTTAGTCAAGACAGCAATTTGTATAGAACCCTTTTGGCAGTGTGCTTGGTGTAGATGGAAATGTAGTTTTAGGACGCAGTGTGCAAAGCAATTGCATGTCACGAAACGCGGACGCGTGCTCGTTTGACCCGGTGCAAAACGAGGTGACGACAACAACCTCAAATTCCGCCAGGACATTGTTGTTCGGTGTGGCATCGTGATATACAGCTGAAAAACAGAATGCATGACCTAGATCGTTAGATAATATAACAAGTTCACAATAAACCAATGGTGTATATGTGTTATTTTTGGTGTCCATGTTGTTTGGTTTGGACACACCTGTACCCAGTCTTACATATGTTTGTTTACGTACACACAACCATCCATCTATGACAACTATACTCGTTTGGAAGCCGAGCCACTGGCTGCCGGTTCTGCTGCTAAACGTGTTTACACGGCTAACATTTATAGGTCGTTTGTTTCAATCATATACATCATCCTTTGCAGGAGCCAATGCATTTGATCTGCAATGTCCTTGAACTAAATGTAATTTAGTAAAAGTATTTCTCATTGAAATTCCACCGTCTATAACTTTGCAGAAAAATGTAATTACCAATATGAACATTCAATAATGTTCAATGTATTCATTATAGGCCCTATTTTCTTGTTTGCCGTTGTTTCCGATATCTCACTGAACCTGCAGTTCTACATTTTGTTCAAGTGTTCACCTCAACGTTGCAATAGTTTCTTCTGTGTTTCTTACAGCTGACCGAATATGTTGTCTGCGCATCAATTGCAATTATTTACTATTACAAACCAAAGATGGTTTATACACATGTACTCAGTTCGACGTAAATATTCAGTCTTCATAAGACTATCGCATCACATCAGACTATTTTCTACTTATTCTGCTATAACAGGTGTATCTTTGGCTGATCACCATCTTCTCTTGTGTTACCAATGGGGCCTACGGCTATGTCGTTCGAAACTATCAGAACGCTGATTTGGGTTATGTACGTCGTCCTAATTTTATACACGTTTCCATTGTCATTAATCGTCTTCTTTACCAGTTTAGAAAGAATTACTAGCGACCATAAGTTTTCCGGCTCAGTATCTCAAATCTAGTAATTCCTCCTTGTGAATCGGCCCAACTTTGGACATTCAGTTCTATCGCTATTTAGGGGAGGAAGCCCCTAGGTGCTACTATTTAGGGGAGGAAGCCCCTAGGTGCTACTATTTAGGGGAGGAAGCCCCTAGGTGCTACTATTTAGGGGAGGAAGCCCCTGGGTGCTACTATTTATTGTTGTGGTTAGTATAAAGTGTAGTAGCTACCACTATTGATCAAAGTTTCACTGTTGCTCGACATTAAGCAAGTTTTTAGATTTAATAATAATTCTAAACATCTCCGTTGTTTGTTGTTATCTTCTTCATATTTAGTTTGTTTTAGATACTTTGATATCATAGATGTCATCCTCCATATGTCTTACCCGCTGATGCATTGCTTTCATCTCAACATGGGTTTCTAAAAGCGAAGTCATGTTATATTTTTTGAAGATATCACTACGTGGGTAGACGAGGGATCACCAATAGATAACTACTTAGATTTTCAAAACGCTTTCAACAAAGTGCCACGTCAAAGATTATTGCTTAAACTAAAGGCCCATGACATAAGAATTGGTATAATTAACTAGATAGAAAAATGGCTAACTACAGAAGACAACGGGTAGTGGTTGCTGGGGAGGCTTCAAACTGGAAATCAGTTTTGAGTGGGGTACCACAGGGATCAGTAGTGGGACCTATATTATTCTTAATGTATATCAACGATTTGGACGATGATATAGCAAGCAAGGTGTTGAAATTTGCGAATGATACAACAGTGTTTAGAAGGATTAAACGTGATGGAGATAGATACCATTTACAAGATAATCTTGACAGGTTGATCAAATGGTCTGAAAAGTGGCAAATGTTGTTAAATTTTTTGAAATGTAAATGCCTCCACACAGGACATGGGAACGAATATGTACAATATACAATGGGGGTACTGCACTGAGTACTACTGTAAAAGAAAAGGACTTAGGGTTAACCATTAGTGCTGATATGAAGGTTTCAGAGCAGTGTGGAATTGCAGCTTCAATGGAAATTCAAATCCTTGGATTAATTAGGCGATATATAGCGTATAAGGAAAACGAACTAATAATACCGCTATACAAAACAATAGTTACGCCTCATTTAGAATATTGTATTCAAGCGTGGAGGCCATATCGCAGGAAGGACATAGATATGCTAGAAAGAATACAGAGGAGAGCGATTCAAATTATACCAAAACTGGGGGATTTTAGTTACAAAATACGTCTAAAAGAATGTGGTTTAACAACAATAGACACCAGAAGATTGAGAGGAGATCAGATAGAAATGTGTAAAATATTGAATGGTTATGAAAATATTGATAGAAATATTTTTTCTCAGTTAAAAAAGAGAGAAGGACTAGAGGACATGAAGTTATATTAGTAAAGGAGCAGTGTAGATTAGATATAAGAAAGTTCTCATTTTCACAAAGGACTGTAAATGAATGGAATTTATTATCTGTTGATTGTGTGGGTGCTAGTAGCGTGAATGTTTGAACATAAAAAAATAAAACCAGAAGGGCGGGATACACGTAGATAAATATGGTTGGACTCTCGATAAGCCAAATTACTTCCTTGTCCACCTGCCATCTAGAGTTAATTCTCTGGGTGGCAATATTGTTAAATATCTTGTTAAATAACACGTAAGGAATGGTTTGCACAATTCTATCCGTGTCTCTGTATTCGTTCTACATGGGAGAAACCATATAAACATGTTTATCGGTTTATGTAATGGGTGTTGTAAATTTGTATATTCCTTAACGATCATTAGGTTTCAACAAGACATTCCATTGTATGTTAAATAAAGGGCAGTATGTTGATAATAACTAAACGTACATATCACTTGCGGTGTCATTTATTGATGTATACGTGGGGTTTTAGGGTGCACACACACACACACACACACACACACACACACACACACACACACACACACACACACACACACACACACACACACACACACACACACACACACACACACACACACACACACACACACACACACACACACACACCACAACACCGCACACGCACACAGGCACACACGGACACAAACACCACACCACACACACACCACACCACACTACACACACACACACACACACACACACACACACACACACACACACACACACACACACACACACACACACACACACACACACACACACACACACACACACACACACACACACACAAACACACACACCACACACACACACACACACACACCACACCACATACACACACAAACACAGGCACACACGGACACAAACACCACACCACACACACACCACACCACACTACACACACACACACACACACACACACACACACACACACACACACACACACACACACACACACACACACACACACACACACACACACACACACACACACACACAAACACACACACCACACACACACACACACACCACACCACATACACACACAAACACGCACGCACGCAAACATACACACACACAAACACGCACGCACGCACACCACACATACAAACACGAACGCACGCACACCACACACACCACACCACACCACACCACACACACACACACACACACACACACACACACACACACACACACACTCACACTCACACACACACACACACACACACACACACACACACACACACACACACACACACACACACACACACACACACACACACACACACTACACATCACACACGCGCACGCACACACACACACACACACACACACAATATTCAACAAACACAATGCACGGCCAATTTTGATCCCAAATTCTTCCGCGGTTGTAACGACCAACCCAATAATTTTTTCCAAAAGACACGCACGGGTTTATTGGGTTTAAGGTAGCATTCTGATTTAAACTATACCACTTTAGTTTACTTTAAGAAAGTGCATTTATAACATGGGCAAAATTTACTTATTTGATCATACTTGCTACTATATATGTCAATTTGGACTATGGCATTTAATATATTATTATTTAATAAATTTTGCTTATGGAAAATTACCGGTCCGGTCCGGCCAACGCGGATATGTTTCGTCTTTTGCGCCGTGTTATCTTAAAATAAACACGTTTATACGGGGTTGGGGGAAGCGACATATGTGGGGTATGTTGGTTTACTGGAAATTAGTATTTAAAAGGTGGTCGATCTCGGAAAGCAACTTTAATTTGGCCTATATACCTATACGAAAGCCTGTCATACCGTTAAAAACTATTCCACATAAGGCAATCGAAACATCTATAAAATCTTATTTGGAATCAATTCAGAACAATAAAAACATCTTTTCAATTCAAATGTTTGTGAAGAAACTAGATCTGTATATGTGACCCTGCTACATTTAGACAATGTCACGGATTGCTAGTGGCAAACGCATGTCTACATTATGTGCTATGGTGTACGTTGGGATTTATGTGTGTCAAATCGCTCTCCCCTTGGCTGACTGGTCTAATTTATTATGTTCAGTGTTAACCAGGATACACTAAGTTCGACGTCCGTAATGATTAGTAACACGACTGAGCAAAATGCCTGTCCTCCGGCCCAGCTAGACAGAGTAGCGTGTGGTAAAGGGCAACACCGGGGCAAAGCGCAACCCACCTTCCTCAGCAGATGTTACTTTTATTGGCGCATTCTACCAAACAAACGATACACTACAATACTAAACCATTTTGGTCACATCCGATTTTCGCAGAAACAGCAGCACACTGTTAAAACTAATGCTACTCTTATAAATGGTGCCATTGCAGACGTACTTTAACTAAACAGAATTGTGAAGTAGCCACTCTCGCGTCACATATACTTTGCTGTGAGAGGCGGCATTAGATAATGCGAGCAACAACGTGACTTACATTTGTGTAATTCCGATATCAATGCGGGGCAATGCACCCCCCATGTGGGGCAAAGTTCACGCCATGTGTAAATTACAATGGAAGTGTTTTTTGCACAAACTAATCCATTTAATAGTTTGCACATTATTTGCATAACTATTTTCACTATTATAATGATTTTAAATTCAAATTAAATAAGGAATATAGATCACAGTTTGACAGTAATCGGCTTAATATTTCTATAAATGTCAACAACATTGAATAAATATGGATTTAAAACTAGTATTTTTATATATCGACCGACCGATGTACATAGGGTGTGCGCTTTGCCCCACATGACGAAATTTACAGAAGTGGTAGGTCTCTCATTATATTTGTTTATATAGTAACTACGGTTCTGCAATTGTAATATTAGTTCGATAAGATAAATGTCTACGTGAATGTATTACCCGTTTATGATTCAGCGAAAAATGAGTAGACCAATCGTTTTTGTAATAAAAGGCTTCGCGTTGCCCCACGCTATTCTTGGTATACACACAAACGCAGAATACTTTCCCGAAGTATATTCGTATACCTGCCGTTTGCTATGATGTAAATTTGAAGAAAAATGTGTTTCGCTTTTAATGCAAATTAACCTATCCAGTACGAAATTGTGCGCGTGACATCCGCTAAGCTTTTGCTAACCCCGTTGTTTACAGATATATACATGAACTAATTTACTATTACTTTATGACATCTCATAAATAAAACATTCCCGCATACAGCTGACACTTTAAAAAAAGTTGCCTTGTGTTTATGTCATAAAACAATTTTTGTGGCTAGAATGTCAACAAAATATACGACGGAATGCACGAACGCACCACATGTTCGGCATCAATATCTTGCCAGGCAACAGGTCACGTGACGGATGGGTCAATTACATAAAACGTCCCCAACTGATCGGCACATCCCGGAACAATCGCAGAAAACACGCGTAATATTGTAATATTACAAACAATAGATTTGCGTCCGTCTAACGTACGGTACGAACCCTAAAATTTGTAAAAACGGACAACTTTGAGAACAAAATAAAGGCGTTACTTTTCTTCTAAAGGGTCGTACATTAGTCCCTGAACGGTTGGTGGCCGATGTGCAAATCGCCTAAGAAGAAAACGCACGCATTCACGCACATACATAAGTCTACGTACGCCCGCCGGCCCGCACACACGCCTTCCACCACAGACCACCACCACCGCCGCCGCCGCCTCCCCACACACGTATAAGCTACACATACATACGCGTAACGCTAGCTCAATTATAATTTGATCTGGAAGTAATTAACCACGTAGACACCGTCCAATTTGGCGTTATTTCTGCTTAATATTCATCATCATCAACATGAGAAACCATACAGTAATACGCACTCTGAAGATTATATAACTGTGATTTATAGTTATTATTTTCATAAACCATTTATTACAAATCATATCAACGTATTACGTAAGCTTATTTTCAGACGTTCGTCACTGCAGGTATACTTGCTGGTGGCGATATTGCCACATGAATGACCTACGACCAAATAAACTTTGACACAGCACTGTCCCCCGACACCCGGTCCCCACGCGTGACCGGTGTGTAACGGTAGCTACGTCACCTCTACGTTGCTGTAACGTCAAGCTACGTTGCCCCTTCCTTTGCCGAGCCCCTACCGACTCGAGCACGTTCACGGGGAACCCCCCGGTCACGATCCAGTGAAACTTGCTAAATGGACACGGTCATGTATGAGAGAGAAACGGTGGCATTCGTTATGTTAATTTGAAAAACTTATTTACACGTTATATTATTTATAGTTATACTTATTTTTGTTTCTTGTATTTTATTCAGTCAATGTCACGATTGCAAGGAAATAAATTATTATTACTATTATAAGCATTATAATAAAGTAAACAAAAAATTGCCCATTTTTTTATAACAAAAGGGCAGGTAACATAGAGTTTACAGAACAAGTCGGTGTTTCCTCGTGCACATTAGGACGTCGCGTAGGCATACTAATACACCACGCTGGGCAAATTATAGTAATATATAAGTTGCTTAAAAATTTAATACAGTTAAAAGTTGAATACAATTAAAACGTATTTCAAGCGCCTTCTTGGGCAGCCTTGACGACCAGTGTAACGGTAGGGCGTAATAACAACAATTATAACTACTAGACGCAATTTAGCTACAGTTTGGCCTACTACAGTGTATAGCAGTAAGTAGGTATATATATATATATATATATATATACAATTAAGTAAAACAGTAACAAACATTCACCAAGTTTCAACAAAAATCTATCATGATCTGATTAACAGCCAAAAGAAAATGTTAAGTATTAATTTTAACATAATAATTGTTTTTAATCTGCCGATGTTTACACAACACTATTATTTTAATTTATTTATTCTTATATACATTTTACTATTATATATTAGTCTTATGCAGGGCGCTATGAAAGTGACGGATATGACGTTACGTAACATAAATATATATATATTTTTTTAACAGTGTCTACAGCCAATTAAGCCAGTTTTCCCGGATAGATTTGTTTTCTCTGCAATCGTTCTAGCGCTCCAGTATATAAAGCTGCGTTCTTCGTAGGGGAAAGAGTGCCCCTTCGAAAAGCGAGCCCCATATTATCATAGCGATCCTGATACGCACTGTTTTGAAACATGCGTCGCCTGCCGCCGTCCTGATTGAATGCAATTTTATGATCGTTGACTATCGATTGGATTGTTTATTATCAATGCGACGATCTGATGTTATGTACCGTTCGTGACGTGTTTCGAGAACCGCGTAGGTTAAATAGATCTAAGACTATGTAAGTTGCCCTACTAATTCACACAGAGGACGACGAATGAATGAAGCATATCAGGCCTATCTGATGATTATTAAGGATACTAAGTTGGATATGTTTAAAAGTAAATGTGTCAGGCATCTGATAAAGACGACTCACAGGCCTACAGATGGAAACATTTTTGAATCTCGTCAAGCCAAATGTCTATATGTCCACGAATCATCTGGAGCATGTTGCTTTGGATGCAATATTGTTAAAGGGAAGCAAAAGGCAGTTGTGTGTGTACTACACCTTAAAAATACGGTTTAGTTTCTCTTTAAATATCGCTAAAAATGGCTGTGTCATGATCCCGTTAAATCTGGTTAAATGTGGCTAAACTGTGGTAAAGCTGACTAAATATAAATATAACGTCTTTAATAGCTACGGACCGCCGTGCGTGACGCGTGACCGTGCAGAACTGCGTTGGAGGCAACGTAACTCGACGTCGGTAATACGTTTGCCGTAGCGCGTGCTACCGTTGACCTGAAGTGCTCTCGCCTGATTGCTAAATTTATTCTGTGACATAATCGCTGCTGACTATAGATCAATATCGCCGAGTCAGTCAGTGCTTTGGAACAATGTAGCTCGGTGGTCAGCAACATTATCAACACATCTCGGCTAACATAAAGATCAACCTTCAACCCATGTACGGTTTTGATAAATGTAGACAACGCCATTGGCAGATCCGGTATATCCAACGTCGTAAGCTTATAAATAAGTTTTCCGCGTGCGGTACCCCGTATTTGACTTTGACCACGCAAGCTCAACAGAGTTTGGTCGACGGTAAACTACAAAGAACAGTTCAATAAAAAATGACGCAACTCGTCTCGTTTAGCATTTGGGAATCTTGAAAACAGTGTGATTCTTGCACATTAAAAATTGTTCACCCGTACCATTTTACTAGAAAAAATATATAACCAACATTCATTCAAGACAATTATTGCTTTTCGGCAAGCTAGATGTTCGTTGTTGATGTTCAAGCTAACTAGGAAACTGATTCCAATATCATGTAAGTTCTTATACTGCGCAGTACACCGAACTGCTTAGAGCACTTGTAAAAACATTTACACTCTGTCACCCAGCTGATCCAAGCGGGAGGGGTACATTTGGACGCGGTGCATAGCGTCAACCTTTGGACTCAAGGCAGTACCCACATGGACAGTAAATTGGCATATAGAGGAGGGGGCGCTGCCGTTGTTTAGAGAAGTGAACCCGTCTTGGCTAGGGTCAGATCAGTGCGCACTTTACACTGCTAACAAAATTACATTATACTTTCTTTCTACACACTAGTGCTTTATAATCTAACTATAACTGAGTTAGCCATGGGCGGATCCAGGGGGCCTGTGGGCACGTGTCCGTAGACCTTTTTGAATTGGCTTACGTGACCGTGCCCCCTAGACCGTCCCCCGTCCGTCTTCGGATGTCACCAGTCGAGCCGAGACAGCGGAGAAGCTCAAGTTACGGCGGCGCGGCAGCGACAAATTTTCAATTTTCGACACCATTTGGTTCGGCGCCAGTGGAGGTTGTTGTGCCCCGCAAACTCGCTTTCTGGATCCGCCCCTGTATATAGCTTTTGTAATATGCATGTGGATACGTGGGCTATTTTTCCTCATAAAGTCACTATACATGCGTTGAAGACGCTAACATTATCGCAGACGAGATGCGTCGTGACGTTGCCGAGCTTATTCGCAACTGTCGCTCTTACATTTATCAATTATGTACTCTAACTATAAGGCTCGGATTACGACAACAAACGAAACATATTTGACTACTGGATATTATTAATCTCTACGTGATCTACTGGTGCAAAATATTATGTCTTACATATGCACATAAACATCACCCGGATAAAATTTAACGCGCGGATAAATGTAAGCGCGACAACGTAAATGCGTATAGACATGCGTACGATTTTCCGAAACTATGTAAACCGTTCATCGATAAAGTTGGGGACATTTTTATGAGTTCCAATTGTGTTTGTGCGTTGCGTGCGTGTGTGTATACCACTATTTGTATGGGCAGTTTTGCTAGTTACACATAAAACTGCTTATATGTTATATATATACCTGCTGTAAAGAAATATCAATATACCTTATCAGACATGCAGTATTTAAAGTTGAAACAATAGGCTCCTATGTCAGAATAAGTAAAATGACACACATTTAGTTTATTTAATAATTATTACCTATTTAATTAATTACCTTAATTAAGACATCTAATTAATTATCTTAATCAACACATTTTGCACATGTCCTGTAGAAACACTGCAGCGGCCCTAACCAAATCAACAATATCAACCGACGTAATCATGCATACATACGAAATTTACGCGTGTGACCTCCCTAGAAGATTTCCTGGAATGATTTGTAGTCGTAGAGCATGCGCAGTGATGTTCGAGCGATGTTAGAAGGTAAAGAGAAACGTCGAGCTGCGTCGAATGGATGCAACTTGCATTGCGACGGTTTATACTTCATACTTCACATACTGCATAGAAACAAAATCCGACATGCAACATTTGTGTAGCAACAATCGTGACTCGTTCGACGTGAGATGTATTTTGCGATGACATCGCGCAGGCACTGCTACAGGATGTCTAGCACGGTAAAAGCGATTGTGTTTCGCGCGTACTCGCGACCCGTCAAGGGTATCGTTTAACTTTAACGCTTACCAAACAATTAACCAATTCTTACCAATTCTATTGGCGGTCACGTGTGTGAGCGTCTGACGGACGAGTTCTGACAGCTCAGCAACGTATTGTGTGGCACATCGCGTATCATGGTGCAGTTGAACGATTTAGATTTTGCGTTACATCAGGTAATTGTCAAAACACGGCGTTGGTTCGTCGCCAATGTTATTGAGTTACGTAACGTGAACTTGCTCGGCCGAAACATATTGCCCGGTTATTGGCCCATGAATTCGTTTATTGTTATCATTACCAACACTACTTTACAATGGTTTGGACGTACGGTCACACATGTGTATGTTTGTTTGTTTGATCATGACTTACATTAATTATGAACCAGGGTTAATTATGTATTTAAATATGAATAATCTGGCAATCATATGAATGCTTAGGTAGGTACATCAGGTAAAAATTCAAATACGTTATTTTTTCAATTAAATCGTTCCACAAGATAGAGTTTGTTATGAAGTTTATGATAGTTTTAGAATTTTTGTGATATCTTCATTATTTCCGACGTAATTCCACTTTTTGTTTCAGAAAAACAACACTTTTTGGTATTGAATTTCAGTCCATTTCTTGTGCACAAACTGGCCCCAGAAGCTTGATGTACTGCATTTTATTATATAGGAAAACGGCCATAAAATTGTGTATATTGAAGATATTTATGCGAAATAAGAAGTTATGTGACCCCAAAAATCATATTGATATGATTTGACCTTGACCTAATTAATTGACCTTCATTGTATATTTGACCTAATTACTGTGATTATTTGCATTATTTGAATGTAATTAATTAGGAAATGCCTACTAAACTATTAGAGGTTTGAAGATTGTTAATATATTATATTGTTATAGCATACTATGAAATTAGTTATTTAATGACCTTATTAATTGACCTATATTTAATAATTAACCTATTTACCGTTATTAATTACATAAATCGGGTAGGAAAAGGCCTGTTATAGGTTGAACTCTGTCAGTCAGTTTATACAGTGACTGTAATATATTATGACTGCTACCTCTTAAAATCCATAATTTGTTGATGACCTAATTAGTTAACCTAATTTCTTATTTGACCTATTTACGGGGATTAATGGCATGATTGACCTACAATTAATTAGGAAATGGGCATACCAATCTTAAGAATGAAAAAAATTGTTAATAGATCAACTTGAAATGTTACCAGTTATGCATGACATAATTAGTTTAATATTTTCCTAATTAGTTGAACAATTTTAAATACTTAATTCAGTAACGAGGATTAACAGTATGAACAATTTGTTAATACAACAATCTGAATTCAATGTGACTTTGTAATAAAATGCACGCAGACTAATTGATAAACATTTCTGTAATTAGTATGCCACAACAGGTAAATTTAAAGGGAATTATATGGATAAACATTACAACAGAATGAATATTAAGAACATTTATTATAACAGATTCAAACATAGCGGCAACGTGAATAATTTCATGAAACACTGGATGCATATAATGCAGTGCAAATGTATTGCATAAATGTTCATATGTCCAACATTATCAAGTCCTGCAGATGTAGAGTAGCATGTTCTGTAATTCAGGCAGCACAGCAACATGCAAAGTCCTGCACGTACAACAATAGTTGTAAGCCTACACAGTTCAGCAATGTTTTTAAAGTCATGTAGTTATAACGAGTAAAACGTCTTGCAGGTAAAAATCATTTGTAAATCTTTGTCTAGTAATTATTGTCAACTCTTGCATAATTTTGCATTATGTCTGTAACTTTCAGTTGAACAACTGATGTATAATTCATGTTTTGCATGAGGAGCCACATCAGAATATTGTCCGCAGAGAGAGGATCATCTCAAATCAGCTTCATGCAGCATTCGTTTGAAGTTTCGGTAGCAACAGTGAATTTGTGTGAAACTTGCTATTAAGAATTCATTGCAACTTGAGGTGTGCGGTAATGTTCTTCACTTTTAAAGCAGTCTTTTTGCATGTAGTGGGACTTGCAAGCGTATCAACTGATGTGTAGAGATGTTGATACCAGCCACTTGCAGAGATGCCAGCTGACGAGGAAGAACAAAATATTCAACTACAATTAATACAACGAATATATATATGCTATTATAAATTTTGTACTACAATAATGTAAATGGTTTTCAACAATTTCAAGTAAATTCAAGCAACAACTGCACAAATTAATACAAATTAATTTCCATCATCTTACAACTGTCTTGAACACTTAAAGATAAACACCATTCATAACTATTCAACTACAATTTAAATTATTTCAACAATTGCAACTGTTTTATTTGTGAAAAAAGAATCACTTAATTACAAAATTAACTATATTTCACTTATTAATTAATAATAAAAAATACTATTAATTAGACTATTAATTAGTCCTACAAATTTAATAACTACCCGTTTGATCTTCCAACACTGAAACATGAAAGTCACACTGAATCACTTGTCTAGACTTGATGGAAATGATGTGGTGTAGTATGAAAAAAGAAATGTCATAACTAAAGACATAACAAAATAAATTTGTTAATATAATATTAAAAAGTTAATTACATAATAATTAGTTATAACTTTAAGTACAAAAGTAAAAGCAATTCGTTTTATAGATTGAGATGGTTTGGGATTTAAATAACGATGCTATGCCAGAAAGCGTCACTAGCAACAGACACAGATTCAGTCAGCTTGAACACATTTTTCTTTAAACATTTAATTTTGGCATGTTAATATCAAACTAAAAACGGTAAATATTAATTATATATAGATCTTGTCACTGTTACAAGTGAACAATAACACCAATTATATGTGATGGTTGCGATGGATATGGATTTAATTAATGCTGCAAAAGCGCCTACTGATGCCAGCGTGATACGGCGTCGACTGTTGAAAATGTACGCCTAGAACGCCAAAGTTGCCCATGTCGGTGTGTTGCTCGGCAGGCACGTACACTTATGCAACATATATCATTTTAAAGCTAATATTTAAATCTACACTAATATCGCTATTTCATTACGTAATCTTTACATTTTATTTACGCATTTAGCAAGCATAGAAAACATTAAACTTCACTTACCTACACACACAAAACGCCGCGCTCAAAACGAAAAAGAAGTATCTCCATATGTAACAGAGTTATCCATTGGTCGATTCCATGCTCAAACGTCATGGTGACATCATTTGCATAGCAGCAGCGACGTATTTTCTGCGACCATGTGATCTCTGACGCGGCGCCGCGCCGGCGTCATTTTCATGCACAAGAAATGGATCAGTTTTGGCCGCTAGAAGGCAATACGCCACCTAGCGGATTCTGATATACCTAGCTTAGGCTTAGCTAGGTACATCACATTCCGCTATGGACAGCACCGTAAATTTGTCCCGCATTCTAGACCTGAAACCTGTGACGGTTTTGGACGCCATTGCTACTGCTCCCGCCGAGATTGGGGGATTCCCCAAAATTGCTTGGCAACATTATGCAAATGAATTTACGTCGTATTTTGATGATCACATGAACCAATGAAAGACTGATCTACGTCATAGCCAGTTTCGCGGGAGTTTTCCGAGCACGATAAGCGAGGTAGGTGGATTCTAACTTTGATGTTGTAAACAATCGTTTAAAAATATGGTATAATAGATTTTTACCCCGTTAGTATCCTGTTTCTACCTTTTTTAAATACATATGCCTTCATATGATATGCATGTTATGGTTGTGGACCCCCGTGGGAGCGTGCAATCGCTCGTGGAAAAACAGGCCTGTCGCACGCTGTTCGGCGTTCAAAGTTGAAATGCGTAGTTTGTAGCCTGCGCGCGACCGGTTCAGCGGCATGTACGCCACGCTGGCGTTGCATAATTATGATGTACTGGCGCGCGCTATGCAAATCATAAAATGTTTGCTATGCGGGTTAAACTGTATGCGTTTCAAGCAATCGTGAAAATAATCATAGTTTTAAACTGATTTACAAATGTAGCACTGGGCCTGAGAATGTGAGCGTAGTCGTAGACTGCATCGATCCAACATTCGTACGCCATTTCCTACGATGCAAAATCCACGCAATCCAAACTGTTTGCACCTAAATCCTAACATGTTCTGTGCACAAAAGTAACTATTGATATGTAAGTGTTGCATGGTATTCATTATTTTTCCAAATAACTGTGAAAATATTAGTTTTCTAATTTAAGGCCAGGCACGGCAGGCAAAAATGTATTATTGCATATATCTGGCATTTAAATGGAAACGTGATCGTGATTGGGCTACTTGTGCCACGTGGGCACTGACCTGCCACGTAATTGGCTGTTGTGAGGGATGGACTAGGATCAATGGGTTTGACTCCATCTTGGAATCTTTGAAATTACCACCTACTGCAAGATTAAAACATTTAATATTAAACATTTATTATTGTTTAAAATAAGAAATAGTAATTTAAATGTTGCCATGATATTTTAATTATTGTAATACAACAGTACTCAATGCCAGCTTTTTAATAGTTGTCTTAATATTTTTGTGTGTAAGATTACTTACACAAAAACAAAGTCCAGTGACACCAATTTTATGTTTATTAACACTAGTGGTACTGCATTAATTTGTATCACACACATACATTAATACAGTTTTCCTCTATTTCATGTTGAAGGATTCTGCTGCAAATGTATGAAGAGTAACAGTACATTGACAGTGTCCTGTGAACATTGGCACACTTCACTTGCATTGCTGTATGACACATTGAACGGATTTTATCTACAATCGACCAACAGTGTCCTGTGAACATTGGTACACTTCACTTGCATAGATATATAATATGAAACAGTGAACCGATTATATCTACACTAGTCGGCAATGTACTCTGTTCCTCCTTCTATAGTTCCCTGTATGTGCAGTGAAGTTGACAATAGTTATTGTACTTCTGCTGTTTCAGTTGTTTTCAATGTCTACTTGTCGGCTGCATACTGTGAACAACATGTTAACATTACTTCATGTTGATGTGAGACATTAATGAACAAAAGAATTAAGTATCATTGTTGTAGTACTGACCTTTGCATTGTACTGTGAACATTTCATGACATTGAACTATACAGGAAATTATACAGATCTTGGAATGCATAATAAATTATGTTAAATTCAAGCAATGCTGTTGTGTTTCTTCACAACAATGGTTGTGTCAGGGACACCTCAATGTTGACAAACAAGTCAAATAATGCCCAATGGTCAACAGTTAGTAGTTGAACTTTCATTTTGATCAACATACCATAATTATTAAGTAAAAATAAATTGGACATTAATAATATAGACAACATGGTTAGAGGTAATTTTTTTTCTAAATTAATCATTAATGGTTCACACTTTAATATGCCATTTTATCCCCAAAATTATGGTTAATATGTAGATGTGATAAATTACAAGGATTTATAAAGTTACTAAGTCCATGCGTTACACTAAATAATTTAAGTAAGTAATTTGTCAACATAATTAAATCGGTGCTCATTCAAGGTCAATTATCTAGGTCATATCAAGGTCATATGCTATTATGGTAAAGGTTAAACATTTAGTTACTTTTAATTTGATAGCACAACATACCATAATTATTAGTTTAAAATAAATTGCACATTCATACATGCAATTAGGTCAAAGGTCATTTTAAAAAAACAAGTTACCTCACTATTGTTCATGCTTTAATATGCTACTTTATAGTCAGTGTGTACATAAATGTTCCATTTCAACACTTTATAAACACCAAGCCCATGTGTCACACAGAATCATTTAATTAGGTCACTTGTCAACATATATAGGTCAACGGTCATTAAAGGTCAAATAACTAGGTCACGTCAAGGTCACAGTACAAGGTCAACATTTGTGGGTCATAACATTTTACTTTACTTCAATATCTTACAATATACAGATTATGTAATGTTTTGCCTATATTCAGTGCCACATGGTGGCAGCACAGTCTGCACAAGCTCCAGATCACAAGAAATGGACATGAATCCTATAGACACAATCACCCTTTATTCAGACACTAAAAAGTGGATTTACTTTGTTAATAATAGAGATAATTCAAAATTTCAAAAAGGGTTGTAAACTACATAGCATACACTATCACATAGAAGTGATTAAATGATTATATATCAATTTTGAATTTTTTTGTAATGTACCTAGCTTAGCCTTGGCTTAAGGTTTATGATTAGAAATCCACATTGATTATAGCTAGCCTAGTCTCTAACCTTTATTAATATTATTGTGGTCTTGTCAATGACCGTGCCAATGATATAAACAGGCTGTTTTCATAAAAAATTAGAAGAAACATTTGTGAAATATGTCCATATTGTAACTCCCTACCAGTTATTTGTGTCATGTTAATTTTTGTCATGCAAGTAAATTGTTAGAAAAGTTGGCTTCAATGAAATACTTGCAGTTTCTGTACAAAACGCAGTGCTCTGGAAAAACTTTGCTAACAGCATTAAGCATGCTAGCGGTTATACCTGGTAACCAATTAAAAACATGTTGACGATGAGTTTGTTTGAGTGAAATACATACAGGCATCAGTACTAGTAGTTGCACAAAAAACATGTCTCGAAGAAACACTCACACATTGTCTAACATCCAGGCAGTTATTAAGTGGACAATGAATAACATTTTTTTGACAATTATTAACATGATCCATCTATATATTATGTTACCTGCGCTTAACAATCTGAATCATACCCAATCTCGTCTGTCATAGATGCACATCGACCGGTATTGTGGCAAGATCTAGTGAGATTTTAAGGGGATGCTTAACGGTGGTGGGTCAGGACCTCACCCAGAATAACATTTTTGCCAGTCCAAATTTGTTCCGACATGCTACGAAGTGCAGTCGGTCACGCGATTGAACGTGTGATCAGATGCGCGATAGGACACGCAACTATGAGTATATATATATATATATATATACACACCACCATACATTTTGTCAAATATTAAAAATATCACAATGTCATGATCTCTGCATCTAAATAATACTGTTTTATTGTGTGGTTAACTTCTCTAACAACATTTATTTGTGCAATATTTGCGAGACAATAACAACCGTACATAATCAGTTTAGATAATACAATAATTCTTGTCACACAATAACATAAATGTCTGGTTGTTTCTCATGCAGCAGTGCTTAATATATATACATTGACAAATGTAATTTACACAAGCAATCATATTAACAATTATGAATGTTCAAATCACTGATGCTGTTTCATTTTAGCTAGCGCTATATATGACGCCATCCAATGGAATTTGTTAGAACTACGATGTGACAATTGCATTTAATTAGCAAAATGTCTTCAATGCGCTTAACGTACAGCCAGACAACGATCGCAAAACGGTTTATGTTAGCACCTTCTGCCCGCCCGCGTCCCTGTTTACGTCGTTTGACACCAAGGAGCCTATATTTAGACAGGAGACGTCACTGAGCAAGATCATGGCAGCCTACAATTGGAATTTTTGTCCGCCATTTGGGAGGCTAGCATGTGTGTCAATGCGTATGTTTGGCTTGGTGGCCTCCAGAATGGCGGACTAACCGCTCCACTTACATACTTTGAACAATGGAAATAGCGCATGCTGCATCGTCTTGTGTTGATACACGGTCTTTGCCTTTGGTTGACACGACTCACGAGGTAGCACCGGCGCCATCACACTCGTAATGATTTGCGCGTTCTAAAAATCATTCGTCATAAATCCACCAAAATAAACGAATACCATTGCATAGTAATCATGTTTGTTTCAAAATATCGCCAATAAAGTCAGTATCGTTTATGGTGTTGGTGATTCTACTCTTTCGGCGTTTACTAAGTTTCCGTTCAAAAACACAAATCCCGTTTCAAAATGTTGATAATTCGGAATTCTACCCATTTTCATAGAATGCGTCGTAATTGGCAAGTGCTTATTGTATCTCCCTGCCCTGACGTTGACCTCACATAAGATCATTTAGTCTACCTAGACATATGCACATGTTGGTTGCTTTTCAAGGAACCACTGCTAACTGGTAGGTGACAATTACCCTAGCAAGTCAGCACTAACAGGTAGTTGACAATAGTCCTAGCAAGTCAAGGCCTGACTTAATTGGTTTCTTGTGTCCAGGAGCTGGCCAGGCGATCCGGGTGGGTGATTTTGAAAACCAGTCTCTGTAGATTTTGTAACTGGCTTCGCGGCAGTTTCAATGACATGGAAGGACTCGTCCACAATAAATTTGAAACCATCCAAAAACGCAATTTTTGAATATTACCCGTCCACAGGACGGGTCTCTGGGTGAGGCCCTGTTGTGAGTGCTCAACGACCTGAACACTGGATGTATACCGAGGAGATGTCCAGCTTTAATCTGTGATGTGACAAAATCACCTGACACAAATTACCCATCATAAATTTTATTTCAGATTATGGCAAATAGGCAAACTGGTTGAGCCGAAATGTGTTGTGATTCTGATTATATGTGTTCGTAACTACATATATATGATGGAGAACACACCAAACCTTGTTCACAATATCAAAACCAACATCTCAATCTAAGTCATGTAACAGAGCCACCTCGTTCACTCAATCAACAACACTCGTGGCCACAGTGAATGATTTATTCAGGTGCCGGCAAGGACTCAGGTTTATGCTAACAGCTTTTTTAATAGAACAGTAAGGAATGGAACGGACTAACCGAAACAGTTGTGTCTGCAGCCACGGTGGATACTTTTAAATCTAGGCTGGGCAGACGACTCTCAAAATTCCCTGTAGTGCTATGCCATATGCCCCCCGTCCCCTATATTGGCGTAATGACCGTATGGTTTTTGCCAATTATTATATAGACATAGACAACAGATCATGATTTTAATTTCTCAAAATTTTACATAAATATAATACTCTGGCCAGGGTATAATTAAACAAATTTCTGGAACCATAAATTTATCTTAAAACTTCTACAATCCTGAATGACCTATACCAATCAAAATATTTATCTGAATCTTAAAAACATTTGATGGTATCCTATGTCAGAGATAGGAGGAATCATTCAGCAATCGCTGAAAAATTTTGAATAATTAGACAAACTCGATTACATTGGTCAAAAGTACAACTTTATATAGTTTTCATATAATCATGCTCATCTGTATTGCCATTTATGTAGTTGCTGTAATCATAACTACAAATTACAATCATGATTAGCCAATTCGGGTCGGCAGCCCTCTGTTACGGGCAGCCATATGTGATGTTTACAGTCAGCTGCCCGCAATAGTGGGTTCAAATATAAGCTTGCTTGCTTTCAGTATAACTCCTGTTTGGTTGCTATGTGGCATTACTTGTTGGATATTGAATGCAAGGGGAATAATTCAGACTTCTGTTCATGTCAAAATTGTCATACTGTTCTATTGAAAATTCCAAAGTTACTTCGTTTTTTCTGCCGGCCATCGTTTATGATGGCAGCTGTTTTCAGCAGCTCTGCTGATGACAATGTTTTGGAACATCTGAAGAACAGTTTTAGTGACAATTCAGACTTAGACAAAAACGTGTTTCGGAAGGCATATGTTTTTTTGCCAAGTTGTCACTGAAAGTATCATTGAAGATAGTGATGATTCGACTGCTGAAATTGACGATATTTTCCATGGGTTTTCTAACGATGGCATTGACGATTCTGGTGTCACTGGACCATCAGTAAATTTTTAATTATCCTTACTGTGGTAACCAGATTACAAAATAATTGCACAATATTATCCGCTGATCATTCTAGTTCAAGAATATACCAAGTGTTTCTATTCAAAAACTAAATATTTCTTGGTGAAAAAAGCAAATGAAGTGAAATAAGTAATAATTTGTAATAACTACCGGGAATGCCGTCTGCAGTAGTCACGTGGTGACAGGGCTGTAGACGTAAAAATGGTTAAGATTTGTGTGTGCACCATATATTTGCCCAGAGCCCAACTACAAAGCAGTCGGGTGACAGGTATGGGTAAATTCCATAACAAATTAGATACCTCATGAGAAACATTGTGTTCCTTGTACGGTATGAACTCTGGTTTGTAAAACTTTACCCTCAGCTTTATGTAGGGCAGGACTTTACTGGTGCTTCAACTATTGTATTGTATTGTAGACCTTGTAGTTTACTTGCCATGCAAGTACTGAATATGTTGACCCCCAACAAGATGCCAGTTGAAGTGAGAAGTGGCCTACCGACTTTTCAAATACAGATCCGCTTTATTAAAAAATATTCAGGTACAAGTATCCTCCTTTAAAAAATCAGTTACAAATATCTCTTTAAAATTGCAGTTACAAATATACTTTAAAGTATTAAAATATATATAACTATATAAAACTACTAAATTTATTTAACTATATATAACTATGCTTATACAAATGCACTCTTAATATTTCAGATACATACATAACTTTAAATTGAAATACATACCAACTAAGCAATACAATTACATATATACAGTATATATATATATGTGTGTTACTAGTTTTATTTAATTCACCTATAATACTTTAAATTACTTTAGTACAATTACAAGGTACCCGGGTAATTACTTTATGGGTTAAGTATTATCTTTAATGGAGAATTAAAATGGTGAAAACTGGTTAGGTTAGATAGGTAGACATATGTACGAACATACCATAAATTTGGATAGGATATGTTGAGCTGTTCTGCTTTGGCTGTCCTGAATTTCATGTTCATTTTGTAATTGAGTTCGGAATGATACATGACGCATGGCTGCTAGCGTTGGCTAGAGGTACTAAACCATAAAAGTTATTGGTGATAAACTGTGATTTCATTCATACTCTGCCTGAGAACTTCCTTTAAGTCTTTCATTCACATCATTTCAGCACCAATGCAGGCTATACAACTTTACAATTTGTCACCTGTTCCTTGTGATGTTACCGGCATTTGTATGTTTGGTTGAATAACCATACATGTAACGGTAATGAATGTGAAGTTATGTTCACCTAGTCGTACATAATTAGTAGTTACATAACATTTGACATGCTTCCAAATTCTAATATTGCAAAAGCATGTTTGTTCTTTTTAGGTTTCTTTACAATGTTCAACCAACACTACTAAAAAAATCAATAACAAAGTTATTGTAAGCAATTCTTATTGTGTCACTAATTTAGATTAATTAATCCATTGGGTGTGTATTATAACCTCCATTTTTTATTTAAAAAATATAAAAAGTTGGATAATGAATAATGTCAGGTAGATAATAACTTTTGCGATATATATCAATAATTACTTAAAGGGAATAAAAACATCTATTGCTTGAATTCATATTAAATTAGATCCTGCTATATATTTCCACCAAGCCAAAAAAATCCCCAAAAATCGAAGAATTAGAAATTCCACATTTTATGCTGTACATCCGGACATTTTCGAATATGCATATATTTGGCGCGCTTTTCGGGATGCCGAGATGTGACGTCAGAGTTGACTCTGCCGATACAGCGACCGCTTGTTTACATTCATTCTCAGCAATATGACAGCAGAGGTGGCTGTGTAATGCGAATATCATCATGGTTCATTGTGCGGCATTCGGTTGTAATGCAAACTCTTCTAAACATAGAGCAACACACCATTTTTTTCGATTCCCTACGGATCCAGTTTTATTGAAGAAATGGATCGCAAAAATCAAGCGAGCAAACTTCAAGCCGACGAAACACAGCCGGCTTTGCTCCGCTCATTTTGAGAAAAGCTGTTTTGATCGCGATCCGGAGATGTTGGCAACCCTTGGATATCCTGGTGCTCGAATATCGTTGAAAAGCGATGCAGTCCCAACAATATTCCCGGCAGTAGAAGCTGCATTGATGCCGTCAATCCGCAGAAGACAGGCGTCGGCACGGGCAGGATCGACGGCCGCTTTGCCCGAGTCGAAGGCAAGCGGGTCTCGCAAGCGTTGTTCCAGTGCCGCAGTCGCCGCTGCAGGCTCCGCTGCCCCTGTCACTACAGCCGGCTCAGCAACTACACCCATGGCTTCTTTGGGGTACCAGGTTCCTTCGACGAGTGGTGAATTTACGAGGTCTGCTTACCGAAAGCGGCAACGAATCAAGGTAATTCTTACATGTTATATCTACTATTATTATTCTGTAGGTCTAGTATAATGCCTGGACTGGACGGTCTCGTGTGTGTCAAAATAAGTTATTCAACTTATTGTCATTGTATCCCATTGGTTCCAATCATATCACGGAACTCTTCCTAAGTATCTTATATTCTAAATGTTGTAGTTATGCACGATACTACTATAATAAATCTACATATACTCAGTTTTGTGGAAAATTTGATAGTGTAATCAAATCGATTCAGGTGACTGTTTTTATCATTATCATGGTTACAGGAATGTAAGGCAATAAAACAAAAACGTCAGCAAATTAATTGATGCTAATTTGTTAGTTATGCATTTAATTAATCTATTTACTTTTACATGCAAATAAGAAATAATTATTTTAATTATACTCGTTGCCGAGTCAGGTTAGTCTGTTATAATAATTTTTTTAAACCGTAAGAAGCAATACTTGGATGTAGAACATTGCAATGTGAATTTGCAGATGGAAGAATAATTATATTTTCAAATGTATTTAACGTTGAATTTGCATTAATTAATTATTATTTTTCATACATAACATTTGTTGTTTTTTAAATGACAATACTTGGACTTTATGAAAGTTCCATGCATTTTGATCAACATCAAATGTATGTACACATAAAGTACCATGCATAAGTTAGATATTTAAAACAAAAATTTTCAAATTAGGAAGTGGTCTGTCTCACTCTCATAGTTGGAACCAGTTGCTGGCAATCTCCTCCTCTGACACATGACTCACTAAAGTCTTATGTCATCAATGACTTGCTGAAGAATTATCCCCCATCAGTATTCTCTGTAGAAACAGTTTATTACAGTGTTTGGCACCTGTCTGCTAATCCAGCTAATTGGACTCCTTTGTTGTGACTCCTCCACTTGACTGAGGAACTAAGTGTAGTGTTTGCCAGAGTCAACTGATCAAAGATCAAATCTAATTAATTACCAGTTGACATTGCACTTTGTAGGTCTTTCCTGCAATGAATAACAAATACACCAGCCACCTCCAGCTGGCCCACTGCATTCTCCCTCCAGTTGAAATAGTTATCTGAACCTGATCTACTGGTAATTAAAGCATGCTAGGTGGAAATGGCAGGAACTGGGTAACATGGATGTGACATGTCGGATACTTATTATTACTATAATTAACCCATGCAATTAACCCATGCCTAACATCACCTTGATCACCATTGCAATTGGTAAACCTTGCAGGTAGATGTGATTAATTATTATTAATATTGAATGGTTACCACATTGTAGATTACAGCATGTATTCATCGAGTTAATAATCTATTATGTTTAAGTTTTCAAAAGTAATGTTTTCAATAAATATAATTCTTACAGTAGATGCAGCTTTCATAACACACAAGTACTGTTACATAACACACACTATTGTAACACACAAGTACTGTTACATTTGTTACTATAGAATTTTTAATATTTCAATAGTAATTTATTGATTTGTATTTTCATAACTCCAGTGCACAGGCCTATGGTGAATTACATTACAGTGTCATATATTGCTATTGCCTAGTTTCCATTTTATTACAGTTGAATATCGAAGACAATGTACATCATGCAATATATACTATTACATTTGAAGGTATTATCATTACATTTTGAATTGGAACTACAGTATGTACCGAGATAAATATTTAGAACAAAAATATAACTATTGTATCTTGTATTATCTACTAACAACGTTTACAGATAGAACATATTTTTCATTTTATGTCTGTATAACATGATTGAATGGAAGACAAAAGAAATGTCACTGCAATTTAATAGATTGCAATCAGTGTAATTACACCTTACTGCTTGGTGCATTGCTAATTACTGGCACAAGTCATGATGTTTTTTTAAACAGAAGCTCAGAAATGTACCAAGGACCATTATTCGGCTCCCACATTATTCATGGGATGGATGATGGCAATCATAAAACCTGGATAAACTAGTTCAATAGGATACAGAAAGCATAATTAAATTTATATTTTGATGCGACATATATTAATAAACATGTATATATATTATATGCCAGTTACTATTACATTGTTTCTGTTATTATATTGTGCTTTGTTCAACTTATTGTTACTAATAGGTATTATTATTATTACACCACTCCTGGAGCAGGCTTCCTATTGTGACTATAAAATTGAGTATTGCAGGATTGTTCATGTCTGCAGTCACATATTGTTATGATAGTAACTATATCAATGGATAAGGATTCTACTACTGATGTTACAAAATGTCATTAATGAATTTATTTGATTTTTAACTTAATGTTATTAAAAAAATCAATTAAATTTATCAAATAATAAATATGTTCACATTTGGATGTGGGTTGTTGCCCAGCTACCAAGTGTGAAAATGGTCATTTGTTGTGAAACAATAACAATAAATGCAATTTGCAAACCTATCTATTGTATATTTAGTAGATGATTAGTTATAACCAAAAATAAAATGTTCACAAGTAATATATTGTTACATTTTCCAGGTAATTGTCTGCATAAAAGTGTAACATAACAAAAGTAACTAAGTCTCTGTGTAGATTCTGTAAGCGTGATATCAATTATTTATGATGTTTTTATCATAGAATAAACAATACATACTTTGCAACTTGAAATTAATTTATTATTTTTGTATTTCTCACAACTAGGCAAATAGTCTTTTCACACTTGGAAGCTGGGCAAATGACTAGACAAATGAATGTACTCCTTTCTGACAAAATGGTAAAAGACAGGATTTTGTTTGCATTTTGTTAGAAATCTACAATTTATTTTTTTGCAAATTCTATAAGGCTAATTTGTTATTTCAGTTAGTTGCTGACATTCTGGCAGCAGCTCGAGATAGTCCACCGTCGACCAAGACTGGGTCATCTGAAGATACAGAAAGTGAATATGACAGCTCTCGTACGGATTCCTGTGATACAGAGGATTCCACACCTGAGTCAGTCACAGCTTCCACTCCAAAAAGGAGCAGCAAATGCTTTCAGGTTGACATCAGGCCATGTAGTCTGTGCATCAGAGCAGGTTGCTGTGCAGGTGACATCAGCAGTGAGGTCAATGAGTGTGCAGTGCAGTTTGTTGACTGGTCCGATTAGTGACTCGAGTGACTAAAACGGGGAGGAAGTGACATCTGCTGCAGATCCAGAGTATGTTTGCTCTGACAATGAGTCGACTAGTCGTGACAGCAGCAACAGTGACAGCGATGACCATGTCGACCAGTACACTGACACAGAGGAGGGTGTTACAAACAAGACTCCCTTGAGGAAAGATTGCTGCCCTTCCAGGGAGAGGTACTTCTTGGTGGCAGAGTCTTCACTTCGTCATCTTTTCGCACGTTGCCGAAACTGCCCTGGCCAAACCAATGTCGTAGTGCAGCAGTTTCTCGGCTCATTGGGAAGTTGCCCTGTAAAGATAATAATTGGTCTGTAGATGTGAACCTATGCTATTTATTAGCATGTCATAGGTAAAGTGATCAACAAAATGGACTAGATAACTTGTTTATCAATGGGTATTTGCTGAAGCCATATTCTCATCTGCCTGCAGGGGAAATATTCCCATGGGTGTTTTTTGGCTTATAACCATTGTCTGTGCACCGTGTGGTGATTCACATTGTGTTACCAGGTCTACACAGTTACCAACATTTGGAATGATTCATCCCAGTAACACTGTGTTATGAAACTTGCTTGATGAATTTGTCATGATTCAACCCAGTAAAACTGTGTTCTGAAACTTGCTTGATGGATTTGTAATAAATATGTCACACAAAAAATGTGATTAAAAATGCTATGTCCTTATAATTTTTATGGACATAGTCGTAGGGCACATATATACCCACTGGTAGCATCTCACATATAAGACCCCTAAGGTTACACTAAATCCCTAGGTCTAGGACATAACCCTTCAGGCTATAACCCATTACCATAATTATTCAATTGTTCTGCATGTTGTTTTAATGTTTATTTTAGTTTATTTTGATTATATAGTAGCTATATTGTTATGTGTCAGACTCAGAGTAATAAAATTATTGTTCCACATAAATGACATAATCTAGAGCTGTCATTATATATGTCATGATATTATGGTCATCTCGCGAACAACTGTCCAACTAAAAAAGTGTGGGTTTTGTCCAGAGGGGTGATATCGTAAGTAGCTATAACGTCCTAAACTCGATCCGCATAAACTAGACAACCATGCTTATGACGTTCGACGGTTCGTAACTTTGTGAAGTTTGTCTTTGACAAGTCTGTTTACAATTACTTCGTCCGATGACCTACTTAGCTACAACCTCTAGCTAACTCTCTGTACAGCTTTGACACCGCATTTTATAATATAACGTCGTACTAAAACGATATAATTGTTGTTGTCGACAGTTTTCACACCATATGTGTCATTATAATGAAGTTGAAGCTTACCAGTCGGTGTTGCATGAGCGAACATTGTGACTGTCCGACTCCGCATCATCTTCTTCGCTACCGTCGCTGAAACGCTCGGAAAGAGCGGAATTAGACGAATCATCCGCTGTAACCGTTCCCGCTAGTGGCTCAAAATCGTATGATTTCACTTGAAACTCTGCGAAACTCCCACTAGCCATGATGTTACAAGAGAATGGAGAGAACAACAATGGCGATGCATAGATGTCAACAAAGCCGAGAGTCGGCATTGACGTCACGATACCACGTGATCGCCTAGCTAATTAAATTTCAACTTTCTGCGGGAATCTCTACACAGACGGGTTTTAAATAGAATTTTGTCTACAAACGTATTTTTCTGTATTTTTTTAATGTTGTCAAATGTTACATACAATGTTAATCTTTGTGTACACATGGAAAACGGATTTTAGCTAATGCCTTGTTGTTATTTCCTTTAAAGTAAATAATTAAATGTTGATATTTCATACAGGCATTAACATTGCCTTTTCTTGTCCGTTAATTCTTTTTGTTAACTTTGACGTTAAGTCGAGCGAATAACAAAATGAAATCAAAGTACAAGTGAATGATGCGGGTGTCCTGAATCTGTTGCAGTGTTGAAGGGAGCCCCACCTGGAGGCAGTTTCATGCAACTCGAGCGGAACGCCCAGTGCATGAACAAGTCCTCCAAGTAGCCCATCCCTCGTGCTACGGACATCAACTCGCAGTATTACAGGACGGACAGCGTGCAATAATCGTGAGAACGCGAGACCTGATCTCTAACTATTCGACATCACGAACACTGCTATACGTCTACAGCCAAAGCGTTTATATATTTTATAGTAATTCGACTGCCTAACAATGTCTACGGGAAACAAGAATAGCTTTAATACAACTGATGAAGACTTCCCAGTCGAGATGTTACGCGTTGATGCTGCTGGCGATGAAGATGACACTGGTGACTTGTCAAAGAGTGACATGGTCATTGACGCCGCTGATGACAAAGAGAGGCCTGTCACCGAGGTGATGGAGAAGGATTGTGACAAGCTGCCTGACATCAGTTGTAGTGGGAAGGTGCTGCAACCACGTACGTTTAGAAGATGTGGGAGTCTGGAGGAGATATCTGCTGACGAGATGGGAAAGCTGGACTGGGGGATGAGGGGCGGACAGCCGGAGAGAATCATTGTGTTCAGCTGTAGCGTTCCTGCCAACATGACTGCCATGGAGGTAAGTGTCTTGTCTCTACGTGTTTCATCTTTGATCTACTCTGAGATTTCGAGTTGAGATCTTTGGTATTAATTACCTATGATCCATGTGATCCATATGATCCATGTGATCCATGTGATCCATATGATCCATATGATCCATGTGATCCATATGATCCATGTGATCCATATGATCCATGTAATCCATGTGATCATTATAGTCCAGTGTGAAGCTATCCCCCATGTTGGTCCTCAATGTGTTGTTTTCCTTCTTTTTTTCCCATTGCTCCTGCACAGCCATCTCCACCTTCATCTCCACTCTCCATCTACACCCACGAAAACATAAACCAAAAAAAGTTTAAACAAAATCAGTGGTTTGGTGTGGGGATTGAACCGGCGTCGCCCGATTGCAAAATAAATGCGAAGGAACCAATGCCTTTACCAACTGAGCTAACAGGACCGACAGAAATTCACTGACTGATTTAAGTTGTTATGATAAATTGTACAACTCCGCCTTCATACATCGATATTCTAGTGATATTATGAGATTATACACATTACTTTCTGTAGCTGGATACAATATATGTTTGCTATGTATGTTTATTGGTGTAGATTATCTCTCGTTGGTTGCATTCGATATAAATATTCTGAAAACGAGCCCAAGGCCAAGCTTGGCGAAACCTAGTCGACTTGTAGGCCCATTCGCATTCATTGTTTTGAATAAAATTGGATTCATGTGGAATGGTAAGATAACTGCTTGTTCCTCTATGATGACTAGTGTTTGTATATATTGCACAATAACTGATTCTGCTGCTCGTTTCGACCCAAAAGCTATACTTGTAAACATGCTCTGAATGCATGGAAAGGGTCGGCCTGATGCGAGTGTGAGTCATAAGTGACGTCCCGATACCACGTGATCGCCTAGCTTATTAAATTTTAATTTTCCACGGAATTGCTACACAGACGGGTTTAAAATCGAATTCATGCTACAAATGTATTTTTTCTGTATTTTTTTTAATGTTGTAAAATGTTACATACGAGGTTAAACTTTGTGTACACATGGAACAAGGATTTTAGCTAATGCCTTATTTTTTATTTCCTTTAATAACTATAACTAGAATCCGTCTTTTCAAAAGTAGTAGTAAACCTGTAATTTGCATATATATATATATATGCATATATATATATATATATTAATTAATAATTCTTATTAAAGTATCACCATTTAAAATTTGAAAAATATGGATGAACAATATTTATAAAAAATCGTTTGTACATGATTTCCTCACAGTTTGCCAATATAGTAGTTTTCTGGATAAATCAAGAAATCCAAGTGCTCTCGAAATAAAATATATTCATAGTTTAGGCTTTTGTTTAACAAAAACAAGCCATCTGAGTTAATATAAATGGTGTTAATTAAAATACTTGAAACTAAATATTTGATGTAAATTAATTCAGAAAGCTTTGTAAGATATGTTGACACACTGCACAATGTAATAATTTAATTATCTACACAGTTGCTTGAATAATTCTTTATCCAGTTCAGTTGACTGACAGTAACACAACATTCGTGTAACTAGTACTAAACTAGTTAGCATTACCAAAATAGTTATAAATTACCTTACCAGAAAGTATGAATTCTTATTAAAATGCGTTAAAAATACTTCCTGAATTTTTTTTTTTTTCAGTTTAATTTCCCACACCCATGTAATATGACCTGACCTGCACATTAGCATTATAGAAAAGTGGAACACATGGTATTTCTGTAGAGACAGTGTTAGTGTTATGAATAGGCCAAATAAAATAATACCTGTGTTTCCAGGAACTCGACTATTCCTAGTATTTCTGTGCAACCCTGAGCATTTTTTCAAGAACAAAAGAATTTTTTTTTTCTGATGCCGACCCTTGACCCTTGCCTCTGACCAAAAACTTCTTTTAACATTATATTATATTCCGGCAAAAGACTGACAACGATCAGTCAACATGGTAAAAAAATACAGATAATCATTGCAAAAGTCCTGAAAAGTAACAAGAACCTTTTGGAACGGAAATTCCGCAGTCGTCCCTAGTATTGGATGGATTTTCGCGTAAATTGTTACGAAGAGTCATGGCGCCCCTGCTACATACCTTGTATCCACCGACGTAAACAGGGACGCTGGCGGAAGGCACTGACATAAACCGTTTCGTGATCGTTGTCTGGTTGTCCGCTAAGCGCATTGAAGACATGTTGTTAATTATATATATACCTGACACATCATTAGAACATGCATAAGTGTACAGATTCCGGTTTCGAACACAAAACTACGTTACGCTAGCTCAGAGTGATATAGTCTGGATTTCACAGTTCTAACAAATTCCGTTGGATGGCGTCATATATGGCGCTAGGTAAAATGATTGAACAAAAATAAAAAATAAAATATTACAATAGGTCTGCCTACCCTATTTTTTTCGCAATAAAATGTTTTAAAAATTTGTTTTTCCTACCTACGTACCCTATTTAAAAAATCAATGTTACTGGAAACACAACTATTTTTATTGTGGCCTAAGTATCTTTTATTTGCCCAATTAAAAGCCAAGCAAGTGGGTCATTAGGTCAGATTGGAGAGTATATAAATAACTCTGCATAATTCAAGTGTGTCTGTTACTGTGGTTGCCAGTTGCCACAAGTTCAACTTCCAAGCAGTAAATCAGTGTTTTAAATGTGATCTTCTGCTTGTGCTTCTAGATCCATTTTGTGCCTGCAGAATGTTTCTTTATTTAGCTAAGCCTGTGCATGTGCATGGCCATCAACTGCTACCTGGATACGCATTGTCCCATGGTGTTAACCCTGACAGCCAGCCAAATAAAACACGAGTGTAGAGTCTGTGACGTGATTGGGCCATAACGTCAACGCGACGTATTGTTCAACGGTTTGCCAGTCAGTGTGGTGTCTGTCGCCCCAAAGAGCACATGACTTTGACTGTCTCTGTGATCGGCCCCATTCAGCATACCTCTGGTCGGTATCTTTGGTCAAGCCCGATTTTTATTATACAACCATCGACTGCATTGTCCGGTTTGTCGTCCAGAGAGAGGATATCATTTGTCGCCCAGGTATCAGCCAGCCACATGCACAGTTGAATTGAATTGAATATAGATCTGTGGTATGGACTGTTGGATTAGGAGTGGAAGATCGGTGGAGCTGTGTTTTGGTGTGATTTACATGGAGCTACCTTGTGGACCGTGTGATCTTGGTAGTGGTGCGGGTGTAGTCAGGGACGGTGCCACTGACCGGTAGGTCAGTTGGATCGAGCCTTTGTTAGATCGGCACAGCTGCTAGCAGTGTGAGATTGGTGGAGCTGCTAACCTCCGTGGCTTTGTTGGGTGGACAACAACAGTTCCATCGGCAAGCGTGTGGTTGTGCATTTCAGCCAGTGTTCGTTGTAGCAAACTGTGCATTGTAGAGAGTGCCTGTGGCAGCGTGCGTACCTTGCCCCAGTGTCGCGGTTCAAAGACTGGGGTGAACATACAATGAACCAGTCATCATTTGTGTCATAATCGCCCGGGTCACACATCAACCGACAGCTGTGAGTGCCGTCTACCAGCTGATGATGTGGGTCAATCACTGACAGTGGGGTCTGTCTCGCTCAGCCCCAGTCATCAAGTTACATAACATGTCATTGTGACCCACTGGACACTCACTGATCACTGCGAATGGGGCCCCTAAGAGAAGACCATGACTTTGGCAGTAGGGGTTCATGCCAGCACCTTCATGTTGGAAGTAGAGGCCCCGTCAGCTACATACAGTTGGTAGGTACATAACATGTTACCTGGAGGCAATGTATAGTGGGTAGGATTAGGAGCAGAAGGTCACATGGTTGTATGTTATGTAACAAGTCTGGCAAGACTGGTGTCTCATATGATAGATCGGAGTTTTATGCACTTGCTGCCTTTTTAAAACTTGAGCAGTTTCTGTCGATCCACATTGCCACCACTCTTTACTCAGCTGTATAAACGAGTACCTAGCTATTCATAGTGGTGGATATATATTTATGAATGAATTTTGTCTTTGTGCTGTAATTGCAGTATGACTGAATGCTTCCCATGTTCCACAAACGCATTGAGTTGGTTTTTGAATGATTCAATGAATCACGAGGTAAAGTGTAGTGCACTTTGAGTAGCACCCATTACCATGTTATATAAGAACCTATCTTTACAATTAATCTTGAAGAGATGAATTGGCATTTTGTGGTGAGAATAAAAAGCTCTGACAGGCATGTATTGAGGGGTAATGGAGCAGCCACCATGTTATATAATATTGCAATAAATACCGTAATGTTTCCTGTTGATGTGATAGCTCAGTCGTAATGCTCCCTCTGTTCGTCGCTAGGTCACGCTGACATACAGTTGTAGTTGCATACACATGGGAAAAGTTGAATGAATGAATGAACGTTTATTCAACAACAACAACACCATAATACATGCACAGTATGGTGTGCTGCTGCTGCTGCTGCTGCTGCTGCTGCTGCTGCTGCTGCTGCTGCTGCTGCTGCTGCTGCTGCTGCTGCTGCTGCTGCTGCTGCTGAAAGGACATAGTTGAAGTCATAGACTTGTATGTTGCTATGCCTTTCTCAAACTAAAAAAACAGAATAAATACAACACAAATTATAGATAAATTACAAAACAATATTCACAACTCATTATATAAACATGTTACCATAGTGCTTGTGTTACTAATACATGGGTTTACTACACATAATTTTCAATTCACAAATATGTAGAAAGTAATGACAACTTGAGTGTTTTTTAAATTGTATTAAACTTGGAAGTTTGGAGTCAATTTATTTGGTAAATTGTTCCAGGTTTTTATACCCTTGACGGTGATTGACAGCAGTCGGAGGGTGGTGTTTGTCTTTTTAACATAGAACAGTTTGCTTTGTCAGGTATCATGTATGAGTATAGCTGCAGTTGGTTCAAATAATGCTTGAACACGACCATTTAAAGATTGGTTGTTTGCTTTATAAAGTATAATCATAGTCTTGTATTTAACTAAATCGTGAAATTTAAGCATGTTTGAGAGATGGAAAAATACAGGCGTAGTAGTAGTAGTAGTATTTTTTATTAGAGTCTCGCTCCACGTGTACATACATTAAAATACAAGACAAATAAATACATTACATTCAAAGTTAGCATTGTATACAAAGACCACTCAAAAAGAGTTATGAGACTTATAAAAACAAAAATGTACAAATAAAAACAGTAATAATTTAATAAACATGTGCTATTATTTTGTTGTATTGTGTAATCTTGTGTGCAGTATTTTTTGGAGGATGCTGGCAGTTTTACTTATTATATTGTCATTACTCAATAAATATACAAATTTATCTTGATCATTCATACTGGAAAAAGCTGGGTCATTAATTGTTGCATAGCCTATTAGTTCTTGTCGTTCGTTAAAATATAAAGGGCATTTCATTAAAACGTGAAACTCATTTTCTATTTCATTCGTGCAATTATAACACGTCCTAGCTTCAGGTGGGGGTAATTTCGTTCAAAATGTCCAGTTTCAATTCTGATTGCAAATTTTGCAAGTGCTGATCGATTACTTCTAGGCATAATTTAACATAATGCTCAGTTAAAAAATTAGTTTTGACCTGTTTATAAGTTCATAGTTTATTTCTACTACCATTTCTGCCCTCTTCTCTATTTATAATATGAAGCCATTGCTGTTCCTATAATACAGACAGGCAAACATCTGTGTGTTCTATTACAGCCTTTACATTAACATGGTCTCTTATATTAGTAAGATTATGCATATTTAAGTCATTATAATGATGGTATACTTCGTAGCCCCAATTTCGTTTCCTACTTACAGCCATTTCCATCATCCATAGAAATACACGTTTTGTCACTCTAGAAACATCCATATTGATCAAACGACACCAGAGCCTAGTAACAGATAGCCATTGTTGGTGAGTCAGGGTTTTCCACCCCATTTCACCCTGTACTGCTGCTGATGGCGAATATTTACCCCCACCTAGGAAAAATCGACATGCCCTATTATGTATGCTATTTATGACTGAATATTCCTTTGTACCCCACAGCAGAACCATAGTTAATAATGGAGAGCACCATATCATCGTATAGTTTAGTAAAACAGTTAAAAGGCATTCCTCCATTATACTTTGTCTTAGCCATTAATAAACCCAGAGCTTTGTTCGCCGAAGTAGCTACTGTTTTTACCATCACCTTATAATCAAGGTATTCAGTTAAAATCAAACCTAAATATTTATACTTATTTACGATATGCTTTGATCACCTAATAGAAAATCGTAAGTAGTCTCAGATATCGATGGATTACGAAAATGTACAATTTGAGTTTCGTCTTTGTTAATAGACATGCCCCAGTCATTGCACCATTTCCAGATAACATTTAGCAATGTCTGCAGTTCTTCTGCTGATTCGGCCAGCAACACAATGTCATCTGCGTATGCTAACATTGTAACAATTTCGTCTCCCACGTATGATCATGGTAATTAATGTTATAAATAATCCATATAGCTTTTTTTGTAACAGAGATAAGTATTTCCCCAGATCTCACAGCAATATGACATGTGTGTTTCAACAAGTGAATTATATAATATATATATGTAACACTTGACAATCAAGAAGATGCATTGTTTTATACAAAACTGCTTATGTGTTCTCGCCATGTTAAGTTTTCATCAATGGTTACTCCAAGGAATTTTGTATATGATACCTGCTCAGTGTTTGTCCCATTCAAAACTATATTCACATCTGTTCTAGGTTGTTTTTTACTGTTAAACATTATCAAATGTGTTTTGTTCACATTGAGGGATAATTTGTTCGCTCGGAAACACAGGTATTGTTTTTATAGTTCGTTGTTAACAACAGTGCTTACATCATCTGTGTTACTAGCGGAATACATTTTTTTTTTATCATAAGCAAACAGAATAATATGAAGCAATTTTGAGACTTCACACATGTCATTTATATAGAGAATAAATAATAATGGGCCAAGGAATTAACTTTGCGGGAATCCACACTTGATTTCGTTTTGTTCTGAGTTACTGTTGTTATAGCATACATATTGTCTACAGTTGGTTAAGTAGCTTTTTATCCAGTCCAGAGCCAGACCCCTTAGTCCGTAGCAATGCAATTTACTTAGCAGTATGTTGTGGTCAACAGTGTCAAAGGCTTTTTTTAGGTCGATAAAGACACCAATACTTTGGCATTTATCCATAGCGGAAGTAATCTTTTTGACAAATTCTGTTAAAGCTAGTGAAATTGAGTGATTACTTCTGAAGCCATACTGCCCATCTGTCAATATGCGTTGTGTTTCAAGGAAAGACATTAGCCTTTTATTGAATATTTTTTCAAGGATTTTATAAAATAGGGATAAGAGAGATATAGGTCTATAATTAGAAAATTTAAAACCATCTCCCGACTTAAATATAGGAATAACTTTTGTTAATTTCATATCATTTGGAAATGATCCCCTGATCAAAGATCTGTTAACAATGTGGGTTAGCAGTTGTACAATTTGCTTTATTACATGCTTAACTGGTTTCATGTTGATTTCATCATGTCCGTATGAAGTTTTACTTTTGCACCCAGACACAATTTTGAGTTCTTCTTGCTCAGTAACGGGGGACATATACATTGATTGTGATACAGTACGTTTTATAAAGTTGGTTAGATTTGTTTCTGGGCAGGGTTCTATGAGGTTGGATAATTTGGTACCTATGTCAATGAAGAAATTGTTAAAATGGTTAGTTATTTCTTTATTTTCTAATACTACTAGATTTTCACCAACATGAAACTTGTTCAAATATGTGGTATCAGATTTTCTTTTACTTATTACGTTGTTAAGAATTTTCCAAGTTTGTCGTATATATTAATCTTACAATCGTCAAGTTTTTTCTGTAATAGTTTTTCTTTTCTAGACGTAATAATTTTGTAAACTTATTTTTGTAGCGGCTTTCTGTTAATTTTGTCCTGTTTTTTTAGAAACGCTAAGTACATGTTATTCTTCTTTAAGCAAGCATTTTGAGCCAAGGTTTATCATTCTTTTTTGTCTTTCCTGAATATGTTGTAATTTCGACAGGACAGGCATCATTATAAGTGTTACTTAGTATTTGCATAAAATGCGAGACTGCTAAATCAGGGTTTGGCTCGTTCACTACAGTGTCCCAGTTTGCATAATTTAAATCATGCTCAAATTTGTTTAATGAGTCCTCATCTAACGTTCTGTTATATTTATATGTTGGGTCATCGTTAATAACTGCATATGTGCTGTTGTCACACAGAACGATTGGCATATGATCTATAGCATCACTTAAAACAATGCCGCACATTTTGTTTCTACACAGTTTAGAACAGAAAGTGTTGTCTATTATACTAGCAGTAGTGCTTGTTATTCGTGTGGGCCTGGTGATCAAGGGATATAATCCAGAGCTGAACATTTGATCAATGAAGTATTTTTATTCAGCTTGCTCTTCACAGTGCAATAGATCTATATTGTAATCACCACATATATAAACAATTTTGCTGGTGAGATTTCCCAGTATAAATGAGAGATTGTCATACAATTTGCTGATGTTGGTATTCGGTGCTCTATACATACAACCAACATTGAATTTTTGGTGCTTACTAATTTGTATCTCAATAAAGATGCTTTCAAAACAGTCATCATATGATATGTTCCTTAAACAAGTATCAGAAGACTGGTAATTGTTAAACTGTACAGATTCACACACATATATGGCAATGCCACCACCTTGTTTGTTTTTTCTGGAATTACAGAACAATTTGTAACCGGAAAATACGACATCCTGACAGTTTACTTCACTTCTGTCCCAACTGTTTTCTTTAAACCACGTTTCTGATATATAACAATTATATGAACTTCATACTCCATGCTTTGGATGGTGTCTTTAATTTTGGGTAAGTTAGCTTTTAAACTCTGGGCATTAAAGTTTGTTTGGCTGGTTTTTGGCAGCACTGCTAAAGTTGGTTGAAAATTGTGCTGGGGTGTAGTATTTACATTGAGTGGGCAAATCGTTATACAACGAACAATCAGTATCGATATCGTGTTAGTAACAGAGTATCATATGGAGGTGTTAACCCGTCATTTTGTGCCATGTAGAATCAATAGTTGAAACCGCACACCAGATTACAGCTATTTAAGCTGTCTGAAAATTCCTGTATTTATAGGTCTGTTTCTATTCACATTTAATGCTCTATGCAAACTCCTCTTTTAAGCTCTCTGCAAAATCATGCTAAAACAATGCACAAAGTCTTCTTTTGATTTGGAAGCTCAGTGCATTCATATATATATATAATTCAGTCTCTCTGCAAAATCCTGTGATGTGAATAAGTTGTAAAACTCTGCTCTGTGTCTGGTGAAGATCTAGGGGCTACAGTTTTTTTAAGGTCGATGGATCTGTTTGTGTCAAAATTAGTTTTGAGTGAAGTGTAAGCTGTTAACTCCACAAGATTGAGGGTTTTTATGTACGTAGGGTTGACACATATTTGAAAGGTTGAATACAGGTAGTAAAACCAGTTTCGACTGCAGTAAAAACTACTTTCATTGCCCAAAATGCCTTTTTTATTATACTTTGGAAACCTTTACTAAAATATAATTTATAGATACTGATTCTGTCTAATGTTGATAATAAAAATGTCCATTTTCTGAGGAAGGGTTGGTTCTAGCTAGAGAACTACAAGGTGTTTAACTTTAATTAACTCTACAGTTTTTGTATTGCATCAATGTTGTTTAATTGTAGCCTTACAAAATCATTAAATGCACAATAAGCAATTTGTGAGGCAGACACAGAAATAGTTTGTGCGTGCATACTAATAACTGGTGCTAACATTTCACTACATGTAAAAGGAAGTGAATTAATTTGCTCAATTACCAGGAAAGGCCATTAGATTAGTCATCCTTGATTCTTGTCACTGTTGTCTAAACATGCTGTTGTCCAGATCAGATTAGTCATAGATTTGTAGAATAATCCATTGTACGTATGCAAGTGCACAAAGTGATTGCAGTACACTACAAGTATACTAAATATCATGACTTATAAGTAGACACCTAAGGCAAAGAATAGCTGTCTTAAACTGAGCAATACAATGTGATTAAGACAAGTTATAAAGACAGGTATAATTACTAGGGGGAAGAGGAGGAACAATATCAGTTTCATAATAACTGGCTCTTGCATTTTCCAATGAATCTTGCAGGAGATTTGTTACGTTTTAGTACTAAATTATATGCCCAACCGTTTTTTCTGCTGTTATTAAAATTCATAATTCTACCTCATATAATTAATCACCACTAGTTAAGGCTAAGTACTTCACCAGCTGGTTTGCCCATCGCGAATCTGTTTTGTTAATATGTACAAGTATGTATTGTATGAATAGTTTTGTAAAGTGTGCAGTCTGATTAAAGAATGTATGTATTCATTATAATTAAACCTACTTTTAATCGTTGAAAGAAATGACTGGTTGTTACATCTGGTGGCTTGTGAAAGCCATTTGCGCGACTGACAATTAGCTTCTAGCACGTTAAACTTGGCGGTCACATGACTTCAGTAATCTCTTGTCAACTCGATGATCACGCATGACAACATCGCAGCATTGCACTAAGATTACACCACTGGCAAATTAGAGAATTTCTTGAATTAATTGTACATGTAATATCAAATACGTTATAGTTTTCTAATAGTTTGTATGACAAGTTCACCAAAACCATGTACATAGTTTTCATAAATGTCCAAACATGTCGTAGTGGATACTAGGTTGGTTTTAATGTTCGCAAAAATTTATTTTAAATGTGATGAGCAAGAATCGAGGAAGCAGTTTTGACGTCACCACCTGGAATTGAATTTAAAAGAGAAGTGACCAGAGGGTGATCCATGCATATTGTGCATTTATAATCTGACCAAATGTTGTCTGTTTCATTCGAATGTGTTCATCTGAATGCATCGTGTCTATTTTGTATGCGGAAAGGAAATTTTATTTTTGTATTAATGATATGCCCATCATGTGGCCGTGTGAATGCCTGGCTGTGTTAAACACGCCACAGGTATTGGACATTTGTCGACAGCTGCTTGCTAGTGTATTCAATAGCAGGATCGATATTCATAAATAAATAAGACCAAACAAATAATGGTAAAATAAAAAGTAATTGTGGTTGACATTTGGGCAACCAGGATATCGGAATAGTTATAATTTATAATGTTACATGTTTTTATGATCAAACTAATTTGAATATATATGTTTAATGCCACAAGTGAACCACGTGTAATAACTAGTCAGTAATAAAGCTCCACGTCTGCTGTCTTCACAATTCATGTTGTTGTCATTAATAGTTATTAAAGCTGTCTGGTGGACATCTTGAATAAAAGGAGAGCAGTTAAATACAGCAATAACGTTGGCTGAATAAAGGTGTTATTGCACCTGTGTTGATAGTTGTGTTAAAAGGCAGTGAATGTCTTATTGACCTTTCACTGCAGTGCATGTTCAACAGACTTGGCATCAAATAATAGTTTTTTTGATGAAATACAATTATGCATTTTTTCAAATATGGTTTATTTTAAAATGTAAAATAAACTTTATCAATGAAATAAAATATATAAATATACTCAGCCTCTTTCAAAAATCCAAACCTACAAGGCTGAATTCAAATACAATATATCAGTTTACTGAACATTCTTCAGGATAATTCGTTTTCAAATCAGAAACTTTCATTTTTCATATCCAAGATGTTTAATTTACCTGGTAGAGGCTTTCGTCAACGTCGACTTCATCAGTACAGATGACGCTGAATGACGTAATAGTACACGTGAGGTAGTTCGTAATTAAAGTAAAACATCCATCAACAGAGACGAGGGCAATTACGAACTGCCTCACGTGTACGATGACGTCATTAGCGTCATCGGTACTGATGAAGTCAACGTGATACGTTGATGAAAGCCTCTACCAGGTAAATTAAACATCTTGGATATGAACTATATCAGTTGTAATAGTAAAATGTTAAGAATCTGCAGAAACTATTATTTATGTAAAATTATGAAGAAGTGTGCCAAATTACGAAAAAAAATTGTATTTTTCCATATTATATTTAAGTTAAAAAAATGTGCAAATTCAAACAGGCCAAGACCGACTGTATTTGGTATATTTGATCAAATACAAACTTCAAATAGTAATACAGGCTAACAAAAAGTAAGAAATATACAAAATCGGCATATTTAAATACCAACTTAAAGGTATTTGAGTGACTATGACTTGTGTTTCAGAGCCAGTCAGCCCCGCTGGACCTCACTCACAATGGCACGCTGCAGACCCTCTCCGGTGACTTCCCACCATCCCGGTGCTGCACCATACTCCTTGAGGAGATTGTCCCCACAGGCTCGAGCGTCATGGGAGGAGGTAAGATCCCTATGTTCCCACAGGCTAATCCGTGATGTCATAGCTGCAACTTTAATCACTGTCAGATCACCAGTGTTATCCTAAAGCTCCCTGTTTAGGTAATCTAACTATAATTGAGTGGGTATGTTAAGGTTTTTTTCCAAGATGGCTTGCACATCGGACGCCAGACTTTCAGGGATTAATCCCGTCAGAGGAAAAGTAATGCTTATACTTTTTCAGAATTCCCTGCAGGTCAAGGGTTTTATCAGTTTTGGGGTTGAAAGTGGTTGATTATTACATGTCAATTCTGCGATTGTTCTGAGCCACATGAATGGTTCGCCAATCAGGTGGGTATGTTTTACATAATTTACTTTGCGAATTACGTCATAAGAAATATAATTTATGAATATTACTGGAAACTGTGTACTTGGTTTGTGTGTATTCAGTGTAGCGGTGGGTCAAGAAATATGTGACCCATAAAATAGGGATAAATACAGTGTTGAGGTCTAGGGTGGTAATCGTTGCTCAGGTGTGACACATTAATTAGTTACATGTAATTTAGCAAATACGTACTAGTATATAACAAACAATGCATTTGCATCATAGTTAATTTTTTATTCTTTTGGAAACTTAAAAAAATGTACACATTTATATTTATTAAAATCCACAATTAAATTAAACACAGAGCATGCAAGATAAGCTTTCTTTTCACATTGCCCTGAACTTTAAATTCTCATCATATTGTTCAACTGCCAAATTTATGACACAGCTTATCATCAGGTTGTGACAGTCAATCTATTAGTGAATTATTAATTGAAGATGATGTTGTGTAGTTAAACCCATGTATCAGTAACACAAGCACTATGGTAACCAGTTTATATATGTGACGAGTCCTGACGAAATGAGTCGGATGTACAGATTTGTCGAACGTCAGGAAATGCCCAAATGTGTTGCAACCGCAACATTTACGATTGTGCGTTTTTTCAATAAACTTGGTCCTTAATATGTCTGTTATCGACTGAATTCGCTATTTTTGTTAAATGTGCGTTCATTTGCTGTTTATAGAGTAGTTTTGTGATACCTGTGTAAAATGTCATGCATGAATTCGCTAAAACAAAGCCGAAAACGCAACATTTGTAACGCAGTTTTTCGCGGAAATTGTGGGCTGTCCCTCAACATTTTGATACCGCCAGAGAGCGCTGGATGTCATCTTTCTAAATATAGTGAGGCCGCCGTGACCTGGTTTGAATTTAGCCAATAGGAGGGCTTGACGTGCGAGCTATAATGTAAACATTCGAAGCCTTGTTGCTAGCCGCGTGACTAATGCTAGTGCTGTCATTGGCTGCGCAGCTGCGGCGCATGCGCATTGCGGCTTTCTTTGCCAGTCCCTTTAAAAATGGCACTCGAGTTAGCGAGGTTGATTAATTGCAATGTGGCGGATTCCGATAGAGAAAAGATCGATAGTTTGTTGGAGGAGTACAGTGTGGCAAAGGTGACGAACCAGACTCAGATTCAGAAGTTTGTAATAGCAGGTCATCCGACGAGGATGACCATTTTGATGACCGAAGGAATGACTTCGACGATGCCATGGAAGTGGCTGCCGAGTCTGAGGACATAGTTTTTGAATCGGTGGACGAAGAACTGGCCAAAGTTTCAGGTATGCATGCTATAGAAGTGTATATTATATACACTATGAAATTATTATTTGAATACCGTCTCACTGTCTGTGGTTCGTTATATTTATATGAACAGTGGCACAGGCCATTGTCATGATTGTATCTGGGTAAATGCATGTGCACATTTTCAGGCCATCAGGGTGAGATCATGACAGATTACTAATTAATTAGATCGTTACTATAACCAAGCCTAATAGACTATGCTAATATGAGTTTCATTAAACTGGTGTTAGTCAGGGCTTGACATAAAGAGTAAATTAAAGTTGTGACTTTCTGTGATATGGAGGAATGATGTCAGACATACTGATACACCACTGCACTGATAGTAGGATAGGTTTATTAATTCCTTATTATTATTATTAATGTAGCCTAAATTTCCATTTGTGTCTACAATAATGTTTTTGGCATAACTCTTAAAAAAACAGATACTTTTCGCATTTCAAAGGGACATAAAATGATATTGCATGTCATGGCAATGTTTTTTTAATGTGCATCATAACAAGGCACTGGACTATTATGATTGGCCTTTTTATAAATGCATATGAAATTATATTTGCCGTTTGTGGACGTGCCTACCATAACTGGTCGCATTTTACAGGAACACCTGCGAGTTGTTGACATGGCCAGGACATTCTACAACGGGATGGTGACAGCTGCCAAGCAGACCTGCAGCGAGATGAAACTGGTGGAGTTCAGCAGGAGTGCTCCCTGCAGCCGGCAGATCTCGATGCACTACAGTTTCGACTTTGCGCAGCAAGTTCACCTGCCGAGTGACCCTCTCCAGCCAGGCCCCATGTACTTCCTGGTTCCTAGAAAGTGTGGCATATTTGGGGTCTGCTGGGAGGGGCTCCCGAAACAGGTGAACTTCCTGATTGATGAGGCCCATCTCATTTCGAAGGGGTCGAACGCTGTTGTGTCCTACATACACTACTTTTTTGAGTGTTTTTGGACTGGGTGAGACCACTGCCGACCTTCACTGTACAAAACAAGAACTGTTTTGTCCTGTGGTATTGTGCATGGAGGGTCGCCATTGGTCTCCACCAGCCCATCACACTCAACTTTCTAGTTGTGGTACACACAAAGTTTGCCCCTTACGCTTGCTTTGGGCTTCTCAAGCGGGCATTCAAACGCCACGCAATATCGTCGCTGACTGAGCTCGAGTCTGTGGTGAATGGGAGCGCCTGTCTGAATTCCACCCAGTTGGTTGGCAAAGAAGACGGCACATCCCTCGTCCCTGTGGCAGACTGGCAAGCACACCTCCATCCCCAATTCAAGGCACTGCTAGGCATCAAGAAGTACTTTCACTTCAGGTACATTCAATGCTATCTATTTATCCCAGTAGTATCCACACTATCGTTTAATAACATAAAATTAAAGGAAATAAATGCTATGAATGCTAAATAAGGCTTTATATAAAGGGTTATCGTCATAGGTGAGTTGGTGTGTTCATAAAAAATGTTTGTTTATCGTTACTTTATTTACACGATTACAATAATTGTGTTACTTGACCCTTATAATGTATGCACGGCTGATATATTGATATTTTGCATCCATCTTTTTTGTGTTTGTCTAATATAAAACCAAGGAAAACATATTTGCCTGTTATGACAACACTCGCAGGTGTTCCTGTGAAATGCAACCATTATGCCTGTATGCAGTGAAAGATGATAAACAATTATTTAAACTGTGTTAAACACTGTTCACAGGTTTGATGCAGCCAGCCCAGGCATGGCCTTTGTAAAGACAACATGCTGCAGCCCCGAAGAGCGCTTCGAGTTTCTGGTTTGCAGTGATGCCTTGCTGCCTTCTGCACCACCAGTCGCCATTAAGCCACCCGGCCTCAGTCACGACCGCCAACACTACCTCCTCACAAACATTCGTCCATTTGTGAAGGACCTGTATAAGGACGTGCTGTGTCCAAGCCCCTCTGAGAGGGAGGATGCCCCCATGGCGGGGCCCTCCACAGCTCCCGATGCTGTCGCATCCACACCACGCAGAGGAGGTATTCGTGGCCTAGGTCGCCGTCCTCGCCAGCCTTCGCCATCGCCTTCTCCGACCAAGGCATCTGAGAACTCGTGGTAGTGCTCGCAGGGGACGTGGTAGTCCTGGCAGGGGACATGGCAATGCTGGCAGGGGTCGTGGTGGTGCCAGTGTGGGAAAATGAGAATAAACTCACTGACTGGTTTTGTGAGTCATATAAACTTGCAGCAGTTTTCTTTTGTAATTTTATTTTGTTTTTGTTTGTAGCAATGAGCTTCACTTATTAGAACAATGTCAGTTTATAAATAAATGCATTTACCCGACAAACCAGACTGTTTTTGTGTGCTGTAAAATTCCTAAAAAACATACCACTCCACTAGTATACATAGAAAAGTCTATTGCTCATAACTTTTTTAATATCCCATAAATGTTGTTCATATTTTCAGATATTTAACAGGATATCAATATCTAAGATGGTGCAGAATTTCAAAGAAATCCGTTAAGGGTAACTAAGGTACTTTTCAGTAAACGTACCAAAACTTCAAACGGCTTTTTCTCAGTTTGAACATTTCTACCCCATATGTGTTCATTGTGACATAACTTCAGCTAGGATTACGCTACGCCCACAATTTTTGTACATGTGACTCATTTCGTTAGGACTCGACACATGATTGGTGAATATTATTTTCTAATTTATTTAGTGTTGTATTTATTCAGTTTTTGTTAGTTTGAGAAGGGCATAGCAACATATAAGTCTATGACTTCAGCTATAACCTTTCAGCAGCAGCAGCAGCAGCAGCAGCAGCAGCAGCACACCATATTATGCATGATTTATAAATGTTGTTGTTGTTGAATAAACTTTCATTCATTCATTCAACCTGTGTGTAATGTTTCCTACTTACCCAGAATCTTTCCAGATTATGGGCCATGTGATGTTGGGCTGGCACTGTGAACCCTGGCGATCTAGGCACTTGTAGCCTATGTTACATGTGGCCTACTCTGACACTAGTAAATGTCAGGGTGTAGGCCGTAAGAACTGGATAGATGTGTTTTAAAGAGAGCAAGGTTTCCATATTCAGTACACAAAATTGAAAAAAGACAAGTTTGGGAAAAGGGCAAATTTATATTGCGGGTAAGCTGTAATCTAAGCATGAGCACTTACAAAGATTTATGCTTTTGGCCAAACTCGTAGAGCGGAATTGATGCCATCCATCTGTGTCGTCACTTTCTACGTCTTGTGTTTTTTTTTTCTGATGTGTTTCATTTTGCAATGAAATAGGATAGGCACCAAATGTAATTTTAAGCAAGATATATTTTATTTCTCTGTTGAAAGGATGCATAGTAACAGACACTAATGGCTTGCTCCTTGCAATATGAATGACGTGACTACTCTTTGGTCTACATAATAGGCCATGCACAGTGGAAACAAGACGGCAGCAAACAAATTATGATAATGCTGTCTATTTTTTAGTTAGGTGCTGTTTTGTAGCTATATAAGAACTTATCTTTACTTTTACTTTTGTAGTAAACATATCTGTTTCTCAGACATGCAAGTGAAAGATTTTTGCAAGTGTTAATCCAATAACAACAGCTCTTTCGAACATAGAACCACACGTCATTTAGTAAGTAAGAAATTGAAAGTCCTGGTGTAAACGGACATTTAATTTGTTTTGTAACGACTTGATTACAGAGGAGTGTAAGACTTCAGAGGAAGACAACTGGAAGTTGCCGCTTGATCGATTCACGCCCCTTAAAGAGATACACAAGGATGAGTTCCGTCGATTGCCCAAGCGCATCAGGTGAATTGAACAGTACACATGTCTTACAGTGACAACTTCAACTTACATATACAAATGTGAAGACGTTTATCCTGAAGGCTTGTTCGTTCAAAACGTTGTCCTACATATTTCAATCAAATTTAAAAAAAAAAATTCCATGAAGTTTTTGGCAGATTTCGCCTGTCTTTAACCATGTAGACTGCAATATAAAAAAGAGCCTGTATAATTTTGTTGTTTGCTTTCAGTTTATCCAGTCAGGTGGTCATGCAGTAGAACTTATTTATTGCAAACACTACAAAAGGTTTTCAGACTGTCAAACCCTTTAATTTGGTGTTTCTACTGAGCTCGAATTCTCAAGGATTTTAGGGCAGTAATTTGTGTGTATGTTATATGTGAAGTCATGTTAAAGTCATGTCCTGTTGAAGACGCTACTACAAGGCTCAGGATGAGTTGATAAACGCGTTTGAGAACATCGAGTTGGATGTGGACGATGCAATGGAAAACAGCAATGAACAACAGGCTCTCCTGAAGACCACCAAGTACCTCTCCATACTGACATTCTTTGCGAACCTTGTGAGTACTACAGTGTCTTGTGTTAGTTGTCACAGCTGCATTGTTGCAAATTACCTGTAGTTGTTCAAAACATCTTTAACAAGATTTAGCAAGATTGCCATCCAAAGCTAGACGGCATGCAGGCAAGGAACCCATGGCTTATCGAGAGTCCAACAATTTTCAACCTACATATAACCCGCCCTCCCAGATAGCTGTCAATTTTATTTTTAAACATATTCACACTGCTAGCATTAACACAATCATCAGATAATCCGTTCCAGTCATTTAGTGTCCTCCGAGAGAAAGATTACTTTCTTACACCCAGCCTACTCTGTTCCTTTGAAGGTATTTTAGCCGTATAGTCATTTAAACACAGTGAACCAGAATATTAATTTAAAAATCGGTGTGTAAATTTTTTTATGGGCAATACATAGCTGCGAGGTGTAAATTTCTGCCAAATTTGGTGAGTTAGGTTAAAAAACAGTGAGGTGGTCCACCTCGCTTGTCACGTACTAGGGAAATGCTAATTACACTACACTTTGTTGCAGATATTGCTGGTTGCAAAGTTGGTGGCGGCCATCTTGTCAGGGTCACTGTCCGTTGTGTCCTCACTCATTGACAGTGCCGTTGATCTCATCTCTGGGGCGCTCATGTACTGGAGCGCCCGCGCAGTCAAGTACCGTGACATCTACCAGTACCCACAAGGTACTTTCCTCGTAGTGTAGAAAAATCTATTCAATGTGGCATTGATGTGTTTTTAAAACTATCCACAAGAGAACGCCACTTGAATACAATTGTTATTTTTAGCCGTGTTTGGCTAGTTTGAGGATTGCTGGTATTGGCTTTGTCAAAACATGCTACAAGTGTACCATGTATGTGCATATTTTTTATTTAGGTTTATGTAATTATCAGAAAGACAATAAATTTGGACTGGTTTTGGTAAAAATGTTGTGAAGAAAATGCCGCTGTGTAGTCAGGCTCCATGTCCTTTAGGATAAGGCTGGTCACACATTCATAAATTGCCCGATCTGATAAACAAAGCCAATTCTCTGATGATTTTAGCAAAACGTACTCTTCTATTAAACCGACTGCATTTTGCAACAGTTCATACACTGCATGTTTGAATGTCAATAAACCTGATTTGAGATGTTAATAACCAATGAGGAACCATGCAGCTGTTGCCATTAGTGACTGCACTTAACATTTACGTTAAAAAATCAAAAACAAGGCTGTGTTCCCCCCAAATTGGCACTTTTTATTAAAACAGATTTGTCACAACTGACACCAACCTGACATTTCACTGGAAATTAGTTTACTTTTGTGTTTAAGATATTTGAAAGCGATGATGTGAACAGTAGTTCTCGTCATCATTATGTGTGCCATTTTGTCTATACCATGACGTAACCAACTAGTTCCTTATAAATGAACCAATCGAACATGACCGATTATGAAATCATAACTGCACTGCAGGACACAACATCATGTAACAGGTGTGTGTAAGTATTTTCACATGTTCTTGTCTCCTGTGATATTTTGTAACCAAAATACATGTAACAGAAAATAGCTTAATTTTGGTTGCAACGAAATGAAGGTATGTGTTAAATGGAGACCTGTGGGGCATGGTGGCGCTGTGTGCAGAGCATCAGACTCAATTGAGAAAACCTGGGTTAGAATTCTGTGCAACCGTTTCGAACCTTGAGCAAGTTTGTTCACTCCACATTGATCCAGTTCACTCAATGAGTACCTGGCTATAGACAGTGGTGGATATTTGTGCATGAATAGTCTTTGCAAGGCAATTGCAGTGTGGCTGAAAGCTTCCCCGAAAAGTCGAGATGGTGTTCGATTGAACAGGTCTGCCAGGTAATAAAATGTAAGGCACTTTGAGCAGCCCTGAGGACTGGATATTGCACTATATTTGAACTTACCTCTACTTTGCTGGTGTTGGCTATTTTGTCAGCACAGTCAGCTCATTAAGGAGGGAGTTTTAAATATTCCCTATGGTTTTCTAAGCAACGTTTGTCAACGTTTTTTTTATATTTTCTGCCATAGGTAGGACGCGCCTTGAGCCTCTTGCCATCGTCATTCTCTCTGTGATCATGGCCCTCGCGTCTGTGCAAATGATCCGTGAATCAACACAGAAGATCATCCAGTACACAGAGTCTGACATTGTTGATCTCACCTTCGGTGTCATTCCCATCTGTATCTGCATCGGCACCGTTGGTACGTGATGACATCTCGCAAAATAATCATTCCATACATAAAGACGTTTCATTTTCAATTTGCATACACAGTTATTATACACGTATGTAATCATGCTTGCACACAATCATGTTTTTGTGTATGCCTGGTACATGTTTGTCTAAATACATGACCTTAGGGGCATGAGTAGTAGAAGAAAAAAAATGTTACATAACGATCTTTAAAATATTGGCTTGTCGAGCTGTCAATATCAAATTGTTTAGCCAGTTTTTTTGATAAATTTCAACAGCATTCCAGTGAAAAACTAACAATGTGCTATTATTTTTATTATGTCTACAGACTTATATTTTACATGTAAACAACAACTCGGTACATACATGAAATATAATACATATTATATGCATCATGGGTGTCATTATCAAAATGAACCTAATGTTAGCCTAAGCATGACGGGGGTGTGGGTGGTCTCAAAAATGTCTACAAATAATTTGACATTTTATGGATGGCCCCTGACAATTACTACTACTTCGTGGATGGCCCCTGACAATTACTACTGTTTTGTGGATGGCCCCTAACAATTACTACTACTTTATGGGTGGCCCCTAACAATTACTACTACTTTATGGGTGGCCCCTAACAATTACTACTACTTTATGGATGGCCCCTAACAATTACTACTACTTTATGGATGGCCCCTGACAATTACTACTACTTTACGGATGGCCCCTAACAATTACTACTGTTAATTTTGAATGTTACATGTCTTCTTGCAGTGATCAAGTTGATCCTCTTCCTGCTGTGTCGTCGTCATGACTCACCCAGTCTCCAAGCTCTCTCACTCGACCACCGCAATGACATCCTCTCCAACTCTGTCGCACTCGCATGCGGCCTTCTCGGTACGTCTGTCTCCTGTAACACAACATCGCAAACCTTTCTTCTTTCTTCAGTCGGTGCCCTTCACCATGGGTAAAGATACTAAGTTTGTTTCAAACATAAAATCTTGTTATGTAAACTATATAATAATACATTAATTGTTGGCTATTGCAAGTACATACCCTTGGTCTGTCAGTACATGGTTGGATGTAAGCTAGTTTAATATATAACCTTGTTATATACTATAAACTGTATTGTGACATGCCATATTTTGTTGGTTGAAATCAGTATTTTTGACATGAAATTCTGTCTCAATCTTTATAAATCCTTTCTTCAAACAATAAACATGCGCCACCTATTTGTAAATGTTTGTGCTGATGAGAAAGATACTGGGAATAATTTTTATTTCGCCTTATCAGGATGTTTGAAGCAAATCCGCATTAGAACGGCATAAGGCAGTATTCCTCTGAAAATACAAATACCTGTTAAGTCAGTATAGTATATGGAAAATGTTCAGATGTTGCACGTTTGTATCTTTGTACATTTTAAATGTTTAACTATCGTATCTCTGTCTCTCATAGGCTACAGAGTCTGGTCGTTTGCTGACCCCATTGGAGCCATTGTCATCAGTTTGTACATCATTGGCAGCTGGGCTGTTGCTGGCTGGGGTAAGTCCCTTTCTACCCCGGTCACACGTCATGTCGGTTTGAGTTTGAAGTGCCACGCTAAATGCAAACATTTCACCTTTTCAGTAATGCTAGTTTTCTCTGTGTATGTACATTGTGTGCAATGTTATGGGTAATTGAATTGACCCACTCCACAAGAGTCTACGTACCATTAAAAAAAAAATTACGTTTAGAGAAATCTGGGTTTCTAGTTTCCACAAATGTCCAGCTACGTTTCATTCAACCAAAAAAAGCACCAAAAGCACATTTTTATGATACTTGTTTCACATAATATCAATCAAAACATTGTGAAATAGTTTTATGTTTCTGAAAATGCAGACCACAAAATTTTCTTTCCACCAGTTGTGTTTTTTGTTTTTCTCTAACTGACCATGTGTACCTGACAGTTCAAATCCACTCATCACATCTCCATATGTAAATCTGTCTCATTTGATGACAGATATTTCTAATCATTATTATATAATGTACATATCATTCCAACTTTGCAAGCCCCTGGGGTGACACATACAGTTTCAACTTGTTGACTCAGTTTGTCAACACTTCTTGTTATACACAACGATTTGAAATTAAATCCAGTTGATTATTGTAACTGTGTAACTGTTCCGTGGTATCAGATAAGCCTCTGTAGTGTTATCTAAAAATAAAAAAACGTTTATTGTTACAGTTGAACCTTAATTTATGGTCACCTTGGTAATACAGCTTGCTATTAAAGGGATGATTCGCGTAAACACAACTGTTTATCGGCTTTTTGTGCAGATAACACCCAAATTATGCATAAACATGCAAAACATAAGTAGCAGAGAAAGTACTTATGGGAAATTAATACGTTTTGATACGGTACACCTCGAATGTATATTTATTATTAGCTAATAAAGAATCCCTTTAAGGTAACCGTAGGACACCCCCAAACTATTTTTGTAACATTAAGGCAAGGACATTCACCCTGCTAATATGGTTACCTCGCTGTTGAGGTCATTTTTTCAGTCTCAGGGGTAACCTTAATAGTAATTTTCCTCTTTATACAAAATAATTAATAAGCATAAAACGTGGTGTTACAGAACAGATCAAGATGCTGACGGGCTACACGGCACAGCCCCAGTTCCTTACCAAGGTCACATGGGTGTGTCTCAATCACCACGCCAAGATCCTCATGATTGACACTGTGCGAGCCTTCCACTTCGGCTGTAACTTCATCGTCGAGGTCGACATCGTGCTCCCCGAGAGCATGTCAGTGAGAGAGGCACACGATATCGCGGAGAGTCTGCAGCAGAAGATAGAGAGAATGCCGCAGGTCGAGAGGAGCTTCGTACACGTTGACTACGAGTGTGATCACGCCCCCCATTTGGAGCACAAAGTTGTGTGATCACTTGGTTGAGTGATCGCACATGCTCGTACATATCATTGTTATTTTGACAACATGTCTGTAGATGGTTTGGATCACATCGGTTGGCAGGTGCAAATATGTGTTGTGAGCTCATGGTTATGTGATCACATTTATTGGGAAATACAAATATGTGTGATCATTTTAATTGTGATCGCAGAGCTGAGTGTCACACTGGTTGGGAAACAAGTCTGTGTGATCATTTTGGTTTGGTTGTGATCGAGTGGTCACACTGATTCATATTCACAAAGCTGTGTGATCAGATGAGTTTGTAGACACAAAAGCACAAAACTTGCGCATCAAGTAACGAGTTGTTGAATTGACCCTATGGGTTAAAGGCTTTTGCTTGTGCGTAGTTGTACGAGACTTTGATTTGATCGACAATATTCTGGAATGATCACATAAATCAGCTTTCTGTTATAACACTCTGTTCTTAGCGCCAGTTTTAAATAAGCTGTGCCATTTCTGCATTGATATTAATTACATTGGCCTGTTTGAAGTCTACGTGAACTTTATATGTTTTTATATATATGGGACTGGAGAATGCAACCACACACTCTTGTATTATGGGATCGTTAACAGTGTAATACAGAGCCGTCCATTTGAACTGTGGTGGTGTACAAAATTGTATGTATTTTATCCACGTACATATGGAAAGTGGTTAATTGACAACTTAACAGTGTGCAACCTACCACCGTACATACAGGTGCTTACATGTGAATCTGTAGATATGTTTTACATCCACCTCAGGTGGATGTATGTAACAAACAGAGAAGCCCTGTCATTGCGAGATAGTAGTTATGCTGATTAGAGATACACTCAGGGTACAAACACATAGATAAATCCGAGTTGTTTTGTATGTGTTGGCATTATGTTCAATTAATGATATAACTGAGCTGGTCTAAATAGTGTTTTACAAGATCGGTCTATAAAATGTAAATGCCTGTATATGCCTTCATAGAAAGGTTTAAAGAAATCATGGACTATGATTTGCAAGGATTATATTGACTGCAAGCCGGCAGACAGGCCAAGTTCTTGCCAAAGTATCATAGCAGTGAACTATATTTAAATATGGTTGTGTTTTATATCAGCGAGACTTTGTATGTTATGTTGTTGGGTATAGTTGCATTTTCAGTAATACGAGCATCAATGCAGGTTGTAGATCCATTGGAATGATAAAGGGAGTTTTTCAGTTGTATGAAACTAATGCCATGAATGGCTTTTATACATGTACATATATGTGTATGCAATGTCATGTTTTAATTAAATATATTTTCTGGTTCAAACGCAAGTTTCTTTCATTGTTTACGTCCTACTAGGATTGTTTAAGTCTCCCATCCATCTGTTGTATATATAGTGTAGGTAAGTAGGGTGATAAAATACTGTATAGATGTTTATAATCTTACTGTTATTCATGAACACATAAAAAGATCATCTCCATCATGCGACTTGTTGCCTAGCAAATGCTCCGTCAAGCCATCAAAAAAGGATGCTGAACATGGGTTGCGTTCCTGCATTGCGTCGTATATTTTGTTGCAATTCTTGCCACAAAAGTCTCTTTATGACAAACATGCGAAAGTTTTTAAAGTGACAACTGTATGTGAGAATGTTTGATTTACGATATGTCATGCACCTACATTCATGTATAAAACCTTTGTTAATATTGGTGCGAAGGTAAAGCTTGTTGGAGCTCACTCAAGGCGCCTCCACTTCTTCCAGTCTCCAGCTTGTTTTACAGCCTGGACCCAGCCTAAGTGTATTTTAAGTTCTCCATCCATTTCTCTCCAGGTTTTTGGGGGTCCTCTTTTTCCTTTAGGAGTCTATCTCAGTGTTATCTTTGCTATGCTGACATCCTCCTTTCTCAAAACATGGCAATCCATGTGTGCATAAAGCTTGAAAAAGACACCTTTTATGTAAGTAGTATACATTAGATCTGACACCCTGCCTGCCCATGTGTGCAGTATGTCTACCTTTCACATGATATGCAACAAGCTGTGTAGAGGGCTCCAAAACTGAGATACAAATGATGATGATCTTGTAATAAAGTTTTTAATGAACATTTAATGAAAGCAATGAGTGTTCTGCTGTCTGGGGACGTGACATTCATGACATTGAAAGGACACTTCCTGAAGAAATTAACAAGAAATATAAGACTTGCTCAAAACAGACTTGCTGAGACCTATTATAATATATATAAACTGACAGTCTACAGTGGAAGCAGACAGCTAAGAAAGAGGACTGTATACTGGATGATGAAAGCATGCCACTTATATTGTCCTAAATTGTTTTAATAAAAGTTTAATTATTTTTTTTAATATGAATTTTGTGTTTTTTTTTATTTTTTTTTATTTATCCTTGTTTTAAATAATTTTATGTAAAGAGTACTTCGATCACTAATTAGAAGATAGGTTGTAGACTTTCTTGTACACATTTTAAGTACCCGTAATAATATTAATTAACTCAACAGGGAGGTCTGGGGTACGTTCCAGTAACTGTTGGAAGATACCTAGTCAAACAAATTATTTTTTTGTGGATATTCAGAAAGCTATCAACACAATGTCACACAAAAGTACTCTTGATAAGTTAATGTGATTTCTTGTCTAGACTCGATGTGGAATGTATTGTTTTGGATGGTAAACTTATTTTTAATATAAAATTCAGCACACCAACTCAGTATAGACATCACTCGACAGAGGGCAGCATTGTAACGATTACAACTTAAGCCTTGGATTTGGTTCATATTACAATGGCTATTTTTTCTAGCAAACTTATTTCACTAAAGCAAATAACAATAACTACGTTTCATCGGAAATAGTAATCACAGTTTATCTTTAGAAGTTCTATTTTGTCATGGATTAGTTATATAATTGATTTAAAACTAGCATTATAATGTCATTAATACCTACATATCTGGCAGCGTACGCCACAATTATGATGATGATGATGATAGTTTACAAAACATGCATGCCATATAGCTATAAAAACAAATGCATTCCAATATATCAACAGTAGCATTTATAATTAACCTAGACCGTATAGTTTATAACTGGAGTGACACCCCAACCTTGACGATGATGCGCAAATCCCTCACAGAATTGGTACTCTTCAGTGAGGAGGTAGCTTTGTATTTCAACATGGTTTACGCCAAACAAGCTCGAGTGGAAATACAGCAATAATAGCTGCAAAATCAATGCCAGTGCAACAACACGGTGCAATACACCAGTGCTAGAAAGCTCTAAGGTAACGGTTTTAAACGTGCAACAGGCACATATTATGTATCATTGCATAAATTGTAGATCAACTTCAGAAACTAAATCTCCGGCTTTGGTCGCGGGTCTTTTGAACTTTTGGATTGAGTGTCACTGACACTGACTATGTCAATGACTATCACTATGTGAGTATGTGTGTGACAAAGTCAGTGTCAGTGACAGCGTTCACGACTGTTTAAATTCGCAAATTCTTTATGACCACACACGAAACACTTTAACTCAATGTCACTACGTCCAAAGGAACTTGTTTAGTTTGTAGAATCCGGGCTCACCTCAATTTCACTATTTTAACTAACTTATAATTTTGCCTAAATTCAATACCTCGAGTCAAGTCAGTTGTGTTGACTGTTGGTACCACAATGCCATCATTTCAATTTCCACATAATTTCAGTCATTCAGTAATCTCTTCAGGCATACAGTGCTATCAAATATTTCATATGGAGGGACTTCTTAGAACGAAGTGGGGTTCTCTTCTAGAACTTCTTAGAACGAAGTGGGGTGCTGTGGTCGAGCAGCTAGGCCTAGCCCTAGAGTGCTGAACTGTTGTTCAGAGGAACCAGTGTTCGAATCCTGGTGCCGGCTGGGTGGTGGTTCGGCTGCTGTGTCGAAACTTGGGCTATTTTGTTCACCCTAGGTTGCCTGTATCTTTCAGAAGAGACACTATAAACCGTAGGTCCCTTCCATCTGGTGTCTATGCCAGGGGAAGTAAAAGATCCCTTGCTGTCATGGACTCATTGAGTAGAGGTTTCATTCTAAAAAAACTCTACGACAGAATCATTAACAAAATGATGTTGGTCATATTATGGAAGAAGAAGAACGAAACAGCTCTGGTTTGCATCAGCATGTGCTGTTATATCATTCAGCACAGAGTGCACTAAGTTCGGTCACACTAACGGTCACTGTGGCACAGCCTGATGCAAACTGGACAATAATTTGGGCCCCAGATGTCCTTTAAAATTGTAATATGTGCTGTTTTATAACATTATATGCCTGAAACAATATGGAATGATAAATCTTTGCAATGAGGTATAACATTTAGGCAAAATGTAGTTATAATAACAAAACTGGGGTGGGTCCCAATTCTACATAAGTACCAATCCAGTCATACCATTATATGAATTTCAGTAGGCATTGTCTTGAATGCAGACAGCAGAGAGCCAGACCAACTTGACTACAACATTGAAGTATCAAGAGCTCTGAACCCTTTCTTCCTTGATATCTCATCTTAGTAATAAATTACATGTACCGTATTCGTTCTAGTTAGCGTACATGCCCTAATTAGCATACACCCCCATTTGGACAATGTCGGGAATCTGTAATGCAGTGTCCTCTCCCCCGATTTCAAATTACTGCGACATTTGACGAACTTTTACATAACATTTGTTTACACATATCTGGAGACGTTGCAGCATTCTTGTATCCTCTTGACCATGCGTGAATATATAAATAGCTGGTAAGTTGGTAACTCTAAGCAACCTACATTAATAGTACTAAACACGTAGTATATTCCAATGTTTGATCGAAAGGTGAATGTATCGAACTAGGATGACACGCTTACTTGGCGTACACCATTAGCACACCCAAACAACGAGACAGTGCCACCTGGCGAATATATGGCTAGCTATGTAGTAAGGGACTGGTTAGTATTTATTCTCTTGCAATAGGCAGTTTCGTTGTGGCTGAGCGGAGCAACCGAGTGTTCGAAAAATATTGTCTTGGTTGAATACAAAATATTTGGGATAATACAAACAGAATACATTAATAAATGGTCACAACATTATTATATTACGATAAGAATGCAAGGATATAAATTCAGCATTATCCCAGGTGTATTAACGTTTAGGAATAGTGCATCTTAGCGCACTTTTGAGGCGTAAATTGCGCCCTGGTATGCATCAACATACGCTGCTACATCGCTCATTTTACACGCTTGGTGCAGTAACGCACAACCGTAGCGGCGCAGATTAGCACAAACATGGTCATATTTTCGTAATATAAATATGCCTGGAATGATGTTGAATGGTGGAACTAACGGACTGAGGTATCAAAGTTAGGCAAAACTAAAGTTATAACGGCGAAATCGAGATGGGTCCGGATTCGACACAAGTGCCGCGCTTGCTTGCCGGTGATCGGTGCCGGATTCGCTTGCTGGCGTTGTCGTCCACTTGCTTGCCGGTGAGTGATGTCGGACTCGCTGTAGTCCGCTTGCTGCTCGAACGTTACTTTTTTATACAGTAATCGTTTGTACGTCGGGTGGAATTAGCCAGGTGCAGTTAAGTCTGCTCTTGCATCAACCAAAAGACCAACTCGGCCGGCAACGATGATGTGTCTATTTAAACTTGGCTCATTTGGGTGTACGCTTAATAGGGACGATTTGTTTACATTTCAGCGTCTCTAATATTTGCTAAGCGTACTGTACGCTTAATAGAATGGATACAGTATATGGTGGTCTGCCTTGCCAAAACAAAATCAATTTTTATCACACAGTACATAATCCCTGTCTACAAGTTCCCACATGTACATACCAAAATCTCAAAGTATTAAAAGTGGACCAAATCCCACAATACAGTATAAATTTATGTTTTGTATATATATATATATTTGTTTAATGTAGTTACTGTTGAATTTGAACATTAATATGGTTACAATAAACTGGTCAGTAGATTAAATGCTGTCAACTTAAATTATATACACGCACGTTTGCACAACGCAGCACGTGTGCACACACACACTTTTGTGCAAGGGGATATAATATAGGACATGCAACACATCACGCGTGCACACACACACTTTTGTGCAAGGCAATGTGTACAGTCATTTGCAAAAGTTTAAGACCAGGCATGATTTTTTGAAGAAATTTTACAAAACTATGATTTTTTGGCCTTTACATAACATTATATCAGTTTATTTCGCCAAATAAAAGTAGTACAACATAATATGAAACTTTATGTCATCCAAAAGTGTCAGTGTCTCTACTTTTCAGTATTTAGTGTGGTCTCCTTTGCTGTCAATGACCGTCTGGATGCGATATGGCATGCTAGAAACCAGAGATTCGCAGTACTCCTGGGTGACTTCGGTGACCCAAACGTCCTTGATAGCTTGTTTCAAGTTTTGAGCGCTTGATGGTTGTTTGTCTGCCACCTTATCCTTCATTATAGTCCATAGGTTCTCAATGGGATTTAGATCTGGGCTGTTCCCAGGCCATTCCAGCACAGAGATTTTGTTCTTCTTGAAGAAATCAGTGGCTACCTTGGATCGGTGACAAGGAGCGCCATCTTGCATGGAAATCGTACATTTGTGGATGTCCATATGCAGTTTCAGCTTCTCCTTCAGCAACTCCACGTACCTAGGTCCATTCATAGTGGTGTTAGGTGGAATAAAATACAGACCAGAAGGGCCAAAACATGACATGACACCCCAAATCATCTGACTTGGCAGGTGTTTCATTGTGGCTGCTGTATATTTGTCACCAAATCGCTTACCTACTGGCCGCCTAACATGCCTCTTGCGAGGTATAAACTGTTGCATGGTCGTTTCATCTGAGAACAACACTTTCTTTCACTGCGCGAGAGTCCAGTGGTGAAGTCGTCTGGCAAAGTCCAGTATCTTTTTTTTCATCACAGGTGTCAGGCATGGCTTCCGGGCTGGTTTGGGGGACTTGAGCCCAAATTCCTTGCTGAGACGTCTCGAAACAGTACTGAGACTTATTTCCGTACCTTTTAAGCGTAAAGCAGCCCGAATTTTCTTGCATCACTCATCACGATGTGTCTCACTGCGTGGTCATCCCTGAGCGTAGTTTTCCGTGGATGACCACTCTTTTTACTGTCACGAAAAGTGCCATCAGTATTGAATTTGACGATGCTGTCTTGGAATAACGTAATTTAGCACTAAAGTCTTTTTCCGTATATCCTTCTCCATGTAGAGTCACTATTTTTGCCCCTAGAACCTTTGTCAAAGATAATTTTTTGCCCATTTCAGGGATGAAGACAAAACTGAAAAACACCTAATAGATACTGACAGCAGCAGACAAATGACCTGGAAGTACTGACTAGGCGTATTGCTTCAAGGCCCAAATAGGATGATGCAATCCAGACATTATATGATGCCATACCATAAAATGCTTAAAAATCGTGCCTGGTCTTAAACTTTTGCAAATGTCTGTATAGGACACAATATTTACAGGAGGCCATATAACAAGACAGGAAGAATAGTTGTGAAAGCATGTGCAAAGCAAACCTAATTTACAGTTCTGTGACTGAAACTAGTTAAACAGGTCAACCTTTTTAAAATTAATGGGATAAAGAATTTGATCAAGCTTGTGTAAATAAAATAAAAAACAATATTAGAAAACACCAGCAATTGGTGTGGAATATTGGCCTAATTTGAATGTCATCTGTGGGATTTTAATGTGATCCTGAATTCTACTAGCCAGTCTAGCCTGGGGTAGTTTACGTTAAATACTATAATTTTAATAATAAAGAAGAAATTGGTACCCAGTTCTCGCACAGAAACCATTGCTGTTTATTTAGTAATATTTGTTCCCATACACAATTCCTTGATGCATGATTTGTTACGTTGTTCTGCCTCAGTCAATTGTCTGGATATGAATATATCTATATTTGGCAGCGTAGGTGGATTGTTTGCAGGAAAGTTGCTCACACGGTAACCAATCACACAATGACCATTGTTCACTGTCATTTGATGTGATGTATGTGAACAGTTACTGTCATTCCAGGTAACACAAACAGTGATGTAGACAGTTTGTGTATCAGGTTTACCACTCAATGACAGACTAATGAATAATGACACTATCGATTTTGGCTTTGTTGACAGCCCAACACCTGCCTGGATTAACTGCCTGCTAAGTTGTCTGATATTGCCAGGCAAAGTCTTAGTGGTACATTGTGTTGTACTCTAACTATAATTGTGTATAGGTATGTTAATTGTTTTCCTCTAGACTGTTCGCCTCTTGGGTACCAAACATCAGGGGTTAATATATGACCCATGAAATGTAACACTTTCATTTGTTCAAAATTCCATGTTTGAGTGTTCTTACTGGTTAAGGTTTCATACTGAACGATAGTTTACAACATTCTGATTCTGATACTGTTCCGGTCACTCATCAGTTTGGGACGTCTTACTAACTTGCCACAATCTTCAAAAACATGTAACCTTTCCAACATTGTGTCGTCGAACAAAAATGTCTTGCAACTGTGTCACAAACTCACAATTTATGGCTAAGATAAATGTGATGTACCGGTAGCCACCTTGACATGTCTGATATATATGTTTAGTAATATTCCATTTATTAACCACCACCACAACTTCACCGTTCAACTGGTCTGATGTTCTGAACAATCCTCTCATTTCCTCTGGCAAAAATTTCACTGGTTATATCTGATATCCATTGACATTTTGCAAAGATTTATGATATAAAAGTATGTATTGCTATGCAATTTTATCAGGGAAGTTTACAATGGAATGTCAATTATTAATTAATGTATTACAGCCACAGAGCTTGCTAAAATGTTCTATATTTGTCTGTGATTACAGTTTATCTGAAATGAAGGTTGGTGCCTTGAATTGGTACAAGATAAAATTGAGCACATCAATACAATTATACAGAAAGTGCTTTTGGTTTGTAACAGAGAAAATCCATTTAGACTGGACCCAACTGGTGGATTTATTCTAACACAGAACAACAGTGGCACTCTGAGTCTAATACTCTATTGTAGGCTGTGTAATGCATTCTCTTGATGGATCAATCACGGGAACAAAATCTGTAGCCACATCTCACCATACCTGAATGAAAGTAAAAATCCAATTCATTACATATACATATATCCGGATGTCTTACATTGGCCTCGTACCTTCTAGTGATTAAACGTATTGATAATCAGTATTAATGTAACCCATGCATAATATAAGTAGGATATTGAATACCACCTGTTCGTAATCTCCTACATCTGTCAATAGACAGCATGTCTCTGATAAATAGTGTGGACAGTGCTTAGCCTGTTTAGTAGGAGAGAGAGCTCGGTCAATCACCATCCATCCTTTTTATCATGAACATTCTAATATTTCTATAGAATGACGCATGTTAGAATGACATGAATATGCTCAAAACTTTATCTGATTTACGAGCACTGCAAGATATGCATGATTCGAAGAAGTAGTTAAGAACTTTTTTCTAGCTGAAGGAACTGTGGGGGTAAAACCCTGTGGTAGATAGTATGAATAGATATAGCAGTGTGATGGAACACTTCTGATATGTCTTGATGTTGTGTATTCAAGTGAGGATGTCTGTTCGGTTACTTGGAATCAGTCAGGATGGTAATTATTAACCTTAGGCAATTTAAACTTCGAACGCACTGACCACCAAAAAGGTAATAAGTTTAAACCATCCGATGGCATTCATTATGTTGATAATAGAGTTGTTTATAATTGGAATGATTTGTTTACATTTTACAGATGATAGATAAAACAAATTATTCAAAATCTAGTCATAATAACATATTAAATTATTAATATAAAAAAGGAGGAATAGACATACTCCCTTTAAAACTGAATAATGTTACAACCATAGGATATTGTTAAGCATTGCCGTAAATTATCTTTCACCCATCCAAAGGCACTCTACATAAATTCACATTGTATGCCTGATACAATGTGTACTTCTGGTTTATTATATATTTTCTTAAATATCTTCATTTCATTGGGCCCGGTAGATCACATGCAAAATTTCAGCCCGATACAAGCAAAGCTGATAGAGATGTGGGGGCACATACTAACAGGGAACGATCTCTTTTATAATATAGATATCGGTGCTAGTTGGACAAAATTAATAAAACAACATGTTAGTACCACAAATCCATCATCAGTGTGAACAAAGCAGGCACAGCTGTCAGGATTCCCACAGCCAACATTTGTCTTTGTCTTTTGAGAAAAAAAAAATTTGAGTTTGATGTTGGTAGTATTACTTGACAAAACAGCTGAATTAACTGCATGCGTTTTTGTGTAGGATGCTGGCACTGCTTGGCAATATGTCCAAGTTGGCTTTCAGGTCACATAAAATGTTGTTGTGTTTGGGTTTTTCATTATCTTGTTTCTGTTCGAGTAGCTCACTCTCGTGGCAGTGATATGTGATTATGTAGCACTTGTGTTTGTTTTATTGACAGCTTTAACCACAACATAGTGATATGACAACCCCTTGTGATCAGCTGCCTATCACATCAAGTTTAATAACAACATCAGTCTAAAAAACATTGTTTATTTAAACCTGCATTGGTTTATACCTAGCCTTTTTTTCAAGGGAAAGCAACATGCGGGTGTGTAACATTTATATTATCCCGTGGTCAGAATAGGGCATACAGTGTATATGGAAAGCAGGAAATTCTCTTTTCTAATTTATAAAAATAAACCACCTTCTGCTTGGGCAATATAATGGTCCAATTGATTGACAGCTCCTGTAATTAATAATTGTGCTAATTAGCAGCAGAGCACACCTGGACAAGCAACTGGTGATTACAACCTGTCCACCTCATCCTGTACCAGGTGACCTTGAGCAGACATCTGGATCAAACAGGTATTTTTGTCCCTATGCAGACTGGATACTAATTACACAGAGCTTCCCTCCCCATAGGTGATATTTTGTCTGGGAGGCATAAAGTCAGAGCCCAACAAAAGAGGATGCCTCATTTGGAACCAGTTTTAGCCCAGTTGGGTGTAAACAGGGGCTGGGGAGGGGGTGACAACTGCCTGATGAAAGGCAGTGCCTTTCATCAGGCAGTTGATACAGGTGCAGCATTTACTGCTCTCTAGAGGAGGAACTGGCCCCTAGGTGGAGTTTTTATGGCACATGGACCTTGTTAAGATGTTTTCAGTATTCATCAAGTAAACAGTAAAGTTCAGGTGTCAGTGTTTGAGTGATCGTTTGTGTGTTTAGGCCACTCAGTTCACTACAGGGAGTTACCATTGTATGGTGTTGATAGGTGATTGAAGTTGATGAAAAGTGAAATAAAAATTATGAACATGTATAGATCTATATGTATTTTAATAGTAATGTTAGTGTGCTGTGCTTGCATGAATGGAAGCATTTGTGTGTTTGCTTGTTTATAAAGTGTGTGCAGTCACTACACATTTTATAAATACTGCTGGTTTTAGGACTTGTTGGGAAAATCAAGCCAAGTGTAAGTTCTAAATTAATTGAAAGCACACTTTATAAATTATAGTAGCAGCTTGTGGTCAGAATTTGAACAGTTTTGTGATTTATTATGACAGAATCATGTAGGGCGTGTGAAGGGTGTTTAGTAAAGCCACGGTGGGTGTTCTACGCAACTGCTGCTATCTGTAACAATGTCTGCAGTCTTACCTTCCCACGTCAAACAGCAACAGATGGAAGAGGCAGTTTAAGATAACATTAACCTTCCAAGAGTTCATGTAATGTAGTTTTTGCTGGGACGAGATAGTCGAGAGGCATTCCACTCTGTCAGTGGCATCTGTTTCTTTACATTTGGTGATAAAGACTGAGAAAAGCCAGCCCAGTAAAATGTTGGTGTCTGGATGTACAGGTACAGTCTGTTGTAGTGAGTGTCATTTTTAACAAGGCTGCCATCCAAAGCTGCATGTTCCAGATGGCTAGTTGACAAAGAAGCCTGGCTAATCAAGAGTCCTACAATTACTCATCTGTGTAATAGATACCTGTCAATCAGACCACCTACTTTTTAGTTCAGGTTTCGACCACTGGTTTTATATGTTAACAAACGTTTAAGTTTGAAGAACAAATACGTCTATCTTCATTAAACCAATATATATTTAGTTTGGTTTCTGGTATTATGAAATCAAATTCTGTATTTAGTGGTTTCCATAACTAGGGATGGCCGCGTAAGTTAGCAAAGTAAAAACCAGATACAGTGGCACCATCTGTCAAGTGGAACATATATTGATATAGTAGATAACAAAGCTGGGCAGAGTGGTGGGTGGTGCCCTCTAAAGCAACTATATCACACCAGGTGAATCTGAAAGGTGCTAGGTATTGGCTCTGGTTTTCGAAGCCATTCTACATTGCTGTAAATTAGTTCCAATCCATGTAGTGGCGGTGGTGGTTTGAAACAATACAAAACACTACATGTCAACTCTGTTAGTTTATGAGACCACACCAAGAGTCTCTCAGTTCTGGATGTGGTTGACAAATGAAGATCAAACCAGCTCAGTTAGAAGGTCCAGGGAACCATCTCAAGTAGCTACTCTGTTGTCCAGTCCTAAACAAGAGTGGAAGCTGAACTTGACCAATACAAACTTTGTTTGTTTAATCAATATACAAGTGTGTCCTACTTTGTCAAGCCAAGTATGTTTGAGTGTGTTTGTTGTGATGTCTTTGAAGTGGTACTGGAGCTGTGTGAAGAGTCACAGTCCAGGGGTCATTGTTTGATATCAAGATGACCATCCAGGCTGGACATCCAGGCATGGCAACCCTAGGCATATGTACATAGGAGAGTGCAGTAAACACCCTAGAGGGAATAGTTTGCCTTTAAGCCCCACACTGTTCTTAACCTACACGGCCAGGAAACCTGTGTACAGAGAATATATTCTGAAGTGTTTCCTGTCTTGGCAGTTGAATATAACTTAAAGCCAACTGCGGTGTTTTATTAGTGAAAGACAAGCAGTATTCAGGACATCAATAACATTTAGAAATATAAATGGTTTTGTGCCAACAAGTGAATGGCTACTGAAGACGATAGGTTAGATGTAATACTAGTATGACAAATATCATGATATGTAATGTTATTGATAATTATAAAAAGTGGTTGCTCAGTATAAGGACTCCATATGTACAGAAGAGCTGGTGTAAAGGACCAACTTTAAAATCCCCGTTCTGGTCTACACTGAGTTGTATACACGTGGACGTAAGGAACATCTGATATACGGAACACATTTGACTGTATTCCATCATGTTCCTGTAATAATAATGAGCACCCAGTGTAGTAACTCAAATAAGACATTCATCATGAGAATGTGGTCTACATTATATTATAGACCACCTACAAACTGCCTTTGTCTGCAGGTTGCGGTCACCAGGGGCAACACATAAATGTGGCTACTCAAACTTGATGTCTCAAGTTAAATGAAGTAAAAACGACTATGTCAGGATAGAAAAAATACCACATCAAATGTGCACTTGATTTCCTGCCTGGTATGTTACAAATGTTGCACTACAGGGTTTTGGCAATAACAGAGTTGCAACACATCAATATCACTGTTGGTTGTATCTGTAACAATGTTACTCTACAGTGGTAACACTGTTTCACCACAACAATAACACTGTTGCACTATAGCAATAACACTTATGCACTATAGCAATAACACTGTTGCACTATAGCAGTAACACTTTCACTATAGCAGTAACACTGTTTCACCACAACAATAACACTGTTGCACTATAGCAGTAACACTGTTGCACTATAGCAGTAACACTTTCACTATAGCAGTAACACTGTTTCACCACAACAATAACACTGTTGTACTATAGCAGTAATACTGTTTCACTATAGCACTAACACTGTTGCACTATAGCAGTAACACTGTTTTACTATAGCAGTAACACTGTTTCGCCACAACAATAACACTTTCACTATAGCAGTAACACTGTTTTACTATAGCAGTAACACTGTTTCACTATAGCAGTAACACTGTTTTACTATAGCAGTAACACTGTTTCACCATAACAATAACACTTGCACTATAGCAGTAACATTGTTGCACTATAGCAGTAACACTTTCACTATAGCATTAATACTGTTTCACCACAACAATAACACTGTTGTACTATAGCAGTAACACTGTTGTACTATAGCAGTAACACTGTTGTACTATAGCAGTAACACTGTTTCACTATAGCAGTAACACTGTTTCACCACAACAATAACACTGTTGTACTATAGCAGTAACACTGTTGTACTATAGCAGTAACATTGTTTCACTATAGCAGTAACACTTTCACCACAACAATAACACTGTTGTACTATAGCAGTAACACTGTTTCAATATAGCAGTAACACTGTTGTACTATAGCAGTAACACTGTTGTACTATAGCAGTAACACTGTTTCAATATAGCAGTAACACTGTTGTATTATAGCAGTAACACTGTTTCACTATAGCAGTAACACTGTTTCGCTATAGCAGTAACACTGTTTCACTATAGCAGTAACACTGTTTCACCACAACAATAACACTGTTTCACTATAGCAGTAACACTGTTTCACCACAACAATAACACTGTTTCACTATAGCAGTAACACTGTTTCACCACAACAATAACACTGTTGCACTATAGCAATAACACTGTTGCACTGTAGCAGTAACACTTGCACTATAGCAGTAACACTGTTGCACTCATGACTGTGTCAGTAACAACAAAATGTTACAAAATAGCTATAACACTAGCCCCACAACAGAAACATTAACATTGGCAGTAACAACTACGAATACATTTATTTCAAGCAAAAACCCATAATAGATTATGCAATTTGTACATATGAATAACAAATACATAGCTTTTTAAAAGTAGATAAGTTAGACACATAAATACATACAAAAATAAGGAATGAGTTAATTAAATATAATAAATAAGTATTACAATATTTTTAAAATAATTAAATAAATATATAAAACATATAAAATCACCCTTGCACAATAGACATAGATTCGGCCCACCTACACCACATTGGCCCATTAACAATGTGTGTACATATACTTTATCAGATCATTATTAGGATTGAGAAATTGTAGCACTACAGCAATAGCTCTGTTACACTATTGCAGTAACAATGTTACACTACATGAGTAACATCATAGGACCAGCATTGCAGTGTTCCTTGCCTGGCCTCTTCCTACATGCACAGCTGGTCTCTTTTAATCAGCCAAGCTTTATTAGTGCTGTTTATGAGGCTTGATCTAGACAGAGTGTGACTGGCCTAGTTATAACACGCACTGCCTCCCTGCCTAACTGTGTCACCCCACCACATGCCACAGTTATCTGATTAGATACTCATCTAATCAACTGACCTGAGTATTGACACTGTCTCCCTATCTGTCTAGGAGCCTGCTTTGTGTGGAGGTGTCATTTCCCCTTGTACTTTACCTGTCGGGGAGGGGCAGATAAACATCTCAGCAGGTGTCTTCAATGGGCCAAGGTTGAGATCAGTATGTTTAAATACACAGTGGACTTCTGAGATACAGTAAGAATTGGTGCATGGATAGAGTTTCAAATACTTTGTGCATTATTTATTTATTTTTGATTCTATTGTGGATATGTCTTAGTAATATTTTGTGTTGAAGATTGTGGAAATCTGAACATCTTGTGGGTATGACACATGCATGTGTGTGCTTGTGTACATGCATGCACACATGCATGTGTGCGTGTGTACATTCATGCGCACATGTATGTGAGCATGCATACACATATGAATTTAAACTGTGAGCCAACTGGTGCTGGATGTATTGGTCTGTGTAAACACAACTTAACTTGAAGTGTTTTGTCTGTCGGTCTAACTGTACTAATGAAGTTGTCCTGTATAATAGTATAATATTAAACATGATTGTTATCCAAGGAGTATAAACAAGTGTGCTCCTTAAATTTGTTGTTTGTTATTGCAAAAAGGACATCTGTTAAAAGGCATGTATGTAAAATAGTTTATAACAGTCAAATACTTGTAACGTTTAATTCAACGGAGGTTCTATGAAACATATATTTTATCACCAAAGGCCTTGGTATTTTGCAGTGAGTTGATTGCAGGTATGGCATTGATGCCAGGGGTTGCCTTGCAAGTAAGGGTGTGAATGGAGAAAGGGGTAGGGTGTCATGGGGTGGCTATCAGATTCTTTCTGGTTGCAGGTGCAGTTTAGAAACTTGACAGCTCTGTCAGTCATAAGGCAGTCTATCAATCCAAGCCTTTCAGTCTGTTATTCCTTGCATGTTGGCAAAGTTGCATTGCAGTGAATAGGTGTGAGATGATTATATTTGTAACACACATCCTTTCTGATTGCAGACACAATGAGACGGCAGGTGGAAAGGCAAGCTGCCTGGTGCAGACATTAGCACACGTTCAACGTTACACTTGAGTCAGAATTCAAGTTTGGAAGCAGATCTGTTTTTACGGAGGTGGGTCATTTGTTCAGATTCATTGTCCAAGACAACTGCCCATGTCCAGGGTCAGCGCACATACATAACAAGATAATAGTTTTGTCTCTGTATTTGCGGCATTTATTTAAAAAAACTATTTTGTTTGGTTGTCAGGGCTGGGTTCAATTCCGTAATTGATTTCTTGAGTGTAATTGCAAACAAATTACACCAATTACGATTAATTAATGCATTTTATAATACAAGCGTTACATGAAAAAATATATCAACGTTTATCAACTGCATGCATGCATTTGTGTGCAAACCCACTTTTGCATCACTACTAGTGGAGACAGTTTCGCATTTACTACTGTCAATACATTCCAGCCAGTGTTCTGCCCAGGTTCTCAAAGGGGCAGGGTGCCATTTAAGAAAAAGGGCGCATAGGATGAGATGAGCAATAGCTAAAAAGGCAGGTGCGACATGTGACTAAATAGTTAACATGACCCGTATTTAATAGTGTTTGCCCAGGTTTTCAAAAGGGCAGTGTGCCATTGTAGTAAACGGCACGTAGAGCGCGGTAAGCAATGGTTAAAAGGCACTTGTGTCATGCAACTAAATTAAATAGTAGTTTAATATCGTACTACTTACATATAGTACAGTGTACACATATATTTATGCATTATAATATTGGCTTGGGCAAGCATTTGTAGAACAAAACACAATATTTTGCTATACATAGCTTTTTAATTTGTGTCAATTTGCATAATATTCAATATGCATAGAGAAACTTGTGACGCATCCATTCCCGATTGTGGGATGCGTTCAGTTGGGAACAATCTAACTGCGCATGTGGTGCGATCGGGATGCCTTTAGAGATCAGGGTGCTCGCAAATTAATAATAATGTAGCCACGAGTAGGGTTATGTGCAAAATATAGCCGGGCGTCGTATAAAAAAGGCAGGGCATTCTTTTTGCCTTTTTTGGGTACTAGGGCGTCACTAAAAAGGGCAGGGCGTAACGCAAATTCGACCTGGGCAGAACACTGCCAGCTATGGGTTTGTTATTGTAATAAAAACTAATTGTAACTGGTTTATCTAATTCAGCGTGTATAATGGTAAAGCATATCATTAAAATGTTGTATATATGAACATTGTCATGGAGGAATTTTATGTGTAGTCTTAATTTGTGAGTGCAGTGATTAGCCATGAACCTGAGTAGCTACTGTTCAAAGCTAGAGGTGACACATCAAAGAGCACTTATTATGATGATGGTGTGTAATTGGACCCAGCCCTTGTGGGGGCCAGGCTGTTTCCCCAGGGGGAACAGGTTAAGTAAACACAAACCACAGAGGCAGGAAGAGAAGAATGACATAGTTATGTCTGAGGCCAAACATGAGGTATATGTTATGTGTGTGCTGTATTCCAGCTCCATGTCTGATGTGTATTCACCCAGCTAGTTATCCATTGATGCATGCTTTATACCAGCTCAACAGATTGCATAAATACCACTGCGTTGTCATTACCGTGAACATATCCAAACCTGACATCTTGTATTTGTATGAAGACACTAACCAGTCCATTGTACAGGATGTAAGCAGGCATGTGTTTCTTCTGATTTTACACGAAGCTGCCAAAACATGTTTTACTTTTCGCCAAATTAAAACTGTTTTATAGAAATAGTTGCTAGTCAGAATGAATCATGTTAAATCATATAAAAGTGTGTGCTTTAGCGACTGTCATAACAATACGTTTCATTGTCATTTTCAGCGTGACCTGTTTATTTATCTTTAAACCACACAGTTTCACTTCTTATATGCATTTTAGAAAACCAATTTAAAAATGTCACTTAGAACTGTCAAGTTCAAATCTAATAATGTCTAACACATGACTGTTGTGACATGTATACAAACTATCGAACAGGTAGACAAGTTATTTTTAGCACTGTATTCTGATGGTTGCAAGAATACATTCATAGTAATGTGAAGCAATAGAGGCGTAATCATTATGTAATATGACTGGCTCAAATTTCACTCGAAGGTCAAAGCAGCAAGGTTACCAGAGCTAGCCAACAGTGCAACAAATTACACCCTGTCACCTGTTCACTAACTGGAACCACATGACACCTCTGGTCTTGGTGTGTTCTATTTTGATTCTGTAAAAACAGGCAAATAAATGTTAGATCTCATCTGGATCTGTGACAGGAATGCCAAGGCCAGAGTCAGATTCCGGAGAGGTGACAGCCACAACCGTTTTGTTAAACTGATTGGTTGTCCAAAAGGCAAACCTATATGTAAATTTATAATTATTTAATATGCAAATTTTTGGGGGCAGTAAAGCAGTGTCTCCTCCCAGTTGTCGATATTCATTTTTTTTTCTTTCTGCGATCATTCGTTTCCTCTGATCTACCAGTTGACGATGTATTTAAAAAAACAAAGGTAGTTATTTGGAGTTATTAGCTAAGTACTGTGTGTTTGCTGCTGGTTGTGAGCTACTCACCAGAGGGCACCACTGTGACTTTATGTACGCTTTACTATATTACGGAATATTTCGCATGTCGTAATTTGCGACTGCATAAATTAAATAGTCTAATTGGCTACTGCAGAAAAGACATGGTCTAATTGGCGATTGCGGGAATGAAATGGTCAAAGGAATTGAGTTTAAAATAAAAACTTGTTGGAAATTATGTAATGTTGTCATTGATGTCTGCTAAGTACATGTATTGTTGAATGTGGGTCATTTTTTGTGCAACAACATGAATAGTGTATATATTACATGCTCTTTTTGAACTGTGGTGTACCATGTTTTACAGACAATGATGCACATTCATACCCTCTCCCAACAGTTCAAAAAGATTCTGGATTGCGGATGTTATCTTTAAATCCCCAGCAACGACCACTGTTGTTTCATAAGCATTCAACCTGGTGATTTTACTTACAAGCAAAAAGTCCTGTTGGTAATAGAAATGCTGGCTGTAGATGTTGACACGATAGATGTGATATTTCGTCACCTTGCGTTCTCTGTGGCACCTTTATCTTGTGACATTCCTGTATTTCTGCTTTCACTCACACAACTGCCGATCAATATCTATAAGAAATTTAGCATGCCCACGTTCCACCTGATATAATCACAGCATATGTTAGTGCCGCGTCTTCGGAGCCGCAAAAATAGCACCATCAGGCGGCGCAGCAAGGTGCCGCAAATCGGCATTCAGAGATTATTTCCGGGGTGCATTAGGCATCGTTGAAGATGCCTGTGTTTGATGATTGATCCGAGTGCATTCCGACTCCTGAGCGCAGATAAAAAGGTGGCGTGTTTAGTCGGCGTCGTAAACGCGGCCCAGTGACATGTGGCAGAGTGGAAAGAACCATCAAAAACATTTGTTATTGTGCTGATATGTGAGAGAGTGCCTGTTAGCACTGGTAGTGGAGCTGCGTTGTTGTGGCCCAGCTGTGGTTGCAGTGTGGAGAGGTCAGTGGCATTGACAGTGGTGCTGCTGTCTCCTATGTCATTCCAGTTGACGGGTGACGTGACTTCATGCGTGGGTGTCCGTGTCTTCGAAGCTGTCATCCGACATGTCATCTTCACAAGCTCGGTATGTCATTGTCATCGTGTCATCTTCACAAGCCCGGTATGTCATTGTCATCGGCAGCCGGTGTCAGGGCAGTCACCTGGCTCGGCCTCTCTGTGTGTAGACAGGGGAAGTGGGGGTTTATAGGATATGGGGAAGGGCGTATATGGAAGGAAGTGTGTGTAGTAAGAATTTAGAATATGGATATGTAGTGACGGAAGGTGGGATATGATTTCTGCTGTAGGTCGTGTAAGTGTAATACCTCTAATGAGGGACGAGAGGGTTACATTGTGGGGTATATAATCATGGAAGTGGGTGTTTAGGTTCTGGGTAGGGCAATGCATGTTAGGAAGGAAATGGGGGTTAAGACAGAGTAGGTGTGTACTTAGAAAGGTTAGTGCCTACTGCCTATATTCACCATTTTTATTTGCATTTCCTGACTTACCCGGCACTGGACTGTGATCTCAGTCAAGGCCTCTGTCCCCTGTCTGGTACTAAGTCGTCTCTTAATCCTGAAAGACAGTCAGTGACAGCCAGACAGTCCAGTGACGGCCAGTAGATGGCATCTTTTTTTTATTAACACTGCGCTTCATACAAAAAACTTTTCATAGACAGGTGATTTTTGTCTGTATGATTTTGACCAGTGGCAAAATGTCCGATATGTGTGACACAGTCCAATATTATTTTCTGGCTTGGGATGCTAGTATCACTGTTGAACCACAGCAGCGGTGTCAACGTTTGCTGGCGACGTTTAGTGAATACATTTATTGTTAGTCTCGCATGTAAAGGCCGGCATCCGTTTACCTTGGTGACATTCACACAGTTGGGTGACAGCCAGACAGTCAGGTGACGGCTAGGCAGTTAGTAGTCGGGTGACAGTCGGGTGACAGTCAGGCAGTCAGGCAGTCGGGTGACAGCCAGATAGTTGGTGAGTCAGGTGACAGCCAGACAGTCGGGTGACAGCCACACAGTCAGGTGACAGCCAGAGAGTCAGGTGACAGCCAGTGAGTTGGGTGATGGCCGGACAGTCGGGTGATGGCCGGACAGTCAGGTGACGGCCGGACAGTCGGGTGATGGCCGGACAGTCAGGTGACAGCCAGACAGTCGGTTGACAGCCAGACAATCGGGTAACAGCCAGACAGTTAGGTACTGGGTGACAGCCAGACAGTCGGGTGACAGCTAGACAGTTGGGTGACAGCCAGATAGTTGGTGACAGCCAGACAGTCAGGTAACAGGGGGATAGTTAGTGACAGCCACAGTTGGGTGACAGTCGGGTGACAATCAAACAGTCAGGTGACAGCCAGACAGTCGGGTGACAGCCAGATAGTCACCAGTCAAGAGAAAAAGAACATCTGACTGTGGTTATTTGATTACTCTGCTGTAAGGCTGTGGATTGACAGTAGCCTGAGGCCACAAATGTGTATAGAGTCTGTGCTTTCTGTTTTTCTCATACATAAATGTATTAGTTAATTTGTTCAGGTGAACCTCAGGTTGAATGCATTTAACTCTTTTAACTATTGTAATAGATGCCCTGAAAATTACATGTTTCTGTGTGGTCTGTTACCTTAATTTTCTTGTGACATTTCACATTGTTGGTCAGAATGATATCTTGTTTACATTCATCATTCCTATAAATTACCTTATGTATCTATATAGTTGTGTGCTTCACATGATATTTAATGAGAGTGATATGATTGGGATATAAAATCAGTAGGTGGTTTAACATACCTAAATAACATTTGTAATCTACTTCCTGAATTGGTGGGATTGGCATACACATTTCCTTAATCTAATTATGCAGCTTCCTTCCACTAAATGCCCACATTATGATAAGCAAAACTGCCTGTTTGGCATAATTTAAATTTCTCATCACAAGCACAAACCAGGCATCCCAAGATAGGGCTTCCACTGCTGTTAATCCTTCATGTGTTTTTCCCTAATGCAAGCTGTCAGCCTACCTTCTTTTATAACCTGTCCTTATCTGAACTGCCAGCTGACAGTTGCCACCACTCTCTGTCTGGCCAGTGCCTGTCAGGCACTTTGTATGTTGTGGGGTGACACCATCTAGTTTCACTGGTAATTACTTGGGACACATTTCTTATCTATGTGGCCATTTGTCAGTGCTGGGATATGACTAGATTGATTCCTGTCTGATGGCAGTCGAAGGTTCGTTCTTGCTTCGGTTTTAAATTTTTAAAGCCATTCTTACAGCAGGTTTACAAGTATGGAACTGTTGCACTCAGCGAGATATGGTCGGTTGTATAAGGTCGCAATGTACTAAAATATGTAAAGTGTTATAAAAGGGTGGGTTGGATGTCACTGCATGTCTTCAGTGGGACAAATCACTACACTGGCGCCAACTGTCAAGTGGAACAGATGTTAATGCACATCGATGATATTGTGGATATCAGAATGAGAATCTGGCAGCATAAAAGGTAAGGTAAGCTCAGTATCCAGTCATTAGGAATGCTCAAAGCGCTTTACATTTTACTCCCTGGCAGACGTGTTCAATCAAATACCATCGCAAATTCTCTGGGAAGCATTCAGCCACGCTGCAATTAATGCCGAAGACTATTCGCACACAAATATCCACCATTGTCTACAGCAAGGTACTCATACAGCTGAATGAACTAGAGTAACATAGTGAATGAACTTGCACAGGATTCAAACGAAGGTTCTTTCTATTGAGAGTGCGATGCTGAGCCACTGTGCCACTCTGCATAATGGGTGATGTCTTGGCAATAATGTAGAATCGGTCAAATCCACTAGCTATTGGCTAACGTTTTGGAAGCCATCAACATCGCAAGGTCCACACAATGTACTTGTGGGAGGGGTTTGAACCAGTGCAAAATGATATATGTTTTCTGGACAGTGCACACTCATAAGATTACCACTAAGAAATATGGTGTCTTAATCAAAGGCAATATTGTACTGGACTTATAAGTGTTGTTATTTAAGTCAAAAGAAGGACATTTGTTTGATGTAAGGATAGTCTGGATAACTTGTAAAGATTCTCTGGATCATTCATCTTCTTTGCCCTTTATTTTTACTTTTCTTTTACTTGGTGCCTTGCCCTGTGTGGTTTGATCTGTTCCGCCCTCTCCCGGTCTCGCCTACTCGTAGCTGTTCACCTCTGCCCTTTCAAGATCTCTCTTTACACTAGCTGTCCATCTTAATTTTGGTTCAGTTCTTTTTCGACTACCCTCTTTATTTGGTTTCATCTTCTGTTTCCCTTCTTTCTTCGTCAGTCTGAGGCTGAGCCGGGATCTCGTTCTCTAAACTCCCATTGGCGTTAATGTCCAGAAATAGACCCTGCCAATTAATAGAAGAAGAAGAAGAAGAAAAAGAAGACTCAGCCTCTGTAACCCTAGATAACCTGTCTGGATCATTTCCACACTATTTTCCTCGCTAATCCATTTTGCTCCCAGGTCCAGTCTTGGAGTGGGTTTGGCTGGAACTTCAGCGGATAATCAAAATTGTCTGCCTTCACAACAACACTAACATTAGTAGTATGGCTAGTATTGCCATGTCCAGGGTCTGTCAGATACATGTCCAGCCACTCAATGATGACCACTCAATACACATCATTAGCTTTCAGTGGTCAGTGGCTCTATTAGGAGTTTATCACATCAGGTGCATGCCTGTGACTTGGTTAATCTACTCTAGTACTCTTAATTTTTGCTGATTTCACCTCAGCTGATTTCACCTCAGATGTGGGGCGGTCGGCTGGAACAGAACTGTCAGGTTTATCACCCAGATTCTGTGATTGACATGTGTGTTTAGCTAGTCATGGCTCTATAAACCACTAAGGTTGACTTTACTGGGACATTTTGTTTGTGACTTAAATACAGTTGATGTAGGATGCTATAAAGAAAGTGAAGAAAGGAACAGTTTGAATAAATCATGACATTCTGCACTAAGCTGTAATGTATTACTGCCACAAACCTGTAACAATTTAAAACACATTTTCTGTTAAAGCTAAAACACTGTAATTGTAGCGATAATTCAAATGCATAAAATAAATGTCAATGAATTATTTTATAATAACAATAATACTCAATCATAAAATGTATATAAATTATGCACACAGTTTGTTAAAACTATAGACCATTATTATTGCTAAAATAATTTGAGTAAAATAAAAAGTAAGAAAAAAAAAATGTAAATAAACAAAGATGTCAGTGACATTTAACTAAGAACAGGCTTGTTTTGAAACTAACTCATACTAATAGATGGAATAAGACAATCTGTGTTAACTCCCTGGGTGTCAGATGAGGGCTACTGCCTCCTGTTGAGGTATGTTTCCCACTAATGAACCCCACAGGAGACAGTCGGGTGACAGTGGATGTTTTTGCCATTCTTGCCCCTCCTCACAATGGGCCCTTGAGTTCGCTATCACCCCCTAACCATCCTGTAGAAAGCTCAAAGTAGCACCCTTCTAGTCATGGCTCTTTGGCAAATAGAATGTGACATGCGATAAGAAGCCATGATACCAGACTGCCCCCAATGGTAAGGTTGAGTTTCCCTGATCATTATCTCCTGTATATTGTTTGTAATGTGCTTTAAACAGCATGCCAGGTTTCTGTGTAGAGGATATTTAGATAACAATTCACACTCCACAGCCAGTGGTAACCTCAGTGACTAAATTAGAGGAGGGTGTTCCTCAGCAAAAACTCAAGTGATTTCTATAATTCTGCCGAGCAGTCTATTCACCGCAAATGATTTTCTCTAAAGGCTGGTGGAAATGTTAAAGATTTAACAGAACAATGGTGTCGTCATTTACTTGGAATTTGGCAGTAGTTTTTCCAACTAGAATTCTGACTGATAAAATGGCATACGTCATGAGCACTGCACCTCAGGTTGCTCTGTCACACAGTAGACAGTGTTGCCACTAATCACAGCATCCTGTGCCTAATTGCTGGGGTACTCTTGGTCTCTTGCTGATATAAGGCCAAGACAGAGTTGTCATATACTTTGCTTCTGCCTTACCACAGACTCTACTTATCAATTAGAGACCCACAAGAGAAAAGTGTTCTTAGTTTGGGGGGATGCGAGGGCAAAATGTCTACTGGCAGAATGTCCATTAGCAAAGTGTCTGATGGTGAAATGTCCGTTCGGGAATCGTTCGAGCATTGTGATTAGCATGTCAGCATTTTGCTCTTTTCTATCACCTGGGGAGATTTTGTTAGCCAACTCTGACCACTGTTATTGATTAATTTGAATTTGTTGATATATTTAAATAAATATTTTCGTAATTATATATATATGACTTGTTGCCAAAAGGTGAACTTGAAAAGTGGACAACGGGGGCCAAAACAAAGTTGATATAATCAGAAGGATGAATGCATTTTTAGATTGGTCACATATGCTGTCATCATCACGTGCTGTCATCATCACGTGCTGTCATCATCACGTGCTGTCATCATCACGTGCTGTCATCATCACGTGTAAAGAGAAGATAATGCTTCTCATAGTTTTTGAACAATTTGAAATTAAAGGAAATTTGTTGGAAAGTGTCAAACATCAGCGACTACACATCAACACAATCAATGTCAGTGTCAGGTTGTTTGCTGTAATCGCTGATGTTTGTCTCTCAGCAGATTTTAACGTTTTAAAAACAACAAACACACATTTATATTTCTTTAATCTGCCATTTATTTCAGGCACATAAAATAATCAACATGACATGACAAGCAAGTCGTAATCACGATGTTTGGCACCAAAATGGTGTCAAACATCATGCTTACAACAAGATGCCGTAATCTGACACACTAAATCATTTCATGGGTGAAAATGCATGTTTCCAACTATAATTATACCCAATCAAGAAAATTCATGAAAAAACTTCTTAAATTGGCAATTGAATCCCTGAAACTGAACAAACTAAGAGTTGAACATCATTAGAGGGTCGAACATCATTAAAAATAAAATAAACAAATGCGAAATTCCCCGCACGGACTGATTCGATCGGGAAGTGTCATTTGATAAACCGGAAGTGGTGGAAATTCAAAAATAATAATTTCTATCTAATTTGATGATTTATTCGATAAGGTGTCATGACATAATTTCTTACAACATATTCTGAAAGAACTATCAACAGGATTTCAAAAACTATACAGCTTTTGAACAATGAAATTGAATATTGCTGGCAAGTTGCCGATGTCATCTCGCCAACATATCAGTACATTTCGGTTGTAGCGGAACTTTGTTGCCCTGTGGAGGTTGTTAAAGTTTTCAGTTGATGTTTACATCGCAAATTATGTTCGACTCCTGTGATTTTCGCAAGCCAAAAATGAAAAGAATGCATGATATTTTTTGGTTTGTGCAGTACAAAAAATTATGTTTCTGTTGTGAAATAAAGTGAGTTTGGTAAGAATTATTTGCACCGAATGTATATAAACAAATATATCATGTGGGGATTATTGTATTCTTAGCAGAAGTTTTAATTCTGATTTTTCAGTGGGAACAATGCAAAGAATTTCTAGTTACAATCATTAGGTAATTGAATTTCAACTCCTGGATACCCCAAGGCTTTCATAGACGAGATTGTTAAGAGTTGACCTTTATCATTGCAAGTTGCCATTTATTATTAAAAGTTGACCTTTATTATTGTTCCTTTTTGGGCACGCAATACTGCATTAATGTATCAGTTAACCAGAACTTACCTGGGCAGTGAGAGTGAAGTCGGTGAATCTGTTGAACTGTGCATGGTTGCATGTGAGAGTATGTGCGTGTGAGAGTGTGTGCGTGAATACTCAAGTTGGCTCCAAGAAAAATCAGATCGTGTATCAGATTTCCCTGTCATGATAAAGAAGGAATTGAGAAAAATTCACATGAATAAAAATTTGGCAGGTGATTTATGTAAATTGACATGTCAATGGATTCTGTTCACCGAGTTGGTTTCGACAACAAACCTATCGCTCATTATTTTGTAGCTAAAACTAAAAGCAGTGCTACAGAATCAGATCACATTTGGCTTCCACATGCAATTCAGTTGAAAAAACCAATAGTTATATTGTAAAAAACATCGAGTAAGTTGACAAAATTATTCTATTAAAGTTGGTTTTATTTATAATGTTGGTGTGTGTGTGATAAAAACAAGCCTTGTTAAAATCATTGGGTAGATTAAAGATGTCAGCATGTGTTCATGTCAAGTCATTTTTTTAGTTGGTAATGGTTGAATTTTTTACCAGCTGCTTGCTATAGATCATAGCAGCTTCCTGGTAGTTCATCTGTCAGCCTTCTGGTAAAGAGTGGAGGGCCATGTTTGGACATGTGCAAGCCTCTCTGTGTTCCAGTTTACATTCCAGCCTGCATAAGCTGGCCAGACTGATTTTGCAGAGGGCATTCCAACAATTACAATATACTTTTATGTGGAACATTTGGCTGGTACCTCCTGTTTTTTTATGCAAGATATTTGTTCACCATTGCCGTTATTTATCAATTCCAGTGCAATATACACTGTGGCATAGGGAAAAGAGATTTGTGGGCCATATATGGTATGTTTATGTGCTATCAACAGTATATTGTTTCCTGAAAGAAATGCCAAAATAATCGTTCTTTTTGTTGACTTTTTAAATTGACATTAGATGGAGAATTGGGTAGACATTTAAAGTTCAAAGATGGCTGAATGCAGTTCTTAATAACCATGCAGCTCTGCATATCACTACGGCTCCCTCTTGTAGATAGTTTTGAAAACACATTAGAAATGATGTCTGAATGTCCTTACCAAAACAAATCCTATTTCTTGTCAAATAGATTGAAAAAAGGGGACTTTAAAAAGCAAGTGAGGTTTAAAGGATTAAAAAATAGAACTTGTAGCGACCATGTCACAGGCACTTTAAATATTGGCCTCATTGCCCTACAGACTATAACAAGAAATTTGAAGTCTCACCTGTTTGGTCTACCTTATCCCCCTTAGTTCCTCTGCAGTGTTCATCACATTTATGAGTTGATATTGTAAACAGATTAGAGACCACCTAACCTTTTAGTTTTGACGTGGTGCAAAGCTTGGGTACTCAAAGATTATTAATGAATAGATGTTTTCTTAAATAGTGTATTGCATGGAAAAAGCTGATTTGCAGCTGACATAAAATCAAGCTTCTTCGACATCATTCATAACTACAATGAACAATAATGATATATTTTCGGCGCCTTAAATGTAGCAGCTGTGGCAATTTAAAGGTACATTACAGGACTAAAACATGCATGAATTATAGTAAACAATATAAAAACAAAATGTCATGGTGTCATTGCCACTGTTCAGTAATGATCTACATGCCAAATAATCAATTTTAATGGTTTAATAGCAAGAGTGAGAAAAACAAAAGATCTGGTGCAGAAAAGCTAAACCAATGGCCATAACAAGTGATACAAGTTTGTCAGAGCTACGAGGTGTTATGTTTTGGTAGGGACTTCTATTTATTCTGTTCCTTCTCTGTCACTTGTTTTAGACACATCTATACATAGGAAGTGTCTAACAACATGTCGTACTAATGCTTCAGTGAGGCAATGCTTTTATTAGTTTCTGTCATATATAATCAAAATTGGAAGTTTGCGCGTTGAGCAGGATACATTTGTCTCTTCCGGTAGTGGATGTGATGATGAATGAACTCTGATGATAAATTCAACTTATAATCACGTCGGTCAATTCCACGTCTGCGTCATAAAGACATTACTAGAAGCAGCAAAGAGAGAGAGAATGTGTTTTGTTCAGTTAAACTATCAACAATCACGTTGGTAGAAATATATTCATGTCATGAATAATGCAACTAGGAACATTTCTGTGGTAATGATACACAGAAAAAATCTCTCTTTAGATATTTGTCAGTACCGTTTGTAATACATAACATAATTTATGCTGCTGCGGACTACAGTGTGTTTGCAAAATGGATTTTGTCATCCTATAATCATAAATACTTCACTCAGAAAACTTTTCTAACCATTTACGAAAATGTGTGAAATAAATGTAAGATATTTAGATTGTGGATTTCTTCCTCACCTGCCAATTGACTCCATTTTTTACCAGTGAAATATTTCATCTCCTAATATTTGCAGATATGCACAATTTGGTAGTGAAGTAAAATAAGCACTTTATATGATAATTTATTATGTGAGGATCACTTTGTCTGAAATGATGGCGCCTCACGCCACGGTTTGGCGCTTGGGCCATACGATGCCGCCAGAGAGTACTTTTTGTTGATCTGACTGGTATGATCAGATCTCGTCACTCAATGTCAGGCTTGTGTGAATAAAAACATGGAACTACACATCGTCATTAATATAATTTATTAATGAAGGAATGCAGGTGCTAGGCTTGCATCCATCTTAAGCTTAATTAACATCAGGTATTATGTGATCATCTATTAATAAACAGCAGGCTTACATAATGTACGGTGCCTACATGCTCTTGTCACATTAGGTGTGACCCTACCAGTAACACAATATTTTTCAGCGTTGCAATTAAAATACAGCTATTGATCAACATTATTATATAAATAATAATCATGTGTACTGATCATGAAAATTTTAGAGGCATGCAGTCTAATTATGTGTATTGTAAAATCATGCAATATAAAGTACTGTTTTAATAGCTTGACCAGCTAAATGTATTTTAATTAATCAGTTTTAAAATAAAAATTGAACATTATGTGTTTATGAGTATTGGCTTTGCCATTCAGTCTGTCATGTAAACAAGATATTTCAGTCAAAGCATTCAAATTACACATATAATGTTTGTATTACTATTATAAACTTATTTCTTGTATGCACTACGTGTAACTATGTTTACTAACATTACCTTGCATTCTCTTTATGCTCAGCAAGCATAAGAAAATTATCTGATATATCTATTATTATTGGACAATAAATTCATATTGTATTGTATAGTAATGGTTAAATTACATTAACATTTTTTCATTAAAACACATGCTAAAATAGATAGTTTATACTATATAATGTGATTTTACTATACATATTATCCACCTTTATACTAGGAACTACAAAAACCAAAATGTTGATGATCATCAGCATCCATTTTTTTTACAGCAGCACTTATTAATTTCCTTCTCGATAACAATGCTGCCCAACAGCTCCTCCGTCTGGGTACCAAGGAAATTAACGTTTAAAAATGTCAGGCCAAATTCTGAAAAAGCGGGATGGTCGATTATGCGGAAGTGTGCATTTAAGAAAATAAATGCAGCAAGCCTCAATTGTCAACTTAATTTCTGCCATCACATGTGATTATTGTGTCTGATTTATAGATAAGCGAATAAACATCCAGTAATTTTCGGCAATTATCTATTCACATGCAGTGTTTGTCATCCACAGGGCCAGGAGCTAAGGACAGGCTGCCAGAGTCATTATCCTGTAATTCTCAATTTCAGCACCAGGCTTAGAACAAAAGCAGCAGCTGGTTGCTTTCTGTCTGTCCTAATGTCATCAGAAGGGACCTCTCTTTCTCGGATCACTGCAAGGTCACAAAAGGTCAACATTCACATAATTGAATCCGTCATGGTGTATCAGATCAGTTAAGAGTTCCTTGTGTCTAAGATGGTATTGCTGTTGACATATATTCAAGCTGACTCCACCAGACATTGTCAAATTGTGTTTGTGACATTCCATTTGGAATGAAGTTCGTGGAATCACATGTAGGTTAGTCATGACTTTTTTGTCTGTCACGGAGCCGAGAACCAGACTTTGTCATTGGTTTGTAACCTTGTAGGGAGATGGGACCAGCTCAACATGGATAAACAGAAAGCCCCAGACAGATGACAGGAAATATTGACACCATCTTTTGAGAAATAATACTGTCTGTGGAACTGTTAATAACTGTAAAAATCTGAGTTGCTCGTGGGTGAATGTTTTGTGGTGTTTATCAGTGCTATTAACATGGTTGTTTGAATGGGTCGTTAACTTTAATATCTGCAAATTTCTGTGTCGCTCTCTGCTTTAATTTAGTGGTGGTGATCGGAAAACGAGATGAGGGAATAATATGTGGTATTTTTACTGTTCACTGTGCTCTGTACTGGCTTATTCTGTGTGCGCATTAATATGTACTTGCACGTGTGTGTGCTTGTGTGTCTGCACTATGTTTGCATGCATGTGTACCTAAAACAAATGGCGGTAAAGTTACCTGTTTGAAGGAAGTTGAAGAAACAAACAGAAAATGGCAGAAAACTTTTATAATAATGGATGGACCAATAAACTGTGAGATATGTTTCATTTGTGCTAGTTGATTAAAAGCAGATGGTCAGTATATATCAGATGGTCAGTATATATCAGATGGTCAGTATATCATGGTGGCAGTATTATTTTCACAATGGTATTTAACGTGTAAATGAAATAATTTGTGATTTATTGGCAATTTGTGCTGGCTGGCTTGGTGCGTTTATTGATGATGGTGCTAGATGTCCAGCCAATATGAAATGGAGTGATAACATTATGGCAAGTAGGTTGGTACTATCTTATAACAAGTGGACATATGACAAGTAGGGTGGGTGATATGACAAGTAGGGATGGTGATATGACATGTAGGGTGCATGATATGACAAGCAGGATGGGCAGTGTGACAAGTAGGCAGGGTGATATGACAAGTAGGGTGGGTGATATGACAAGTAGAATAGGTGATATGACAAGTAGGATGGGTGATATGACAAGTAGGGTGGGTGATATAACAAGTAGGGAGGGTGATATGACAAGTAGGGTGAGTGGTGTGACAAGTAGGGTGGGCGATATGACAAGTAGGGAGGGTGATATGACAGTAAGGTGGGTTATATGACAGTAGGGTGGGTGATATGACAAGTAGGGTGGGTGATATGACAAGTAGGGTGGGTGATATGACAAGTAGGGAGGGTGATATAACAGTAAGGTGGGTTATATGACAGTAGGGTGGGTGATATGACAAGTAGGGTGGGTGATATGACAAGTTGGGTGGGTGATATGACAAGTAGGGTGGGTGATATGACAAGTAGGGTGGGTTATATGACAGTAGGGTGGGTGATATGACAAGTAGGGTGGGTGATATGACAAGTAGGCTGAGTGGTGTGACAAGTAGGGTGGGTGATATGACAAGTAGGGAGGGTGATATGACAGTAGGGTGGGTTATATGACAGTAGGGTGGGTGATATGACAAGTAGGGTGGGTGATATGACAAGTAGGGTGGGTGATATGACAAGTAGGGTGGGTGATATGACAAGTTGGGTGGGTGATATGACAAGTAGGGTGGGTGATATGACAAGTAGGGAGGGTGATATGACAGTAGGGTGGGTGATATGACAAGTAGGATGGGTGATATGACAAGTAGGGTGGGTGATACGACAAGTAGGGTGGGTGATATGACATCTAGGGTGAGTGGTGTGACAAGTAGGGTGGGTGATATAACAAGTAGGATGGGTGACATGACAAGTAGGGTGGATGATATGACAAGTAGGGTGGGTGACATGACAGTAGAGTGGGTGATATGACAAATAGGGTGGGTGACATGACAAGTAGTGTGGGTGATATGACAGTAGGGTGGGTGATATGACAAGTAGGGTGGGTGATATGACAAGTAGGGTGGGTGATATGACAAGTAGGGTGGGTGATATGACAAGTAGGGTGGGTGATATGACAGTAGGGTGGGTTATATGACAAGTAGGGTGGATGATATGACAAGTAGGGTGGGTGATATGACAGTAGGATGGGTAATATGACAAGTAGGGTGGGTGATATGACAAGTAGGATAGGTGATGTGACATGACAAATAGGGTGGGAGACATGACAAGTAGGGTGGGTGATATGACAGTAGGGGATAGGTCAATATTTACGTCACCATTGGGTGGAGATTTAATGTTTTACAGTGTTACATACAAAGTTACATTTTTATTATTTATATGTGGAAATTGGGTATGTCAATATTTGTTATTTTGTTAAGCTGATTGGAACAGTGTATAACTTTCTGTCATTTGTTATTAATATATTCAGCATAAAAGATGTTCCCCATCAAATGTAGTATGAAAGAACCTGATTCTGTGTACATACACAGGGGATCCTACCATCATTGACACATTCATATGCTCCCAAACAACCACAAGAAAATTAGCTTTATACAGTGTAAGGCTTATAGTTCTTTAATATGCAAATTTCTCTATCTAGATTTTTTGTTATGTGAACAAAAAATCTTGGAAAGGCGTACCATCAACATCAGTGGCATTTTATTCTTCTGGAAGTGGAGTGACATATACTGGTAGCTTACCATGTGCGGTAGAGTTGCACGTGGGGCCAGGCCGGCGTACTGCAATGACTCACCGTTTGCAAAACTAATCAGAGAAGCACACAGTCAACTGGTCATTGACTTAACAGGTGTACAGTGGTCAAACACTGGACTCATTTGACCATCTCATGTCCACTGTAGCATTATCGTAATTGATTTTGAAGAACTGGCGACGTTCTCGGAATCTGTTGGTTCTGTGACGGATGCTGCCAAATCTCAGCAGTTAGCCGCATGTTGCTAGCCATATGTTAGCCATATGTGCCTGATTGAAGCTGACAATCTTGTGATTGTTTATGATGCTGCTGTTGCTATCGACATGATGGATACTCGACATGATGTGTATCAGTATAGTTACTATGAAAATATAAGGTTTATAAACAAGCAGTTCACTCGCTGAGGAATTGAATACCTGGCTACAGATAGTAATGGATATATCTGAACGAGTAGTCCTTGCACAGTAACTGTAGCATGGCTGAATGCTTCCCAGTGAAGTTGAGATGGTGTTCAAATAAGCAGGTCTGCCAGGGGGTGAACTGTAAAGTGCTCTGAGCAGTCCTAAGAACTCTACTTGGCTATATAAGAAATGACTGTTATCATTACAAATATGTAGCCTTCTGCCTTCAGAGATAAACTTCACGAATGGATGGAAATTATTCAGCGTGCTATGCAATGTTTTAGTAATCTCTTTAAAGGGAAGAAGTATCTTCCTCTACCCGGAATTAGCCAGCGTTAACAGGTAGTCTGCTGTGTTTAACATGGGAAAATGGGACATCGTTGAACATCAAAGGGTATTGCGGTTAACTCAGCCCACCTCGGCATTATTCACAATAAATCTTATTTTGAAACTGGATGTTTTGTTTACATTGTTATGGACTTATTAACACAATTTGGAAATATACATTCAACACAGTTATTATATTATTATAAAATATGTATGAATTAATAAATGACAAACTATGCAGAGACTGCCTCCTTTTAAAACTAACTGTTTCCATTGAAGCCAGCATGTATGTCTAACAGAAACAAACATACTGTGTGAATGTTAATAATGAAATGATTCTAGTCTTCTTCAGTATGGTGTGTTTCTTATGCCCAGGCCAGTGCCTCTGGCTTTCTACGTTTGACATTGATCAAGTAGCACTTATAACTGGTAGTGCAGGTGTCTCCATTGTGTTGAACCAGCTACTCTGTAATTTGTCTTGTTTGCTGACTTTCTAGACAGGGTAAGATGTGCACTTGTAGGTGAAGAAAGTGCGGGATAAAGACTTATTTAGGTCACGCTTTGTCAACGACCCCTTCAAGGCCACTGTGGCCATTGCTCCATAATCAAGCAGGAATTCTGAGCCATATTTAGATATTACCGTGTGTCGGTATGAAGATATCGAAACGAAAAAGTTTATGTGTTTATGCCAGTTTTTCGTTATATAATGTCGTTTTATGACCCTCCGTGGATGTTGAAGCACTTGTTGCATTCAGGTTGACAGCATGCTCATTTTGCGGGGTATTTTCCCACACCCTCTCCCTACTCCCAACAGCCTTGGGATCAGCTCCCCACTGTGTCCCGCCTTTCCCAAGTTAAATATGACACAGCTAATTGGATTGACATATTTACTGTGACTGGGACACACTACTGGAGCCATCTCTGGATGCCAGAGGGCAATCCTAGGCATCCCTGTTAGGGAGTAATAGAGACCCTCCCAAACCCACATTATTTCTATTCCTCTTCCATGAAGACCTCTTTCATCCGGTGAAGTTTTTGTGTAACAAAGTCACATTTTGGTTTCTCCAAAATCTATAACAAATGGAAGTATCGATATTTTAAATGATCTGAAACTATAGTTACCATTCATAATCTGCTCAAGATATATTTCTTTGAAATTGCATACCCACCCTAAATAATGTGTGGGCCCTTGGTCTAATGGTGACTTATGCGTATCTGTTAATGATATTGCTTTTGATATTTGCCTAATAATTCTTGTATGTTGGAAAACCTTCTGATTGGCTGATGTGGCAGGTCAAGCAAAGGTCAGTCTGATGCTCCTCTGGTTGATCCACCAGTAGTGGTAAAAAAAACTGGTAATAATGTCACCTCCATAGTGTTAGGCAGTAACTGATAAAGGATTTATCATTGACACCATGCAAGTTGTGTAATTTATATCTCAAGAGTTCAGACGTCACCACAACAACCACCAGCTGGTAGGAGGCAAATTTGTTTTTGTGTACACAAATTCCTTAGCTGAGTGATGCAGGTAGACTTGAATTATGACATACCGTGACCTCATATCAAGATAAGAAAGTTTTGATACAGTACATAGGCTTGTTTTTGCCAGACTTCCATACATGTTTGATAGGCGCATGCGTAGAGCTGTATGCCTAGACGTAGGGCAATTTCACACTAGAGAGGATGGGATGCTTGTCAAGCTGAAGTTGTCACATTAGCATAAAGGTACCAAAGAAACACGCATCGCACAAGGCAGGTAACAAGCTCTTTGCTTTTGACCTGTGGCTTGAGAAAATGACAGCAAGCGAGCAGCCAACCACAGCATCTGTTGTTGGACCTCGTTAAAACATTTGCTCCAGGTTAACCAGTTGATACTTGTCACTGCAGTCAACGGTTTGCAGTCGGACGGTGTCTATGAAGTGTCTTTATTTGGACTTTATTTGTTAATCCATGCGACTGCCTGTAGCTGTCCAGGGAGGCCGTCGGAGCTCTTGGCAGGTGTTCAAACTGGCGAGTGACCCCAGGAATATGTGTAGTGAATGCGCTCACCAATAATAACACAATGTGGCACTAAACCACCTGCAATTAGCAGCTTGAATGAGTCATCACGACTTCACAAGCCTGTGTTGTATGTAGTGTCACAGTGTCACAGGTACCTGAGTGACACAGGACTTGTGTCACACTGCTGTGTATTTGTCAGATTCCACTTACTACTGTTCCCGAACTGCTAGTTGGAAGAAGTCATCTTTGCCCTGGTGAGTATTTCTTCTACTATTAATTGGAATGGTCCAGTTTTGGACATTAATGCCACTGGGAGTTTAGAGAATGTGACCAGCTCAATGTGACCACGACAGGTTTTGTCCATTTCCCTGCATGGGATCTTGTACTTCCCCCAGCAGACACACCAGATAAAAGGGATCAACGGCTTATAGTGTTTCTTCCAAGCGACACAGGCAACATGAGGTGAACAAAATTGTCCAAGTTTTAACATGGTGACTGGTACCAGTACTGAATCACCGATCGGTACCAGGATTCAAACCCTGGTTCCAACGATTGACAGTCCGGCACTCTGACCGCTTGACCACTGCAACCCACATATTTGTAATTTGCTTTGGTTTGTTTCGGTTGCAGTAAGTGTGAGCATCCATTAACAATGCTGTGTGTTTATTTCCTTCTCTATGCTGGAATTGTTGACTGATATTGAACTCCAAATGACTCTCTCTAAACCTAACATAGTGGCATATTTTCAGAGTTGTCTTTCTCTAGAGTTAATGAGTCCACTACGGGTTACACATTTACCCCCGTGTGGGATCCTTTCCATCTCCTGACATAGACACTGCATAGTAGGGACTAACGACTTAGTGTTTCTTCTGAAAGACACACACAATATTTCAAGTTTCAAAGCAGCGGTTGGTAGTATGATTCGAACCCTCTGATCCCCTGAACCAATGGTCCGGTGCTCTTCCGCTTGACCACTGCCTTTTTCCTGGCGTATACACCAGGTAGAAGGGACCAACAGCTTTCAGTTTCACTTCCGAAAGACAAAGTGGTATGAATAGAGTTGTCCATACTTCAAAACAACAGCAAGGTATGACGGGTTAGATGGTGCGATGTTGCTGGTGGGTCTAAATACAACTGTCATGTTCTGTGCGTACATCCATAGAGCTCCTGTTAATGTGGTGTTGATATACAGGAGTATGCAAGTTCTGAGAAGTGTTGCACACTAGTATTTGTTGATAGTGCCAATAACAGTTGGTAGAAATGCGTTAGGAAATGTCAGGACAAGATATCTTTCTAACTAGCCAGATAAATACGTCATTACGAGCACCACCAGTTCGGCTACAGAAAAACTGCGTTCCTGCTATTGAAATAATGAGAACTTAATTTTGTGTGTGTATAGCTTGTGCATTGTCACAGATGTAGTAGCGGGGTAAGTTTCTGAGAAAGCCGGCTTTTGTGCAGAAAATAAGTAGTTCATGTGGCAGCTATGGGAAATCAACAAAGTGAACCTGATGATCAGCAGACTCGGCCCTGTGAGGTTATCCTGTCAGGGCTGGTAATCTTGTTTTGTGTAGGGTAATCGTGTCCAGCCTGTGTGGTAATCCTCCATATTTGGCTGGTTACCTTGTTGTTTGTATGGTAACCCTTCCCCATCAACTGCTGGATGGCCATCTGATTTGACGTAGGGTATCATCCTTCCTAGTAACAATGGTCACCTTTTGTACTGTTTCCATGAAAGTTTGCATTTTGTAATTTGTTTATATACTGGGTGTTTGTCCTGTTGGATGTTGTTCTGTTAGGTTATGCCTGTATCCTAACAGAAGCATCACTCAACTGAGTTGCTCATATTTCTATTAAAAGAACTTTTTCAACACTACATAGTGAATGGCTTCAACAAAAAGAACCATAGCAAGCTATTCACTAAACTAATTGACCGTGGCTGTCCTGCTTATATTGTGCACATTCTGTATCACTGGTACAGTACCCAGAAATTCACTGTCAGATGGTGTCAGAGCTTTTCTAGATTTTTTACTGTCTTAAATAGTGTTAAACTAGGTGGAATCCTTTCTCCCCACCTTTTTAATGTGTACATGGATGACTTAAATGTAAATCTTAACAAATTACAAATTGGATGTCTTTATGCAGGCACCATACTGAACCATTTGATGTATGCAGATGATCTCTGTATTTTTTTACCTAGTGTTTCTGGGTTGAGAAAACTAACAGATTGTTGTGCCAAGTATGGCGAAATGTTTAACATAACATATAATGCCAACAAATCGTATTGTATGGTTATTGACAACAAACCTCAGGACATGAAAAATAGTCATCCTGTCACTCTCAATAATCGTCCGTTACTTCACAGTATTAAATGTAAATATATGGGTCGTATGATGACGACATTGCCAGACAGAAAAGATCCCTATATGCTCAGGCCAACGTCTTAGCACAAAAATTTCGCCTTTGCCGCTCTACCATTAAAACTTACCTATTTCTCTCTTACTGTGGTGCTATGTACACCTCAAGTCTTTGTGTAAATTAAAAAAACAGAGTTTGAAAGATATTACTGTTGCCTATAACAACAGTTTTAGAATTTTACACAATTTGTCATCACACTGCAGTGCAAGTTCTATGTCTGCTACAAACTGTGTTAAATCTTTTAATGAACGCATGCGTTCATCCATATATAGCTTATTATGTCGTCTTGAACGGTCTGAAAATCCACTTTTTGTGAATTATTTTTATACTGATACATTTTAGAAGTCCTATGTTTAAATATTGGACTACCCAATTGTATACTTAAAGTTGAACGCACATTTTATATATATATATATATATATATATATATATATATCTTATTAACCATCTATTTTTATTTCATGTGCATTTATATATTTGTATTTTAGTTATTTATTTATTTTAATTTTATTTTTAAATGTAAATATGGACTTTTGTCTTAAATAAAACATTACATACCCCTGACTCATATCAACTCATTTCACTCATGTTCCCCGACATTAAATTGTTATTTGTCAACTGTTTTATATTATATCTATACAGTTAGCATTTATTTGGTCTTCATAATAACTTGACTGCAGTTTCAATGTTTGATTGTCATTTACTATTTATAGAGAGAGAAATACAGTGGAACCTCACTATTAAGGACATCCTTGGGACTGGGCAAAAGTGACCCGAATAGTGAGGTGACCTTATTAGTGAGACTAATGTCATATACCTTACTGTATATGGAACAAATTTAGGACTATCCTAGGGTGACCATAATTGTGAGGTGGCTGTAATACCAGGGTGACTGTAAAGCAAGGTTTGATTGTTTGTTATTAAATTGAATGAGGGTTTTTTCAAGCTTTTCCATGGTGGTTTTACAGTGAATAAGATAGCACGCCCTAGATCAGCATGGTGTGTGTGTGTGGCTTGCTGTGGTGAGGGTAAAGTGATTTGTCAGATGGGGTGGGGTTTATAGGGGGTGTGAGGGTGTTTGTGCTCAGTAGGTGATGTCTGTGGAGGGTTGAGGGTGTCACCCCCGCTGCGAGGGTGGGGTGGCTTTTGCAGCATGGACAATGCCTGTATTTAGTAAGAGAAAAACGCATGAGATGTGCAGGAGATGTCGAAACATGGATAACTAGTTGTAATGTCACTTGATTGGTGTGGATAAGCGACTGTGTGAAGGGGCTGCCACAAGGTAACAGGGTTCTTTGTGTTGCCGTTAAATGGGCTGTAAATGATTGAAAGTGAAGGTAAAACTAATTTGTAACTGCCAACGTGGTGTTATAATGATTCTGATCAGTATGCTATGCAACTTTGGTGTGAATACTTGAGTCAGAATTGTTCACTGTGCGGTTTGTTCTGTTTTTCATAGTTTTGTCAAAGGCAGTCAAGTCCAACCATGCAATGTGTTCATACTCTTCTGGGTTCACCCAGCACAGACTGAGATATGTGACATATTCATGCCACAAAACCTCCTTCCTTGAATTATTTATTAATAAATTGGATTGCGCCATCACACTAGAACCTGTTTGTATACAGATGTGCACAGGATAATCAAAACTAGGATTTAAGTTTTATTGTAAATCAGGACACATAGATATAATTTACATCCCTGTCAAATCTGATATAGTTTACTAATTGGCCACATGGTCATGTTAAGAAGATGAAAATAAAATTGACTCTACAAAAATTTAATAATTTCCTAGTAAACTACCAGTGTTAATTTACTAACCCCAAATCACAGTAATTATGCTTGTAACATTTCAGAGAACTATGTCAGATATATAGTGTGCATTAACTAAACTAGAAACAATCAAAACTAACACTAAGTTGTGGGTGACCATAATTCCAGTCTCTGGCGTCCATGCCACAAAAGATTAATTAGGTTAGATTATAGGTAGATTGCAGTCTGGTTTCTAGGACTCATAAAACCCATTCCAGTTGAGCAGCTTAGTGTCAGAAATTGATGGACTCGATGCAGGCGAATCTTCGTGATCTTTTGCAGCAGTGTTGGACAAACCACCAGGCGGACTCTCTGGTAGTTGGCTTCCACAGAGATATCAACAGATTAATGTTTGATGACTCTGTAAATACAGGGGCGTGGAGGCTGAGTGGTTTTGTCTCCTTCGCTTGCAGAGGTGATAGATGGACACGTGCAGGAATCTAACTGCATCTGTGTCCCTAAATAGACTTGGTAGAGCTGCTCAATTGTCTGAGGATATCAATTGTGTTTCGCTTTGGAGGAAGACCAGAGATATTACGTTACTAACAAAACATCACTGGAATCATTTTAATCTGTGTTGAAGACTCATCTGTTCACTGCAGCGTATATGTAACTCGGACCCTTACCAACACTGTTTTACCATAGCTGATTGATGTTTAACTTTTATTTATTATTTATTTATTTATTTTTCGTATACATTTTAGCCTTATTTATTGATGTTTACATTAATTTTAGTTTATTTATTTAAAAAAAAATTATCTTAACAATTTTATTTTATGATATTTTACATCACATTCCTTTTCTACTTCTACTATATTTATTGTTTTAATTGCTATTATTATTAGTTAATTTTATCTATGATAAATTATTGTTTTTATTCAAATGCATTATTTTTAACATACACTTGTATATTGTTATAAAGCACTGTGAACAATATTGGATGTGGCGCTTAACAAAATAAAATATTATTATTATTATATTAGTCGCCTCCCAAGTGTTGTCTATAGCGCATTGATTGGGTAAGCAGTTTTAAAACGATGCATAACTATTTGTAGTCTGGTAAGTGATGTTTCCACAGATAGGAAAAGCGTTATTATGTTAGTTGTGGTGTTTAACAGTTAACAAGTCTTAACACAGTTTAAATGATGTTGGCATGTATAATGTGTTTCGTGGATATTTTTATTTTTAGTGTGCTTTTATTTGTTTTAATACGTGAGTTACAGATAAGGCAGTACAAATCTAACATCAGCTCATAAGTTGTGCTGTGGTGAGGAAATAAAAGATCCTGTGAAGTGTTAATGGGGGTGGAAGTAACATAACCCATGGGAGCCTTGGGGGATAGATATATAACCTATCGCTGATCCACAGAGACCATCCTATTCAATAAAATACACGAGTCACATGCATGTGTCCATGCACGTGCTGTGCACATGTGTATGTGTGCACACTGCACACGTGTATGTGCACACGAGTACCTGACTTTTTTAAAGAAAAGTAAATAAGTGAAACCGAGAAATGTTGACACAGTGCGGGATGCCGGTGGCTGATCAATGTTATCTGTGATGCTGTTTACTCTGCAGAAGTTTTGTCTGTGTTTTAAGTGTAGAGTTTTACGAGGCCTCACTTGTGATGTCTGTTGACAGGCTGTGCTGACATGTGTCACTTTACAGGCTTCAAGTTTACAAATATTGCCAGATTTTCTGCACTGTGTGTCAACAAGCCTTGAGCCACCATGTCATCCTAGTATCCTTCAAAGCCCCTGAACTGATCATAAAATTATAATTACATTTCGAGGGAACCCACAGGATAATGGCCTGCATTCCATGCAGTGCAATGCCATCCCATTAGCGCAATGCTGCTGGATAATTATTCTCTTTCATTGCGATAAAATTGGTCCCTTGCGAGAGCGATTGTTCGACAGTGACAGATCCTCTGTCAGCGTGAACCATCGGCATATAGAGCTCGGTAACTTCATCATGTGCTCTCTGTGAAAGAGTCATTAGTTTCTGATCGTTGTTAGTTTCGTTGGCGATGCCAATATGAAATGGAGTGATAACATTATGGCAAGTAGGTTGGTACTATCTTATAACAAGTGGACATATGACAAGTAGGGTGGGTGATATGACAAGTAGGGATGGTGATATGACATGTAGGGTGCATGATATGACAAGCAGGATGGGCAGTGTGACAAGTAGGCAGGGTGATATGACAAGTAGGGTGGGTGATATGACAAGTAGAATAGGTGATATGACAAGTAGGATGGGTGATATGACAAGTAGGGTGGGTGATATAACAAGTAGGGAGGGTGATATGACAAGTAGGGTGAGTGGTGTGACAAGTAGGGTGGGCGATATGACAAGTAGGGAGGGTGATATGACAGTAAGGTGGGTTATATGACAGTAGGGTGGGTGATATGACAAGTAGGGTGGGTGATATGACAAGTAGGGTGGGTGATATGACAAGTAGGGAGGGTGATATAACAGTAAGGTGGGTTATATGACAGTAGGGTGGGTGATATGACAAGTAGGGTGGGTGATATGACAAGTAGGGTGGGTGATATGACAAGTTGGGTGGGTGATATGACAAGTAGGCTGAGTGGTGTGACAAGTAGGGTGGGTGATATGACAAGTAGGGTGGGTTATATGACAGTAGGGTGGGTGATATGACAAGTAGGGTGGGTGATATGACAAGTAGGCTGAGTGGTGTGACAAGTAGGGTGGGTGATATGACAAGTAGGGAGGGTGATATGACAGTAGGGTGGGTTATATGACAGTAGGGTGGGTGATATGACAAGTAGGGTGGGTGATATGACAAGTAGGGTGGGTGATATGACAAGTAGGGTGGGTGATATGACAAGTTGGGTGGGTGATATGACAAGTAGGGTGGGTGATATGACAAGTAGGGAGGGTGATATGACAGTAGGGTGGGTGATATGACAAGTAGGATGGGTGATATGACAAGTAGGGTGGGTGATACGACAAGTAGGGTGGGTGATATGACATCTAGGGTGAGTGGTGTGACAAGTAGGGTGGGTGATATAACAAGTAGGATGGGTGACATGACAAGTAGGGTGGATGATATGACAAGTAGGGTGGGTGACATGACAGTAGAGTGGGTGATATGACAAATAGGGTGGGTGACATGACAAGTAGTGTGGGTGATATGACAGTAGGGTGGGTGATATGACAAGTAGGGTGGGTGATATGACAAGTAGGGTGGGTGATATGACAAGTAGGGTGGGTGATATGACAGTAGGGTGGGTTATATGACAAGTAGGGTGGATGATATGACAAGTAGGGTGGGTGATATGACAGTAGGATGGGTAATATGACAAGTAGGGTGGGTGATATGACAAGTAGGATAGGTGATGTGACATGACAAATAGGGTGGGAGACATGACAAGTAGGGTGGGTGATATGACAGTAGGGGATAGGTCAATATTTACGTCACCATTGGGTGGAGATTTAATGTTTTACAGTGTTACATACAAAGTTACATTTTTATTATTTATATGTGGAAATTGGGTATGTCAATATTTGTTATTTTGTTAAGCTGATTGGAACAGTGTATAACTTTCTGTCATTTGTTATTAATATATTCAGCATAAAAGATGTTCCCCATCAAATGTAGTATGAAAGAACCTGATTCTGTGTACATACACAGGGGATCCTACCATCATTGACACATTCATATGCTCCCAAACAACCACAAGAAAATTAGCTTTATACAGTGTAAGGCTTATAGTTCTTTAATATGCAAATTTCTCTATCTAGATTTTTTGTTATGTGAACAAAAAATCTTGGAAAGGCGTACCATCAACATCAGTGGCATTTTATTCTTCTGGAAGTGGAGTGACATATACCGGTAGCTTACCATGTGCGGTAGAGTTGCACGTGGGGCCAGGCCGGCGTACTGCAATGACTCACCGTTTGCAAAACTAATCAGAGAAGCACACAGTCAACTGGTCATTGACTTAACAGGTGTACAGTGGTCAAACACTGGACTCATTTGACCATCTCATGTTCACTGTAGCATTATCGTAATTGATTTTGAAGAACTGGCGACGTTCTCGGAATCTGTTGGTTCTGTGACGGATGCTGCCAAATCTCAGCAGTTAGCGGCATGTTGCTAGCCATATGTTAGCCATATGTGCCTGATTGAAGCTGACAATCTTGTGATTGTTTATGATGCTGCTGTTGCTATCGACATGATGGATACTCGACATGATGTGTATCAGTATAGTTACTATGAAAATATAAGGTTTATAAACAAGCAGTTCACTCGCTGAGGAATTGAATACCTGGCTACAGATAGTAATGGATATATCTGAACGAGTAGTCCTTGCTCAGTAACTGTAGCATGGCTGAATGCTTCCCAGTGAAGTTGAGATGGTGTTCAAATAAGCAGGTCTGCCAGGGGGTGAACTGTAAAGTGCTCTGAGCAGTCCTAAGAACTCTGTACTTGGCTATATAAGAAATGACTGTTATCATTACAAATATGTAGCCTTCTGCCTTCAGAGATAAACTTCACGAATGGATGGAAATTATTCAGCGTGCTATGCAATGTTTTAGTAATCTCTTTAAAGGGAAGAAGTATCTTCCTCTACCCGGAATTAGCCAGCGTTAACAGGTAGTCTGCTGTGTTTAACATGGGAAAATGGGACATCGTTGAACATCAAAGGGTATTGTGGTTAACTCAGCCCACCTCGGCATTATTCACAATAAATCTTATTTTGAAACTGGATGTTTTGTTTACATTGTTATGGACTTATTAACACAATTTGGAAATATACATTCAACACAGTTATTATATTATTATAAAATATGTATGAATTAATAAATGACAAACTATGCAGAGACTGCCTCCTTTTAAAACTAACTGTTTCCATTGAAGCCAGCATGTATGTCTAACAGAAACAAACATACTGTGTGAATGTTAATAATGAAATGATTCTAGTCTTCTTCAGTATGGTGTGTTTCTTATGCCCAGGCCAGTGCCTCTGGCTTTCTACGTTTGACATTGATCAAGTAGCACTTATAACTGGTAGTGCAGGTGTCTCCATTGTGTTGAACCAGCTACTCTGTAATTTGTCTTGTTTGCTGACTTTCTAGACAGGGTAAGATGTGCACTTGTAGGTGAAGAAAGTGCGGGATAAAGACTTATTTAGGTCACGCTTTGTCAACGACCCCTTCAAGGCCACTGTGGCCATTGCTCCATAATCAAGCAGGAATTCTGAGCCATATTTAGATATTACCGTGTGTCGGTATGAAGATATCGAAACGAAAAAGTTTATGTGTTTATGCCAGTTTTTCGTTATATAATGTCGTTTTATGACCCTCCGTGGATGTTGAAGCACTTGTTGCATTCAGGTTGACAGCATGCTCATTTTGCGGGGTATTTTCCCACACCCTCTCCCTACTCCCAACAGCCTTGGGATCAGCTCCCCACTGTGTCCCGCCTTTCCCAAGTTAAATATGACACAGCTAATTGGATTGACATATTTACTGTGACTGGGACACACTACTGGAGCCATCTCTGGATGCCAGAGGGCAATCCTAGGCATCCCTGTTAGGGAGTAATAGAGACCCTCCCAAACCCACATTATTTCTATTCCTCTTCCATGAAGACCTCTTTCATCCGGTGAAGTTTTTGTGTAACAAAGTCACATTTTGGTTTCTCCAAAATCTATAACAAATGGAAGTATCGATATTTTAAATGATCTGAAACTATAGTTACCATTCATAATCTGCTCAAGATATATTTCTTTGAAATTGCATACCCACCCTAAATAATGTGTGGGCCCTTGGTCTAATGGTGACTTATGCGTATCTGTTAATGATATTGCTTTTGATATTTGCCTAATAATTCTTGTATGTTGGAAAACCTTCTGATTGGCTGATGTGGCAGGTCAAGCAAAGGTCAGTCTGATGCTCCTCTGGTTGATCCACCAGTAGTGGTAAAAAAAACTGGTAATAATGTCACCTCCATAGTGTTAGGCAGTAACTGATAAAGGATTTATCATTGACACCATGCAAGTTGTGTAATTTATATCTCAAGAGTTCAGACGTCACCACAACAACCACCAGCTGGTAGGAGGCAAATTTGTTTTTGTGTACACAAATTCCTTAGCTGAGTGATGCAGGTAGACTTGAATTATGACATACCGTGACCTCATATCAAGATAAGAAAGTTTTGATACAGTACATAGGCTTGTTTTTGCCAGACTTCCATACATGTTTGATAGGCGCATGCGTAGAGCTGTATGCCTAGACGTAGGGCAATTTCACACTAGAGAGGATGGGATGCTTGTCAAGCTGAAGTTGTCACATTAGCATAAAGGTACCAAAGAAACACGCATCGCACAAGGCAGGTAACAAGCTCTTTGCTTTTGACCTGTGGCTTGAGAAAATGACAGCAAGCGAGCAGCCAACCACAGCATCTGTTGTTGGACCTCGTTAAAACATTTGCTCCAGGTTAACCAGTTGATACTTGTCACTGCAGTCAACGGTTTGCAGTCGGACGGTGTCTATGAAGTGTCTTTATTTGGACTTTATTTGTTAATCCATGCGACTGCCTGTAGCTGTCCAGGGAGGCCGTCGGAGCTCTTGGCAGGTGTTCAAACTGGCGAGTGACCCCAGGAATATGTGTAGTGAATGCGCTCACCAATAATAACACAATGTGGCACTAAACCACCTGCAATTAGCAGCTTGAATGAGTCATCACGACTTCACAAGCCTGTGTTGTATGTAGTGTCACAGTGTCACAGGTACCTGAGTGACACAGGACTTGTGTCACACTGCTGTGTATTTGTCAGATTCCACTTACTACTGTTCCCGAACTGCTAGTTGGAAGAAGTCATCTTTGCCCTGGTGAGTATTTCTTCTACTATTAATTGGAATGGTCCAGTTTTGGACATTAATGCCACTGGGAGTTTAGAGAATGTGACCAGCTCAATGTGACCACGACAGGTTTTGTCCATTTCCCTGCATGGGATCTTGTACTTCCCCCAGCAGACACACCAGATAAAAGGGATCAACGGCTTATAGTGTTTCTTCCAAGCGACACAGGCAACATGAGGTGAACAAAATTGTCCAAGTTTTAACATGGTGACTGGTACCAGTACTGAATCACCGATCGGTACCAGGATTCAAACCCTGGTTCCAACGATTGACAGTCCGGCACTCTGACCGCTTGACCACTGCAACCCACATATTTGTAATTTGCTTTGGTTTGTTTCGGTTGCAGTAAGTGTGAGCATCCATTAACAATGCTGTGTGTTTATTTCCTTCTCTATGCTGGAATTGTTGACTGATATTGAACTCCAAATGACTCTCTCTAAACCTAACATAGTGGCATATTTTCAGAGTTGTCTTTCTCTAGAGTTAATGAGTCCACTACGGGTTACACATTTACCCCCGTGTGGGATCCTTTCCATCTCCTGACATAGACACTGCATAGTAGGGACTAACGACTTAGTGTTTCTTCTGAAAGACACACACAATATTTCAAGTTTCAAAGCAGCGGTTGGTAGTATGATTCGAACCCTCTGATCCCCTGAACCAATGGTCCGGTGCTCTTCCGCTTGACCACTGCCTTTTTCCTGGCGTATACACCAGGTAGAAGGGACCAACAGCTTTCAGTTTCACTTCCGAAAGACAAAGTGGTATGAATAGAGTTGTCCATACTTCAAAACAACAGCAAGGTATGACGGGTTAGATGGTGCGATGTTGCTGGTGGGTCTAAATACAACTGTCATGTTCTGTGCGTACATCCATAGAGCTCCTGTTAATGTGGTGTTGATATACAGGAGTATGCAAGTTCTGAGAAGTGTTGCACACTAGTATTTGTTGATAGTGCCAATAACAGTTGGTAGAAATGCGTTAGGAAATGTCAGGACAAGATATCTTTCTAACTAGCCAGATAAATACGTCATTACGAGCACCACCAGTTCGGCTACAGAAAAACTGCGTTCCTGCTATTGAAATAATGAGAACTTAATTTTGTGTGTGTATAGCTTGTGCATTGTCACAGATGTAGTAGCGGGGTAAGTTTCTGAGAAAGCCGGCTTTTGTGCAGAAAATAAGTAGTTCATGTGGCAGCTATGGGAAATCAACAAAGTGAACCTGATGATCAGCAGACTCGGCCCTGTGAGGTTATCCTGTCAGGGCTGGTAATCTTGTTTTGTGTAGGGTAATCGTGTCCAGCCTGTGTGGTAATCCTCCATATTTGGCTGGTCACCTTGTTGTTTGTATGGTAACCCTTCCCCATCAACTGCTGGATGGCCATCTGATTTGACGTAGGGTATCATCCTTCCTAGTAACAATGGTCACCTTTTGTACTGTTTCCATGAAAGTTTGCATTTTGTAATTTGTTTATATACTGGGTGTTTGTCCTGTTGGATGTTGTTCTGTTAGGTTATGCCTATATCCTAACAGAAGCATCACTCAACTGAGTTGCTCATATTTCTATTAAAAGAACTTTTTCAACACTACATAGTGAATGGCTTCAACAAAAAGAATCATAGCAAGCTATTCACTAAACTAATTGACCGTGGCTGTCCTGCTTATATTGTGCACATTCTGTATCACTGGTACAGTACCCAGAAATTCACTGTCAGATGGTGTCAGAGCTTTTCTAGATTTTTTACTGTCTTAAATAGTGTTAAACTAGGTGGAATCCTTTCTCCCCACCTTTTTAATGTGTACATGGATGACTTAAATGTAAATCTTAACAAATTACAAATTGGATGTCTTTATGCAGGCACCATACTGAACCATTTGATGTATGCAGATGATCTCTGTATTTTTTTACCTAGTGTTTCTGGGTTGAGAAAACTAACAGATTGTTGTGCCAAGTATGGCGAAATGTTTAACATAACATATAATGCCAACAAATCGTATTGTATGGTTATTGACAACAAACCTTAGGACATGAAAAATAGTCATCCTGTCACTCTCAATAATCGTCCGTTACTTCACAGTATTAAATGTAAATATATGGGTCGTATGATGACGACATTGCCAGACAGAAAAGATCCCTATATGCTCAGGCCAACGTCTTAGCACAAAAATTTCGCCTTTGCCGCTCTACCATTAAAACTTACCTATTTCTCTCTTACTGTGGTGCTATGTACACCTCAAGTCTTTGTGTAAATTAAAAAAACAGAGTTTGAAAGATATTACTGTTGCCTATAACAACAGTTTTAGAATTTTACACAATTTGTCATCACACTGCAGTGCAAGTTCTATGTCTGCTACAAACTGTGTTAAATCTTTTAATGAACGCATGCGTTCATCCATATATAGCTTATTATGTCGTCTTGAACGGTCTGAAAATCCACTTTTTGTGAATTATTTTTATACTGATACATTTTAGAAGTCCTATGTTTAAATATTGGACTACCCAATTGTATACTTAAAGTTGAACGCACATTTTATATATATATATATATATATATATATATATATATATATATATCTTATTAACCATCTATTTTTATTTCATGTGCATTTATATATTTGTATTTTAGTTATTTATTTATTTTTATTTTATTTTTAAATGTAAATATGGACTTTTGTCTTAAATAAAACATTACATACCCCTGACTCATATCAACTCATTTCACTCATGTTCCCCAACATTAAATTGTTATTTGTCAACTGTTTTATATTATATCTATACAGTTAGCATTTATTTGGTCTTCATAATAACTTGACTGCAGTTTCAATGTTTGATTGTCATTTACTATTTATAGAGAGAGAAATACAGTGGAACCTCACTATTAAGGACATCCTTGGGACTGGGCAAAAGTGACCCGAATAGTGAGGTGACCTTATTAGTGAGACTAATGTCATATACCTTACTGTATATGGAACAAATTTAGGACTATCCTAGGGTGACCATAATTGTGAGGTGGCTGTAATACCAGGGTGACTGTAAAGCAAGGTTTGATTGTTTGTTATTAAATTGAATGAGGGTTTTTTCAAGCTTTTCCATGGTGGTTTTACAGTGAATAAGATAGCACGCCCTAGATCAGCATGGTGTGTGTGTGTGGCTTGCTGTGGTGAGGGTAAAGTGATTTGTCAGATGGGGTGGGGTTTATAGGGGGTGTGAGGGTGTTTGTGCTCAGTAGGTGATGTCTGTGGAGGGTTGAGGGTGTCACCCCCGCTGCGAGGGTGGGGTGGCTTTTGCAGCATGGACAATGCCTGTATTTAGTAAGAGAAAAACGCATGAGATGTGCAGGAGATGTCGAAACATGGATAACTAGTTGTAATGTCACTTGATTGGTGTGGATAAGCGACTGTGTGAAGGGGCTGCCACAAGGTAACAGGGTTCTTTGTGTTGCCGTTAAATGGGCTGTAAATGATTGAAAGTGAAGGTAAAACTAATTTGTAACTGCCAACGTGGTGTTATAATGATTCTGATCAGTATGCTATGCAACTTTGGTGTGAATACTTGAGTCAGAATTGTTCACTGTGCGGTTTGTTCTGTTTTTCATAGTTTTGTCAAAGGCAGTCAAGTCCAACCATGCAATGTGTTCATACTCTTCTGGGTTCACCCAGCACAGACTGAGATATGTGACATATTCATGCCACAAAACCTCCTTCCTTGAATTATTTATTAATAAATTGGATTGCGCCATCACACTAGAACCTGTTTGTATACAGATGTGCACAGGATAATCAAAACTAGGATTTAAGTTTTATTGTAAATCAGGACACATAGATATAATTTACATCCCTGTCAAATCTGATATAGTTTACTAATTGGCCACATGGTCATGTTAAGAAGATGAAAATAAAATTGACTCTACAAAAATTGAATAATTTCCTAGTAAACTACCAGTGTTAATTTACTAACCCCAAATCACAGTAATTATGCTTGTAACATTTCAGAGAACTATGTCAGATATATAGTGTGCATTAACTAAACTAGAAACAATCAAAACTAACACTAAGTTGTGGGTGACCATAATTCCAGTCTCTGGCGTCCATGCCACAAAAGATTAATTAGGTTAGATTATAGGTAGATTGCAGTCTGGTTTCTAGGACTCATAAAACCCATTCCAGTTGAGCAGCTTAGTGTCAGAAATTGATGGACTCGATGCAGGCGAATCTTCGTGATCTTTTGCAGCAGTGTTGGACAAACCACCAGGCGGACTCTCTGGTAGTTGGCTTCCACAGAGATATCAACAGATTAATGTTTGATGACTCTGTAAATACAGGGGCGTGGAGGCTGAGTGGTTTTGTCTCCTTCGCTTGCAGAGGTGATAGATGGACACGTGCAGGAATCTAACTGCATCTGTGTCCCTAAATAGACTTGGTAGAGCTGCTCAATTGTCTGAGGATATCAATTGTGTTTCGCTTTGGAGGAAGACCAGAGATATTACGTTACTAACAAAACATCACTGGAATCATTTTAATCTGTGTTGAAGACTCATCTGTTCACTGCAGCGTATATGTAACTCGGACCCTTACCAACACTGTTTTACCATAGCTGATTGATGTTTAACTTTTATTTATTATTTATTTATTTATTTTTCGTATACATTTTAGCCTTATTTATTGATGTTTACATTAATTTTAGTTTATTTATTATAAAAAAAATTATCTTAACAATTTTATTTTATGATATTTTACATCACATTCCTTTTCTACTTCTACTATATTTATTGTTTTAATTGCTATTATTATTAGTTAATTTTATCTATGATAAATTATTGTTTTTATTCAAATGCATTATTTTTAACATACACTTGTATATTGTTATAAAGCACTGTGAACAATATTGGATGTGGCGCTTAACAAAATAAAATATTATTATTATTATATTAGTCGCCTCCCAAGTGTTGTCTATAGCGCATTGATTGGGTAAGCAGTTTTAAAACGATGCATAACTATTTGTAGTCTGGTAAGTGATGTTTCCACAGATAGGAAAAGCGTTATTATGTTAGTTGTGGTGTTTAACAGTTAACAAGTCTTAACACAGTTTAAATGATGTTGGCATGTATAATGTGTTTCGTGGATATTTTTATTTTTAGTGTGCTTTTATTTGTTTTAATACGTGAGTTACAGATAAGGCAGTACAAATCTAACATCAGCTCATAAGTTGTGCTGTGGTGAGGAAATAAAAGATCCTGTGAAGGGTTAATGGGGGTGGAAGTAACATAACCCATGGGAGCCTTGGGGGATAGATATATAACCTATCGCTGATCCACAGAGACCATCCTATTCAATAAAATACACGAGTCACATGCATGTGTCCATGCACGTGCTGTGCACATGTGTATGTGTGCACACTGCACACGTGTATGTGCACACGAGTACCTGACTTTTTTAAAGAAAAGTAAATAAGTGAAACCGAGAAATGTTGACACAGTGCGGGATGCCGGTGGCTGATCAATGTTATCTGTGATGCTGTTTACTCTGCAGAAGTTTTGTCTGTGTTTTAAGTGTAGAGTTTTACGAGGCCTCACTTGTGATGTCTGTTGACAGGCTGTGCTGACATGTGTCACTTTACAGGCTTCAAGTTTACAAATATTGCCAGATTTTCTGCACTGTGTGTCAACAAGCCTTGAGCCACCATGTCATCCTAGTATCCTTCAAAGCCCCTGAACTGATCATAAAATTATAATTACATTTCGAGGGAACCCACAGGATAATGGCCTGCATTCCATGCAGTGCAATGCCATCCCATTAGCGCAATGCTGCTGGATAATTATTCTCTTTCATTGCGATAAAATTGGTCCCTTGCGAGAGCGATTGTTCGACAGTGACAGATCCTCTGTCAGCGTGAACCATCGGCATATAGAGCTCGGTAACTTCATCATGTGCTCTCTGTGAAAGAGTCATTAGTTTCTGATCGTTGTTAGTTTCGTTGGCGATGCCGTCTATTTTTGCGCGCCTGTCCATCTTCGGAGGCTGACGGTAGCCGGCCGCCAAGAGTCTGAACTTAACAGGACAGGCGGCTGGCGAAGTCTGCTTCTCCTAGACGGATTTCTTGGCAATAAATCGTAGATTCGGTAAAGGCATTCAGCACACGTAATAAATCTGTGCTGGTCAATGAACATGTTTTTGCAGCTTTGTCTGATTCTGTGCTGGAGAAATAAGCCGAATGATAAGGCAGTCTGATTTACCTCATGGAGAAGGCATGTGCTGTTGATGTTGATGTTTTTCTGTTATCTCTCGCTATCACTTAGAGCAAAAAAAGGGACCCATGTTTTGTGATTTGGGGCCATTAGTAAGGGCTTGAGTCACTTAGTTGTGTGTGCCAGTGTCACTTAGAATTGTTAACTATGAAGTATCGACTATCGGCTGCAACTGCCAGGCGTGAGTTTTATGGAATCTATGTCTGATGGCATTCTAATCCACAACAGGCTTATGCACATCTGCAGACATCTCCATCTGTAAGAACATCTGCAGCCCTACGACATTATGTTGACTGTGGGAAAATGTTGCGTCAAAGGAAATAAGGTGTGAAGGGAAGGGGATGTTTGTGGGGTGTCAGGTTTCAGGGAAGAGCACTGGAACAGGTGGGGAAGAGATATACCGCCTTCACGAGGATGATGTATTGCATTTGCTTGGCATTCATTTCATGTAAAGTCATGTTAGTAGGTATTTGCAGTCAAGAACTCGGAAGAAACTTTAGTGCCAATACAGGAATGTTTGTAGTTTCAGAGGTTGAAATTAATAAAAACGTGAAAGAGAAAGACGTTTTTTTATTGTGAAACTAAGGTTTGTGGGTGGCAGTTATACTCTAATTTTGTTGCTTCTTGCTGTGAAATTATACAGATTGATTTTGGGGACAAGCTGGCAAATGCTCATCACTATAAATTGGTTGACGCATCTTTTCTTGGAATGTTATTTGTGACTTTTTCTAAGAATTAATTTATGGCCAAATCATGCATCCTCCTGATTAAAATACAGTAATGATCTCTGTCAGCTTTGAGAATCATAGAACTAATAACAAAATTTGGTTTACCGAAATGCCACAAATCTGCCATCATTAAATAATTTTCCATGCACATTTTATTGGTCCTGTATTATAATCATCTGTAATGGAGGATAAAACTCTGGTCTATACCCATCCTGCTAGATATAGTAGTCTGTTGTGGCACAGAGTGACTTAATTATGAATTCTGGAAGAGAGACAGTCCTAAGCAGGCCAAGGCGTTTATTGGTGTTGTAAATCTGCACATGTCACCAGGGAAGACTACTAAGTACAGCATGCATGCATGCCCCAGCCATATACAATGTGACAGCTGCCAGTCAGGGACTTGATAGTGATAACACAGGATTGATGTTATCTCCGCCCCTGTAGCAACTGTTGGCTTGCTGCAGTGGTAATGTCTACTTTGCATCACAGACAGGAACAATGCACTTCTGACGAACATGTTTACGCCGCATGCAAATGCTTCACTTTTGTGTTTGTACGGTAGTTAGACAGTATTGATTGGCCGGTCACTTGCGGTGTTCTCCACTTGCTGGTGTTCATAGTTAGCGCAGCGACACAGCCAGGAAGGATCGTGTTGAGGCGGTCTGTATGCATATGCGGGCAAGAGACCACCTCGAGGGACGAGGCTATTATATGTATCGCACGGACTAGTTGCATTTGTATGTAAGACGCAGAGGAGTTTCGCCATCTGACATCTCTCGGTTACGCCGTTGCATCGACTTCGTCGAGTGGCTCTCTTCATCTCTGTCTGTCTCCACCGATTCCTTTTTGCTGTGTTGCAGGCAAGTGGCTTTCATCTTCTCTGTTCACTTTCTGCAGTTTGACTCACAGCACAGATTCCATAGCAAACCGTGTAGAATACCTCTATTCTATGTTTTGTATCAGGTACTATTCCTATGCGCTGTAGGGCAGCTGTCTCTCATTCCCTAAGTAGGAATGACAGAAATCAGTTCTGTGTGCAGAGTTGCAAGTTCAGTTGAACACTTCTTTCAGTTGCTAGTTCAAAATTCCAGTTTAAGAAAACAAACTCGTGAATTGTCATGCACACTAATTTTGAGGATGAGTAACTTATTCAGAAGGATATCATTATAGCTCTTGTATGGTCATTAATTAAGTTGATTATACGTGCTGCATTAGTAATGGTTAATTAAGTAATGCGTCATGCAAACATCTGTTTAGGTAATAAATTTTATGGACCATGATAGTTGTGGTTTTGATGTATTGTAGAGATAATTTTTGTCAAGTATGTATATGAAGTTTTAGTATCTTTCTGTGGAATAGAATATAAATAACCACGTACATTATTAATATAATTTTCTTTTTGTAATGTACAATAATTAAGAACATATTGTTGTTGGTTGCAGATATCAATTAATTTAAGGGATTAAATATTAATAGTTTGCTACTGTTTCCAATAAATGTATTTCATACACTGTGTTTGCTAATGTAGATATTACTTTCATTTACATTATTTCAAATTATGCATATCCTGGGTTATTGCAGTTATTATAATGGTACATACTACATATCATTTCAGGCATGAAATACTGAGTTGTATTCTATGCTTAATATTTTGTTTTTGCAACTAACAAAATTTGAAATTACTAATCAAGGTTCGATTATAGGAAATGCACATTTTCGTATTGTGCAATATAAAGTCAGAAAAATTTGCAGTTTACAAGACGTCGACAAGTCCCGTACTTTTTACTAAGTTGTTTGCGATAGCTGAATAAATACTTGTTCCGTTTTATAATTAAACAGACTTATCACTTTACAAATGAACACGTCTTACTCTTATACCAGCTGTTAACAAGGCTGGCACATATCGGTACCGGGTGCAATATTTGTGCCGAGACAGCATTCACTGTGTAATATGAACAGTTTGCGTGATGTTGAAATATCCTGTAATCTATGCCGTGCTTATAAATGTCAGGCTCAGGCAGGAAGTGCTTCTAATGCTATCTCCAGTGTAAAGAGTGCTGTGTTGAAATGCATTTTGCCTCCTGGTGCAGCTGATGAGAGGGTGTCCAGGGCGGGGAGGTATTGGGGAGTAGGTAGTGGGCAGGGAGAGTGTTGATGACTGGGGAACAGAGCCCACTGTCCTGCAGAGGTAGGCCGTGGTAGACAGATGGAAGACATGGTGTTTCTAGATCTCGGTAACAGCCCCCAGAGCCATATGACACAATAGGAACACAGTCGTGTTCTTCCGCCTTGTTCCCTGTACAGGGGTGAGGTCAGGTATAGTATTGTTGAACCACTCGTCCTGTTCTTCCTCCTTGTTCCCTGTACAGGGGTGAGGTCAGGTGTAGTATTGTTGAACCACTCGTCCTGTTCTTCCTCCTTGTTCCCTGTACAGGGGTGAGGTCAGGTGTAGTATTGTTGAACCACTCGTCCTGTTCTTCCTCCTTGTTCCCTGTACAGGGGTGAGGTCAGGTGTAGTATATTGTTGAACCACTCGTCCTGTTCTTCCTCCTTGTTCCCTGTACAGGGGTGAGGTCAGGTGTAGTATTGTTGAACCACTCGTCCTGTTCTTCCTCCTTGTTCCCTGTACAGGGGTGAGGTCAGGTGTAGTATTGTTGAACCACTCGTCCTGTTCTTCCTCCATGTTCCTTGTACAGGGGTGAGGTCAGGTGTAGTATTGTTGAACCACTCGTCCTGTTCTTCCTCCTTGTTCCCTGTACAGGGGTGAGGTCAGGTGTAGTATTGTTGAACCACTCGTCCTGTTCTTCCTCCATGTTCCTTGTACAGGGGTGAGGTCAGGTGTAGTATTGTTGAACCACTCGTCCTGTTCTTCCTCCTTGTTCCCTGTACAGGGGTGAGGTCAGGTGTAGTATTGTTGAACCACTCGTCCTGTTCTTCCTCCATGTTCCTTGTACAGGGGTGAGGTCAGGTGTAGTATTGTTGAACCACTCGTCCTGTTCTTCCTCCTTGTTCCCTGTACAGGGGTGAGGCCAGGTGTAGTATTGTTGAACCATTCGTCCTGTTCTTCCTCCTTGCTCCCTGTACAGGGGTGAGGTCAGGTGTAGTATTGTTGAACCACGCGCCCTATTCTTCCTCCTTGTTCCCTGTACAGGGGTGAGGTCAGGTGTAGTATTGTTGAACCACGCGCCCTGTTCTTCCCCCTTGTTCCCTGTACAGGGGTGAGGTCAGGTGTAGTATTGTTGAACCACTCGTCCTGTTCTTCCTTCTTGTTCCCTGTACAGGGGTGAGGTCAGGTGTAGTATTGTTGAACCACTCGTCCTGTTCTTCCTCCTTGTTCCCTGTACAGGGGTGAGGTCAGGTGTAGTATTGTTGAACCACGCGCCCTGTTCTTCCCCCTTGTTCCCTGTACAGGGGTGAGGTCAGGTGTAGTATTGTTGAACCACTCGCCCTGTTCTTCCTCCTTGTTCCCTGTACAGGGGTGATGTCAGGTGTAGTATTGTTGAACCACTCGCCCTGTTCTTCCTCCTTGTTCCCTGTACAGGGGTGAGGTCAGGTGTAGTATTGTTGAACCACTCGCCCTATTCTTCCTCCTTGTTCCCTGTACAGGGGTGAGGTCAGGTGTAGTATTGTTGAACCATTCGTCCTGTTCTTCCTTCTTGTTCCCTGTACAGGGGTGAGGTCAGGTGTAGTATTGTTGAACCACTCGTCCTGTTCTTCCTCCTTGTTCCCTGTACAGGGGTGAGGTCAGGTGTAGTATTGTTGAACCACTCGTCTTGTTCTTCCTCCTTGTTCCCTGTACAGGGGTTAGGTCAGGTGTAGTATTGTTGAACCACTCACCCTGTTCTTCCTCCTTGTTCCCTGTACAGGGGTGAGGTCAGGTGTAGTATTGTTGAACCATTCGTCCTGTTCTTCCTTCTTGTTCCCTGTACAGGGGTGAGGTCAGGTGTAGTATTGTTGAACCATTCGTCCTGTTCTTCCTTCTTGTTCCCTGTACAGGGGTGAGGTCAGATGTAGTATTGTTGAACCATTCGTCCTGTTCTTCCTCCTTGTTCCCTGTACAGGGGTGAGGTCAGGTGTCGTATTGTTGAACCATTCGTCCTGTTCTTCCTCCTTGCTCCCTGTACAGGGGTGAGGTCAGGTGTAGTATTATTGAACCATTCGTCCTGTTCTTCCTCCTTGCTCCCTGTACAGGGGTGAGGTCAGGTGTAGTATTGTTGAACCACTCGTCTTGTTCTTCCTCCTTGTTCCCTGTACAGGGGTGAGGTCAGGTGTCGTATTGTTGAACCACTCGCCCTGTTCTTCCTCCTTGTTCCCTGTACAGGGGTGAGGTCAGGTGTAGTATTGTTGAACCACGCGCCCTGTTCTTCCTCCTTGTTCCCTGTACAGGGGTGAGGTCAGGTGTAGTATTGTTGAACCACCCGTCTTGTTCTTCCTCCTTGTTCCCTGTACAGGGGTGAGGTCAGGTGTAGTATTGTTGAACCACTCGCCCTATTCTTCCTCCTTGTTCCCTGTACAGGGGTTAGGTCAGGTGTAGTATTGTTGAACCACTCACCCTGTTCTTCCTCCTTGTTCCCTGTACAGGGGTGAGGTCAGGTGTAGTATTGTTGAACCATTCGTCCTGTTCTTCCTTCTTGTTCCCTGTACAGGGGTGAGGTCAGATGTAGTATTGTTGAACCATTCGTCCTGTTCTTCCTCCTTGTTCCCTGTACAGGGGTGAGGTCAGGTGTCGTATTGTTGAACCACTCGCCCTGTTCGTTCTCTCTGTAGCTTCCTGTCAGCAGCCTCCTCTTTCTCCATCTTTCCTTTTCAACCAATCATCTGAAGTCCCTCCTCACAATTACATATAATACTAATAAGGTAACATCTTTTGCACCTACAAATACAAGAACTAATTTGTTGGTCAATTTCACCATCAATAAGCCACGTTAAAGTTGTCAACAGATGGAAGGAAATGTGCATTACAATGAAACAAGTTTTAAATGTATAAAACAAGTTTATAAATGATTAAATAGTCATTCAGTGGACCACTGAACATCTTGTACAGGAGTATTTATAATGTGGATTGTAAGATTTCCCACAGAAACAGAGCTTAGAATTCTTGTGACCTTTCATAATGGTTTACATCGTTAGCTGAAAATGTGGTATTAATTGTAAGAGTCAATCCTATTGCACAGTTTCTGGGTTAACAGTGACTGGTGATTACAGTGGAATCTGGCACATGTATCCATATTAATGGAGAACTTGGTGACAGCTTGTTAAGATATTGTAGGCAGAATAGTAACAAAATATCGATCTAGATCAAGATAGCAAAAAGTGTTAAAATTTTGCATGCACGGTCAATGAAACAAGTTTTAAATGTCAATGAAGTTCAGTTGAGAAAATTGTGCTGCACCATTTAAAATAAAATGAAACATGAAGACAGGGAACATAGGTTTGTGCCATGTCCTGTGAAGACAAAATTCAAGACATCTGAACAGATTAGATTGCACAAGTGCATTCATAAACAAGTGAACATTAATTCATTTTAGTTGGATTTTAATTTTCTGTTTTGAAAAAAATAAAAAGTGGCATAGTTTAACTGACCAGCTGTAGACTTCAAATAAACAAGATAATATTCAGGTGATTACCGCATGATGGAGTACCAACAATCCCGTCTGACATTTCACGTAACGATACATGATCGATCGACTTTGTATTGCTGCGTAACATTATAAATGCATTTTTAATAATAGCGCCCAGTGAATGAGTGAATGTTGCGAAAGTACAACGATCACTCGTTAATGCACACCTGCCCGAAAAGCTGTTGATTGTGGAGGGCCCATATAATGCTGATACAAAACAAACTCTGTCATTAGTGGCCAGCCCATAAAGCAATTGGCTCTTCTGGTTGTTAGGACTGTGTAGACAGGAGAATCAGTGTCCTCTAGTCAATTCAGGCAGAGAAACAATCAATCAAGACTTGCACAGGCCAAAACATGCCAGCACTGTGCGGCCACAAATACCTTGACAATCTTCACTGCATTTCCACGCGATGCTGATTTGACTGCGTTGAAATCATTGTTTCTGTAATAACTACTAACAAGTCACATGTTTGTGATGAACGTTTTGGTTTTTCGGATCTGTTTTGTGGTTGTCTCTTTTTAGAATAATTCATGAAAAAATCTGACCACTAGCACGTTTGTGCAAACATGTTATTTGGTTCTGATGAAATCGTCGGAGAAACTGTTTTGACCCTGTTGAAATTCGGTGAAAAAGGGCATACCGGTAAATTGGTTCTCACCAAAACATAGTATATCAAGGTGGTCACAGTTGTGTAAGTTATTTAAGTTAATTTTAACAAAAAATATCCACTATTCTATACATACATTTGAACTTTGACGAACTCCATTTGTGAATGGCTAAATGACTTACCCGTTGGTTCATCCATTGATTTGTTATATATAATGCCTGTCAATACAGTAAAGTTAAACTGACCTGCATAAATGTGAAACAATGCCAACCAGTACTTTCATTCAAGTTAATGAATTAAGTTAATTAATTAGTCACTCAATTACAGTGTTCTGCCCAGGTTTTCGAAAGGGCAGGGTGCCATTTTAGTAAACGGGCACATAGAGCGGAGTGAGTAGTGGTCAAAAGGGGACTTGCAACACGCGACTAAATTAAATACATGAGATGTAGTAGCAGTGTACAGCTTGTAGTTTAATGTCATACTACTTACATGTAGTATATTATGTACACAGTGTATACATATTTATGTACTATAATACAGGCTCGGGCATTGTAGAACAAAACATAATATTCAGCTTTACATAACTTAAACATTTTTGTCAGTCTGCATAATATTCAACATACACAAAGAATATTATACAGATAATATGTGTGCCAAATTCCTTTGGGCTAGGTTTAACATAATTGAGATATACTGTTATTTTCAATTTTGAAAATTTAAAATGTACAAGCAACATAGTAATTTCGAAAAATGACATTTAGATCAATGTAAATGTGGACAAATGGAACATTATAGTATATATAGACAATACAACATGTTTAATTTAGTTAAATTGGTATGTCTTAACTTCATATTTAATATTCCCAGAGTCTATGATATAAGCAAAAGGTATGCAAAATATTGTTGGGCTAGGCTGAACAGAAATTTAGATACATTGCACTGCAAATAGTAAAAGGTGTACCGGTAACTGAAAAGGTATTATGTCATGCATTACACGGTTCTGCTGGCACATTGCGACAGTTTGTCGCGAACATGCTCTGGTCTATCAACTTGCGAAGATTGGCGGCCCCTCAAATCAAAACGTATTTTAATAATTTTTTCACGCTTCACAAATAAGAATTAAATGACAGATCTAACTTTAGAAATGTCCAGGTGATCAGACTTTAAGTTTTGAAGATATGAACAAAATAAGGACTACTTGGCGATATATGTATAGTTGAGGCGTTGCGCGAAAGTCAGTCACGAACACGGTCTACTGACTTGCGAAGGTGGCGCCTCCTCAGATCAAAACGTATTTTTATAATTTTGCACACATCACATGAGAAAGAATTTAACGGCAAATTTAACGGTAGAAGTCTCCTGACGATCGGACTAACTTTTGAAGATACGAACAAAATAAGGACTGCTTGACGATATGTGTAGTCGATCGAGGCGCTGTTCATCACTTTGAAAGTCCGTCACTCTGATCTGTCCACTTTCGAAGGTCGTCACTTCCTCAAATCAACGTATTTTAATATTTGTTGGCACACACGATTAAGAATTTAACGGCTATCGGGATAGGTATCGAGATATGGGCATCTGAACAATCGAACTGAGTGCGTGGCGTGATGTTTGCAAGCGCCCTGTTTTCAACTTTGTATCCCATTCCCGATTATGGGTTGCGCTCTGTTCGATTGTTGAAAAATTGAACCGTGCACCTGGCACGATCGGGATAGGGATGTGTTTTATGATTGGGGCGCTTGCAGACACTCTCAAATTAATATTCATCATGTAACTGTCTGTAGCCACAAATAGGGTTACGATGCAAATATAGCAGGTAATCGTGTAAAAAGGCAGGACGTTCTTTTTGCCCTTTCTGGGTACCAAGGCGTCACTGAAGAAGGGCAGGGTGTAACGCCCTGCAAATTCGACCTAGGTAGAACACTGAAGTACTAACAAGCTGTCATAATTAGTACAATTTTTCAGGTGTTCAACCCATAAAACAACCTTGTAAAATGCTAAAAAACATACCCGTAAAATGATTAAGGGTCTGTCGCATAAATAGCGATTTTATTTCAGCAGAGTTGCAGCTTTCTTGCTGATGTACTCGAGCTGGTAATTTTGTCCAATACAGCATCTAACTTTCATGTACTGCAGCCTCACACGGTGGCAGTGATGCATCTGGAATTGCACCCGAAGAACCGTGTTATCCAATTGCAAATAATTCATGGTGAATAAATATGTTTAAACCACAAGTGAATCGAGCAGAATCTGCATTGGCGGCATATTAAAAAAACATCAGCTATGACTGATGCTCGTGGCATTCCCCGAACACTTATCCCCTTAAATAATCCATTATTTGAGAACACTCCCTCTGGTGCCCAAACGAGCTGGTGGGAATTTGTTGGGACACAAAGCACAATTGATTTTCCCAGTGGCCGCCCTGATCAAATTTCACCGGCTTGGCTCAAGTGTTTGGAGCGTTTGTTTTCACCATTTTGTGAATGAATGAACGTTTTTATTCAAAACATTGGCAACAGCAAGACCAGATATTTCTTAAATAAAAATGTTCTTGCATTTATGTTTAAATGCAGCCATAGTATTCGTAGTTTTTAAATAATCACATAGAGAATTCCATAATCGCACTCCATTTACAATAAGAGACATTGATCGCATGGTGGAACAAACACTTTGTCGTTCTAAGCCATGATTGGCTCGCATTGAGTGTGCTGTTTCTCGTGTAGTAAACAAACACTGAATATTTGATGGAAAACAGCTATAGTAAGTTTTGTACATAAATAATAACGTTTTCAATTCTACATCTGGAAATTTTAGAACATGTAATTGTTGGAAAAGTGTTGCACCATATATAATGCAGATTATTTTTTTAATACAGTACAGTTAGTATTTGTCGGGTATGTGTTTCCCCATATCTCTGCACAGTAATTTAAATACAGCAAAAAGAGAACTGTATAAAATACACCTACTATTCCTAATAAGCAGATGACAGCATCTGTGCATTATTGCTGTACTTTTTGAGAGCTTTGATTGTACATATTTTTGTATGAGCTTTCCAACTTAGCAGATCATCAATAAACATACCCAGCAACTTGGTGACTTTTAATCTTTCGATATTATCATTTCGCATTTTTATATTAACATCTTTTTTGAGTATACGATTTCCAAATAACATACAATTGGTTTTAGATATGTTTAGATGGGATAAGGATAAGGATACTTTTATTTTTCCAAGAGCATTTAAACAAATACAATTTATGTAAATATATGCACACATTTATATACTGGCCTATGTAACAATATCGAAATGCGAAAAATACAATACAACTGAAGATATGTAGTCAACAAAATATACATTTTGCAAAAAACGAAAGAAAAAAAGAGTTTATTTATTGCAAACCATGTAGAAATTTTGTCCAGCATATCACATACTGTTTCATTTAGTCTATTGATATAGCTATTTGCATTAAAGATATTAGTATCGCCTGCAAAGAGAATGTATTTTATAAGGTTAGATATGTTACACATATCATTAACTTATAGAATAAATAGTTTACGGCTCAAAATCGAACCTTGAGGGACACCACATGAGATATTGCGCACATCAGAGTTACATTTGTCAACAGGCACAAATTGTTTTCTGTTTTCAAGATAACTATTTAACCACTTACATGCTACACCACGAATGCCAAGAAATTCCATTTTTTGACATAGTTGGTGATTGACTGTCTCAAACGCCTTTCTAAATTCGATGAAAACACCAATAGCACATTTTTTTCGCATACAGTGATTGGGTTATTCCATCAACAAGATCTATTAGTGTGTGACATGTTGACATATTTTGTTGAAATCCATATTGGCTTGGGTTTATCAATTTGTGTTTGGTAATAAAACTATCTAAGCGAGAACAGAACATGTTTTCTAATATTTTAGAGAACTGTGGTAATAGGGAAATAGGCCTATAATTAGTGGACATATACTTATCCCCAGACTTAAAGAGTGGGATAACCTTTGCTATTTTCATTTTCTCCGGGAATACTCCCGTGGTGAAAGAAGTTACAAATACAAGTGATAGGTTTCGCAACAGAGTTTATAACTTTTTGACCAAATGCATCCTTATGTCTTCGCAATCTCTGGATGGTTTACTTTCCCAATTGTTCGCAGCTCGGATAACTTCCTCTTCGTAACTGGAGTTAGAAATAAATTTTGATTAGTTCTGTTTTCTAAGTAGTCATAAATTGAAACATTTGTTGGTGCCAATATATCCTTTGACAATTCCAGGCTGATGTTAGTGAAATAATTGCTAAACACGTTCGCTACATCTTCCTTATTACTAATGGTCACATCATTATTAATGAAGTGATCTGGGAAATGTTTCGCTACATGATGCGTTCTCGTTACAGTTTTACGTACTTTCCAGGTGCCAGCAATGTCATTTTTTCTGTGCAAATAAATTGCTATGATATTGTTTCTTAGTGGATCTGAGAATACCTGTTAATTTATTTATATTATTTATACCTGGTTTCCGATGTGATTGACCTACATGATAGAAATACTAACAACAGGACACTAACTGGGCTTTGTAACCACTTTGTCGGTTCAACAGGACACTAACTGGGCTTTGTAACCACTTTGTCAGCTCAACAGGACACTAACTGGGCTTTGTAACCACTTTGTAGGCTCAACAGGACACTAACTGGGCTTTGTAACCACTTTGTCGGTTGACATTATAGCTACTAATCCGTGATTAATATGAAACAGGATAGGGGAGTAGTTGGGGTGTTTTACTCCGCTCTCCCTTACCAAACTAAAAAAATGTACAGGGCAAAAAACTACTTTTGTCATTTGATACATGTTTAACCAGTAGCAGTTAATCATAGCATTATATTACAATGTACATACAGTGTGATAACTTTTAATGTGTACTTTTATTCTAGATAGTAATCCTTTTATCCTAAATGTGGTGATTTTTGTTTAAATATTTAAAATATTTTCTAGTCTAAAATTTTCCAGAATAATTGTACCAAATGCAAATATCATACCTACTGTTTTTTATGCGATCATATAATTCCAGGAGATATTAAATAAATATTGATGATTAACATAGAGAAGTGAAACAGTTTCTGGCCATGAAATGTGTTGCATCTAACCACCCACTTCTAGACTTTTTAATCTTCATTTGTAGGACAGTGGCACCACCTAGGGAGTGCTAGCAAAATGTTAACGACACAGGTACTGCAGAAGTGCGATACAGCAACTATTACAAAGAGTAGTGTCGTACTATCTTGGCCAAAGAGGAGACAACCTTAGTTGCCCATTACGTTTCCATGCTAAAATGTAGTGGCATGATTATTATAAGGGAAACAATTCCCAAATACACCACTGGCCAATAACCAGCTGCAGTTTAGCTGGTGTCTTACAAACTAACAAAGATATTTAAATGTACTGGCACTTCGACCAAAAAATTGTTTTAAAATTAATTGTGTATCTTAATACTACAATCCTGATTACAAATGATTAGTTTGCAGATTTGCTGTCTTTGTAAATAAATGTTAATCTTATTTTATAATAGTTCAAGTTTATTTGGATGAGTGACAGTTCTGCATGCTAGCTTTCTCAGTTGGTTAAATTTGTAATGTAAATAAGCATTGTAATGCAAATCTATACATGATTACAGTTACGGATACGTGTAAGCTAAGACATGTTTGTGCACACAAAAATTACATTTGTATTTGTGAGGAAAAATATTTTAATATTTTGTTGATTTCATTACTACCCATACCACTTTGTCCAAAAACTGGACACAACAGCAGGGATAAAACAACAGACAGCTGCATATCCAACAGACTGAAATCTTAAAACTCAATGTGAAAACACCATTGGAATTTATAGTGGATCACGGAATTAGCGGCGACGTGCACATCGTTGCACCTTCCCTGTGATCAGAAATTGCCAGCTGTATTTCTTGGAATCGAATTCTTTGATGTGCATGAAGTCGCACGAAAACCTGCTCCACGATGTCTTGATGTGATTGGTCAGACATTTGCATTGTCCCTCATATTAATTCCAAACACATTTCAAAGCCGCACGGCACATTACGTCTTCGCTTTTCCCGCGCACCACGTTTCAGTTGTGTACCTCAGAACTGGATGCGTTTCCAGGAAGCTGTGAATTGCACACAGCCTTTTGTGGGAAGACTGCATGGGTGGCAAGCAGGTAAAGGTGGTGGGTGCCTTGATTGATTGCACAAGGAGTCATGTCTGCCTCATCACAGGGTTTATGAGATTCCCTTCATGGTCTGACCTGACGAGCTGACAAATATAGCGTTACATCATCAGGGTAATGCAACAACGGCCCTTGTTACCTTGTTATTTTGAAGTGTTACCCATTACCTTTTCAGGGTTGTAATGATCACATTAGGGTTTGATTAGAAATTTTTCATTGTGATGGTAATTGTACCAAAATATAATTTTATCAGTATCACATATCCAGAAGGTTGACAACATTAATGTTAATACATTATCTCCTTTGTTTGGTTATGGTGCCAATATTTTTTAGTTTATCAGGATTTTATTTGAAAGGCCCAGTAATTTGCAATAGTTGAGTTATAATAACAGGACAGAGTTGATAATAATACAGAAAACTGGACCTCTGTAGTGACCTAGGACATTGTTAGTAGTGACATAGGACGTTGTTGGTAGTGACACGTCTTGTCGATAGTGACACAGGAGGTTGTTGACATTGATGCGTGACGTTGACTTGGTGACATTCAGGAGAGCATCGCCTGCCTTCAGTGCTGCTGTTGGCAGCAGCTGAGGGGAGATTTATGTGGGATTTATGTACGACACCGCCGGAGCCTGGCCATCTAATTACAACATTTACATGCACTTCACAGAACGGTGGCAAACAACAGTGACAGAACCCTCCCTCGAGACAACGCGTTTTTATTGAAAACTTCATTTAATATGAGACAAATGTGGCCACACATGCAGATGGCAGCTCCTTGTCACATTATATGCTGCAGTTAATGGGCTTTGTTTTATTTGCTGCTTCTCTATAGCGTCGTAGGCACCCATAAATCTAGCAACGTTAGCAAAATTTTGTCTTGTAAAAAGCAGCTTTGTTTGAGATACGATTGCGGCTGTCGGCATGTAAGTATGATCTACAACTGGCCAGGGCGGTGGAAAGTATTCCGTGAAACTGCGTGGATTAATCAATCAGCGTGCTGCAGCCTTGCGTTCTGTCTCTGTTTCCAGGTGTAGAATGAGAAGGAATGTGTCGATCTCCCAAAAGACCTGTGTATGCGATGACTGTATCGCCGTATAGATGGGGGTTTATGGGATAGATAATTATGTACCAGCGGACATGTTCAGATTTTATAGATGTATTCCGGTTGGCTAGTGTAATGTTAATAAGTGTGTCACACCAGGCGGGTTTTGTTGTAGCAACACAACATTTGTCCGTTTTATAAAATAAATGTACCCAATGTGTTTGTGTGATAAATATGTCTCAGGGAACCTGTGATTGTGTAATTAATTTGTCATGGGATACTGTGTGTGATAGATGTATTTCAAACCGTTTGTTTGACAACTGTATTCCAGTAGACCTATCCTTGTATGCTCTGTCTCAGAAGTCCTGTGTTGGAATTTGGTAAACTGTGGCCCAGAACTGCTGTGATCGTATGATCTGTTCAAGAAGTTATGTAGTTGTATGATCTGTCTCAGAGGTCATGTGTTTGGATGATCTGTTCAAGAAGTTATGTGGTTGTATGATCTGTCTCAGAGGTCGTGTGTTTGGATGATCTGTTCAAGAAGTTTTGTGGTTGTATGATCTGTTCCAGAAGTCCTGTGTTTGTATAATCTGTCTCAGAAGTCCCGTGTTTGTATCTGTCCCAGAATTCCTGTGTTTGTATGATCTGTCCCAGAAGTCCCGTGTTTGTATCTGTCCCAGAATTCCTGTGTTTGTATGATCTGTCCCAGAAGTCCCGTGTTTGTATCATCTGTTCCAGAAGTCCTGTGTTTGTATAATCTGTTCCAGAAGTTCTAAGTTTGTATCATCTGTCTTAGAGGTCCTGTGTTCGTATGATCTCTCAAAGAAGTCCTGTGTTTGTATGATCTGTCACAGAAGGTCTGTCTTTGTATGATCTGTCCCAGAAGTCCTGTATTTGTATGATCTGTCTTAGAGGTCCTGTCTTTGTATGATCTGTCTTAGAGGTCATGTCTGTCTTAGAGGTCATGTGTTGGTATGGTCTGTCCCAAAAGTCCTGTGTTTGTATGATCTGTCACAGAAGGTCTGTCATTGTATGATCTGTCCCAGAAGTCCTGTGTTTGTATGATCTGTCCTAGAAGTCCTGTATGATCTGAATCAAAAGAAATGTGTTATGTGATCCTGTTCTGGGTTAACTGTCAAAAAGTTTAGCCATGATTTGGCTAAGTGGTTGTATTTCATAACCAACTTATTTTCTCCCTGCCAAATTGGCAAAAGGTCTTAAATTGTTTATAGTCATCCTTAATATTTTTAGGCAGTGGCTATATACTGGCTAATGGCAAGCATGAGCTTAACAATATTATTTAGTTGTAATTTTGTACTGTGGGACACAACAAGTCTTTCTTGGCCACTGTGGATTGTCTGTTTTGATGGCAGGTTAACAGGGCTGCTGCATTGAGCTGTATAGGTCTATATAATGTCAGTCTGGGGCTGGGAGATCTGTCTATCTTGGACCACCTTTTGACACCTAAAGCCTTATCTTTCATGGTGGACTTCACATCCTGACTGGCTGGGGATGATGGAGTGTATAACCTGGCATATCAGCCCATGTATTTGTATTCAGGCAGCTGTCAGTTCTGAGTGGATGCCCACTTTGTTATGCCAGACTTGCATAACAAAATTAATTTGCTTTGTTGTGGCTCAGGCCTTTGAAGGCCCAGTGTTCTGATTTACTGCTACCGTGGCGTTGGGAGTATTGCCGTTGCTGCTGGGAAATAAGGAGAGATTTCAGTCACGGAGGCCGCAAATAAACGGAACATTAAGACCGTGATGTATTCGGCTTGTCACAAGAGATGGTAGCACTCGCTCACCATTAGAGCAATTAGGATTCTCGGCACTGGCAACAGATGGTTCTTTCGTATTCCACAGCACACTTTGCACTGACTTCACATGGGACGTAGACCGTTAACAAACTGTTGAATCGGAGTGGGGCGAAAGGCCGACTATAAGGAGACATTAAGTGTCGTTTTGTCTTCGTCACGAGATCAGCCTACAACTTGCATTGATTTTTCACCAGCAATTGTTCTTTCAAAGCTGAAAATAACAGATTAATCGTTTCAAAAGAATTATACACTGACACATTGCGATATGCTCAGTGGTTATCTATATGGTCTGTAATTTATTTGTTGCTACACCGTAGTTGACTTATTGCGTCAGCCATCAGGACCGTGATTTCTTGTGCAGATTGCAAGGTCCGAGAGGAATAGTTTTATTATTGCATAGTAATTAGTCTTGGTATTATCCACTGTGTACCATTTAATAATATCTTTACTAATATTCCCTTCATGCGTATGTAGCACAAATATGTATAAACCATGCATGGTGTAATAATTTGTATAACGTAAGATGATCTGTTGAGCTGCATCATTCACCATTGACATTTTCGATCAGAACTTCCACCAAAGTTGAAATTATCATTTATGCCCCCATTTGCTTTTAAAGTGTTAACGATATGCAATTGGTGATAGACGTGACAATTATTCTATCCTTATGCCCTTATTTGTTTATGGAGCAAATTTAAAAAATCTGTGTTACAAGATCTGCAGTGATGCACAGTGTTATGACTTAATTAATATATTAGTGTAAGGTACTGTTACATAACAGAATTGATGTATTAAAAATCAACATTATCTTTGAAAATGTTTTACATATTTAAAAATCTGCCCTAACAGACATGTGGCAGTACCTACTTGTAATTGTCATATTTTTGGACTTTAATTGTGTTATCTGCCTATGGCCAACTCAATCTGGTGACCTGTAATGCACATGCCATTTGACAAACAAAGACCATATCCCATAATACAGTGAAACTTGTTAAAAACACACAAAACCAGTAAGACCAAAATATTTTTTATTAATCTGGAAGAGTTATGGATAAATCATAAGAAACTGTTCTTTTATAAAGTTGCCAACAAGCTAATAAATACAGTTTATTTTATATAACAACTCACAAATGTGTTTGTCTTTGTAGTGAAAATTAAAACTTGTATGTGAAACTAGGATATCTCAAGAAACCAAAATGGAATTTACTTGTAGCAACTTTCAAACATTCTGAGATATCACCCAGATTCATGTTTATTGTTTTTATCATGAAACCCTTCATATATGCAAATTGAGTAAAAACAGGTTGTCATGCCGTTGCAGCACCACCGAATTCAGTCATTTGATTTGCTGTTTGTTTTGGCATTATGTAACGGATGTTTTCATTGGTAGGACGATGGGCCAATGAGAAGATGCGCCTGAGAATGAAGCGAGCTGTTGTCACCGTGCTTGGTGGCTGCTTCCTTCTTGTCACGCTCTTCCTCAGTGGCAGCAAGTGGTCATCTTGTAGCGACGTCAACCGCCTCGACAACAACTTCTACAGGTGTGTGGATGGAAAATAGACAGAAAGTAGCGGGCAAAAATAATGACAGAAAGTGACAGGTTTTTCTAGGAAAGAAATAACAGGAAAAGTAGTGGAAAGAAAATTTACAGCATGTTATTGTAAAAGGAAAATGTAACAGAAATAAAAGTTTTTGTGGGAGTGTGACACATTTTAATAAATCTTTACTGAATTTTAATGTGTTAATAATTGTTTTCATAGTACTTCGCTTGTCATCAAGGGTATCTGTAGCTGCGTTCACACTTACACTTTAAAACATTTTAACTAATCCAGTCAGAAAACAGACGTGTGAACGCGATTTAGCGCTAAAACGTTTTAACTAAAACAGTTTAGCTAATCCACTTCAATAGCTGGTTTAGTTGCAAGTGTGAACGCAAGCGGATTAGCTAAAACATTTTAAGCACGTCACAGTCATGCGCATTCGATCTCGTGCCTCGTCGCTTCCTGTCTATAACGTAAACATAAACAAAATTTTGGCGCAATCATGTATTCAACTTCGATCAACGCAAAATCTAAAGAAACGCAAGTGCGACGCGACTATTGGGACAATGGGGAAGTTCGGCTGTTACTGGAGTTGTGGGGAGACGATCGGGGGTAGTCCGATTTAGAAGGAAATATAATTATATATCGGTGCATTGCCAATCGTCTGAACCGCGACCTGAGCGAGGGCGCCGAAGCGGGGTCAGGAGGACATCGTTTTAAAAAATGTTATGCTAGCTTGCACATGTGCGCATACCAACTTCCTCCTTAAAACGGTTTTGCTATTGCATGTGTGAACGCTCACAATTTTCAAACATGAACCAGTTTAACTAAAACGGTTTAGCTAAACCGTTTTAATTCTGTGAGTATGGAACTGTATGTATTGTGTGTATTATTGCTATTGTTATTATCAAGTAGAAGTGGCTGTCTTGTATTTTCAGGGATGGGACTCCCCACCCAGACGGCTCTAAGCTGACGAGACTGACTACACATGCGGTGGACATCTCGAAGAACTCGATTCCCTATGACGAGTTAGACTGCGTGATCAACGGCGAATACACTGTGGGGTGTCGAAGGGAGGGTGACGACGTCTATTTACCCTTCAGCTTCATCTCCAAGTACTTTGAGGTAAGATTCCAAATGGGACCATGATCACTGTCAAAGCAGCTGCAGTGCACACAGGTTAATTAAACCAAGCAACCAGAGACCTATTGCAGCTAATAATGAAGCACCTCGTTTTCCACAGAAAACTAATTTATTTTCCACCTGTGTCTGATTTGAGGTGGCAAAATTTGCATTTCTTTTTATGAGAATTCATTTTACAGTGAAACCCTCTAAGTACAATGTTATAATTATTTGTTGCCATTCATGATTCCATGATTCCTTCACATCAGTAGCATTTTCATGAAATTCACATTTGACATGACCAGTGTAAAATATATTATATTAGCATATATATATATAAATGGAGCACCAAAGAATATCACATATGATGTAATCTAGAACAGAAAAACAATATAATTAATTCCAGTGATGTTTTCTACATGGCTCTTTTCATCCTACCAGCTGACTATTTCTAGTTAATTCAATTTGTGCAAGATACGAAATGTAATCGAAAGCACTGTGTGTTTTTCTTATTTAGAATGAATTTCTGTTGATCCCTGCGTGATAAAACAGCAGCTGGTTGAGTCTAACGTTGCCGCTGCGTGTTGTGTTTGATGTATTGACGGTGTGCGCACCCACCAGACTTTACTGATGCGAGCGTCACGATGAATGGCGCAGTGGCGATGGTTGCGTTATATGGTTCGCCCTAATGCAATGGCAGCCAACTGTGGTGTGGGCATTTAAAGGTAATCCAATGAATCGGGCTCCCTAGGGGGTTGTTTAGCCATCTCTGTGGGATCGTCCAATCACTGCAGTTGGCTGCCTCTAGTCAATTAATGATGCGAGAGGTGACATCGATGCCTTGGGAAGGTAATGCTCAAAGACAGCGCACACATCAGTACATTGGTGGCACTTCCCCACTTTGGGCTCGGCTAGTTTTATGCAAGGTCTCTATGCATTAATTAGCCCTAGTCAAAGAGTGTTAATGATACTTCAACTTCCATGATTCATGGCCTGTGTGTGATTGTCTGCCAGTCTGTGTATGATTGAACTAGCTACCTTGCGTGGTATGGACAGGTAAAAATATTATTGTGGAGGGGTCTCAACCTCCCATCTCCCACCTGTTTAGGTGGCCAACCTCCCACCATTTTTTAGAGTTCACCCCCACCAATTCTACCTCCCACCCCCACCTATTTTGTTTGTTTTACTTCCCTCCTATAAACCTCTCACATCCCATTTTCAGCCACACCAGACACCCCTGCACATCAGACCAATCATTTGTACATGGCGGGGTAGCGTAAAGATCTGTAGTGAACTAATCCTTCAATTTACCTTTTTACAAGTGCTGCCACCTTGTGAATGTGAAATATTGTGAAATAACTTCAATATGGTACACAAGATGGCAGCTCGCGTTTGACACATCAACTTATGTTTAATGTTTTAGTATTGCTCCATATTTTGTTTTCTTGTTTCTTTTCTGAACATGACAGTTGTAGTAATAATAGTTAAACATAAAAATTACATAGAATATTCACAGCTTACACCAGCAAATTAACAACACCAGCCATTTACAAAGGTTGAGCTGAGTTTCAGTAGTGACCATTAATCCTTCTTACACTACTTAGCTGCCTTCTGTATATAGTGAAATACTAGATGGCATGCAGTGTCACTTGTTTGCACATGCATGCATGCATACATACATACATACATACATCCATGCACATGCATGATATCACTGTCAGTGGTCATAAATCCCATGCAGACCCATGCATGAGAGGATTGCACGTACACACACACACACACACACACACACACACACACACACACACACACACACACACACCACCCCACCACCCCACCACACCACACACACCACACACACACACTACAAATACACTATTTCATAATGTCTAATACAGATAAAACTAGTCTTCTTAAATTTCAAATACTCTTAAGTTCAATTCAGCAGTGTTGTTTTGACAAAAAAAGAACAAATTCTTCCGAAAGATATCAATATTCTTAATCTCCAACACCTATTTGTATCATATTTGTACAAACAAGCTGCTAGTAATGTTGTTTTGATTGATGTACTTATGAGTATAGACCAACAATGTCCAAATCTCACATCAAAGGACAACTCCAGGAAAGAAATCCCAATAATTATGTCAGACCATTCCGCATTAGTGCACATTCTATTAATTACTTCTACTTCTATTACATTGCACCTAACATCAGCCACAATTGCCCCAAACCCAGATTGTCCTGACTTGAATGGCAGAGAGATGATTGAACAGATAACAAGCCAACCAGACTGCCATGGTTTGATAAGGCAATATCCCAGGGGGTACTGAGACTGATGTAATTAGCAACGCCCCCTAGTGTATGAAAATGGCATTGACAATCACGATCTTGCCCAGTAATCTTGTATGTGAGCCAAATAGTCAAACAAAAAATACACCAAAAATTACGTGGTTAGATATGTGTTTAATCATAACCGTGGTTTTACCTGTGTGCAGGTGTACGGCAAGCTGTCCCAGAATGGGGAGGAGGAGAGGTTTGAGTGGAGTCACAGCTACTCCCATGTGTACATCCCTGACGGAACCTACTCCCCCACGGGAATCTTCATGTCCTTCGAGCACTACAATGTCGAGAAGAGGGACCGTGTCAAATGTATCAGTGCCATAGAAGGTGAGTCTCGAGCACTACAATGTCGAGAAAAGGGACCGTGTCAAATGTATCAGTGCCATAGAAGGTGAGTCTCGAGCACTACAATGTCGAGAAAAGGGACCGTGTCAAATGTATCAGTGCCATAGAAGGTGAGTCTCGAGCACTACAATGTCGAGAAAAGGGATTTAATATCGGACTCATCCAGGCAACAAGAGTTGTGTTTTACACAATTAATGCAGCAACAGGCAAATGATTGTTGGAATATTAGCAATGAATAATAATTAATAATATATTTTATATGGAGTAAAAAAGTAAAGGTACGTTCTTATATAACACAATGTCAGTCCTGAGGACTGCTGAAAGTGTTTTATATTTCACACCTGACAGACCTGTTCAATCCAACACCATCTCGGCATCTCTTGGAAGCATTCAGCCACGCTGCAATTATTGTGCAGGCTATTGGTTCACATAAATCCACCATTGTCAATAACCTGGTACTCAGCTGAATGAACTTGAGCAACGAGGGATGAACGAAATGGTTCAAGACCTCTCCAAAACAGCAGCAAGAGAATTTAAACGTGGATTCCTTCAACTGAGACCCTGATGCTCTAGTCTACTGACTATGCTAACGCATCATACACAAATACAGCACCATTCAGCTTCAGTGAGTCTTACATAAAATGCATCAAATTAAGTATGTCATTTGGTGTTATATAAACAAAATATATATTTTCACGTGTCTTACATTTGTTGTATAATTTTATTTATTTAATGTATTTGTATATTTTTAGCATAATATAATCTCTGATGTTTCAGGGGTGCCTATCTCCACCCAGTGGGGTGCCCAGGGGTACTACTACCCGATACAGATAGCTCAGTATGGACTGAGTCACTTCAGTAAGTTCCTCACTGAGAAGCCTCGGTCATCCATTGTGATAGAGGACGCAGAGGACGAAGGTGGCTCTGACCAGTGGGCAGTGGTGGGTCAGCGGGGCACGGTCAGCAGTGTGATCGACCTACACAGGAACACACACGTCATTGAGTTTGACACGTCAGGTTTGTATGAGATAGCTGATGTTGTTCCCTTATTCCCTGTAGTGGGATGGAGCATTATTGATCTCCGTTGCTGCTACATGCAAATATATGTACTTTTAGAATTATCTCAAAATCATATATTAATATTGTTAATTTCTGCTGTTGTTCAGAAAAAAGTGTGTTTAATTAAGATACAGGGTTCTGCCTGACAGATGTCATCCAACCTAACCGGTTTCTGTCTTCATACACAGGAGATCCAACCGTCATTGACAAATTCATATCGTGCCAAATCACCTACAAGAAAGTTTACTTTCTGTACATTGTAAGGCTTATTGCTCTTAAATATGACAATTAGCCAGTCGAAAAACATTTCTTAAGGGAACATACAATTTCAGTAAGGAGTCACCCTCTCAGAGAATTATTGACAATTCAGAAAGAAACACAGTGATCTGGTACCAAGTATGTGACACTTCCAGACATTGGCTTCTTTCCTCTTGCTCATTGTAAGACAGTGGTGCCACCTGGTGAATGCTAGAGAAACTAAGCATGCAGCATTGGATAGCCAACAAATGCAGTTGATATGTTTGTTCATGGATGTATGTGAGTAAAGCAGCCGTTGTGTGCAAGGGTGCACACATTTCTCTTACTCTAAGTAAGTCAGACACATCGTTGCAAATATGTTACCACAACATTTGACAAATTTGCACTGACCAAAAGTAGGAACTTTTTTGCGGTTATCGTGGTTTACAAACAGTGATATTCTAAAGCAGATTAAATAAATAAAACTAAGTATTAACACATCACGGTTCCAGCATTAACACACCATGGGCAGGGTATAAACGCACCACTAATATACCATATCTAAGGCAGTGACACAGCATGCATTAAAGGGAGCCACCCAGTTCCTCTGTCCTCAATTAGGGGGCATACTAATTTGTGGCAGAATGTCCGCTGTGTTGAACATGGGAAAATGAGACATTGTTGAATATTGTAGGATAATGCAGTTAACTCAGCCCAACTCGGCCATATTGCCAATAAAGCTTGTTTTGAAACTGGATGTTTGTTTTGTTTACTATTTGAGCATGCTCCGGGGTCGTACCGTACCTTCCAGATTGCGAACATTGTTACAGGCTTACCAGGGGTAGAACTATCCACTAGTCCGCTAATCCGTACACTAGTAAAGATTACAGCGGACAACTAAACCTGTCTACGAACTAGTCCGGCTGTCTAGTAAAAATCAGCGTGTTGCGTGGCGCCACCATTCGTACCATTAACAAACTAATTATTTACCTAATGAGGCAGCAGTGAAATGGTGCTTTTGATTAACTGTTGTGTGACATCAAATTCTGAAACGACAGTTGTTTGGTTTAGTTTTATATTAATTAATAAATGGAAAACTATGAACAGACTGCCTCCTCTAACACAGCATGATGCCATTTATGCCATGGCACAGCCACTCATGCACTGTGATGCTATTATTTAGTTTGATAGTGTTCTTCTTGTAGATTCCATTCACAACCCTGGCATCGTGCATCAGCTGGAGAACATCGTGTTTGGCTTCCTTTTCTTCGACGTGCGGTTTGCAAACAACGGCAGTGTAACTGTTGCCATGGAGATAAAGGGTCGCCCGAACCGCCTCTTCTACCTGCATTACGTGTGTTCGGAGAACGTTCTCGCGGTCAGCGAAGACAACGTCTACTACGGCATCGGGCTACGGCGCACATGGGGCCGAGTCACACGCGATCTCATGGTTGACGCACAGAAGGGCATCATGATGCAAGTGGGGAAGAAGTACCGCAATAGTCGACTTGTCCCCCTTCGTGTCATCAGCGTCTCTGTTCGCGGTCACGGTTGGATCGACAACGTGACATTCGCCAGCAGCGCCCACCTCGAGCAGATGTATGATGCGGCTGATTGGTTCGTACGTCACCAGGATGATAAGGGTGGCTGGCCAATCATGGTCACGCGCAAGTTGGCGCTAGGTCGCCTCGAACTACCACCAGGGTGGTATTCAGCCATGGCTCAAGGCCAGGCGATATCATTACTTGTACGGGCATACGATCGGACGAAAATCCGTACGTATTTAGACTGTGCTCTGAGAGCTACAAGTCTTTACAACATTCCGAGCAGTGAAGGGGGTGTACGGGCGATGTTTGCCGATAAATATCCATGGTACGAGGAATATCCGACGGTGCCAAGTTCTTTTGTGCTCAACGGATTTATCTACTCGCTGATTGGTCTGTACGACCTGAAGACAGTGGCACCCCCAGAGGAGGTGCAGGACACCGAACGTCTTTACAGTACGGGTATATCATCGCTGAAGACTTTACTGCCATTGTTCGACACAGGGTCAGGGTCGGTGTATGACCTTCGACATTTCACACTTGGCATGTCGCCAAATCTCGCTCGCTGGGATTATCACACAACGCACATTAACCAGCTGTTGCTTCTGAGTACGGTTGAAGATGACCCTGTGTTTGAATCAGTTGCTAATCGATGGATTGGTTATATGAAGGGAAAACGGGCAGCACATAATTAAGTTTATTTATTACAGTTTGTTGTGTCTCGGTTGTGCAGGATCCATGTCCAATCTTTCTTCTATGCAGGCCTTATGTTTTAGTCATCAGAACTGGGTGCTACAGGTGGAGGACTTAATTTTAGTGGTGCAAAATGTTGATGGTAGAAACAGTGTTGGCTAGATAAATTAAATTTAGACTAGGAAAAATGGTTTGCATGTTGATTAAGGGTCTCCGTCAATTTATCATCATTTCCAATTGCAATTAAAGCTATAAAAAAATTTCAACATTACATATGGCATATTTAAATAGTTTCCCAACTGTGGTTTTATGGCGTAAAACAGTAAGGTGTGTATTTGTCGACATTGATTTTGAATTATGAACGTCCTGTGACATTGTCACACAGATGTATTCATATATCTTTTGTCATTGAAACAGCAGTTACACATGACATAACTGCAAAATGTTGCTGTTTAATGATTTGATTTCTATTTCCTGACAGTTCATCTCCACTGCTTACTGAATTACAGAAATGAGTGTTGTATATTAATGGAAAACATCTTAGAACCATATAAAGTTTCCATGTTGCAGAATTTAGAAATTTTCTAAATCGACGAAACATCCTGTTGTAAAAGCTTGTTTGTACAACCTGATTCGGCTTTTACAATACCCAGCAGCCAGAACAACCATTTTTACATGAATGTAGTAAATGACAATTCATTAGCACAATTCTACTGCTATTCTAGATCTGCTGTCCTGCCAACTATACTGTATACTTGCCTTCTCCATTGTGTTAATATGTCTGCAGAATGATGAATGAAAATAGATCAAATTACGTCTATGTATTTATAAATGTGTACTGATGTTATTTTGTAAAGTGCATTTTACAGACAGTGAGAAAGTAGGTAGTGTTTAAAGTTGTTTCTCTGCTGTATTCATGTGCCTGTTTTCCCTGTGATATATAGTGGCAACATGGTATGTAGGTCGCCCGTGTGATCTTCACTGGTTGTCATGGAAACGTCTAAACATACACAGGCTAAGGCTTGTTTATATAAGTGATTTGTGCACAGCTAAGCTGCAAAAGTGACTTGTTTGTAGACACAAGTCTAGACATTGACTCGCACCACTCCCAATTTGAGCTTTGATCAAATGTCATGACAGATGCATCTGCTGTTGGATGCTGATTGGCTGCTGCTTCGTAGTCAATATTATCAACCATATTGAAACCATCATTAATTTAGCAGACACAATTGTACCACAAATTGGCCTTGCTAATCAGTTTTGAAAAGGTGTTTACTTGACACCACATTAGCTGACCAATTGGATTGTTAATCACCCATGTAAACAGGCCTCTAGGCTGAAGAACAATTAGGGATTACATTTATAGTAACAATTTTGTATCATTCTCCATTGATATTAAAAGTAGTAATTGTCAGATTTTAAAATAAGAGTTTACTGCTTATAAGTTTAGTATTAACGCAGGGGCGAGATTCATGTTAAACTGTGAAACAGTACAAGATACAGTGAGGTTCACGTAAAACAAAATGAAAAGGTAAAAGTTTTGTTGGCTTTGTAGAGTGTTTGCTGTTTGCCACAATGTTTTATAACGACACAATTAACCGCAGGGATCATCACGTGGTTGTGCTATGTTTTGCTGTAAATCTCACTAATAATATTGTGTCGTCTGAAATAACAGTTTCCAACATTTGCATTGTATATATGCATGGATCTTTGTAAATACATGCATGTCTGTGTTTATGTACATAATGATGTATATATGCATATACTATGGGTTGTGTAAATGAAAAGGCTGTGTGCGTGTGTGTTTACTGTCTGTACTGGTAACACAAGAATTGTTCTTTATTAAAATATCAGAATAGATGTTAACCAAACATAAAAACATGTAAACTAATTAATCAAAGCAGATTGATCGTTTATGTGGCGGTACAAAAATAACCTTTGAATGATTTTTTTAATATCAAGGTTATTTAATTAGAAGAATCCAGGGGTATTTGACCAACAACACAAAAGTTAATTGAATCAGCAATTTCTTCCCACGGATAAAGCTAATCTAATGATGGTGGTCAAAATTATCGACAATGCGGCAATCAAAACAGAATCTAGAAGGAGCTCTTTATTCAAAATCCTGGAGTGTGAGGCGTATATATATGTTTATTCTTGAGAGGTGACTGTTAATCCAGTGAGCTCTTCTTGAAACAGGCCTTGGAAGATCAGCATGACATTAGTCAAGATACAGGATACAGTAATTCCCCTCTCATAAGGCCAACCCTTCAGCAACTCTAAAGAGGCCTTACAAGGCGGGTGACCTCTGGTGAGGGGGAACCACCGATGAATGTAGCATGTGAAAAGAAAACATATGGACAGTGAACATCATTTATATGGAAAATAACAGTTGATTTGTCATGGATAATGTAATTTGTAACACAAGTACGAATGCCAATTCAGCACGACGAGTGTGTATGGTAGGTCTACTTAATTTGTTATAAACATCGACATCGTCTTGTGATTAAAAATAGCAGTTTCGGCTGCCGATTAGCCGCTGCCGAGGGGTAGACTCTTCCTGTAACTCCTGCCGTTGGCCGCGTTAGCCGGGTGGCCGCTAGTGAAGGATGGTTTGTACTAGACAACGGTAATGCAATGAAAATATGGCCGCGTAATTCGGGTGGCCATGGCAAGGGGGATCTTATAAGAGGGGGAATACTGTACTAAAGTGAAGATATTGTTAAGATGCAAAATAGCCAGATAGCATTTTGGGTGTGGCTGACCATAGGGATTATACAGCCGTTGAATTGTAAATAATTGAAATAATTTTTTATTTTATCAACCCATGATATTTTTGGCATCTACCATCAATGTGTCTTTTATGTTTGACATCTCCTTCGCACCTGTGGGGTTGTTTTACAGCAGAACAAAATAAGCCACGAGCAACTAATTCATAATTCATATTTTTTGTGGCGTTGTTTGAATGTTAACCATCAGTGTGACATAAAAGGATGATTAATGTTGTGTAATGTTATTTAAGTTCCTGTTATTCCAATCAGCAGTTTGCATAAGACATTTAACTTTGTAAATGCAATGTCCAGTGAATGAACAAAGTTTTTACAGAGGGTATATGTTCACAGATACTGCTATATATGATATGTGCATGAATATTCTTTATAAGGGGTGTGTATATTTCTTTAGAATTGTTAATATACAGAATAAATGATGATGATTGATTGTTTATTTGTGAAGAAATAAATTACTCTTATTTAAACAAAATAGTTGTTCTTGTTTGTAATTATGTACACAAGTGTGCATGCAAGTATGCATCATGCATGCACAAATCATTACCAACTGAACCAAATTGTCAAAATATACTCAATATATGAAATTTAACTGTACTTTAGATCAGTGCTTTTTCAGTCCAATCAGTCAGTCTGCTCTGAAATAACAGAACTGTTCTGCTCTGGGGTCTAAAGGTGAGTTCTTACATAGCGCAATATCCAGTCCTTGGGACTGCTCAAAAGCGCTTTATACTTCACTCCCTGGCAGACCTGTTCAATTGAACACCATCTCGACTTCTCTGTGAGGCATTCAACAATGCTACAGTTATTATGCAGACTCTTCACACACCACCAAATCCACCACTGTCTATAGCCAGGTACTCCTCCATACGGCTGAGTGAATGGAGCAATGTAGAGTGAACAGATTTTGCCGTGGTTCAACATGGCAGTAGGAGGAGTCAAACCTGGGATCTTTTTACTACAAGTTTGCGACACTAATAACCAGGTCACCGCACTCCATGCAGGTGTCAGAGGAATGCATATACATCACCTCTCTTATGAAATCTGACAATCTGCAACTAGGAATATGCAGAGAAGGGGATTCTGGGAGAACAACTTGGCTATCACCCATTGCTTAGTCGGCCTTCTGGATTGTGTCTAGAGAATGGGATTCTGGGAGAACAATATGGCTACCACCCATTGCTTGGTTGGCTTTATGGGAAGCCTAAGAGAAGGGGATTCTGGGAGAACAATATGGCTACCACTCATTGCTAGGTTAGCTTTGTGGGAAGCCCAAGAGAAGAGGATTCTGGGAGAACAATTTGGCTATCACCCAATGCTTCGTTGACTTTTTGGGAAGTCCAAGAGAAGGGGATTCTGGGAGAACAATATGGCTAACACCCATTCATTGGTTGACTTTGTGGGAAGCCCAAGAGAAGGGGATTCTGGGAGAACAATGCGGCTACCACCCATTGCTTGGTTGTTGACTTTGTGGGAAGCCCAAGGGAAGGGGACTATGGGAGAACAACATGGCTATCACCCATTGCTTGGTCAACCTCATGGGCTGCCCCATGATATGTGCCCACCCACCACTAAATGATTCTCATTGCACCAATCCATTTTGAGGCCAAAAATGAAGCCAATCATGGACAGGTTGATTTGGGGATTTTAACTGCAGCTAAACATTATTGTATAAACTCTTCTATAAATATAGTTTACAAAGAACTGTTTACAAGCAATCAAAGTATGCTTTAGAACTTGTGAATTATCAAGCCTATAGAGCATGTTTTCTCAGAACTGCTTTTCTGTAAGTACCAAGTTATATAAGTTTGCACACACGTGTGTTTAATGTGGCACCATATAATGTTGTTCTCGTGTTTCCCTGTTTGTCAGGGGTGAGGCTGTGCTCGATTGTGATCCTTGATTTCTACTTTCTTTTTCCCTCACTGATCTTGCACTGCTATCTCCACCAGACATCTCCATTCCCCTCTATCTTTCTTGCTCCCATTCTCCCTCTCCCAAACCTTCCAAATCTCTCTTTACACAACCCTCCCATTGCAGTCTAGGTCGTTCTCGTCTCCATCCTAATGATTGGTGTAATTGAAAACTTGACACTCATCAAGAACCACCAACTGCATCCTCATTGATGCTCAACAAAACCGCTAACTGCACCCTCATTGATGCTCAAAACCTCCAACTGCACCCTCATTGATACTCAACAAAACCTCCATCAGCACCCTCGTTGATGCTCACCAAAACCTCCGATTGCACCATCGTTGATGCTCAACAAAACTGCTAACTACTCTCTCATAGATGCTCAACAAAACCTCCAATTGCACCCTCATCGATGTTCAACAAAAGCGCTAACTGCACCCTCATTGATGCTCAACAAAATTGTTAACTGCATCCTCACTGATGCTCATGCAACAAAACCTCCAACTATACTCTCATTGATACTAAACAAAACTGCTTACTGCATCCTCACTGATGCTCAATAAAACCTCCAACTGCACCCTCATTGATGCTCAACAAAACCTCCAGCTGCACTCTCACCGATGCTCAAGGCACTCCAGGGTACGTCTCCTAGGCTTTTTAAATCAGTCGGCGATGTTGATCTAACGTACGATGGAGATGACGGATGTCGTTGCATATAGCTGCCAGATTATTCGCAAAAGTACTGCGTCGACAACTGTTGGCTCCACCTCAGCTAACACTGAAAGTTGTTATGTTAACAATTAAAACCCATTTAAAACGGCAATGCCAGTGCTCTTCCAAGTACCTGTTCCATGTTAGATGTGATGTCTTTATAAATTACCACATCTGTTTATAGATACACATGAAGAAACAAAGTGTCATCTGAAATATATATGCAAACAATACATCATCTAGAAGTAACTTTTGACTTAGTGAGAAACCTGTTGTACTAATAGCAACTAGTAGCAACAATGTAGCTATGATGGTTGGTACCGTGAAAAGTGTGCAAATGAAGGCAGCTGAAGAACACAATGTTCCATGCAAATTGCAAGTATAGAAATGATCAAAATATAGATAATCTATTAAGGGTGTAATTCCAGGGAAATGTTGTAACAAGAAAGGAAATAATTTCTGTGATTGAATTCACTAAGTTTTTCATCTGGACAGTATACATTTTGATACATGCTGTTATATGTATTCACACAAAAAGAATGGTTCTTTTTAGAATATTGCATTATAGTTGAGTACATTGTTGTTCTCTCCTTACAGTCTAGGGGAATCGGTAATAGCTGCGAGTGTGAATCTCACAAGTATGATTATAGTTTTCAGAACATTATCGCCAAGCCGACCTTTCTATGCTGGCACTGAGGGTGGCCACTGCCAGGGTGCTTGTTGTCCTCAGTTGTTTTTTACGTCCCAAATTGAGACGGGACCAACATTAACGTGATCGCCGAGTCACGAGGGATACACAGTCCTCATTACATATCTCTAAGTGAGTTTTAGTCATGGATCAAGCATGTCGATATCCTGCAATCAAATCCACTATGCCATCTTTGACTGCCATTTTCTCCAAAACATTTTTTCTCAAATTTCTGCATTTGGAAACGGGATATCTCTGGGAGTAATCATACTATATAAATAATGTGTTCAGTGTTGCATTAAGCATACTCTACTGTGTGCAATGATCAGACACTTTTAAAATCATGAATAGTTTGAAAGATACAGCCATATTTGTTGCCAAAAAATTTGTTTCTTATTTTACCAAAACATTATTTTAGAAATAAAAACACATTTAAAAATGCTCTGATCATTGCACAATAGAATGTATAGAGAACATGGGTTTGCAAGAATAGTAACTACATATGAGTTCAATAAAGAATGGCAGTGTTTCCAAATTTACTAATATTGGCTCAAAAATATTGGGTAGAATTTTTTTTACTGTTTGCTCAAATTAAAAAATTATTATATTTACCTGCCGTGTCTGGCAAATATTACTCTTTCTGGTAGATTCAAAACGTTTTAATTTTAAAAATAAATTGTTTCTCGTCATGAAATCATATATATTGTATAATGTTGTTATGACTTATGTCAAGTATAAATATAGATTGTTTTTATAAGTGAAACTGATTTATGACATATCATATCATGATTATTATACATACATGTGTCTGTATATACACTGTATATGTGTAATTGTGAACATTGTATATGATTGATTTAAATGTGCATGTCCCATCTACAATGAAGGGCCAACTCACACTTTCAATTTAACGTGTAGTAATGCCAAAATTATGGAGTTCTGTCAAGAATGTGCATGTTGTGAAGTATGTATTTGTTTTATATGTTTTACATTTACTATTTGATTAAAATAATATACTTACACTGAAACACTTGTGTGACTATTATGTACGTTACACTTAATTACCAGTGTTGCATGTGTACGACTCTGCCGTCATATATAAAGACCCATCTATAGATTGGCATCAGCCAAATTCCACAATGCGTTGGTCTTGTACCTGATCACGCAGATGCGACAGCACACCATGAACGATAATTCAGAGTTATAACCAACCTCCATTCAAGATTTGAATGAAATAATTCGCTTAGGAAGAGGCCACAAGAAAGGTATGTGGGCTGAAGTGGCCTGCAACATGAGCGACCACTTCAGTGACAATTTTGTTCAGCAAAGGTCGCCCGCAAGTGGCAGACTCTTGTTAACATATACAAGAAAGTGATTGATAACAGTAAGAATGCCGGTAGCTTTCAGTTCTTTAATGAGGTGGATGACGTCATCGGTGGTCACCATGACATAGATTTTCCTGTGACTGGGACTGCCGATGGGGTCACCATCCATCGACCACTAGAGGTGGTGAAAGAGGAAATGACCACAGAAGCTGGTCCACAATGCAATCCGCACTGCACCCGAGAAAGTATGTATGTTCATGGCTCTTCTGAACAAGAAGTAGGTGGTGATTTTTCCACATCAACATTAGAATGGTAGTTTTATGTGCTAAACACACAAATATTGTGTGTTATGAAGGAGAAAGTTCACGTGAATGACATGAATTAGAATATATTAACATTAAAATGGTGCTTAATTTATTAATAACACTTATGTTTTGCTGATATTACAGGTGACAACATATTTTATTATAAGTGGTTTAAACTTGTTTTTCTCTCTATTATACAGTGAATGTATATTATTGTTTTCATAAAGATACCAGTTGTGTTTCATAAATAAAGAAATGAAGATGTACAATGATACAATACACATGTGTGAATTTCTTGTGTCTGCAAATTAGTGCAAATAAATTATTGTGACATTCGGTGATATGCCATCTCTCTGGTAAACATCATTGTGTTCTTCACAAACAAACCACCCGTGCCCATGTTCACTGTTCATGCAATGTGAACATAACATTTAGGTCGACATGTCTATCATATAAAGACATGTTCCAAAGTATCTTAACATGAAATAATCCAGGTTCTGTAGTATTATACATGTAAGATTGTGAAGCACACATTTACACATATTACACTGTATCAATATGGTAAAAATGGACTCACGTGAAAGTTACGTCTATAATAACATAATGAAAAATTAACATAATAATAATGTTAAACGAGGCTATATTTGAAAATTCATGTATGAACATCTACCCAACTACAGTATATTATAAAGGTATCTAAAAAATACAATATATTTGAAAATTACAATGTTAACATGTTAATACACTGAAATGTAGATACTTCATAGCATGAACAGTAATACTGTTCAAAATGTATACAACAGTAGTACATGTTATGCACAGATGAACTACAGTAATATTAAATGTGACAATAATGTATAAATAACACGTCACTTGTTTTAACCACAGTCATATTTAAATAATTTACAAACACCCTTGAAAAATTCAAACCAATCGCTTACTTTGGTGCCATATGATGATTTCATCACCACTGCACTATCTAACAAATAGTCCAAGAAAATCAACAAAACATTAATAAATATGTACAAAGTAATGCTGTGTATAAAAACCCCACTCATATATTGTTAATGAAATGCCAATGGTTCATAAAAATCAAGGAATATAGAAAGAGACATGTGGAAGTTAGCAACTGTTCACTGACAGTGAAACAAATATATAGATAGGCTTTAGGAAACATTGAAATACAACTGTACAAATAAATCCTTGAAGGTCAAACCTTATTTGATTGTCCGGTTATGACATGTTAACCATCGTATACAATACACACAATATTACAACGATTATTTTAAGTAAGAAATAAGATAAATGTAGTGGAATAAGTGGTACATTTCAAATGTAGATTCAAACAAATGAGGTATAATCAGAATGTTCATTGACTTCCTATTTACTCATTATTGTCATCAAACCTTGGGCATCCATCTGGATGTTTATCACACTGAATCATACCCACCGTTAACATGTTATGTAGAGCACAAGCAGTAATTATTATTTGAATTGTGATAATTAAGTTCACATTCTGAATATCCTAGATTCGTCTGAATCTACACGTAAGTCGACCAAATGCATTTTCGATAATAACACGTGACCGACATACAGATGAATTTCTTAGAATTCGTTCACGTGTTAGTGTTCCGTTATCTCTGAGCGATTAAACACTGCAAGGAAATTCTTATGAAATGTATGCACTGTCGCCTAGGAGTTTCATTTATCTCCCAGGCGATGCTGTTTGGCACTGTATAGAGTAAATGGGTGACATATGAAACATGCTAGCATCGTATACGCTGCCTAGGAGACCAACAAACACATCAATGAATTTAGCACTCTCATCACATATACCTTGTAGAAGAACAGAATAATAACCCTTTCTGTTCACATAGTCATCGCCATGGCGCTGCGGACGAGAACTTATGATGTGGCATCCACCTGTTGCACCAATGACGTTTGCGATACCATAATATCAGAATATGTTTACACAGTATTGTTTCTGAATACTGTTCGGCCAAAGGATGTGCTGAGATGAAAAGTGGGGAATGTCTTGTAGTATATTTGCTATAATTCGATGTGCTGTGTTCTGTGAGATATTGAATTTGTCCGAAATTTTGCGAAGTGTTTGTGTTTGCCATGTACCCCAAGAATACGAGAGCTTTCTTCTCAATGGGTATTCGTGGCATTTCTCCACATTCAACTGGTGTGTCGTGGCCTGTTTCGAGAAGAAAGTTCACAAAGCGTTTGAACTGGGCATTGTTGAGACGCATGTGCCTGCTGAAGGTGTGTTCGTCCATCACAAGTTACAGGTCAGAACGAACCCATGTTTTCACAATCATCACAGGATGCCGGTCTTATCGTAGACGTAGAGCAAACATTCTTCTTTAAAAAAGATTTACACACACTTAAAATAATAATTCAAATTGTTGTAACACAAGTAATACATTTGTAACGGGCAAATCTTTCCTATTTGATTTATTATCAGTGTAAATCAAATGCATCTGTTATCAACAGAATATTATATGTTTTGTAGCCTGTACACTTCAGTGTTTTAGTAACTTGTTTTTTACTCATATTGTTATCATTGGCGTTTAATTTTAAATTTTTTAAATCAACACTTCCATGTAAAACTTACAAGTTTAATATATACTGATATGAGTCCTAATTAGGGATAATTAATAATAATATGATAGTACAATATACAGTTGTAGCAGTGCCTTAGCATTAGACAGTCGCATATAATTATTAGCAATAGAAAAATAAAGAATAGCAGTCAATCTGCAGTGCTTGTTTTTTTTCAAAATTAAAGTAATGTTTAACTAAGGGCTTACGCCATGCGTAGACTCATTACATTTGCACTTTATAATTTCGCGGGTAGTGGCTGTATTGCAAAAAACGTCTGAAGTAAAAAGAAGATGCGCAACGTCAGTGACAGTAAGGAAGTGGCAGATGAGCTTCAATGTATCAAAGTGTCAAGTCCTATCAGTCACAAAGAAGCGCAAGCCTATCATAGCAACCTATTCACTCCATCAGCAGCCCTTGGAGAGTCACCAGGGCCAAACTGAAGGTGTAGAACTGACTGCTGACCTCCACTGGGGAAAACACATACAGGCCACCATTGCCAAGCCAAATCGCGTACAAGCGCGTTCATATACAAAAGAAGAACTGTCAACAAGGCCACCTTTATGCACAAGATAATGAGTGGAATTGTGGACACCACCCCACCTGAGGGCATGCACACTGACAACAAACAACCGTCTCACCAGGGGATAGCTCAACAAGCTCCTCCTGCCTCCACTCCTTCTTCCCCTCAGCCATCCGTCTGTGGAATAAGTCGATCCCCGACAAAGCGTCCTCGGCCAGCACCCTCACAACTTTCAAAGCGGCAGTTGAGGTCTGGGTAAAAATATCACCTTGATGTACCATCTTAAAAACCTTCCTAAATCAAACAAAATATACTGTTTTTATTAACCCTTTTTAAACTGCGCATGTGCGAACTGTGGAATATTCTTCTACATAGAGGTATATAACCTCAAGATTGTGAAGAAGAATAAGAAGAAGACAGTAAGAATTATTAACGTGTGAGCGGGCGATATTACAGTTTGTTCAATAATGTTTATTTCAGTCAACTATCTTGTATAGAAAGAAGACTTGCTATGCAACTAATATCAACAAAACCTCCGCATGCGCACTACGTGCAATCACTGGAACGCACCCGACGCACTGCTGGTGGGCGGGTTGGTGAACACGAGTGGTGATTACGATCATCACGAGCCCATTGAAACGCAGCATTATATCAGTTTGATAGGAGCTTTGATCAACCCGTAGTTGAGTTTTGTTGATGCCCGGCTTAGACTAAGTTACTCAAAACTGGTGAGTTGAATATGTACATTACGTGTACGTAATGTTTCTTTTGTTAGTATCAAACCGCAGGGTGACGTTATAACACATAATAAATATTATTAACACATTTGTATGGCTCTGGTACTTTGGAATTTCCCAGACATTTCGTCTTGAGACGTACTCATCGGAATACCGGAAGTGATAATTGAGGCTTTGCATGAATCTAACATTTTCTTAAATGTTTCCGTTCCGATACTGCTTGTTTATCTTTAACACAGCATTATGTTAACTTAGTGATCTATCTTCTGCACACGTAAGTAAACGGTCGAATTTAAAAACTTACCCGGGGCAGAAACCTATAATATTTCAAACTTTCTTTTCAAGCCGGTCAAGGCGCACCTGTCAAATTGCTTGTCAATCGCACTGTCAGTGACAAAGTCAGTCATTAGACAAGTTATTATCGAATAACAGTTGTATTATTGTTCATTAGGCCTTAACAGTAACACTTTTCATTATATGATCTGTTGTATTAGCTTGCAATTAGCGGGCCATCGCGGGCTGGATTTTGTATTTGTTGCGGTGCGGGTTAAGTTTAAATTTGTGCGGGGCGGGCTGTAGGCCAGGTCACTTCGGGGCGGGGCGGTCTGCGAGCTAGTCATTTGGGGTCAGCACACTGATAGTTTTCCCATTGGTGTTAACGTTTTGTCTGTAAGAAAACGTGACCTATAAAATGTTATCATCATCTCATTGACATGCTGGTCGAGTTTAGTCAAAATCTAATATTTCTAGCTCTTGCAAAATGCCTGAATGTATGACACCCGTCAATATTTACAAATGGATGCAGGCAGTGATCTGCCTAAAGGGTCAACTAGCCAAATACCCTTCCGCTCAGTAAAATCAGTTAAAAATACATCATTTTACTGTCAACAGCTTCTACAATCACATCTAAAAATCTGACTACTCAAATGCACTTATGTCAGAGCAGGTGAATATTGTAAAAAAATTATTTCCCAAAAATATACTGCACTTTTTCGAGCAGGAAGTCTAACAGTGTCCTGACCCCATTTCTACATGCTGATTACTGCGGGTTGACTTTTGTAACTTAACGGTGTTACTCAAAGGCGAGACATTCTTTGTGCACGCAAGTCTCGTCAGCCGCCCTGTTGGTTTTATGTTATTTTGCCCTTTTATTTCATGATTAATAAAGATGATATATTTAAAATGATTCCATGTCACCTGTTGTGGCCAGCGGGGCGCGTGCGGCCTGGCTTTTGACTAATTACTGCGGAGCGGGTTGCGGGCCAAGTTACTGCAGGGTGGGGCGGGCTGCGGGCGAGGATGTGGCAAAATTTGTAATACGCGGGGCGGACTGCGGGTCAAATGACATAGTTAATTGCGGGGCGGGTGCGGGCCCAGATTTGAGGAGGACATGGTTAAAGAAAAACAAAATAATCTCAGTGTGGGTAAATCAATAGGACCAGATGGTATATACCCATTATGTAGACCATTAGCTAGGCTTTTTAATAATTCTTTAGCTATGGGTGAGCTACCAAAGGAATGGAAACAGGGAAGGATCTCAGCAATATATAAAAAGGGAAGCCGTAAAAATGCAGGAAATTACAGACCTGTAAGTATAACGAGTATATTATGCAAATTAATGGAATTAAAGACCACATTTAGTGGAGTATACCCCTAGCGGACTATAGGAGAACTGAACCTGCATCATTTCTCGAGCGTTTGACAACGCTACAGTTTATTGTATCTACCTATACAGTACTATGCTTTATGACTCGTTTATTCATTGCTGAAGATGCGTGTAAGTTGTCACACTACATAAACATCGATGCAAATACACAAGGGTGTTATTTATGAATAAACGAACAATCTGCAGCATTGTATTAAGCACTCGTCGACAATCCAGCCTATTATCGCTCACGCTCGCATACGCGAATACGGTGGTCGCACCTGGTGTATAATCTACCGTTGTGATCATGGATCCGGCCACGCCCACGGTAGATGTATAGTGTCCCGTGGACAGATGCGAATACCGCCCGAATGTCACCGACGCCACGCTCGCAGCCACACTCCTCACCATCCACGCGCAGAGTCAGCGTGTCGCCACGCCCGCGCCCAGCCACACTGCCGGCGCCACGGCCAAGGTGGAGAAAATTAGCCGCCCGACCGTTGATGAGGGGATCTCTCTGGAAGATTGGCTATATTTCGAGCAACGCTGGCGTGAATATAAAGACGCTACGCGAGTCGCCGGCTCCGACCTCACTTACCAGATCCTGGATTGCTGCAATCCCGAGGGACTACGGAATAACCTCGTGCGGGTTCACCGTGATGCGCTGGCCTCCTGTAGCGAACGAGACCAACTGGCCAACATTAAGAAGTTAGCGGTGCGCGTCGAGAACGCGATGGTAGCCCGGGACGTGCTGTCGAAGATGCGGCAGGACCGAGACGAACCTGTCCGCGCCTACAGCGCTCGACTCAAGGGGCAAGCGCGAGTTTGCCAGTTCGTCGTCAAGTGTCAGTGCCCGAGCTGCCTGAACCACGACGCATGCGTTGGGGCAGATTACAGCGACATTGTGATGCGGGACCAGGTCGTCCTGGGCGTTTGTTGAGGGCAAGGAATCGGGAAAGATTTCCCTCCAGCAGCTGAGCGTCGGATCCGAGGCGGCTGCCCAGATCAGCTCATTCCGGAAACAGCAGAGAGCGGTCTTCAAACAACATGCCCCACCCACACCCCTGCCTACTCCGCTGTGCACACACTGCGGCCAGATCGGCCATGGTAGCAGCAGGGACGAGCGCTCTGACAACTGCCCGGCATACGGCCAAACCTGCAACAAATGCGGCAAGAAAGGTCACCTTGGGACCATATGCAGGCAAAAGTCGACGGCCGGCACACTCTATGTGCAACGCCGTCCGCGCCGGTCACCGCAGAGGGAAACCGCTACAGCTCTCTTCCAGTCACTATGCAGTGTGGAAAACGCGCCGCCTGTCGACAACGACAACGGCGTCCGACTAAGACTGCGTTGGTGTCGGTAGTGGCTGATACAGGCTGCCAATCGTGCCTGGCTGGGACGAATCTACTCTCCAAGCTCGGACTCACCGAGCAATGCCTGAGCAAAACACGTCTGCAGATGTCAGCTGCCAACGGAAACAATCGGGGCGATCGCCCTGCGCCTGTCAGACTCCGCTTCTCCAGGTGGCACAGAAACACGCCAAATTGTCTACATATGTCGAGAGACGAGCGACTTCTTCTTGTCTCGAGGAGCATGTGTGGCGCTAGGCATTGTGTGGTGTAACTTCCCTGAGGTCGGCCAAAGCCAACAGCCATCAGCGGAGGTGAACACGTGCAGCGCCGCCTCAGAGTCGTCGATGACCGCGGCCTGTGAGTGCCCCCGCCGTCAACCTCCACCACTGCATCCGCAAGAGCTGCCCTATCCACCCATTGAGGACAACCGCAGACAACTGGAGCAGTGGTTGCTGTCGCACTACAAGGCTAACACATTCAACACGTGTCACCACCAGCCTCTCCTCCCGATGGAGGGCCCGCCACTCCGGCTAATGATTGACCCAAACGCCAAGCCTGTCGCCTGCCACACACCGATCGACGTCCCGATTCACTGGCGAAGCGACGTGAAGGCCGGCCTCAACCAAGACTGCAGTATGGGCGTCATCGAGGAGGTACCAACTGGCACCCCTGTCACCTGGTGTCATCGCATGGTTATCGGCGCAAAGAAGAACGGGAAGCCTCGACGGAATGTGGATCTCCAGGCCCTTAACGCTAGTGCCACCAGGGAGACCCACCATACCCAGAGACCCTTTCACCAAGCGAGATCGGTGCCTCATGGAACAAAGAAAACGGTGTGTGACGCCTGGAACGGCTACCACTCCACCCGACGACCGTCACCTCACGACGTTCATAACGCCTTGGGGCCGCTATCGATACCGCTCAGCACACCAAGGATATGTGGCGTCTGGCGATGGCTTCACACAGCGGTTTGATGAGATCGTCGCCCACATACCCAACAAGACAAAATGCATCGACGATACCCTACTGTGGGCGGACAACATCGAGCAGGCCTTTTGGCAGGCAGTGCAGTGGCTGGACACGTGTGGCCGCAATGACATCACGCAGAATCCGGACAAGTTTGTGTTCGGTAAAGACACCGTCGAGTTTGCAGGCTTTGATATATCACCCACGTCAGTGAAACCATGCTCGAAGGTGTTGCAGTCGATAAAGGATTTCCCGACACCGAGGAATGTCACAGACATCAGAAGCTGGTTCGGCCTCGTTAACCAGGTGGCTTATGCTTTCGCCGTAGCGGATCACATGCAACCATTCCGCGACCTCTTGAAGCCAGATCAGCCGTTCGCCTGGACGGAACATTTGGATCGCCTGTTCAGGCAGTCGAAAGTCGTGATCATCGACCAGATCAGGCAAGGAGTCGAGATCTTCGACCAGTCACGCCCGACGTGCCTCGCCACAGACTGGTCTAAGGAAGGGCTCGGGTACAGGCTAGTCCAGAAACACTGTGACTGCGCTGGTATCCGACCGTTCTGCTGCAAGTTGCTGCAAGCTGGAAAGTAGTGCTGATGGGCAGCCGTTTCACACACGGCGCTGAGTCACGTTATGCCCCCATCGAGGACGAGGCGCTGGCAGTTGTAGACGCCCTTGACAAGGCTCGACATTTCACCCTGGGATGTTCGGACCTCACAAAATCCACCGCAGTAGACCACAAGCCACTACTCACTCGACGACATCCCAAACCCTCGCTTGCGAAACATTAAGGAAAAGTCGCTGCGGTACCGGTTTCGCGTGCTCCACATTCCCGGCGTCCGCAACACCGTCGCCGATGCCCTATCACGACACCCGGTGGGCGACGCCGAGACTCCCGACCTGCCCGATGACGTGGCCGCGGCAGCCCCCGCAGCCCTCCGATCCCGCGACGATCCGACGCCACCTCGCTGCTCACAGACTTGCGCGTCCACGGCCAAGGAACTCATCAAGTCGGTCACATGGGACGATGTGCGCACTGCCACGGCGAGCGACTCCGACATGTCCGCTCTAGTGGATGTCATCCACAACGGCTTTCCTGACACGCCATCAGCCATGCTCAGTGCCATCCGCACGTACCACCAATACCGGGAGAAGCTAACCGAGTACGACGGCGTCATCCTTTACAAGGACAGAATCGTCATACCACCCACTCTCCGAGCACGTGTCTTGCAGGCACTCCACTCGGCTCACCAGGGTATTTCGATGATGGTGTCGCGAGCAGAGGGGTCATTCTTCTGGCCAGGTATGACTTCGGCAATTGAAGAGACACGTGCACACTGTACAGCGTGCAACCGCATGGCGCCGTCACAATCAAACTCGCCGCCTACACCACCAACACGACCAGTCTACCCCTTCCAGGCGATATGTGCTGACTACTTCAGCTGCGGTGGCCATCACTACCTCGTCGCCGTGGACAGATACTCTAATTGGCCTATCGTGGAAGAGAACGCGGAGGGCTCCAAAGGCCTCATTGCCGCGCTCCGAAGAGTGTTCGTGACCTTCGGCATCGCCGAGGAGCTCTCCTCGAACGGGGGACCTGAGTTCAAGGCAGGCGCTACAAAGACATTCCTCCAGAACTGGGGTATACGTCACCGCATCAGCAGATTAGCAAACCCACACAGCAACTGCAGGGCGGAAGTCGGGGTGAAAACGGTCAAGCGGATGCTGGTTGGCAGCACGGGCCCAGGTGGTTCCCTGAACACCGAAGCATTCCAACGGGCCATGTTAGCCTACAGAAACACGCCAGATCCGATGTCGAAGGTCAGTCCTGCCGAGATCATCTTTGGACGCCGCATCCGGGACTTCATCCCAGTACCGCCCGGACAGTACCTACCCCATTGGACGTGGCGCGAGACACTGCAAGCAAGAGAGGACGCACTACGTGTCCGACACATGAGGGCACATGAGCGACTGTCGGAGTACAAACGTGTCCTACCTCCACTCACTATCGGCAACTGCGTAACGCTGCAGAATCTGGTTGGCCCGCACCCAACCAAGTGGGACCGCACCGGAATCGTAGTTGAGGTACGACAGTACGACCAATACGTCGTACGAGTGGACGGGTCGGGGCGTGTCACACTCCGTAACAGGAAACACCTACGCCTGTACACGCCGCATATCGCCAGGGCACCGTTGATCATCTGTCATCCCCCCCCCCCCCCCCCTCCACGACCATGCCACCGTCGCCCATGCTACCCGAGACACCGACCCGGCCAGCCGACCCAGTGTCGCCTCTACCCAGGCCGACTACACCGGTGCCAGCGACCCCGGCCAGGCCCGAGTCCGGCGCCGGGCACCCGCCTCGTACTAGTCGTGAGATGCTCCAGCAGGCGGGCCCCCACCCACACCGGCCGCTAAGGTTCCGCCACCGACTCCTGCTCCCACACCCGCTGTTCGGCGACTTGGCGGTCGCACCCGGCGACCTCCAAGGAGACTAGTGGAGGAAATGTAGATGGTCACACTTCCATTGTCAGCCCTCTGGCTCGAGGACTTGGGGGCATAGTGGAGTGTACCCCTAGCGGACTATAGGAGAACTGAACCTGCATCATTTCTCGAGCGTTTGACAACGCTACAGTTTATTGTATCTACCTATACAGTACTATGCTTTATGACTCATTTATTCATTGCTGAAGATGCGTGTAAGTTGTCACACTACATAAACATCGATGCAAATACACAAGGGTGTTATTTAACATTGTTAATCATATGACAAGAAATAACCTTTTCAGTAAACAACAATGCGGTTTTATTAAAGGTCGTTCAACCGTACTACAACTGTTAAATGTTATGGAATCTTGGACCGATGCATTAGATAGAGGAGACTCTATAGACACAGTGTATTTAGATTTCATGAAATCTTTTGATACCGTCCCCCACAGAAGATTGGTTGGCAAACTAGAATCATATAGTATAAAAGGCTCAGCATTAAGATGGATTGAAACATTCTTGTCTGATCGTATACAACAGGTCAGCACAAACGGAATAAACTCTGAGTGGACAAGTGTAACCAGAGGCATCCCCCAGGGGAGTGTCCTAGGACCAATCCTATTCATTCTGTATATAAACGATCTACCAAACAATATAGCTTCATACTTATATATGTTTGCAGATGACACTAAAAAAGATGAACATATGTATACTTATGATTTAAAAATCAATAATATGGTCTATGAGTTAGATTTATAGAAGAAGAAAAAAAATATTGGGGTTATTATTGACTCAAAGTTAGAATTTGACAAGCATATCAACCAAAATATTGATCAAGCAAATTAAGAGGTTGAAACTCCTTGCATTAGCATACACAAGAACACGCGGAGTTATGGCAGAAGTATCTAAACTGTTAAAAGGCAAGTATGATATGAATGTATCTTCTAACATTGTCAGGTTATGCAAAGACTGTGAAATAAAGAAAGGAACAAGGGGTCATAGTTTGAAATTATTCAAAGAACATTCACATGTAAATACAAGAAAGGAGAGTTTTTCAATCAGAGTTACAAAAATGTGGAACAATTTACCAGAACAGGTAGTAAATGCACCTAGTATAAATTCATTTAAAAACCGCCTAGATAACCACTGGAGAACGGAAGAATTCCTGTACGACTACAAAGTCGCCTTGCCAGGAAGCCGTAGAGCTTTTAAAGAAACAAGCGCAGATCTGACGGTCACAAACAACCTAAATAAACTAAGTAAAGTAAAATAAGATAATATCTGCGTAAGCCAGTACCTGATATACATTTTTATAAGGTAGCTTTGTTGTTACAATTAAGCATTTGCGATAACCGGACGAACTAAATTTATGTTGCTAGTGTCCCACGTATTCGCTAGGGCGCGGTATAACCTAAACACATAAGGCAGTCTAGCATAAACTAATTGATTGTATTTAAATTAGGTCACTACCGGTAACGTTGGCATTTCTGATAGGATAGATAGTCAGCTGTGAATATAACCAAAAACTGTAACCGAAATAAACAAGGCAATCTTACGTAAAGTGTAACATTTGTGCACAGAAAACAGTCTTCTTAAAGATTACATAGACAGTGAATAGTGTAAACACAGTTGACTAAACTATTTTAAATAGCTAATTAGATTATTATTATTTAAAAAAAATTGATATGGCGCCTTGCAAGCGGCAAGTCAAGGCAAAGAGACACTTGGTGTGCGACGACTGCCACAGTTGGGTGGATTTTGTCCTATCCGGCTGTGGGAAGTCATGGACAGAGACCAAGGAAGAGGGACTCACCTTTCAGTGCGTGGGGTGTTGGAAGGTGGAATGTCTGGAGAAGGAGGTAGCTAGGTTGGTAGATATTGTGAAGGGGGTGGAGATGAGAATCAGCAAGGAGACAGGTGGAATGGAGAGAGACAACAGGGAGAGAGTTGGGAATACTGTGAGACTGAAGGAGCAGAGTAGTGGCAATAAGACCGAGGAAAGGAGACTGAGAGGAGGGAAGATGATCGGAGGGGAAGAAATTGGAGGATCGACGGCAGGAAATGTGAAAGGCGTGAAAGTGACAGGGGAGAAAGTGACCGTAGAAAAAAAGATAGTAGGGAAAAAGAGACGGGAGAGGAGAGAAGGAAATGCAATGGGAGGAAAGATTACGGGAAGAAAGGAAGTGAGAGTAAATGTGACAGAAGAGAAATTCGGAGGGGCGATGACAGGAGGAAAGGTGACAAGAGAAACAGCGTCAGGAAAGAATGGAACTGCGAGATTGTGACAGGAGAGCAGACTACAGGGGGACAAGACAACAACCAGACAGATGCAAACCGGAGAAGGAGCTACTCTGAGGCAGTGATTGAGGGGGCATTGAGAAAAGAGAGGGTGTTTATGGACGACTCTATTATGAGAAAAACAGACAATACACTAAGCGAAGGGGAGGACGTCGTTGTTTGTTTGCCGGGGGCTAGGATAGAACAAGCGACTGAAAGGGTAGAGAAGGTACTGGGGCATGGCAGGGGTACTAGTACACGTAGGGACAAATAATGCAGACCGGGAAGGAACAACTGGGATAGTACAGAAGTACAGACAATTAGTGAGGAATTTAAAGAAGACAAGAGTCAAACAGATTATTCTCTCAGGAATGTTGCCAGTATTGGGAGGAAGGGGGCCAACGTATAGAAACTGCAAGAGGATGGCGATCAACGCACTAGTTGAGCAGATGTGTAAAGAAGAGTGAGTGGAATTCGTAGATTAATGGGGATACTTTGTTGGGAGGGAAGATATGTATATGAGAGATGGCCTCCATCTAAGTGGAAAGGGGGCAGCAGTTTTCTCAGAGAACTTGCTGCAATCTGTTGACAATGAGATAGGCTGCATCTATTTAAACTAGATTCGCAGGGGGATTCACAGATAAGCTTGAAACTGGAGGCATAGATCAAGACAGCAGAAATAAATCAGCAAAGAACAGCCTAAACAATTTCTGAATCAGGATATAAATGCATTTGTTCAAATGCAAGGAGCATAGTAAACAAAAGAAGTGAACTAAACATTATGGTAGAAGATATTGACCCTCACATAATAGGTATAACCGAATCATGGGCCACCACTGATACATCAGATACTGAATTGGAACTAACAGGCTATGTCATGTTCAGGAAAGATAGAATAGGAAGAAGGGGAGGTGGAGTGATTTTATATGTTAAAGAATCTATCCAGGCTTATGAAATAAAATTAGAAAGAGAAGCAGATTGCGAAGAAGCCGTTTGGTGTAACATAGTTACAGGAAACTCAACGTTAACGGTGGGGTTAGTTTATCGAAGTCCAAACATAAGCGTAGAAGAGAATGAAAAAGTACAAAATGCTGTAAGGAAAGTTAGCAAACGGGACTATATTATTATGGGAGATTTTAAACATGGTCATATACAATGGAAATTTCTTAAGAGTACGGGGAGTGAGAACCACAACGTTTTAGATATAGTACAAGACAGTTTCCTTTCTCAACATGTACTAGAGCCAGCCAAGTGTGACAATATGTTAGACATAGTTTTGTCCTCACAAAATGCATTAGTTGACAATGTCAAATTATGTGAGCCACTGGGAAGTAGTGATCACAACCAGATACATTTTACCATCAAAGTAAAATCAGAAAGAAATAATAAAAAGCAGTTCAGGAGAAATTTCCACAAAGGAAAATATAACGAAATGAGGAAATATTTAGTAAAGATAGACTGGAACAACACACTGACAAATAAGACAGCAACAGAATGCTGGAATATCTTAAAGAATGAAATGGAGTGAGTAGTATGTAGACAAGGTTCACCCTCGCCCCGCCCCTTTTTGACCTACTTTAGGCCTAACTACGTGCATAAAAAACGTCCTTATCTTTTTCGGGAACCTACTTATAAAAAAAATATCAAAGGGTTTGTGTAACCCGAGAGAAATCGGGAACCTACTTATAAAAAACGTGATTGATGGCCTGTCACTTTTGATTGATAATATTAAGGCGCCATCTAGCGGTTAATACAGTAACTGATAATATTAAGGCGCCATCTAGCGGTTAATACAGTAACTGATGATATTGAGGTGCCATCTAGCGATTAACCCAGTTTACCCCTAGCGATCAACGTCCCAAGCGATCTCCCCCTAGCGATCAAACCGGATTAGCTCTCCCGGGAGCGGATCGAAAGATTTCGGGCGTCTTTAGATGCGCCATCGGTGACTATATAAGCGGTGTCGGTAGCGGTTTATCGGTAGTAGTCATGTTGTCGTCGGAACCTATACAGTTTGGCGGCTCGCGCTCCTTCTTGTCGAATATGTATAAGTGCAGATTGACGGCGTACGGTCGGGTCTTCCGATCCGTCGAGCACGCCTATCAGTATAGGAAAGCGATGTTCAACGAAGATCTCGCATGCGCCGCGTGTACCAAAAGCGCGCGATCGCCCTACGCGGCGAAACGACTCAGTCACGGTATTCGAAAAAAGAGAACGGGAACCGAATGGAACGTCGTTAGGGTCGCTTGTATGAAGGGCCTGTTGATGAGTAAGTTCGGCGGGGAGTTGAAGGCCGATCTGTTGGCCACCGGGGACGCCGAATTGGTGGAGTTGGTACCGAGTAGGGAGGGTTTCTGGGGTACCAGGATTGGGGACGTTGCGGGAGAGAACAAGCTCGGTAAACTGTTGATGGAGGTGCGCGACGTTTATAAAGACGCGTAAAAAACCTCAGCCAGTATCAGTCGTGAAAATGAGCGGACCGTTGTTGAAGCATCCGTTTACGTGTATAGTATCTGGTCCTACGGGATGCGGTAAGACGACGTTCGTCGACCGTCTGATACGACGCGCTATGATCGATCCGGCGCCCGAAAAAATCCTGTGGTGTTACGGGCAGTGGCAGACCGCCTACGCGTCTATGTCTCCGGAAATAGAGATCGTAGACGGCCTGCCGACTACGACGCATTTAGACGGTAAAAAGAGGACGCTTTTAGTACTCGACGACCTCATGGAGGAAGCCGATAGCGGGGTGACGGCACTATTTACTAAAAAAAAGTCATCATTGTAATACGTCGGTCGTACAACTCCGACAGAACATGTTTCCGAAAGGGAAAGAAAACCGCACAATCAGCCTGAACGCCCAATACTTAGCGCTATTCAAGAACCCCCGAGACGCTGGTCAAGTAGGTCACCTAGCGAAACAGATGTATCCGGGACAGGTCAAGTACATGATAGAGGCTTTCAAAGACGCGACGTCGACGGCGTACGGCTATCTCTTCGTCGATCTGAAACAGGAAACGGAAGAGTACATGCGCCTGCGTACGTGTATATTTCCGGACTACCCCCTTCACTACGTCTACGTACGGAAGGGTGGTCAACTATAAGTAGAGAGGGACGTCGCCGCGTACGCATTAGTCGGTATGACGGGAAGACGCGCGGTGGTAGCGGCGAAGCGACGACCAAAGGCGGCGACGACGGTTTCGGAGCAACGCCTGAAGAGACACATTTTCGCCCTGCAGTTGATGGATAGACATAAGCGGAACATCGATCTGCGAAAAGCCGTTCTCGCCCACTCGGAGGTCGGTCTCATATGTAGTCTGTGCGATTGCGCGTACAATATTCTGAGAGGGAACGTGAAGGTGTCGCCGAAGCAGAAACGCGTGTTGACGAAATACAGAGATCACCTGCGTGACCTGGTCAACAAACGAATTCCGGTGAAGCGGAAGCGAGCCATCTTGCAAACGGGGGCGGGTGGTTTTCTGACGGCCCTTGTAGCGCCGTTAGCGAGCACCGTTCTCCTGCCACTACTCAAACAGATCATCGGGGGTTAATCGATGCAGTACGTGAAGAAGATGGCGTTGGTCGACCCGCGATTGGTGGAAAGTCTCCTTCAGCCACAGCCGTCGTCGAGCAGCACGCCCCGATCACGTGTACTGAGTAGCCTGGACAGCGACATGAAAGATATTCTAGAGCGATCGGATTTATCCGAACGCGATAAGGTGGTGTCGTACAATCAACTGCTGAGTCGCTACAACACTATAGAGGCTGTTCGAACGGCGCAACCGGTACGCGTGTCGATGGTCAACGCCGACGGCGGTGAGATACCACAGCCCACGGCGGCGGCGCCATCGTCGGAGGCCGTAGAGCGCGAAATCGTAGCCAGCATGCCGAAAACGCTGAAAGGGAAGGCGAGTCTACTTATCGCGAAAATGAAAGCCGATCCCTTGTGTCGATGGAACGACCGCGGCGAATTCGTGTACGACGGTAAAACGATCGCGGGGAGTAACATGGTCGATCTAGTGAACGATCTCATGCGAACGAGAACGAAGACGACGCAGCCCCTAGGATGGCGCGCTTTCGGGTTGAGTATGAAGGGTATGAACATTCCTATGGAGTTCGTCGGCAACCCGCGCTATCGGGAGTACATGGAGCGGCGGCGGCGGCGGTCAAGAGAAGAGGAGGAGGCGGGGTCGGCGGCGGTCAGTTCAGCGGGGAAGGCGGTGCGACGACGACGTTCTAGAAAGAGAGCGTTGGACGCGTGGGAATCGATGTGACGATGCCGCCGATACAACGAACGGTCGCCGTCGTCGGCGTCATCATCATCACGGTTATCGCTCTCTATATAATATTCGTCGTTCATTCGTCGTCGTCGTCGTCGTCATGGTGTCCGGGTGGAGTTGTCGTCGTCGTTCAAAACGAAACCTTCGACAACGAAACGACGAACTGAATGAACTCTACTTCGATCCGAAACGGGCGGGCAGTTACGGAGGCGTCGACGCGTTGCACCGGGCGTCAAAGGGGGGACGACGACGACCGGATGTCGAGAGGTGGCTAGCGGCGCAGGACGATTATACCCTACACAAACCGGTTAAAAGACGTTTCAAACGACGTTGCGTCATCGTGGGCGGTCAAAACCAGCAGTGGCAAGCCGATCTGGTCGATCTGACTAGGTTAAAAAAACACAACGACGGTATAACATTTCTACTGACGTTAATCGACGTGTTTTCGAAGCGGGCGTGGTGCGTTCCGTTGAAGAGTAAGTCCGGCGCGTCGCTCGTCGCGGCCTTCGCGCGTCTGCTGAACGACGCGCCGCCGAACGCGCTGCAGACCGATAAGGGGACCGAGTTTCTGAACCGACCCCTGCAAACGTTCCTAAAGAGTCACGGCGTTCATCATTTCGTGACGCATAACGAGGAGACTAAAGCGAGCGTCGTGGAACGATTCAATCGGACTTTGAAGACGCGCATGTGGCGTTATTTTACGAAACACGAGACGCTGCCCTACGTTTCGTGCATTCGTACAACAACGCCTTTCATCGAAGCATCGGTAGGACGCCGGCGAGCGTCGACGCGACGAATCAGGAGGACGTATGGCAACGCCTGTACGGCGGCGGCGGTAGGGGGGAAAAACCGAAACTTCTCGAAGGAGATCGCGTGCGTATCAGTAAGACGAGGGGTCAATTCAAAAAAGGATACATGCCTAACTGGAGCGAGGAGCTCTTCACCGTCGCAGAGGTGCATCCGTCCGAACCGCCCGTTTATCGCCTGAAGGAAGACGCCGGGACACCGGTAGAGGGCGCCTTCTACGAACAGGAAGTACAACGCGTAGTCGTTCCGAAGGACAAACTATATTGAGTGGAGGAGGTTCTGCGGCGGCGTCGTCGTCGCGGCGGGTCGGAGGCGCTCGTAAAATGGAGCGGTTACCCGGCCTCCTTCAATAGTTGGATCGACGCCGCGGCGCTCGTGGACCTATAATAGCGCGGCATGCGTTGGACGCGTCACGAGGAATGCTGGCGGCTGCACGAGTCGTGTTTATGCAGGGGAACGTCGCTCCTCCCGTATAAGGGACCCTGCTGTAGCCGCAGACCGCAGTGGTGCGACGATGACGACGATCGACGAGCAGCCGAAGAAGACTACCAAAGAGGACTCCGTCGACGCCGCTACCTGTTCAGAGAAGCCGACGAAGACTACCAACGAGGACTCCGTCGACGCCGTCGAGAACGCCGACGACTCCACCGTCCACGAACCCGATCCATGGCGGCTCTGCGGTAACGAATGCCCAAAGGCCGAAATCGTATTCCTCTGTCAGGTCATCGTCCTGTACTTCGTCATCGCCGTTAGTATATACAATCTGACGCGGGGGCAAGGCGACTCCAACCTGTGGACGGCGCTATTGAGCAGCTGTCTCGGTTACCTGCTCCCGAGTCCGTCTATGAGTGGCGGTCGACGACGACGAGACGATGGCGGTATCGTCTGACTTTTACCTGACGCTACCGAGTAACGCGTCTATGAAGCGGCACCCCGAAAATACGTTGACGCACTACATCACGACGCTGCCGCGACGTTTCGACCTGCCTGGCGGAGAATGGGAATGCGGACTGGTGACGCTACAGTACCCGCACACGTGGTACAACGTGAGAGAGGCGGACGCCACCTTCTACCTGTCGGCGCCACGAGGTGAGATGGGTCTTTTCACGACCATGGACGGTATCGGAGTATACCGGCAGGGTACGATTACTCACGTTTACGTGCTACTGCGCGAGCTCAACGAGGCGCTAATGAAATTGTGCAGCGATAAGGTCAAGGTGCGTCTAGAGTACAGTGGCGTCTCTAACCGAATGACGCTGCGTATGTCGGCGGGTGTCGCCTTTACCCTACCCGATACGAGCCGTCTGAAGAGCTTGCTAGGTTTCCATAAGAACGTTATCGTAAGTCCTCCGATGATGGGCCCCGAACCGGAAGTCGTCGTTATCGAGACCAGCCCCGCCGCGTACACGTTCGCGTACGAAGGTCGCAATACGGTGGATATGAAGGCGGGCGTCGACACCCTGTACGTGTACACGGATCTCGTGGAATCGCGCGTCGTCGGCGACGTGTACGCGCCGCTCCTTCGAAACATCGCCGTCTTCGGTACGAACGGTAGCGTTATTTCGGAAACGTTCGACCGCGTCCAATACGTGAAGCTGCTGCGGCATCAATTCGACACGATCGAGGTCGATATAAGAGACGATTGCGGTCAACCGATACCATTCGAGCGGGGGAAGCTAGTGACGACGCTTCACATCAGACGCTGTAAATCGAGATTGTTTTAACCACCATGCCGAACCCGTACGAGGAGTACTACGTTCGACAGGTCGGCGGTCAACTGCCGGTCTTCGTCGCCGGTCGGGGTCAACGAGGACACGGTCTGGGTAATATCTTCGGGAGCCTGTTTCGAAGCGTCGACTGATGGCGGTGGTGGTGGTGGATTGGAAGAATCACCGGGAGGTGGCGACACCTCCGGACGACCGCACCGTTCCCTCAGGTGTCGTAGCATCGCGGCGCGCGTACTATACGTTACGCCGCATTTCGGACACTCTCGTCGCTTTACGCATAGCGCGTTATCGCCGCATCGTTTCGAACTCTTCGCGTGTCGCTCTAACGTCGACTGTTTCGCGAAATAAGTACCGCATTTCGGACATTGCCACCTAGTAGTAGGCGGCATACTTTTTTGTGCTGCTACTTTTTCGAACACCCCTATTTATAACAGAGGTACGGACATGCGCAGTGAGTAACGTGGGGTGGTGGTTTTGTTAAGTAACGGCAGTGGGGGTGGCGGTTTTGTTAAGTAACGATGCGCGGTATGCGCGGGGTGGCGGTTTTGTTAAGTAACGATGCGCAGTTAATGACGGTTTTTTGTTAAGTAACTGTGTGTTGGGGGTGGCGGTTTTGTTAAGTAACGATGCGCGGCATGCGCAGTGAGTGGGGTGGCGGTTTTGTTAAGTAACGATGCGCAGTTAATGACGATTTTGTTAAGTAACTGTGTGTGTGTGTGTGTGTGTGTGTGTGTGTGTGTGTGTGTGTGTGTGTGTGTGTGTGTGTGTGTGTGCAGTTAATGACGATTTTGTTAAGTAACTATGTGTGTGTGTGTGTGTGTGTGTGTGTGTGTGTGTGTGTGTGTGTGTGTGTGTGTGTGTGTGTGTGTGTGTTAACTCGGAAACGGAACGTACATTTTCAACGTTTTATTAAGCGTATCGTACAACGTAAAGCGATATTAAAAGCAAATCAGCAGAATAAGCAGTAATGTTCATTCGATTTAAAGGCCGCTTCTGCACTGTATGTACACGTGCACTGCCGATTCCAGTCGAGCGCGGTTGATGAAGTCGCGCCAATCCGTGCCAAGTAGCCAGTCCGACACGAACTGGACCAAATACAGTTCCCCCGCTCGCCCCGGTTGCTGTCAGTGCGCCTTAACGTGTAGTAGCTGCACGAGACGTACGAAGGTCGGTATCAGCGATCGATGTAGACACGTTTCCAACACGGCGTTGAAGTGATGCTTGACGAGGTCGGCTACGTTGTCGTTGCGCTGTGCGTACTCACGAGTAGGTCGACCCGCGCGATAGCCGACCATATGCACGTACGGACAGCCCTCATTAACTTCGCAAGCACCGCATCGATCGCGCGCCGTCTCCAGTATCATCTCACCGAGGTGTTCAGCGAGAAGGGACATCGCATGTCGTTCATATCGACAAGCCAACTGACCCCGCCCCGGCTCGACGACGTGTCGTTGTATCACTTCCGACGGTGATGGATTCCAACAACACGACGGCACGATCTGTTGTAGACTTTCGTACGGCGGTGGTGCACCGAGCGCCTCCTCGATTATAGCATCCAACGCGCTATCGACGACACCCGCGCATCCCTACAGCACAAAGCAGGCGCCTACAAACATACATTATAATTACGTTTCCCACGGCGATCGTGCGCACGACCGTAACGCGTACGCGCCTTAGCGTCGTACTTCAGTATTAATCTCTCACGTTCAGGCCGTCGTGCTCTCTACAAACACACATTATTATCATTAGTCCGCCTCTTTTTCAGCGGTAACACGAGCCAGCAGCGCGGCATCTTTCGTCTCACTATCCGTCACTGTCCGATCCAGCAGTGTTTGTACGAACAAGGCAACCTCCGCGTACCTTGCATGCATCCTTTCGTTATTGGCTAACATTTCCAGCAGAACTCGGCGCACCTCCTGCAGACAAAACAAAAAATAAATGTCATGCTTTAAATAAGCTGAGCACCGTTCTATTATGTAGCTCGACTAGTAGGCGCTCATCGCTTCGTAAGCTGAACACCAGGCCATTACGTAATTTTCCACTATCTCGTCTAGTAGGCGCGCAGCCTCATCACTCGTCTGTTTACCAGTTAGCAACGCCGTCACCAGCGGGGCCTCCTATAACACAAGAAACCCATTAGTCGTCGTCAACGTCTCTCTTCAGTGTGCGCACCGTATAAGTCGCCTCGCCTTGCCAGGTCGTCTTACGCACACTGAGCTCCACTTTCGTACCTGTCAACTCAAGTACAGTATCGCGAAGTTCCTCCTCATTTAATTCCACCAAGTAATCAGCCCGGTACTCAACGAGCTTAGCCATTTGCGTGTCAAACAACGTCAGCCACATCTCATCTTCTTCTTCATCCCCATCTCGTATCATCACACGCAGCGCAAAGAAATTTTTCACCATATCCTGTTCCCCGTGGGTTCGACATAGCATAAGGCCATCTGTGGTTTTCTGATACAGCTTGCGTCGGCAATGGGAACAGCCCCTGTACGTGCACTGGTCTTTATAACTCACCGCCTCGATGAAGGCGAGGGTCTTAAGTTTATATACGCCGTTCTCAGCGCAGGCCAGCTCTCTCACACTCACCAATGTAGCCTGTGATGACGTTGCAGTGCTGCATTCTCTCTCAAGCGAAGCGCGCCGAGTCGGTTCCTCCAAAGCCGCTTCGTCAGCCCCACGTTTACGCCCGATCGGGGACGCTATAACCAACACGGGTCTCTTAGCAGGCGGTGTTGTCGCCGCCGCAGGCGGTTGCTGCTGACTGCCACTCGCCTTACACGCCTGTTTACGCATCGCCTTCAGCTTTTTCACCGGTGTCGTCATCTCATTATGGTCGGCCATTCTCGCAGTGGAAGAACTTCTGCTGCTGCTGCTGTTGCTGCTGAAATCAGTCAGACCACTTGGGTTATACCACATACAAATTTTTCAACCGGTTTATATAAGCAACATACGGCGCATGCGTACTTAACACATGCCGCCCTAATCGACGGTTCTATTACAACGCATAACTGCCTAGTATCCGATGTCTTTTATTTTCGGAAAAAAAATTGAACGGTCATGTAGTGCGTTCGTTGACAAACGTTTATTTACAGCCAATTTTAATAAAATAATAACACCACATAATTCCCTACTAGCCACCGATCCCACACAACGCTTAAATTCATACTTTTAACGAGTCGGTTAGGCTTTGGAAAAAGCATTGTTCGCTCTTCACATTCCATTCACGATAAGCTACCCCATTAGCGTCACAGCTGGTTTGCGTCACCATCCGGTTTCTAGTTATCGCCAAGAAAAAAATTACACGTTCACGTTAGTGCGTTCGTTGTCAAATGTGACTTTCACATCGAATTTCTCTATTATTAATACTCTACAATATGCCTGATCCCTAACTAAGCGTATACAACGGTTCATTTTATGCATTTAAACGTTCGTTTATTGCTATTTTGATCTCTTTGCATTCGATGTTTTACGTCACTTTTGCGCATGCGCGCTTAACACATACCTGACTTTAGACAACAACGCAACGGTCTTCGCTCATTCGCTATCATGGCCGCCTCCCGAACACTTGCTACGCGAGAACCTGCCGCCGCAAACGAACAGCGGTACGTTGTATTTTGTTATTATTTACTTTTTTATAACTTATTATTATAATTCTTTAATTATATATTTATTAATTATTACAGCTGTAAGTTTTCATTCTTTATTTAATTATAACTTATATTTAGTGCTGCTACTTTTTCGAACACCCCGATTTATAATTTCTTTAATTATATATGTAATTCTTCATTAATTATTTAGTACAGCTGTCGGTTTTCCTTCTTTATTAATTACTTGTCATAATTTATTTACTTATATTTAGTACACGTTTTCATTCTTTATTATTTATTTAGTACATTTTCCTATACGTAATTAATTTTACTTAATTGCCAAATGCGTTATTCACAGAAACCACCTGCGACGCCCTATCACACTGCCGACACTACCAAACGTCTACGATAGGCCTATCTGTCGCGTCACCGGCGTGCCACGGCCACCAACTCCCGTCGATCTCCAGGGATCGGGAGACGACGAGCCAACCGTCTTCCCTTGCTTGACGGACGCTGAATGGATCAGCTCCACTACACCCCACCCGTTCACAGTCGACCAGGCTTCCGACGACGCCGACGGAATCCTGTCGTCGTTTTCCGTACGCGCGGACGACGGATCGTGGTATACGCCTATCCCGGCTGATGAATTATACGAGAGACGCGGCTTTAACTCGCCTTTAGTGCCTGTAGGTCGCTCGACCTTATTGCAGCGCCAATACGACTTGGACCGTTCTCGAACAGCGCGACTACCGCACTTGGGGCAATCTCAGAGCCGCCCGCCTGGTTCACGGCACCACCGTGATTTCTATTAATAAACAAAACATAACTTACACCGCATTCACTCGTCTATCTATCGCCTATAAGCAGCCTGCCTTACCGTTGAGTACAGCTTTTAAATGCTAAACGTATGCATGCGCCGCGTTTCGTTTTGATAGTATCGGCTATATAAAAACATACCACCATTTTGCGTCCATTCGTCTATCCACCGCATAAACATCCCGCTGCCTCAACAAGCCGACCGCTGAGTATAGCTTTTAAACGCGTGCATGGGATTCGTTTCAATAACGCCAACCAGCTGAAATCAACGCCGTTACAGACCCGGCTAACAGCCGCTAGCCGTAGATCTATTTTTAACCGCCCGTACCTAGGCCGATCGTATATCAAATTCCGTCGCTGCTGCTGCTGCTGTAATCACTCAGCGGTATAGGGTACAGCGGGTATTCTCGTACACAGTGGGTTTAGTGCCTTCGTAACCACGGTGGTTTTAGCTATAATATAACCACGGTGGTTTCAGCTATAACCATATGGCTATATCGTAACTAGGGACGCTGTTACTGGAATAATCGCTAGATGGCGTTATCACGTAACTAGGGACGCTGCTAACGTAACTAGGGACGCCGTTATAGCCGCTAGGGCTAAACTAATTACTGGGCTACTCGCTAGGTGGCACCTCTATATCATCAATCAAAAGTGATAGGCCATCAATCACGTTTTTTATAAGTAGGTTCCCGATTTATCTCGGGTTACACAAAACCCTTTGATCTTTTTTTTATAAGTAGGTTCCCGAAAAAGATAAGGACGTTTTTTATGCACGTAGTTAGGCCTAAAGTAGGTCAAAAGGGGCGGGGCGAGGGTGAACCTTGTCTACATACTACTGGAGTGCATCGTCGATAAATTTGTACCCCTGAAAAAACAAGGGAAACGGTCCAGAAAGAAATATTTATCGAAAGAAGCCATTAGAAAAATTAAGTACAAACAAAGAATGTGAAAGTCATGGAGATGTACTGGAAATTACGAATACTGCAACATTGATAAAGAAGCACTAAACCAAGCAACCACTGAAATTAGAAATTCGAAGAGAAGCTACGAACAAAAATTAGCTTGTAATATAAAACAAGACAGCAAGAGTTTTTATGCATATGTTCGGAGCAAAAAGAAAGTTATGATAAGGTCGGTCCTTTAGAAGATAGTACTGGAAATATAATATCAGAGGCATTCTTAATGGCAGAAGACCTGAATGAGTATTTTAGTTCAGTGTTTACCAGGGAAGATATTAGTTCACTGCCGGTACCAGAGGCTAAGTTCAAGGGGGCAGAATCAGACTATCCAGGACAGTTAATTGTTACACCGGAAATGGTAGCTAAGAAAATTAGGGCTATGAAGGATAATAAATCACCTGGAGTGAATGGGATTAGGCCCAAACTACTATTGGAAATTGTAGAACAAATTAGCATGCCACAGTTTTCAACTTGTCATTAGAAGAGGGCGTGGTTCCTTTAGATTGGAAATAAGCGAACATTATACCTTTATTTAAAAAAGGTTCCAGAAACAAGTCAGAGAACTACAGACCAGTGAGTTTAACGTCAGTGATTTTCAAATTATTAGAAAGACTAATTAAAGATCATATGGTGGGTTTTCTTGTTAAACATAACTTGTTAAACCAATCTCAACATAGGTTTCTAAAACCGAGGTCATGCTTAACAAATATGTTATGTTTTTTGGAAGATATCACTAAGTGGGTAAACGAGGGATCACCAGTAGATATCATCTACTTAGATTTTGAGAAAACTTTCGACAAAGTGCCACATCAAAGGTTACTGCTTAAACTAAAGGTCCATGGCATAGGACATGGTTTAATTAACTTGATAGAAAAATAGCTAATTGACAGAAGACAAGTTGATGAGGAGGGTTCAAACTGGAAATAAGTTTTGAGTGGGGTACCACAGTGATCAGTATTGGGACCTATATTATTCTTAATATATATCAACGATTTGGATGATGAAATAACAAGCAAGGTGTTGAAATTTGCGGATGAGACAACATTTTTTAGAAGGATTAAACGTGATGAAGACAGACAACATATACAAGATGATCTTGACAGGTTGATAAAATGGTCTGAAAAATGGCAAATGTTCAATTTTTTGAAATGTAAATGTCTCCACACAGGACATGGGAACGAATGTACAATATACAATGGGAAGTTCTAAGTACTACTGTAAAAGAAAAGGACTTAGGATTAACCATTAGTGCTTATATGAAGGTTTCAGAGCAGTGCGGTATTGCCGCTTCAAAGGGAAATCAAATCCTTGGATTAATTAAGCGAAACATAACGTATAAGGAAAAAGAGCTAATAATACCGCTGTACAAAACAATCGTTAGGCCTCATTTCGAATATTGTATTCAAACGTGGATGCTATATCGCAGAAAGGACATAGATATGCTAGAAAGAGTACAGAGGAGAGCAACTAAAATGATACTAAAACTGAGGGATCTTAGTTACGAAATACGCCTAAAATGTTGTTTAACAACACTAGAGACCAGGAGATTGAGAGGAGATCAGATAGAGGTGTTTAAAATATTGAATGGTTATAAAAATATTGATAGAAGTTGGATTTTTTCAATTAAGAAAGATGGAAGGACCAGAGGACATGAAGTTACATTAGTAAAGGAGCAGTGTAGATTATATATAAGAAATTTCTCATTCACACAAAGGACTGTAAATGAAAGGAACATATTATCTCCTAATTGTGTTGGTGCTAGTAGCGTGATATGTTTAAAAATAAAATCGACAAATACCTTAAAAGGGCGGGATACACGTAGATAAAAATTATTGGACTCTCGATAAGCCAAAAGGCTTCCTTGTCCACCTGCCATCTAGATTAATTTTCTGGATGGCAATCTTGTTAAACACCTTTGCATATGATCTTTGGTGTCGCGAATCGTTGCGACTGCAGTTGCGAAGTTGAAACTTTGTTCTTATTCATACTTGCAAATTGTACAAAGTACATCGGAACAAAGCTTCCGACATCTAGCTGCATTATCTAAATAAACCTTGAACGTTTGAATGACGAAGTGAGCAGATCTTGCGTGTCAGGTCTTCCTGTGAACCATAAAGCGGTTCACAGCACTGCTTATCTTATGAAATTTAGCAAACGTTTTTGATCATATATATATTATTTACAACATATGTTATTTACAATTATTTACAACATTATTAATATATATAGAAGAATCACGTACAGCTAATATAAAAACACAAGCCAGAAACTGAAATAAACAACGTTGTTCTAGTGAGTTATGCTAGTAATAATAGTACAGTTCATTACGTATGTACAGTATCAGGGAAAAAACCAAGACAAGGAGATTTAAAGAAGAATCACCGCCGGCTGGACAGCATTCGCCAAACACCGCAACATATTCAAGGGAACTTGCTAGAAGAGACAAGTATACGATTCATGCGTACTTCCAGCGATGACATACGGCTCGGAAACATGGGCAGTCACCATCCAGGCAAAGAACAAGCTAACAGCCGCACAAGCAAAGTTGGAAATAAGTACGTTAAACATCACATATCGGGAGAGAAAAACAAACGACGGGGTAAGAAAGAAGTCATATTTCAAATCAGAAAACAGAAGTGAACCTGGGCAGGGCACATCAGCAGACTGCGAGATAACTGATGGACATCGTGTATCACAACCTGGAGACCTTACGAAGGGAAACGATCCGACGGGAAGTTACGAAGGCACCAGAAGAATGTCTTTGTCGACCTTCAACGCAAGATCTTCGGCTACTGGGAGGAGTACGAGAGTGGGGACCTCTCTGCCCTACAACTCCTCCGAGCATGTGCCCGCCTGTACGGCTCATGCGTGATCGTTTAGATAGATAGAGCGGTTTCGTCGAGTTCATCTGTTATCAGATATGTCACATTTTTAAGCGTGTTGGAAGAATACATACCACATGTAATATTGATATGTATTATATATCATATGGATATATAGTAGTGAGTGTGTATATACATGTTTAACTTGATTGCAGTTTTTTTCAGATGTTCTACAATAGGTCAGTAGTATGTCATGTAGTTTACGCGCGTGGATTGATTATGATGGGTGGATGGTGTAAAAGTAGTTCCGGTTTCCCATGTTAAAAGACAGGAAAGTAGTTCTGCTCCCACCGATCATAATCATTCCTCTCACGATTCCAACCCCATATTAACAGGTAGGGGCTAAATCCCATGTTAAAAGATAGGAATTTCGGTGAATTTAAGTCTTGCTCCAGAAAAAACGCACGCATGCGTCTCTCAAAAGACCTCTCAAAGGAGCAAATTCAGTGTTAAAAGATAGGCTTGTTCGAGAGCTACTTTGAGAAGTACTATGTTTTTTCCATGTTAAAAGAAAATGAACAATGGTGTCCGTTGGGTGGCGCCGGATGTCGCATATTTCTCATAGCTGCGCACAGTTTTTTTTTATATTAACGACGTAGAGGTCGCTGCCTCTTGGAATGAAGGTATGTCACGTTATTTTCCTTAGCAGTTTTGGCCATAGTCATGTTTCGATAATAGCGTTTTTTGAAAGTTACTTATACAAACTCGTCGCCCCAAACTGACACGTAAAGTCACTAGGTGGCGCTTCTTGGTAGGTCAATAGGTTAAACTATGATATCAAAGTCGCCGGATGCTTCGTGCCAGCGCGTCCCCGGCGCCGAAGACCACAACTCGATAGATAGAAAGGTACCTGACACAACCTGATCCGCCTGTGAAGTTGGGTATTCGACTTACTGAACAGAGTCGTAGTTACTCTCGACATTTACACGCGGTTATTTTTTGATAATGCACCTAAAAATGACAACCGTTAGATATATTGACGTGTGGTCTTTAGCCTCAGCTTCGGTTCCCGGAAATGTGTCGACGAATAGAGATGCGAATAGACGGCAGACGGCGTTACTCTAACTAGTTACATTGGCGTCCGTTGGGTGGCGCAGGAAGTCGCCTATGTCTCATGGGCTCGCCCATTGTTTATATTAACGGAAGTCGTGCAAACAGATGTGAATCGTTTGAAAGATGGCCAATTCCTAATAGTGTGGCTTCTTCTAGATGACGCAAAACTTCGCATAGGAAATTCCCTAAACCGTGTGGATGGTATGGTCACATGCAGTGTTTGTAATTACGTAAGTTTCAATACCGGAAGTGAGTCGACGAATAGAGATACAGCTTCCACGGTAGATGGCGTTTCTCTAAGTAGTTACATAGGTGTTTAAATTAAGTATTTATATGTCGAGCAACCGGAAGTGAATACTTTTGTGTATGGCTATTTCATATAAATATGTTTTCTGCTAGGTGACACTGCATCACGTACTTTAAATTTCAGAAAATCATACGTATGTCATGGCCGTCAACTATTTGTTTTAATGGAAATGAAGCCTCGAATAGATGGCCGCCTCTTTAAATGGAGTCATGTCACGTGATTTTCCATAGATGTTATGGACATAGTTGTTTTCGCTCATAGCAGTTTTCAAATTCGCTTAGGTAAATTGAATGCACCCACACTGACACGTTGACAGAAGAATTGTTGTCACTGAAATGGGGAAAGTGAGGTGTGTCTTATGAAAACAAAAAACAAACACACTCATCCATAGCACCAACACAATTTTATTTGTCAATTCATATATTTCTCATAATATATAGAATATTCCCGACATGATGTCTCTTGCACTGTTCCTGTGGATTGTATGTCGCACACGAACCTGTTTTTTTCTCGGAAATCGGTAATACTAATATGGTTCCCAACTTGTGATTTGCAAAAGTGTCGCCGAATGAGCTGCACGCCGCAACGATGCAGGCCGTCTAGTACGCCGATAACGACCGCTGTTAAACGGAATGCTGGTTTCCTTTGACATATCGTGCACTGAAACTGTCTGCATGTAAATCCAACGATCTGATTTTCCCACTAAATCCTTGATAACGGTGTCGGCGCTTGCCCTCCCTTCCAGAGTTCCCACGTCCACGACTTCTGGTTCCGACGGCAGGGAAGGACGGTTGGTCACCGGCATGATCGGTCGGCTCGTCCTCATCGCGCGAGTCTGTTGCATCGCGATGGCCGTTATAGGGTGTCTTCAACATCATGTTATTAGCCATGGTGTCATCGTGATACGAATAACGATCCGACTGGCAGAGCGCCGCGTGTATCTAATTAGTGAGCATGCCGAAAGGTCACGTAAGCTTGGCAAATAAGCACGGACTGCAGAGTAAAAACTACACGCACGGACTGCAGAATAGAAACTACACGCACAGACTGCAGAGTAGAAACTACACGCACGGACTGTAGAGTAGATGAGACATGCACAGCGAATACCAGTTCAAACCAGTTTGCAACCAGGCAACCAACTAAGGTAAGCACAACTGTCGTATGTAAAGACTATATATATATATACATATATACACACACACACACACATATATATATATATTTATATATATATATATACATATATAGCATTGATAAATGTTAAAAGATAGGGAGACCTTCATTGTGTTGATAAAGCCCTGCTAAAAAATAGTACGGTTTACTAAAGTAAATTTACTATAGTAAACTACAATGTTTTTGCGGAATATTTTGCCATGTTTTACCATAGTAAATACTATGATTTACTATAGTAAATACTTCATTTTACTATGATGAATATAACGTTTTACCATGGGTTATTACAGTGAATACCATATATTACTATGATTTACTATGGTGAAAGCATGATAAAATGCAATATACTATGGTTTACTATAATTCACCATGGTTTACTATGGATGTATCATGGCTTACCATAATAAACTGTAGTACATTTTTAACAGGGAGATGTCCCAAAGAATGTTATATATCCAGGAATCAGTTCACATATGTTCAGGAAACAGTTCACCTATGTCCAGGAAAAATTTCGCATATGCTATTAATAGCAGAACTGCTAACCGATTTACTACCAGTTGGACCTATTTACCACGCGTACTTATTTAATGACATCATTGAACGAGGTTAATTACATACGCGCATGTTCAAAATGCCTTTTAACTGAAGTACTACCATTTGAACCGAAATACCACGCCACGCGTACTTATTTAATGACGTCATTGAACGAGATTATTTACATACGCGCAAATTCCGAATGCCTGCGCTAACCGAATTACTACCAGTTTGACCGAATAATCACGCGTACTTATTTAATGACGTAATTTTCAACGAATTCGATCCTGCCTACCACCCATTGCTTGGTTGGCTTTGTAGGAAGCCCAAGAGAAGGGGGTTATGGGAGAATAACATAGCTATCACCCATTGCTTGGTCAGCCTTATAGGCTGCCCCATGATATGTGCCCACCCAACGTCGTCATCAATCAAACAAGGGCCGAGATCGACGAGCCCCGCCATTTTGTGTTGTCTCGCTTCGATGATATAAGTTGATTTATTTCAAATGTCCGCGCCAATATATCAACATGACAGTATTCGTGGATCAAGTTAGTATACTTAAGTTATTAAACTAGTTAAGACAGTTACACACACTTTGGGAGCTGTTTTGAAGTGGGTATTATATAAGTTGCCGGCGAGTATCGTAGCTAGACATCGCTATCTCGCACCTAGTCTCACTTAACTGACTCTCGCCTAGCTGCGTGATTTCGCCAGGAAGATAGTCTGGCCCAGAATCGCCTTTTGAATGTTATCCGCTAGATGGCGACACCGGGAAGCCGCCTTTTGACTGCTCACTGCCAGTTAGCACGTCTACCCCCAGAATGTTTATATATTATGTATGTTTTTCGATAACGAAAGATCAATACGCTTTGGTTGTACTTTGGTGACTACATATATCAGTTAGCAGCCCGACCGTTGCGCCCGACATCGATTGCACTTTCTTTAGTTAAATTTGTCCTTGTTTGGTATTTATATTCTGCTAGGGTTTCTATTTTACCCTCATTCTGACGTTCATGAAGAATTAAATCGTCTAAATTTTACATGGGTCTACCTAAAAAAATTCTTAATATATTTGAATTTTTTTACTATACTCATTAACTTATTTATATATATATATATGGCTACATTTCTCTAATTGGACATAGACACATACAACCACTCAGTAATTAGCTAGTAGTAGGGTTAACTTTTTTTGTGTGCATTTATTGTAGATAAAATTTAAACAGTTACATCTTCATGATTATTTGATGTAATGCAAATATTATCACTGCGTAATAATAAAGGGTTTTTTTGCCAGTAAAATGGTAGCTCAATCGTATTTCTGCGATAAGTATTAGTAGTTGTGATTTTTTAAAAGCTCTCCTACAAGTACATCCAAATTGTGTACACCGTGGAAGTTTACTGTTGGTCACCTTTAGGGTTAATGATGTAAACTCTGCATCTAAGTACGTATTCAAAATCTTGCGTTGGTAACTAGCAAAACATTGTCAATAAAATGCACAGTAAACAATTCTACGTACAACTTCAATAAAAAGTAAATTAAAGTCGGAAATTAGTGTGTGTAGCTAAGCTTGGCACATATACCCAGTGAATTGAATAGACCTAACACTAAACCAAAGGAGTCCAATAAACACATTTTATTTAATTACCACAGCCTTGGCACAGCGCCTCGCTCCATCGCTGCAGTTGTCAACTAGTGACTCGTGGATCTTTTAAAAATATCATTAAACGTGCAGATATATAAATTTCTAACTCACCATTCTGTATACGTGTGTGTTCAGATTCAGCTGTTACACTGCATATATAGTTACTTTCACCAAGTATAACTATAGTATATATGTATGACATTATGCAGGGTTTGCGTATACGCAGAATATCCATTCCTCATATCCTGGTCCACACAGACTTCAAATCAAACCGCAAATCGAACGTTTACGTTTGATTGTACCACACAAATTGTGACAGCACTGAATAATCTGACGTCCAGCATTTGGGTCGGTGTAAGCGCTCAATTGTGTTTACAAATGGTCTCTGTTACATTATCACCTGTGTTACTTGCTGCAGTTATTTGACAACTGTGGTCTGCCATTACATTATTACCTGTGTTTCTTGCTGCAGGTGTTTGACAACTATGCGGTAACCGTGATGATTGGTGGTGAGCCATACACACTGAGCTTGTTCGACACGGCTTGACAGGAGGGATACGACCAGCTGCGGCCACTCGTCTATCAACATACGAATGTTTTCCTTGTTTGTTTCTCCGTTGTCTCAGAGACATCATTTGAGAATGTTAAAGAACAGGTAACATCAATCGTGTAATTCTTTGAAGTGCCAAACCGTTGAGTATGTAGTTGTCTGAATTTCGAAGCATGGAAACACCTTCATTGTAAACTATAATTTTTTAATTAAGCATTAAAATGTATTATATATAATTATTATTTAATGATTCATTGGTTGTTTTGTTTTGTTGTAATGTTTTGCTGTGTAAACAATATATATAATATTCTATACAGCATCACACAATGATTTGACAATCCCCGATTTGTCATATGAATGTGCTTAAGACCTTAGATAAAGTTGACAACTGTGTGAAGTGCTTCACATTAAAATAAAACAGGCATGTAATTTACCTAATAATGCATTGCCATATTGAAGTAAAGAAATAGTAAAATGTTTTGACACAAACTTGTACAAAATTTTTTAAACTTGTGACGTTTTCTTCACCATGTTTATGGAAAACTATCCGTAAGATGGAACAGCATGCCTCCCACTCTTACGCATTAATATGCACATGTGTGAAGCCTATATTCAGTAGGTGTCATATGATTGTGTGAATGCATAAAACTGATCCTTCATTGTAGTGGGTGTCTGAGATCACACGTCACTGTCAGAAGACACCATTCCTGCTTGTCCGGACAAAGGCAGATTTGCGCGACCACCCAGCAACGTTGAAGGAGCTTTTCAAGAACCGAGAGAAGCCTATCTCGCTTGAGGCGGGCGTAAAACTGGCAACGGAAATTCGAGCTGTCACATTTGTTGAGTGCTCTGCTTGCACGCAGGTGAGTTTTCATTCATTAAACAAGATGTGTTTTCTCCGTGCTTCTGAAGCTACAGGGCAGCATCGATCTTGCCATCACATTAAGTTCATTTAAACCTGCTTCCACAATTCAGTTATATGGTAGTCTCATTTTTGAATAATTTTTGCAACAAATCAAACCTATCTTACTACAAGATACTAGCTTGTTTATATAAATGTTTTATTTGGTTTTGATGATCGAAACACTGCAAGCAATTACAAGTGGTTCTACTCTATAAAATTACACTATTCATTCTTTTGCGAATACCTTTCTAATGACCAACATTAATTATATCTCTCATTTCAACAAAACTAATCATTTTTTTATTAAACTGGTCTACAAATTTGAAGATCAGCAACAAACGTGATTTGCGATGGGTTAAATGCAAAGGGGAGTTTTGACCATTTCATACTTTCAGTTTCACTGCCATAATTTGCTTGTTCAAAGCTGTGCTGTTTCTGCTGCACAGAGAGGCCTGAAGAACGTGTTTGACGAGACGATCCTGGCTGGCCTCGAGCCACCAAAGCCTCAGAAGAAGAGGAAGTGCGTCATCCTATAGATCAGTGTCATCGATAGCTGTCTTCAACCTTTCAAGATTGTGTCACGGGCTGCCTCTGGTGGCTATTTCGCTGTGGGTTCAGTGTGACCCACTTAAGGGCTTCCTACATTCATTGGCACGTCAGCAGTGTGCAACATGCATGCAGTAAGTAAAACGAGGTGTCATTTCAGTGTAGGAGGCCACAGCTAATGAGGCGATGACACACATACACATAGCATCTAAGTGGAATCATTTAGGCAACCCATGAAAAACTGTCGTTCAGAAATGATTTAGACTGACTAATAACGGCAGTTGGAATCTGTACGTCATTGGCTGTGTTTCTTGTAACATAAATTGTTTCAGATGCTAAGTGTTGACGTGTAATAACAATGTGAATGGAGGTTTGGATTAAGTAGGTCTTCCGGCATGCGAAGCGTGGCAGCTTTTGTTTAATGAAGCACAGGTAACCCCGTTGGTCGTTATAACAAACGTAACATGTCTATAACCTCTGTCACATTTCATGTACGTCAAAAGTAGCACCTTCAGCTGTGATTAACCTTACGAAAGCCATAGATGACAAAGTTGGGTTATTCAGATTCGATTGGAGAAAGAAACATCCTATAAGAACATGCGAGAACAATATGGTGTCATGCCGAAAGTCTGCATACAAGTAGAACATTTTTGGCAGAAGCTAACATTTTGGTAGTCGTATTTCTGCAGCAGGCAATAGATTGACTGTGTTGTATTGCTGAAATGGGGGGTTGGGACTACCTGGCACCCGAAATAATTTGATGCAATTCCTTTGCGACATTAAGAAGTGTTGGTGAGTGTATTAAAGTGTTACCGAAACATCAAGATGTTACATGCTAATATATTTAGTTTTAGGCATAACTTGTGAAATATGTAGTGTACAGTTAATAATTATTCTAGCTAGATTTTGCTGTCAGCTCTGTTTTTCTATATAGTGGTATCCGAAGTAAATAATTAAAAAACATAAATATAAGTATTCTTATGTTGTCTTTCTTGATTATTTGTTCGTGCTTTGATGTACGCTTTGAATCTTTATTTTGATCTATTTATGCATCATTTCGTTTAGTTACAGTTTTCTTATCGACACGTTTATTGACATGATGAAAAAGCTTATTCACTAAACACAACTTGGTTTGTTATACAGTGGGTTCCACTTGACAGAATCGCGGATAACAGTCAAAATTAGTAGGATAAAAACAGGTGGAACAGAATCAGTCCCTATTCTCACTGTCTTAAGATGCGCCGCATGATAACACAATCTCACCCATTGGTTAGTACGATTAGACACATTACAATATGGAAATGTTGACTAGGCAAGGTATTGGATGCAAATGTTTCAAAGAAATTCTGCTGTTTAATGGAAACAAATGGTTTTGGTCTGCAGGGATTTTGTTAAGCGAGTGTATCTTTTTGCTTGTTTACCTGTATATTTTATTCAGCTGAAAGTGGTTTTATAGAGTACAATAAACCTCGGATATAATGAATTTGTTATAATGATTCCGCGCTTATAATGAATAACTGAATTGGACCCGATTTTTTTGTATTGAATTACTGCATGCATGTATAACACATTTTATAACATTTTTGTGTATATATATACGGAAACAATTGTGTGTGTCCTAATGGCCAGATCCATCAAATGTAACGAATCGATCACGTAAAATAAAAATGCATGTTTGAACCCGTTTTGATCACATGACCAGCCTTATTGTGCATTTTCGATTCCTGAATGTGGAAAACTGGCTATTAGCAGTATGATTTTCAAATAATCCAGAGATAGACGCACATGAATTCCCTGTTGTTCGCAGAAAATGCTAACTTAGTTTTGTTTTCTAAAAGGTGCATGACCACATCACAACTACTCGTGGAATTCCCCAGTGCTGGTGCACGCATAAAAATTAACAGATATTTTTCAAAAAAGGATTGATTGGCGAGCAGGAAAGAACTTTAAGTGTCGATTGTTCTTTTAACAAATGAACTGACTATTGTGGTCGACTGGGCATTGAGTTGTAATTTTCATTTTGCATTGACTACTACGGAATAAAGTGTTTTTGTAGTCTTAGATCTAACACTTGATTGTAATTTGTTCTTTCTTTCGCTACATAAACTTACCAAAGCGCAGCAGGCTACACACCACCACAGTTGCACTTATAAGACAACAGTACGACGGTGACTAAAATTAATTAATGAGCTGATCCCGAGCAATTAATTATATCCGAGGTTTACTGAATATTGAATACACTATTCTGCATGATAACCACGGAAACTAGAAGAGGTTAAGGTACTGCAATGAATGCAATCATATAATACATTTGGGAATTAGGTTGTGTAATTAGTGTATTTAAACACCTAGGTTCTACCTCATGATTCCCTTGTACCGGGGTGAGGTCTAGCTCCTGTTAAGCTGCACACCTTTTGTTGTGGTTGTTCTCCATTGTTTTCTATCAGCAGCCCCCAACGTCCACCTTTGCGTTCCCCCGACCTTCTCACATCCGTTTTTACATAGTCCTTCCATCTCATCTGTGGTCTCTTCCTATGGCCATGATATTCCTCTGTCTGCCACATTCTCATCAAGTTACCTGCCTATATCATCTGGCTTCTTAGTAGTCTTCGTTAGTAATTCCTGCAGAACTGCATCCCAATCTTTTCCCTTGCGCCATTAAATTTCCTTTATGCTCCATAATTCTCCGGAACCAGTTACTCTTGCAAACTTGCAGCTTTAAAGACCTTTGCATTACAGTATTTAAAAATTGTGGTGTTACCTAGGGAATGCCTGACCACTCAATTTGCCTACAGAAAATAAAGCCATTAACTCTACCTAACTTTCTATGTGTTTTAATGCATCACCAATTGGTCAGAGGCCAGTGGTTCGAGGAAGCTAATGAACATAGAAACTGGGAGGAGATGCTCGTACAGAGTCCAAGTTAGCGTATCAATATAGAGACGTGATATGTCTTTACGAAGGCGTATCAGAAGATGAGTGGAAGATGGGCAGAATAAAGCCAACTCAACCAAAGGATTAATAAAAGAACACTTATTATATAGTTTCTCGACTGAATAATTTGTGAGCAAACATATGTGTGCATCACTGCCTGCAATAAGACATTAGTAAAATGTTAATAACCGAAAATGGGAGTAGGCCTATAACAGGAAATACTTTGGTGTGTAAATGACATCCATTGGAATGAAATCACAAAACAAAGTGCTCATACTCATTGCACACTGGAGTATTTATAAAAAGTAAAATACTAGAAAAAGTTGGCATTCTCACATTGGTGCAATCATTTCACGGGTTGGAGTCGGCGTAGATGTATATGTCTTCACAATGTCATTCAAAATGTTACATTACTTAAATATATATACTGACAAATTATGTAATATTCATAGAATACATCATAGAACTGGAATATAAGAAAGATAATATTTCTCATTTGGAATGCATATAGTATATATATATATATATAAATGTAATTGCATAATTATATAACTGTTTTTATGCTCTGTAAAAATGGGAGCCAAGTTTAGTTAGACATTTTGTTTCCCATGCTAAATTACAGTAGCACAACAAGGTATAGGCCAACAGGAAAAGTATTAAACAAATTGGTCCCACTAAATATGCCTTTGGCCCAAGATTACCTTATAATCTGCATTGTGTACACATGTTGTGCTGATTAACCTATACATATATGTGCCTACAACTGTTTCTACATACGATAGAACTCGAATTTAGAGGAACTACAGAAAAAAAATCGAGTTATACAATATTATATATACATATTATTTAAGCTGAAGGGAGGTTGTTCTTTCGTTATTATGGTAACAGGATTGAGATTTAACAAGATTGCCACCCAGAGAATTAACTCTAGGTGGCAGGTGGACAAGGAAGCCCTTTGGCTTATCGAGAGTCCGACCCCTTTATCTATGTGTATCCCGCCCTTCTGAGGTATGTGTCGATTTTATTTTTAAACATATTTACGCTACTAGCACCCACACAATCAGCAGATAATATGTTGCATTCATTTATAGTCTTTTGTGAAAATGAAAACTTTCTTATATCTAATCTACACTGCTCCTTTGCTAATGTAATTTCATGTTCTCTAGTCCTTCTATCTTTCGTAACTGAGAAAAAAATATTTCTATCAATATTTTCAAAACCATTCATTATTTTAAACTCTTCTATCTGATCTCCTCTCAATCTCCTGTTCTCTAGTGTTGTTAAACCACATTCTTTTAGGCGTATTTCATAACTAAGATCCCTCAGTGTTGGTATAATTTTAGTCGCTCTCCTCTGTACTCTTTCTAGCATATCTACGTCCTTCCTGCGATACGGCCTCCACGCTTGTATACAATATTCTAAATGAGGCCTCACTATTGCTTTGTACAGCGGTAGTATTAGTTCTTTTTCCTTATATGCTATATTTCGCCTAATTAATCCAAGGATTTGATTTCCCTTTGAAGCTGCAATTCCGCACTGCTCTGAAACCTTCATATCAGCACTAATGGTTAACCATAAGTCCTTTTCTTTTACGGTAGTACTTAGTACAGTACCCCCATTGTATATTTTACCTCTTCGTTCCCATGTCCTGCGTGGAGGCATTTACATGTCCCAAAATTGAACAGCATTTGCCACTTTTCAGACCATTTGATCAACTTGTCAAGATCATCTTGTAAATGTTGTCTCCATCTCCATCACTTTTAATCCTTCTAAACAGTTTTGTATCATCCGCTAATTTCAACACCTTGCTTGTTATTTCACCATCCAAAAATTTGATATATATTAAGAATAATATAGGTCCTAGTACTGATCCCTGTGGTACCCCACTCAATACCGATTTCCAGTTTGAAGCCTCCCCATCAACTACTACACGTTGTCTTCTGTCAATCAGCCATTTTTCTATCCAGTTTATTATACCATTTCCTATGCTATGGGCCTTTAGTTTAAGCAGTACTATTTGCTGTGGTACTTTGTCGAAAGCTTTTTGAAAATCTAAGTAGACGATATCTACTGGTGATCCCTCATCTACCCCCTGACTGATGTCTTCAAAGAAACATAACATATTTGTTAAGCATGACCTCGCTTTAAAAAAAATCTTGCTGAGATGGGTTTATCAAGTTATGTTTAACAAGAAAATCCACCATGTGATCTTTAATTAGTCTTTCTAATAATTTGCAAATCACTGATGTTAAACTCAGTGGTCTATAGTTCTCTCACTTGTTTCTCGAAGCTTTTTTAAATAACGTTATAATGTTTGCCTCTTTCCATTCTAAAGGAACCACTCCCTCTTCTAATGACAAATTGAAAACTGTTGCAAGCGGTACGCTAATTTGTTCTACAATTTCCAATAATAGTTTGGGCGGAATCCCATCCACTCCAGGTGATTTATTATCCTTCATATCCCATATTTTCTTAGCTACCATTTCCGGGGTTACAATTAATTGTCCTAAATAGTCTGAATCTGCCCCTTTGAACTTAGCCTCTGGCAGTGAACTAATATCTTCTCTGGTAAACACCGAACTAAAGTACTCATTCAAGAAATGTTATACAGTATAAACTATATCTACTGTAACATCATGTTATACAGTATAAATTATATCTATCGTAACATCATGTTAGACAGTATAAACTATATATATTGTAACATAATGTTATACAGTATAAACTATATCTATCGTAACATCATGTTATACAGTATAAACTATATCTATCGTAACATCATGTTATACAGTATAAACTATATCTATCGTAACATCATGTTATACAGTATAAACTATATCTATCGTAACATCATGTTATACAGTTTAAATTATATCTATCGTAACATCATGTTAGACAGTATATCCTATATATATTGTAACATCATGTAATACAGTATAAACTATATATATATATATATATATATATTGTAACATCATGTTATACAGTATAAACTATATATATCGTAACATCATGTTATACAGTATCAACTATATCTATCGTAACATCATGTTATACAGTATAAACTATATATATTGTAACATCATGTTATACAATATAGACTATATCTATTGTAACATCATGTTATACAGTATAAACTATATATATCGTAACATCATGTTATACAGTATAAACTATATCTATCGTAACATCATGTTATACAGTATAAACTATATCTATCGTAACATCATGTTATACAGTATAAACTATATATATATATATATTGTAATATCATGTTATACAGTATAAACTATATCTATAATAACATCATGTTATACAGTATAGACTATGTATATTATAACATCATGTTATACAGTATAAACTATATCTATAGCAACATCATGTTATACAGTATAGACTATGTATATTATAACATCATGTTATACAGTATAAACTATATATATGGTAACATCATGTTATACAGTATAAACTATATATATATGGTAACATCATGTTATACAGTATAAACTATATCTATGGTAACATCATTTTATACAATATAAACTAGATCTATTGTAACATCATGTTATACATTTATTTCTGTAACTATTGTAGCATCATGTTATACAGTATAAACTATAACTATTGTAACATGATGCTATATAATATAAACTATAACTATTGTAAAATAATGTTATACAGTATAAACTATATATATGGTAACATCATGTTATACAGTATAAGCTATATATATGGTAACATCTTGTTATATAGTGTAAACTATAACTATTGTAGCATTATGTTATACAATATAAACGATAACTATTGTAACATCATGTTATGCAGTATAAACTATATCTATTATGATATACCAACTACCCAAATGGGTGTTAAAAAACCATCATGTTATGTTTGAAATTTGTGTTTCGAGAGGAAACAGTTTGTTAAATACAACAATGCAGCACTTTTGAAGGCCTCAAGTCCCGATTACTACAGAGTATGTGCATCACGTAGCACATTACACTTGTCACCTCTGTCGGGTCACAATCTTTTACCTGAGTTCGATCTACACGTCTTCTATCCACTGCTCTTGAAGGGAGGTCAGTATTTCTTGAATTTGCACCGAAAGCCGTCTCGTACGTAGTCGACGAAAGCGATGCAGAACGGATTATTATATTCTCGGCACTTCTCTTTTGGTTGGTTTACGACGTGAATGTGGTCTGTCGTTGAGTACCTGCTTCTGAATGCTAGCTGCTTGCTCTTGTGGTTGGTTTTCGTCGAGTGTCATCTCTAGCCTAACCGTTGGTATCTTTGTGAGTAATTTGTAGATGTTTGATAACAGACATATCGGTCTGTAGTTCTTTAAGTCTTTCTTATTTCCCTTCTTGAAAATTATCACAATCTTTGCGTTCTTCCATGCGGTGGGTATTCGTTTTTCTGATAAGCATTTAGTATACAGCTTAGACAGTGTCTTCGATATGGTATCTTCTCCTGATTTTAATGTTTCAATGTTTACATGGTCCTTACCTGATGTCTTCCCATTCTTCATATCTCTTAGCCCTGCTTCCACCTCCCATGGTGTTATATCTGGTACGTGTTTCGGGTCGGTGTAAATTATGGTACTCTGTTCACTGTCGTAAAACTCGGTGTAAAATTCCTCTAGTCGTTCCGTGATCATATCTTGGTCTTGTATTTCTCTACCCTAGCTGCTTGTCTAGAAGTGTAATCAGTCTGTATCGGCCAAGTGCCTATGTTCTCCTGGCTTTCTTCAGGCTCTTTGATGCCATAATCGTTTCTCGCCTGATCTCTTGCTTGTAGTTCCGGGTGTCCTCTTTTGCTTTCTGTTTGCTTTGCGTTCTTGCATATTTCTGCGTACTCTATTTTGTTTTTACGGTCGCCGTTATCCACAATTTCTCATCGTTTCTTTATTAATGCTCGAGTCGGTGACGATATTGTCGTCTTTACATGCCTTTGGTTGCTTTGGCTACACTGGTCGCACTTAGTTGGATCATCTCAGTGATGCTTTTGCTCATGGTGTCGATGTCGTCTAATTCTTGTAGTGTCTCGAATCGGTTTCGTAGTTCGAATTGGAATTCGATCTTTTTTGTTCCTATTTTTGTGGTATCTACACTTGGTTGTCTTTTGTTTATCAACTTTTTGTTTTCAGCCTTGACATCCAGTTTGATGTTGCTCATTACCATTCTTAGGTCACTTCCAATGTTGACTTTGTTGATGACAGTTACATCTGTGACCATGTCTGGCCTGTTTGTTAGGATATAATCAATTTCGATCTCTGTTTCTCCATTTTGGGCTTTTCCATGTCCGTCTCCTCCCTGCTTTCTTCTGGAACATGATATTCATGATTTTGTACTTTCTTGATGTTGCCCATTCTACCAAGGTGTTTCTTAGTAGTGGTCACTTCCAATGTCTGGCTTGTTTGTCTGGATGTAGTCAATTTCGTTCTTCGTTTCTCCATTTGGGCTTTCCATGTCCATCTCCTCCCTGCTTTCTTCTCGAACAGGGTATTCGTGATTTTGTACTTTCTTGATGTTGCCCATTCTACCAAGGTGTCGCTTCTTTCGTTTCTCACACGTAAGCCAAATTTGCCTGTTGTCGTTTCCGAAATGTTTGTTCGTTTCCCTACTTGCGCATTAAAGTCTCCCATCACTATCGTGTAGTGGGTTGGCTTTTCTAAGGTCTCATCCACGTCGTTGTAGAAGTTGTTTGTGTCTTCTTCTGAATGTGATGTTGTTGGTGCATATACTTGTACTATGTTCAGTTTGTAGCGCTTTGCTATGCATTGAAAACTTTCTGCTACTCTGGGGCTGATGCTGGTAACCCTCACTATATTGTCTTTCCATTTCATATAACGAGAAAGCCTACTCCTGCTTGGCCGTTGTTCTCCGTGGAATGGTATATTAGGTGGCCGCTTTGTAAAGTAGTGAAGCATTCCTCTCTTCTTCTAACTTCTCCGATACTTATCACATCCCACACCACCTGGTTTCCCTAAGTTCATCTTCCAGTTCTTGTATCTGTTCATCACTTAGTGGTGTTCTTACGTTATAATTTGCTATCTTCAGTCTACTTACCTTCTCTCGGCGGCACTTCTTGACCCAGAGATTTTTATCACCACTGCACGTAGCCCTAGTTGACTACCGCCTTTCATAGAATCTTTCGATGCTGCTGGGGTCTGGGGGCATTAGCTTCATTGTACTTTGCAACTGGTGTTGTTGGCCTACCTTTCCACACGCTGGCCGGTGCGGGCTGGAAGGGGGGCGACGTAAGGTGAACGAAATTGCCGAAGTTTCAACACGGCGGCCGAACCAGTGCCGAACCAATGCCCGGCCGGCGCCGGGATTCGAACCCCGGTCCCTCCGGTCGACAGTCCGGCACTCTAACCACTCGGTCACTGCTCCCCATAAATTATATATATATATATATCATATTTATATTGGGCAATGCATAATTTCTGGAATTAACAATCATTTCGAGAATATAGAAAACACAATGAAGGATTAATAAAGCACATGGTGCTGGATGATCAGTTTACAGCTGGATTACAGCGAAAGTGTAAGAAATGTGGTACCTGTTCAGTTTGCTGCTCAATATAGTGCCTCACTGCCATGTAGATGAATCTCTACTAGGACAACGTCTGCACCATGCCCGACCTTTCAGTCCGCGCGCAATCAAGGTCATCTTCTGCACGTCGATCTCACAGTCCAGGACTGACGGAACATAGTCTTACTTTTTTGCTGTAGGTCTTCTTTGCATTTGATGTCAGACGCAGTATTATGAAAAAGTGTCAATTTGGTTAACTTATTCTTGCATGCATTATTAGTATAACAATTATCACCATGTCAAATGTGGCTAGAGTATTGTCGAGCTTCTTGTTTGTCACCTATGTTGGCTAACTAATATGGTTCCATGTGTTCTGACCTTTCAGCAAATACTTCTGGAGTCACTTAGAGTCATATTTGATGAGGTTTGACAATTACCTATACGAATCCTTGTGTCGGCTCAATGGAGCTTTCGACACCTTCACAGTGTCTTCACCAGCATTGTGATGTATCACTCTCGTCATGTGACGTTGTTGGTGATTGTCATATGACAGCAGTTCTAAGAATATTGGGGGGTGATTGTAGGCGGTGAATTCCCTTAACACGGTTGTCATGTGACAATCACCAACGTCACATGATTACCGAGTGTGACACACCACAACGCTGGTGAAGACACTGTGAAGGTATTGAAAGGTCCATTGAGTCAACATAACCATTCAGACAGGTAACTTTAAAACCTCATATAATATGTCCTTACCTTGTTGTTTGATTTGCTGCAGGATCATGTCAATGATGAGCACAGTTCCCGATATGACAGCTATTTGAAGTCAACCTTGATTTTCATCGCGTCTTCAATTTGACGATTTTAAGTTGCATGTAAACGGAAATTTTGTTTTGATTCATCTAGTATTCTTCTTCTTCTCTTGCTCCCCTGCGGGGTGGGGTCCACATCACTTGGTAGCTTCTTCTACTTTTTTTATCAGTTCTTTCCACCTCTCTGTCGTCCGCAATGGCCATCCATTCATGGCTGTTCACGCCAGCCCTCCCCAGATCTCGTTTTATGCTGTCGTTCCATCTCAGCATTGGTCTTCCTCTCCGTCGTCTGCCACCCTCTTCTACTTTCCACGCTCTTTTAGGCAATCTGTCTTCACCCATTCTTTGCACATGTGCCGCCCATCTCATTCTGTTTCTGGCTATTTTACTCTTTAGGTGTTTTTTCATTCCAATCTCCACTCTCAATTCCTTTACCTTACTTCTATCCTATCGCGTTACTCTACATATTCTTCTGACCCAGTTGTTTTCTGCCACCTGTAGTTTCTTCTCCTGTCTCTCTGTCAATGCCAGTGTTCCCGACCAATATATACTGTCTGGTGCAACGCAGGCTTCCAAAGCTTTTCCTTTCAGTTATTTCTTCAGTTTTCTCTCCCACACAATGCCTTCTGCACCCTCCTCTGTATTTCTTTGCTATTCTTTCCATCCTCACACACTGCATGTATCGCCCAGGTATACAAAGCTGTTCACTTGTTTAATGGTCTTTTCGTCAACAACTACATGCAGATCTACCTCCTGTTCATCTATCCACATTACTTCAGTCTTCTCCAGATTAATTCGGAGGCCGTGTTTTCTGAAGGTGTTACTCCATTATTGCAATGCTTTCTGTAGTTTCTCTAATTATCAGCCATCACTGCTAGGTTGTCTGCATACAGTATCTTCTTAAGTTCTTCCAGCTCCGATATCTTTCCACTGATCAGGTTCATCACCATAATGAAAAGCAGGGGCCTCAAGGCACTTTATTGTCTGAGTCCCACTTCCACTCCAAATTGTTCCGATGTTTCCCCTTCGACTCTCACTACCGCTGTTGTCTCCTTGTACATTTCCTCCACCATTTTGGCTTCTGCTTCTCCAACCTCCACCCATCTCATGAGTGTAAATGCGAGTTCTCTCGGTACTGTGTGAAATGCCTTTTCCAGATCTACAAAACTGAATGCTACATCCTTTTTAGATTCTCTCTTTTTCTCGATAATTTGTCTGATGGCAAACAATCCACCAGCTGTCCCTCTCCCTTCCCTAAATCCCAGCTGATTCTCTCCGATTTTGCTCTCCATTGTAAGCCTCACCCTAGCATCCAGTATCCTTTCCAGCAATTTCAGGGCTTGGCTCAGTAATGTGATGCCTCTGTATCTCCCTGGGTCATGGATGTCCCCTTTCCTATTCCATATCGGCGCATTAATTCCTCTTCGCCATTCTGCTGGTATATCTCCTGCTGTGAAGCACACATTAAATAGCCTCGTCGGCCACTTGATTCCAACTGTCTGTTTGCTTTCACCATTTCCACTGAGAATTCATCTACTCCTACAACCTTTCCGGTTTTCATCTTGTTTACTGTTTTCTCCACATCCTCTTCTGTTATTGTCCTCACCTCCAGCTCTCTCCTTACTGTATGAGGTATCTCTATATAATTTTCTCCCTCCGGATTTAGTAGATTCTTGAAACGCTCCTCCCAAACACTCAACACTTGTTTCGCTCCAGTGACCAGTGTCCCGTCGCTTCTCTTCATTGCTGATGTTAGAATGTTAGAATATTATCTTTGCTATCTCTGTCTTTATCCCTGGCAAGTTTGAAGATCAGTTTTTCCCCTCAATCTTCTTCAATCCTATCACATAATTCCTGCTGTTTTTTATATATTGCTTTAGCAACCGCCTTATTTGCAGCCTTCTTCTTCTCCCGGTACTTCTGCTTCAGCCTTGTCTTCTCCCGGTACTTCTGCTTCAGCCTTGTCTTTTCTTCATCACTCGCTTCTTCCACACACTTCAGTGCCTCCTTTTTTCTTGTTCAACTTCCTGGTTCCACCACCACTGTTCTTTCGGCTTTGTGTGGGCTTTCCTGATGTTCGGCATACATCCACGGCTGTTCTAACACAGCCTTCCTTAAGTGCTTTCCTCTCTGATTCCACATCCTCCCGTTTTCTTGGAGTAGCCTGAACTTCCTCTCTACTTCGGCTTTGTATTGGGCCATCACCCCTCCTTCACATTTCCACTATTTGATTACCTGTCTCTTCTCTGTTTGCCTTTTCCTATCCACATTTCATAAACCAATGGTTTATGTTGGTTCGTTATGTGCTCTCCTGCCAGAACTGTGCAATCCCTAACCTTGTTCAAGTGGCTGCTTCTAACAATCAGCAGATCTATCTATGTTCTGTTGTTTCCACTTCTGTATGTGATCTTGTGTGATTCCTTCTTCTGAAAGAAGGAGTTTACCACCACTAGCTGATTTCTGTTTAGCATCTCGCCCATCTGTCTCTCTCTGTTTCTCGTTCCATATCCGTACTTTTCTAAGGTTTCCTCATTGTTCTGTCTCTTTCCTACATGTGCATTTAGATCACCTGCCACAACCAACATTAGAGAGTGTCTGCAAGCATACCGATCTCGATTCCCTTCCCTATCCCTAACGCGCTGCGCGATCGGTGTCGATTGTTGGAGATACGTAACCACCAGGAGTGTCTGCATCACGGCGTTTCACGCGCCAACGTATCGTAAATTTATATGGGACAAGGCTCCTTGGTAATATAATGGAGTTATGACTAGGAATCGTGACTCGTTTGCTGTAAGTAACAAGGCAGGTATACGTTTGTAAAAGAGCTTTGTATTCAGCCAACACATATATTAGCTAATTCATATAATACATATATGTATATATATATATATATACATATATATATATATATATATACATATATATATATATATGTATATATATATATATATAAATACCTGTATATACAATGTGCAAATGATGTGAATTAGCCTATATAATTCTAATACATAATTCAACCTCAACAGCAAAGGTGGGGGAACCAACCTCACGCAGGTGTCTGAACCCACCCTATACATTATAACCATGTTTACACATTATAAGTTTAATTGTTGAAACAAAAGGAAAGCGTCACAGCGCCCCAAAATCCCTTGTACCTATTAGTCTGTCATGTTAACAACAGAAATGTGCAATGCAATTAACTAACATGCAGCAAGACTAACAGTTTATTCTTGCAAATACCATGACCCAACATGTAATTAGATGTATATTACATAGATTTGTTCAGACCTATCCTTTCAAAGTAACCTAAAATCAGGTGCAGTTGGGGCAGGTGGGTGGGAAACAAAATAATAATAATAAGATAACTTCTATTGTGCCTAAATCCTTGGAAACCAAGCTCAGAGGCGCATCAAAACAAAAGGGTTGGTCAATCTAAAAATCCATAAGTAGTTTTCCAGTTGTCAACAGATGGGTCAAGGCGCTAGGGAGCTACGGTGGATAAGCAAGGTTATAAAGATACGTTTTTAAATGACGACGGAATTTTGTAATATTTTCAACTAATCTAACACTAAGAGGGAGCATATTCCAAAGAGTTGGTGCAGCAACAGAAAAAGCCCTAGTTCCAATGTTAGTGTTGACTCTAGGAACAAAAAGTAGGTCAGAACTAGATGATCGAAGTTGGATAGGTTTTCTTACAGGAGTAAGCAGTAAATGCAAATAAGATGGTTGCTTATTGGACAGTGCCTGGTATGTAATGGTACATATTTTAAATATCATACGATATTGTACAGCAAGCCAATGCAAAACTTCAAAAGTGGTACAGAGCGAGCAAAACGAGGAGATCTTGTAACTACTCTTGCTAGACAATTTTGGACACGCTGAAGTTTTGTTATATCCTTGCTAGCTATATTATAAAGGAGAGAATTGCAATAGTTAAGTATGCTGCTAACAAGCGCTGTTGCAATAGTCTTAGCAACAGAAAATGACATATACCGGCGAATACGGCGAAGATCACGAATATGATAAAAACAGCAGCGACATGTTTGAGATATGTGTTGTCGGACAATGAAGTTACTATCAAAGATCACTCCTAGACTCCGCACCGAGGTTGCTGGCGTGATATACTGATTCAAAATACGCGTAGGAAAAAAACCATCCAGTTTACAACGCTGCATTGGAGTACCAATAATGATCAATTCAGTTTTGTTTGCATTTAATTTCAACTTGCTGCCAATCATCCAGTGGAAGATATCTTGAAGGCAATCACTAAGTTGGTTAAGGGAGCGATTTGTATCCGGGGTAGCCAACGAAATGTAGATCTGAGTATCATCAGCATAAAGATGATGATCTAAGTTATGTCTTTGTATAACAGACCTTAGTGGCGTGGTGTAAAGAGTAAAAAGCAAAGGCCCAAGAACAGAACCCTGGGGAACACCAAATAAAGCCGGCAGTGCAGCTGAAAAGCAGTTCCCAATCTTTATAGTTTTGTATCTATCAGTTAGATACGAAGAAACCAGCTTAGAGCTGTGTCAGATATGCCGTACCACTTTAATAGGCGTTCAATGAGAATGCTGTGATCAATCGTGTCAAACGCGGCAGAGAGATCTACTAAGGTAAGTGCAGTCACTTTACCATTATTAATATTCAAGTTATTGTCATTATGAACCTTTAAGAGGGCAGTCTCTGTTGAATGAAACTGCCTATATGCTGATTGTGACACATTAGTTAAGACATTTGTGCTAATGTGAGACCTTAGACGACTTGCTACAACCTTTTCTAGTATTTTGGAAATGAAACTGAGATTAGAAATAGGTCTATAACTGTTTAGGTCTTGTTTAGGCAGAGATGACTTCTTAAGAAGTGGTGTGACATAGGCGTATTTAAAATCATCAGGAAAACAGCCAGAGCAATTTTTTATAGGTCCAATTAGTGTATCGAGACATGCTTTTAGCAGTATTGTTGGAAATGGATCAAGTGCACAAGATTTATTTGGGGAGGACATAATTATTTTCCTAACTTCATCAACTGTTGCAGGTTCAAATGATACAAGTTGAGAATTTACTTGTGGAAAGTCCACTGACATTACTTATATTATGACGTGGGAAAGCAGAACGAATAATACTGATTTTATTCTTGAAGTGATTAGAGAACGAATCACATAGAGACTTAATTGACACATGATCAGGTAGCGATGGAGTAGGCCGTCTGTGTAGAATGTTATTGATGCAATTCCATAACTGACGCGGATTATCAGACTTATTTATGACCATATTTGTAAAATAATCTGACTTAGCTTTAGCCATTTGTCTGTTACAGAGGTGACATTGCTTAGATCTATCTAATGGCGAGCGTGATTTGCGCCATACACGCTCTAAATAACGACGACGCCTTTTAGATAGTATAATTTCGGAAGTCATCCATGGAGCCGGTAGCATTTATGACGCCCATTTGGATTTTATAGGTGCATGTTTGTCAAGTAATGCATTGAGTACTTGACAGTACTGTTTATATAAGTCAGATAGATGTTTTTTTTTATCTGTGATAAGGTCAGATATAAGGATATCAGCCAATAAAGCTGTAATGTCAATCCTATGAATGGCTCTGTAAGACACATTGTGTTTCGATTGTAAAGGGGCTATAGAACCGTTAATATTGGCAATGACAGTATGGTGGTCTGATAACCCATCTGAAACAGCAGGTGCTTGGATATTATTACAAGTTGAAGAGGTCAAGAGGTCAGATCTCAATGACAACAAATGGATTACCTTTTTCACTGTAAGAAATCGAACTGAGGCAGCGGACCCGTGGCCGCTGCCTTTATACCGTGAATTTATCACGTGACTAGATCCAGCAGGAATACCGTAGACAATTTAAATTTAGGACCTGCCCAATGCCCATATAAAAGTCATTTGACTTGCGTCATAATGGCATATTTATGTCCTTTTCAGCGGGATATGTGGTCCTAATCACAAGCTCAAATGGACAGGCCATAATACATCTAAATCATTTTGGAATTATGTATAAAAGTACATCACAGCGAAGATAGGATGCACGGTTTTTAACGCAGGCACCTTTTAGTTTTACGAGATTTTGATTTGTCTGTCTATATAACTATATAAGTATATTCGTAAGTACTTCACCCAAGACAACTTTTCTAACAGTTTATTTGCACAAATTTAACGGAATTTTTGTTAGAGATTTAGCATAGGATCTTACGGAAGAATTTGATCAGTTTTTGTGAAAACAACAAAAACGATTGCACGCACGATTTGTGCCCCCATCGTTATGTATTACATGCAGAGACAGGTCTTACGAAATAATGTTTCTGATGCATTAAACACAACAGCAATTAAAACGAGGCGGCTAATCAGTCAACACAGTTGTATGTACAATGCAATCATATTGTTTACTTTGATTCATCCATAATTTGAACGTACAATGGATAGGGATTGCGCTTACCGATCACCCGGCCCTGCCGGTTACGTATTTACCTATCCGCGATCGACACATAACCGTCCGCATAAACACAAAACGTGAGGACGTAGGACGCACAGCGCGGTAGGGATAGGGAAGGGAATCGAGATCGGTATGCTTGCAGACACTCTATTGTCTCCGGCTCCACATACCCAATAATTTCTTCTCTTCCAGGTTGTTTCGGAATGCATCCTTGTCTTCTTGAGTTCTCCCAGTCTGTGATGCGTAGCCCGCTAGTATGCACATCACCCCTCTCCTCCGACTAACATCCACACTGCAATTATCCTGCCTTCCCATCGTTCCACCCTGATGACTTCCTTGCTGTATTCCTCCTTCATAATCACTCCCAGTCCATTCGTTCTTCCGTCTCCCTCTGCATGCAGCATCTTAAACCCTTCTCCCAGGTCCACTGCCCGGTCCCCTCTCCACTTGGTTTCTTGTATCCCCATCACCGACAGTTGCCGCCTCTTCATTGGCTCCACCACCTCCACTCGTTTTCCCGTCATTGTTCCCACATTGAGGGTGGCAAACCGGGCTTCGCATGAGAGTCGATGCCTCTACGTCTTCGCTGATTTCTCGCTGGTGCCTGGGTCCCTGCGTGTCGGTTTCCCCGCACGCGGTAGCCAATCTCGTAATTATTAAGCGACATAGCATATAATTGAGGTCATTTATTCGAGCCACATGGCGCTGCCCACGCTGACCCATGTGGTGGGTTTATCTTCCAGTTTTCCTTCCCGTAGGTCAATGTCTTCCACGACTAGCTAGCGGTCGCAGCTGAAAGCGAGGCAAGAAACGCATGCACGTACTACAAGCTACTCACTACCCTGCGACACTAGACACATCACACAGACCTGTTATCTAGTGTATATGCTATTTAATAAGAATCAAGAGGTGTTTAATAGCACTTGACTTGGAAACATTTTATTCCCATCGATCATGGATACTTTGGTGATAATGTTACCACTATGTTGTTTAATGGAAAGGCCTATTTTCAATTACTGCACTTCTTTCAGAAACGTGTTTGGAAGTATAACTGAAACGTAATCAATAACATTGATCAGTTATCTTTGGCTGGGGTAACTGTCATATGTGTCTGGGGATTGGAACTAGACAAAGCATGAGCTAAGAAATTAACATACTTTGATGACGCTGAACACGCAAAATAGCTATGGTTAGATAATACCATTATTTTGTATCGAAAACAAATAAAATGTTTAGGAAAACGTATTAAAACATGATTAGCTTGCAATTGTATACAGGTATGGAGTTTGTATTGTTTTTATTACATCACTTCCTTAAATGGTTCTTCAATTCATAATTGTTTAGTATATATATATATATATATATGTTGTTAAATACTCGATCTGATCAACAATATATTTGACGGTTAGTCAAGGTACACCAATCTACTGTATTGATGCTGGTGTTTATAAAACATTGACCAATCGTGATATCAACGACACAAAACAACAAATAACACTCCAAAATAGTCCATACGTGACTGCTGACAACTGATGACTCTGGACACTTTGCGATGATACTGCACACGGGTTGGGCAAAACTGACTAAAAAGAACATTGTGTTTCCCTAAAACGTAATAAACATAATTTATGTGGATTCATTTTTAAAGGGATCTAGGGATGCTCGCGCGACTTTTCCGATTTTATCTGGAACTAGGCCTGTTACTTATCATTGGTAGAGATGTAATTACATATATATGTATATATGAGTGTGAATATAGAGTTTGTGGATCCGTTGACATTGAGTTGTCACACGTGTCGCATGCGCACGTAATGAAACCATATCTAGCTCAGTGACGAGTTTGTAGGTAGAACTTCTTTGTCAAAAACTCCTCAAGCACTTGCTGTGTCCGCTTTATGTACTTGCCATCTGGCAAGAAAATTTCCATTTGTCGCTACTCGGCAACATTACTGTGGTTATTTCCTAACTGTTCACGTGATCGTATATTTAAACTCTTCTGTATATGCACGTTTACACAATACTTGTTAGCATATCAGCCAGTCTGTTGGATCTTAATTTCAAAGGAATATTTTGTTGTATGTTACATAAGCAGATGTTATTGTTTCTGAAGCGTACAATAACACCAGGGTTCGATATTGGCAGACAAAACAAGCAGGATATGATTTGTTATTTGGATTTCCCTCACACAATTTAGCATGAAGGTACTGAAAATCAACTGTATTTTCCTTCTTCAACCGCTTCTTCTTATCATTAGTTACAGTAAACTACTTCCTGATAGGAAATGTATCGGGCCTGTTTCTTCAACTTTATCCATTGTAACTGCAGATGACCGACCCACGCGTTGTGTCTTGTCCTGCGAGTTGCTGCTTGTGGCAGTCGTGTTCCCTTTACTGCTACATCTCTTCAAGTGACGTCCAAATAACAGTGTCCGCTTTGTCTTGATGGGACTGGTTTACAATGCTAACAAAAGTGCTACATGCAAGGGCAGGGTGGGCCTTTCTCATTTCATGCTTTTAAGGGCTTGGTGCGTCATTTGTCAGAATAACATCGATACGGAGTTAGCAAACTAGTGTTTGGTGGTATGTTCATCGTGGAAGTTGTATCATTAAAAAAATCCTGCTCCTTCTATAAAATTGCAAGTATTGGAACATAGCTGTTTCTCCAAAGCCTATGCATGTTGTCGCAGCTTCTCCATCACCTTCCCCAAGGCAGTGACTTGTGTGAAGGTAAATGACTTCATTGTTCCTGAATGTGTTCAGTAGAAGGGGTAATAACACAAGTTGTTTAGCCGGTTCATAATCCTTGTGGCATTTGTGGATGTATTTGTATGATGTTTTTTGTCATAAATACATTTCACGTGATGATATAACTAAAGCTTATGAATACAAAATGTAAGTATTTATAGCATAAATTATGAAGGGTAAGCCTGTCCTTGAAGTTACGGCCAATAAATGCATTGGCATCGGAACGTGAATAATATTCGGGGGATGAGGCTCACAAAAAAAACTCCACCGCTTGAGGCTTACCAAAAGCCTCAAATTGCACCCCACTGAAGCTCCCAAATAATCTCCCGTTTCATCCCCTTTTGAGGTTCTTCAAAAATCACAAATTTCACCCTCCCTTGAGACTGTCCAAAACATCCAACTGTACCCCCGAGGCTCTCCAAAAACCTCCAAGTCCACCCTCCCCCTTGAATTGAAACTAACCAATTGCTCAAACTGCAGATGCATCGACACTCACCAAAACAGCAAAATGCACCCTTCCCCAAATATTGATATATACTAACCCTATATCCAGCACCCCACCAAAATTTTGGGGTTCGCCCCCTAACCTCCCCCACGTACCTTCGGTTCCAACGCCTTATAAATGGTATGTGATAGTTTTGTAATGTAACTGTAATGGCTATTTGTAACTGTAATGACTATTTGTTACAGTTATTAGTATTATTACATGCAGGAACACACATTCGCATAACTGCGTATCCCGCGTCATCACGTGTCCAGCATCATCGCCAAGTGTAATGTCTATATTTCTCCAAACATACATATTAAGTTCGCCCAAATTACATTCTATTGGTATGCCAACTTCACGTTCGTTTATGATACAATTTCATCTAAACTCAATAAACATCGGTCCATTGCTCACAAAATATGTCATCTAAGAATCGGGAAAGCTTCTGTCTGCAGAGATGACAGCCTCTGGTGAACTGACCATTTTAATTATCTGGATCAAGGTATATATATATGCACTCTAAGAGGTGTTTTTCAGTTTTAATTATGGCGATGCCGGACACACGATGACGCTGGACATGCCACCATTTCGGGTTTTTCTCCTTTGACCAAGAATTATCATGAAAATCGGTAGTGCCATCGAATGAATTATAGCAAGTAGGCATGGAAAAGTTAAAATGGTGTACTGTTTCTAGTTTTCTTTCCGTCGATGATGCTGGACAGGCACTTAAAACACCACCTAACATTTATCAACTTTAATGTTCTATATTTTCCTCATACCTAAATTTAGTCCAATGTTTTTTGTCAGGATTCCTTCGTTAACTTTTAAAGAAAAGAATACATGTTGAAAAACCCTGGAATAACAATGATAACTGAATGTAGTGGACCAATCTAAGCTGTTGACGCTAGACACGCAAACATTGGTCATTACAAAATAAATAAATAAATAAATATACATATATATAGCACCAACTCTACTTAGAAACTATTCAAGGCGCTTTACATGAAAAATAGTAATAAATCAAAAAAGTAATTAATTAAGTAAAAAATAAAATATTAACAAAATTGTATTAAAATATTAGTATTATCGTGTCATATAAACAAAAGATAATTGATAATAGCTTAATGCCAAGTCTAAAAATCACAATAGCAGTTAACATATTGATTAAAAGAGAGTGTTTAAAAATGCTCTTAAAAGTCTCAGTGTTCATTACGTGCATTGAAAACAAGTAGATCACTCCGGGATCCGGGACTGCTGGGGCTATTGGAGTTGAAATATCGATTAAAATAGAGTGTTTTTAATGCGCTTTTAAAATCTGCTTCACTGTTTTAGTTCACTTGATGTGGGTAAATCGTTCCACAGGTCCTGAGCTGCTGCCATAAAACTCGCGTCTCCGACTTTGCATCTTGTTCGCGGTCTCCCATGTTGATGATTTCCCGCTGACCGAAGGGACCTGGTGGGCACGTTGTGGCAGACAAGCTCGCCCACACTTGTTGACATCTCTGTGCACGAATACCAGGACCTTGAAACGAACGCGTTCTCGTACCGGCAGCCAATGTAGGTCTTTGAGTACTGGCGTGATGCTTGCGTATTAGGGCACTCGCACGATCATTCTGGCTGCAGAGTTTTGGACACGCTGTAATCGTACAAAGTTCTGGTGCCGTACAGGAGAGAGTTGCAGTAGTCGAGCCTTGGTGTCACTAATGCTTTGACTACTCTCTCCCTCGTCTGTCTTGGTGGGAACTTGTTGATTTGGCTGATGTGATGTAGGTGGAAGTAGCAGGATCGGATGATCGCTGATGTTTTGGCAGACATGTCCATGTGACAGTCTAAGACGGCACCGAGGTCTTTAATCTGATGCACAGCTTGGATGAGAGAACGACCAACATTGATGCTGAGATCGTTTACTAACTTCTTTGCAGACACTGGGACAATCGGAAGGAACTCGGTTTTCTGGTCGTTCAGTTTGAGATAATTAGAGGTCAGCCACTCCCGAATCTCCATGACGCAGTAATGCCGTTGGATTAAACGCAAACGCACGCAACAGGTGCAGATCATCAGCATAGTGATGAAACGTTACACCGTGCCTTCTCATGACATCGCCGACTGGTTGGACATACAGAGAGAACAGTACAGGCCCAAGGACGGATCCCTGCGGCACTCCTGTTTTAAGAATGTGATGTTCAGATGCACTCTGGTCAATTACAACAAGCTGCTTGCGGTCTTGCAGATATGACTCCATCCAGTGGAGGGCGTAACTGTGAATACCATAGCGCTTGCTGAGCCGATTGAGTAGAATAGTGTGGTCAATCGTGTCAAAAGCTGAACTCAGGTCAAGAAGCACGAGTAGAGTGCCTTCTTTGCGATCCAAGGCCATGCGGACTTCACTGCAAACTTTCAACAATGCAGTTTCTGTAGAGTGAAGCTTTTTGTACATATGTCGACTGAAACGGTTCATTCATATATTGTGAGTCAAGATGATCAGACAATCGCTGTGCTACTATCTTTTCAATAACCTTGGACAGATGAGACAGACTGCTGACAGATATGTAGTTACGTAGCACGTCACGGTCCAGAGATGGCTTCTTCAATAGTGGACGAACACGAGCCTCCTTTAAAGACGCTGGCACTGTTCCTTTTTCAAATGATTTGTTGGTAATAGCGGTAATAACTGGTACCAATTTTGAGAGGCAGTGCTGATTTTGTTTGCCTGGCAGAGGTTCCAGTTAACAGCTCTTTGTTAATCCATACACAATCTTGTGTACCTTTTATTCTATTCTATAGAATAAAAGGACTAAAACTTAGTTATTTTTGTCACATCAAAAGATATTATTCCTTAGAGAAAACAGTCGTAGAAGGCAAAGTGGAGGGAAAGAGAGGAAGAGGAAGACCAAGGAGAAGATGGGAGCAGGACATCAGCGACTGGTTGGAAGACGTCAACGTGAGAGCCGGGAGACGAACGGCAGACAGAGCAGCGTATCGTGGAATCATCCGGGCAGCTACGTCTCGCAGAGATATGCTGAACTGAAGAATATATATATATAATATTATATGAACTTGCTTTATCTTTAATTTAGGCATCGATTGTATACCTTTGTTTTGAATTTGTTTGGGTAGTTTTGATATTGCAGAGGCAAACTGGTAAGAGACGGCGTCGCTGTGCTTGTGGATTAGTCGCATATAGGTGACAGACACCTATATGCTGGCGCACTATACATTATAACAATCAATTTACTCTTGAGCGCCTCGACTGCCGACATGCCCTGACTGTGGTGGTCATATGACTTTTTGGTTGTGTATTTGCTACACCAACTATTGAGACATTGTTTTCTATGAAAGGTTGCATGATTGCACTACATGTGTTGCATTCAGGGTTACTAATATGTATTCTAGCAAAGCAGAGAATGTCTTCTAACTGATATTACAAAAAAACAAGAGTAATGGGTGAAAATATGGAAATAGAAAATGTGTTACCATTTTGCACGTTGACCTATCTCCAGTTAACTACGGAATATCAACTCCCAAGAACCAAATTTTGTGAACTCTTAAAAACACATAACTTGCAGCTTTGCCTTGGTAAAGGATATCTGAAGACGTGACAAAATCACTAAACTGCAAATATTATGATTTTACAGAATTAAACGAATCAATACACATAACTGATGGACTAATAACTGTTATCCATATCAACCTAAAAAGCTCTTTCAAAAACTATAATCTACTCAAAGCACATGTTGACTCTATAAATATAAAATGTGATGCAATTGCGATCACTGAGGCAGGGATGAATAACCAAGATAGATGTGCGAATATATTTAAAGAATTTAATTTCTACTATCATGGACCATTAAATAACAATAAAGGCGGAGCTGCTGTTTATATTAAGAAAGATGTATATGTCCACGAACCATTTGACTTAACGCTGAGTCATAACCCTAGGTTGGACAATATGTGGCTTGAAATAATAAAAAATGGCGTCAGTTTTGTGATTGGCAATATTCATGATTCATGTCAAACTAAGATATACATGGACACGTTAATGAAGAAAACATGTTACGATGTATCACTCTGCCAACAAAAATATCATCACTATGCAACTCTCGCTGATCATATGAATATATATCGACATTTAAAGTTCATGAAAAATGATATAATTTCAGGAAACCTGTTTGTAGATATATCGGACCATTTACTCCACTTTATCATTATAAAAGGTTTATCAAAAACTCATGACATCAATGACAGACCTAAACTGAGAATATTTAGTGAAAATAATATATCAAATTTCACTCGGGAACTGGAGAATATAAACTGGGACAATATTGTGACATGTAAGGACACGGATAAATGTTATGATGTGTTTGTAACCAAATACAACACAATTTTCCTAAAACATTTCTCACTTACCAGAATGTCAGTTAAACGCTTCAAGGACAAAATGTGGATGACTAAAGGCATTAGAAATAGTATTTTAACAAAAACTAGGTTGTATAAGAAATGTATCAACAGACCAAATGAATACAATAAAACAGAATACCGACAGTATAAGAATAAGCTTACAACTATCATACGACAGGCGGAGAAACCATATTACAGTAGCTACAGAAGCCACGGTACCACGAGCATTAAAGAAGTCAAAAGTAATGCCTATATTTAAGAAAGGATCATGCAACTATCGACCAATTAGTATGATGAGTGTGTTCAATAAAATCCTAGAAACGTTAATGTTGAAGAGGTTATTAGACTTTAGCGATTATTGAAATAATAGAAAATATTATAAATTCTCTTGAAAATGGCGAATTTGTTGTTGAGGTATATCTTGACCTAAGGCTTTTGACACCGTTAATCACGATGTATAGTTGTATAAGCTGGATCACTATGGAATAAGAGGTCATGTATGTAAATGGTTTAGACATTATTTAAGAGATAGACAGCAATGTGTTAGCATTAATGGCTCAGTTTCAGAATATGCTCATGTTCAAACTGGCGAGTGTTATTTCTATTATATATTAATGATATATATTGTGCTGTGGATCACGTACATATCTTTGCGTTTGTTTGCTGACGACACTAACTTGTCCATTGGTGGAATTGGTGCCAATGATAATGTGTGTACGGCTATGAAGTTAGAATCGCTTAGTGTCTGGTTCGGAAGCAATCATGCACTATCTGAACCTGAGACATGCTATACAATTTTCGGTAGACATATGGAACGTGAAGTCGTGCCATTGTTGTTGCAGGGCAAACAGGAGTTTTATAATTGGCATTAATTAAAGTTTAAATCGAATTATACTTTGTAAGGAATTCGCTTGTGAATTATCTTATATTGGTACAACATATCTAGCCTTAATTTACGGAAGTCGTTAACCTGAAGCTATTGCAATTGAATGCACTGTATAGCCTTTATATACGTAATATTATGTATGTGGCAGTACACTATATGAGGTTGATTTAATTGGCTACCAGCTCGATAAGTTATACTTCTCTGGTAGCCACCTCATCTGTGTTACATTGCTCTTGAATTGTATTGTACGTATATCAGCTGGATGAGGAAATAAATTTACTTTAATTACTTTACTTTATTGCTGGTTGTTTCGGCTTGTTTCGATAGTCATCGGCACCGTGATTGACATTTTTATTTGTTACTTGTCCCGTAACCCGCCTGGGTCATAGGAGCGCTGCATTGCTGATTGTTTCACCAGTCGACGCCAGTCTTCCCTGTTGAGTGCTAGTGTCTGAGTTTCTGCGAAGGTCTTCCCAGTCCATTCTGCAATATCGTCTGACCATCTCTTCCTCTGCCTTCCCTGTCTTCTTTCCCCTGCATTGTTCCTTGTAGTATTGTTTTTGTGAGCCCGCTTGATCGTGTTACATGACCATACCATCTCAGTTTCTTCTTTTTTTACTGTGGTCAGCAGCTAGGTCTTCGTAATGTCCCACATGTTGTGTGATGATGTTTCTGATTTCATCGTTGTTGATGTGGTCAGTGTAGGAAATACCGAGGATTATCCAGTGGCATTTCATTTCCAATGCAATAATTCTTCTTGGCAGTTCCGCTGTGAGGGTCCATGATTCGCATGCATACAGAAAGACGGAAAGGACCAGTGTACGTACTAGTTTAAGTTTGGATTTCAGTGCGATGTTCTTGTCCTCCAAAGTGGTTTCAATTTCGCCAGTGCTGCTAGTGTAATTGACATGAATGTATTATCATTATCATTGATCGAACCAGTATAATGGTGCGGTGGTCAAACACCCGTAAGCTCACCACAACTTGCGTGGTGTTAAGTCACCCGTAAGTCGTATCATCCATGCACGAGCCAATGGCGTGGTCCTAATGATCCGTAAGCTCACGACCGCTGGCGAGGTCATAAAAACACGCAAGTCATGTCATTATCCGCTTGTATCTGTAGTCAATAAAGTACATGTGCACTCGTATACTATTGTGTTTTTCTTCTTAGTGTAGCCTTTTCCATCTCGTGACCGCACACTCAACATTTAGTCATGAGTCTAGCATAGGTGCATATATTCAATCTAAATTTCGTACAATTACCGTCCCTAATTCCTTCATAACCGACATGACACCTTCGCCTATGAATACATATTCACATGCGCAAGAATACATATCCAAATATGCACACTTACCATTCATATATGTAATGTATATAAATAGGGTAATTACCTTCGTCGTTGCTTAAACGTTCTGAGACAAGTGACGGAGAAAAAGACTGCAGGAGTTGGCAATCAAACCAGTGGTATAGAGACGGAAATATGATGGATATGCCTATACAGTTTGGTGGGCGAGCTTCTTTCTTGTCGAACGTTTACCCGTGCCGACTCGAAGCGCACGGTCGTATGTCTAAGTCTGTTGAACATGCTTTTATCAATATAGAATGGCGATGTTTAATGAAGACGTCGAACGCGCGGAAAGTATCAAAGAGGCAAGGTCAGCGTACATAGCGAAATGGAAAAGTAGAGCCATAAGGAAAACGATAAGAGCATCCGATCGAAAAGCTGCATAAGTGACTCGTTTGTAGACACAAGTGTAGACAATGACTCGCACCACTCCCGATTTGAGCTTTTATCAAATGTCATGACAAATGCATCTGCTGTTGGATGCTGATTGGCTGCTGCTTCGTAGTCAATATTTTCAACCATATTGAAACCATCAATAATTTAGCAGACACAATTGTACCACAAATTGGCCTTGCTAATCAGTTTTGAAAAGGTGTTTACTTGACACCACAGTAGCTGACCAATTGGATTGTTAATCACCCATGTAAACAGGCCTTTAGGCTGAAGAATCGGAAACCAATTAGGGATTATATTTATAGTAACAATTTTGTATCACTCTCCATTGATATTCACATTAGTAATTGTCGGATTTTAAAATAAGAGTTATACTGCTTATACGATTAGTATTAACGCAGGGGCAAGATTCATTTTAAACTGGGAAACAGTACAAGATACAGTGAGGTTCACGTAAAACAAAATGAAAAGGTAAAAGTTTTGTTGGCTTTGTAAAGTGTTTGCTGTTTGCCACAATGTTTTATAACGACACAATTAACCGCAGGGATCATCACGTGGTTGTGCTATGTTTTGCTGTAAATCTCACTAATAATATTTCTGAAATAACAGTTTCCAACGTCTGCACTGTATATATGCATGCATTTTTGTAAATACATGCATGTCTGTGTTTATGTACATAATGATGTATATATATGCATATATTATGGGTTGTGTAAATGAAAAAGCTATGTGCGTGTATGTGTGTGTGCGTGTGCGTGTGCTTGTGCGTGTGCGTGTGCGTGTGCGTGTGCGTGTGCGTGTGCGTGTGCGTGTGTGTACTGTCTATATAATGGTAACGCAAGAATTGTTCTTTATTAAAATATCAGAATAGATGTAATCAAACATAAAAACATATAAACTAATTAATCAAAGCAGATTGATTGTTTATGTGGCGATACAAGAATAATTTCAATATACCTTTGAATGATTTTTTGTAATATTAAGGTTAATTTGAAGAATCCAGGTGTATTTTACCAAAAACAAAAAGTTAGTTGAATCAGCAATTTCTTCCCAAGAATAAAGCTAATCTAATGACGGTGTCCAAATTATTTAATATCCACAATGCGGCAATCAAAACAGAATCGAGAAGGAGCTCATTATTCAAAATCCTGGAGTGTATGTTTATTCTGTTAATTCAGTGAGCTCTTCTTGAAACAGGCCTTGGAAGATCAGCATGACATTAGTCAAGATACAGGATACAGTAGCCCCCCCCCCCTCTTATCAGGCCAACCCTCAGCAAATATAAAGTGGCCTTATAAGGCGGGTGGCCTGTGGTGAGGGGCAACCATCGATGAATGTAGCATGTGAAAGGAAAACATGTGGACAGTGAACATCATTTAAATGGAAAACAACAGTTGATTTGTCATAGACAATGTAATTTGTAACACAAGTACAAAAGCCAACTCAGCACGACGAGTGTGTATGGGAGGCCTACTTAATTTGTAGCATTTTGGGTGTGGCTGACACACAGGGACTATACATACGTTGAATTGTAAATAATTTAAATATTGTTTTTATTTTCGCAACCCATGATATTGTTGCATCAACCATCAATGTGTTTGCCATCTCCTTCGCACCTGTGGGGTTGTTTTACAGCAAAACAAAATATGCCACAAGCTACTAATTCTTATTTTTGTGGCGTTGTTTGAATGTTGACCATCAGAGTGACATAAAAGGATGATTAATATTGTGTAATGTTATTTAAGTTCCTGTTATTCCAAGACATTTAACTTTGTAAATGAAATGTCCAGTGAATGAACAAAGTTTTTACAGAGGATATACGTTCACAAATAATGCTACATATATGTGTGCATGAATATTCTTTATAAGGGGTGTGTATATTTCTTTAGAATTGTTAATACACAGAATAAATGATGATGATTGAATTTTTATTTGTGAAGGAATAAATTACTCTTATTTAAATAAAATAGTTGTCCTTGTTTGTTATTATGCATGTACACAAGTATGCGTGCAAGTATGCGTCATGCATGCACAAAGCATTACCAACTGAACCAAATTGTAAAAGTAGACTCAATATTTTAAATTAAACTGTGCAGGTGAACTTGTGAATTATCAAGCCTATGGAGCATGATTTCTCAGAACTGCTTTTGTGTAAGTACCAATTAAGTTATATAACTTTGCACACACGTGTGTTTAATGTTGCAGCATGTTATATTGTTCTCCTCATGTTTCCCTGTCTGTCAGGGGTGAGGCTGTGCTCGATTCTGATCCTTAATTTCTTATTTATTTTCCCTCACTGATCTTGCACTGTTATTTCCACCAACTATCTCCATTCCCCTCTATCTTTCTTGCTCCTATTCTCCCTCTCCCATACGTTCCAAATATCTCTTTACACAACCCTCCCATTGCAGTCTAGGTCGTCCTCGTCTCCATCATAATGATTGGTGTAATTGAAAACTTGACTCATCAAGAACCACCAAATGCACCCTCATTGTTGCTCAACAAAATCATTAACTATACCCTCGTTGATGCTCAACAAAACCGCTAACTGCACCCTCATTGATTCTCAGCAAAAACCTCCAACTGCAACCTCATTGATGCTCAACAAAACCTCCAACTGCACCCTCACTGATGCTCAACAAAACCTTCAACTACACTCTCATTGATGCTCAACAAACTTCCAACTGCATCCTTATTAATGCTCAACAAAATTGTAGCCAATTAACTACTTCAAAAACATCGTTGTGGTGCCTTGGACTTCAATCCCATAATGTCAATAAACTTGCTCCCCTTCCATGCCACCTGTTATATTGGGTCTATGATTGGCTGATATAATTATAACATTATTAACAGGCATTTTAGAACAATGTTGCAAGTGGGTCACCTGCACTTCCCAGGCACTGGAAGGTAAACTTTCTGAGCAATCCAATATTGGATTGCTCAGAAAGTTGTACTTTTACTAAATATATCAAACAAAGTGTGTTTCAATGCATTTAGCAATGTGACACTATGGCCACATTGGGCAGTCAAAAGTCATATATATATATATATATATATATATAAATAAAGAGGTCATTAAAACCTGTATATATTAATTTAATAAATAATAAAAATCACAGCCACGTGTATTTAATGCATTGAATATAAATATACATTCTATTTGAGTAATTCCTACTTTTAGTGTTGCTTATCAGAAACGCATTTATTGTAAATAAAACGTTAATTTTACTAAAGATTGTTTTGCATTTTAATAAATGTTTAAAAACAACATATGCAACACCCTTAATGTAAAAGGTGTTTAATGAAATGTAGTTATGTCCACTACTTGTACAGCATTAAAGCATTATAAATAATATCGGTAGTATACAAATATTTAGATGTATGTAGTAGTCTGGGTATACTATAATTTACATCACATTTTTGTTAGTTATTAATGTCTACCTCTGCTGCACCCTTATTCATACTCAACAAAAACCTCCAAATGCAACTCCTCGATCCCCCGAGGCCCACCAAAAGCTTCTCACTGTGTCCCCCTTGAGATTCACAGAAACCTCAAATTGCATCTCCTAGAGGCTCACAAAAAACCTGTACTACACCCCCATTAATTGATACCAAAACCATAGAACTGCTCCAATAAGCCTTAATTGCCACCATTCATACGACTAAAAATGTAAAATAAACTTTTGCGGCACTTATTTTTAAATGCTGATGACAAACTGGGATTTGTTATGAGTCCTTATGATTATACAGTGTACATGGCAATTATGATAATTGGTGTTCCTTAAAATAAATAATGACACTTCAGTAAATAATTTTTTCTGTCAGGTTTTCTTCATCATTTCGGCACTTGTGTAGAATCCGGATCCACGTCGATTTCGCCTTTATAACTTGAGTTTTGCCTATCTTTGATACCTCAGTGCGTTAGTTCCATTATTCAACATTATCCCAGGCATATTTACGTTCAAGAATATTGCGTGTTAGCGCACTTTTGAGGCATAAATATCGCCCAGGTTTGCATCAACATACGCCGATATACTGCTCATTTTACGAGCGCCATGCGACAACGCACGACCGCAGCGGTGCAGACTAGCGCAAACCGGGTCACTATTTTGGCTTCAAAGGTGCGCTAAGACACAACATTTTCGTAATTAATATAAATATGCCTGGGGTAATATTGAATGGTGGAACTAACGCAATGATGTATCAAAGCCAAAACTCAAGTTATAACAGCGAAATCGAGGTAAGTCCGGATTCTACACAAGTGATGATTTCTAAGTCACTGTAAAATACACAATATTCTTGTATAACAGTGATCGTATTTTTGTTTAACCAGCATACGACCCGCCTTTGATGGTAAATGCATGCATCATAGCCATGGCCACCTGCTTTTGTTTACATGGTGACGAACTAGCAATTAAAGCTAAAAATAGAAGCTGACCACGTTAAGTCAACGCATGCGCATTATCGAATCCGCCATTTTGTTCTCCTTTATCTGCAGGTGGTCAACCCGTAGTTGGGTTTTGTTGATGCCCGGCTTATTCTAAGTTACGCAAAATTGGTGAGTTAAATACCTACATTACGTGTTTGTAATGTTTCTTTTGTTAGTATCGAACCGTAGGGTGGCGTTATAACACATATTAACACGTTTCGTTGCTCTGGTATTTTGGAATTTCCCAGTCATTTCGTTTGAGGCGTAGTCATCGGTATACCGGAAGTGATAATTGGGGCGTTGAACCTAACATTTTCTTAAATGTTTCCGTTCCGATACTGTTTGTTTATCTTTAATACAGCATTCTGTTAATTTATTGATCTATCTTCTGCACACGTAAGTAAACCGTCGAATTTAAAACCTTACCCGGGGCCGAAACCTGTAATAAAACTTCCTCTTCAAGCCGGCCAAGGCGCACCTGTCAAATTGCTTGTCAATCGCACTGTCGTTGACACTGACAGTGTCGGTCATTAGTGATTAGACAAGTTATTATCGAATAATAGTTGTATTATTGTCCATTAGGCATTAACAGTAACACTTTTTATTATATGATCTGTTCTACTAGCTTGCAATTTAGGTTTGATCAGTCAAGCGTTATAATTAGATAACAATAGTTGTACTTGTTGACTTGTCCGTACTAGTTCTAGACGTTTTAGTTCTAGTTGCTCATGCTAGATCCTATCAGTCACGTATGACGGAAACTTTGAGTGGCATTCCTAAGTGTGCACACTCAGTTCTTACATCCTCGTGCGCCAGGGGTCACTGCTGCTGATTACATCAGTGCCAGCCAGCAGTATCCCCTTGCTGACCGCTTTGCGAAACTCTGAATTTAAGCTCAGCCTATGAAATCGCTCACTAAATCAGTGGTTGTCGGCAGATCAGGTGGTTATAATAAAACTAATTTCAACCAACCGTGGCTCGTCTTACATGCAATGTTTAGGAAGTAGAAGCAGTTATTCGAATACACAACAGCGTTCGAAATAGCACTTGTCCGTTTGTCCGGGACAATTGACTCTACATGGTTATCCGGTGGACAAGTGAACATTTACCGTAACTAGTGATGCGTGCAACATTACAAACTTTTTATTTGAGGAAATTCAAACGTAAATGTTAGTGTGTCGGCGACTTGTTGTTCAGCCGCCAGTGTGTTATACGCATCAGCGTTCGACCAAGTTTAGTGCCTATGTTAACAGGGTCATCCGCTGAACGCACCGACCTAGCTCTGTCATACGAGTAGGACAGACTCCGCATCAGCCACCGTTGATTGAGCCTGTATTTCACTAAATCGTCAGTGTCATGTGTATAGTTTGTAGTGGAAACATAACTACAAAAGTCAGAACCGCTGGCGATTTATAATTAAAGTGTACATGTCTACGTGGTGTTTTTTCCCTTTAATGCATTGTTTTTTTCATTCCAACTAAATTAATGTTGTCTCTGTTTGTAGAGCTGCTGTAGACATCACGATGCAGACTATAAAGTGTGTCGTTGTGGGTGACGGGGCTGTTGGTAAAACATGCCTTCTAATTTCATACACAACAAACAAATTTCCATCAGAATATGTGCCAACGGTAAGTACTTTCTGCTTTCCTGTTTCATGAAAGTTCCGTCTTGTCCTGTCTTAATGGAAGACACCTTGTGTAATTGTGACGGAAGAGTCGGGTGAATTTCCTGCATGATTAATTAAGGACAACAGCCAAGCAAACTGAGGGCCAAACATGTTGGAGGGCGTTAACCATGCGGGTGGTCACTGGGACGAATTCGACCTGCGCGTTAAATGCAAAACTGGTCCCGGCAAAATTTCCGCCCGATTCACTCTTTTACAAAAAATTCTTTCTGTCACTAGCAACTGACAGGGGAACGCTAGGTATCTTTGGAAAGCTGAATGATTCTTCTTCCTGTGGTATTTTTATGAATGAGCATGCTGCAAAAAAAGGCCCGGACGAGTAATTTCAGTGACCAGACCAGTCTTACATCACACCCTGATGAAACTAGTCATTTCTTCTGATGACTGCAATTAGATATACGAAACCATATGTATGTGTTTCTGTTAATGACACATTTCGTTGAACATTTAATTGAATTGAGAAACAGCTAGTTTTCTTTATGAAATAAAGCCACTTTTACTACGTGCCATAACTGTCTCATATACATGATACAACAGTATGATTGATGATACCAGGCACATTTATTTTTAAGGACTAGTACAACAATATAAGGACTAATTGTTTCTGAGTCAGCTAGTCCAACGGACTACCTGTCAGCTAAAGCCATCGTGCACCCTGAATGAGTTATCATGTCACTCAGACGTTCATAAAGTATAGTCTAAATTTTACATGGGTCTACCTAAAAAATCATAAAAAACTAAGTATATTTGGTTATTTTTTCTGTACTCGGTAAATTATATATATGGCTACATTTCTCTAATTGGACATAGACACATACAACCACTCAGTAATTAGCCAGTTGTAGATTTGTTGCATTTATTTTGGATAAACTTGAAACAATTATATCTTCATGTTATTTTATGTTATGCAAATATTATCACTGCATAGCAATAATGGGTCTTTTTGCCAACAAAATGATAGCTGAATAGTATTTCTGCGGTAAGTATTAGTAAGGTTGTGGTTTTTTAAAAGTATCCTACAAGTAACTTCAAATTGTGTACACCGTGGAAGTTTACTGTTGGTCACCTTTAGGGTTAATGATGTAAACTCTGCATCTAAGTATGTATTCCAAATCTTGCGTTGATAACTAGCAAAACACTGTCAACAAAATGCACCGTAAACGATTCTACGTTCAACTCCAATAAAAAGTAATTGAAAGTCGGTTATAATGGGAAATTAGGGTGCATAGCCATATTTGGAACATACCCAGTGAAATTAATAGACCTAACACTAAACCGAAGGAGTCCAATAAACATATTTATTTCATTGCCACTGCCTTGGCACAGCACCTCGCTCCATCACTGCACTTGTCAACAAGTGACTCGTAGGTCTTTTAAAAATATTGAATGTGCGGATATATAAATTGATTGTACCACAAAAATTTTGACAGCACTGAATAATTTGACTTTCAGCACTTATGTCGGTGTAAATGCTCAATTGTGTTTACAAATGGTCTCTGTTATTATCACCTGTGTTACTTGCTGCATTTAATTGACAACTGTGGTCTGATATTACATTATTACCTGTGTTTCTTGCGGCAGGTGTTTGACAACTATGCGGTGACAGTGATGATTGGTGGTGAGCCATACACCCTTGGCTTGTTTGACACTGCTGGTCAGGAGGATTACGACCGGTTGCGGCCACTCAGCTACCCACAGACGGATGTTTTCCTTGTCTGTTTCTCCGTTGTCTCACCATCATCATTTGAGAATGTTAAAGAAAAGGTAACATCAATCGTGTCATTCTTTGAAGTGCCAAACCGTTGAGATTGTAGTTGTCTGAATTTCGAAGCATTGTAAACTACAATTTGTTAATTATGCATTAAAAATGCTGGAATGCTGCAAACTTTTTTGCTGCATGTGCCCAAAAGACGTATACAAAAACACGTCTGAGAAATATGAGGAAATATAGGGGCACTTGTGTAGAATCCAGGCCCACCACGATTTTGCAGTTGTTAACTAAAATTTTGCCTAAATTTGACACATCGGTGTGATAATTGAATCATCCCAGGTATATTTACGCTATAAAAATATTGCGTCTTAGGCCTCAACGTATTTTGAAGCCCAAACTCCGGTTTGCTCCATTCTGTGCTCGAACACAGACAAGGGCCGTGTGGAATCAAACAAAACAGATGAATGGAGTTATTTAAATCACATCTTACATTGATGACTGGACACTGAGAACAGTCTAATCAATACCCTTGTGTCTTGCCTACCCCTTGCCTGTCGTTGACATTGCTTATAAGCTTTAGTCAAGCACTGTCAACAGCGTTTGTTGCCGCCGACACCATATCGCCCATTGTCAACTTTCAACAAAGTGCAATCCTTTCATATCTATACAAAATAATATCCATTCATACATGTACACTATATGCACGTTTTTAAATATGTGCGTTTGTAAAAATTACAATTGGAGTACATTATAAATAAAAAATAAACTTTTTTAAAAGCATGTTTTTCAGTCATGCCTCCTTCACCAAGGCTCGTAAATAGTACATTCATTACAAATGCCCCGGTCACCTTGGGTCATAAACTTTGGAAAAAAAGACAATGCTCTATGTCTATATATGTTCCAGTTTGACATAATAACTGTACTGTGTAATATAATTTAATTGGGTGATTTTCCCACAACTTATAATCTGATTTCCCCTGAAAAGACTGCATCGATGCAATCTGTACCTCAGACGGAGTGATTCCATACATCTGTTCATTGGTGTATAAATTAATTTTTTAATGTTTAATCAGCATAGTTCTTTGTATATTTTTAGTTGATGCTCTCTCATATGTGAATCGTTGTCACTCAATGTCACATACTGCTGCATCGTAATTCTCAGTTAGAATCTCCCTATCCTTGGAGCAGTAGACTAGCAGCATGACCAGTCCACGAAAAATGGGGCACAACTACCCAGAATGTATCTACTTTTGTAATGTTACAGATTTTGAGAAGAAAAAAAACTACATTTCTGAGCACTTTGATATTGATGTTTTTATATTTTGTATCAAGAAATATGTTGCATAGGCAGTCCTGAATATAATTCAAAACTAGTTAAATAATCATTACATGCCTAATATTAAAGAAATGTGATGTTCACATTTACCAGGTCATTTAAGCGATCATACTATCATGCACATTAATTAATAAAATGTTAATCAACTGATTTGGGGCACATCAAATTAATTTCGAAAAGGCATATAGTTCTATCTCTGATGTGCCTGAAGGGCACATGTATGTATTTTTTTAGAGCGATCCATGATATAGAATTCAAAGATTCATTGGTTATTTTGTTGTAATGTTTTTGCTGTGGAAACAATATATCTACAGCATCACACAAATGTTTTGACAATCCCCAAATTATTATATGAATGTGCTTAAGACCTTAGATAAGGTTGACAACTGTGTGAAGTGCTTCATGATGTTTTCTTTCTGCGGCCAATCATCTATCAACAGACGAATGTTTCCTTGTTTGTGTCTCCGTACTCTCACATATATCATTTATGGAAGCACCAACACAAGTCATGAATAGTTATGAAAGAAGGCCAAATGAATGACGTTTATTAAGAGATTAAGTTAGAGAGAGATGTGGGCTCTACATGGCCAGGCCTGTGACTGAGCCCATACTAGTCTCCTGTCCCTCAGGTTGACAGAGCCCACATTTCGGCATATGAGAATGTTAAAGAACAGGTAACATCAGTTGTGTCGTGTAATTCTTTGACGTGCCAAACCTTTGAGTATGTAGTTGTCTGAATTTTGAAGCATGGAAACACCTTCATTGTAAACTACAATTTGTTAATTATGCATTAAAATATATTATATCTAATTATTATTTTGTTTTGTTGTAAAGTTTGCTGTGGAATATTCTATTATTCTATACAGCATCATACAATGTTTTGATAGACCCCTAATTGTCGTATGAAAGTGCTTAAGACCTTAGATAAAGTTGACAACTGTGTGAAGTCCTTCACATTAAAACAAAACGCACGTAATTTACCTAATAATGCATTGCTGACAATTTTCGATAAATTAACTTGCTTTCCAAAAGTCTGTCCATACACAAATCAAATTTGTTTTCTGCTTGTAAATGTTTGAACGTCTTGAAAAATTGCATAATCATATTGAAGTAAAGAAAAAGTAAAATGTTTTGACACAAACTTGTACACAAAATTGTAAACTAATGACGTTTTCTTCATCATGTTTAAGGAAAATTGTCTGAAACATGGAACAGCATGCCTCTCACTCTTACGCATGAATATGCACATGTGTGAAGCCTATGTTCAGTAGGTGTCATATGACTGTTAATGCATAAAGCTGATCCTTCATTGTAGTGGGTGCCTGAGATCACACATCACTGTCAGAAGACACCATTCCTGCTTGTTGGGACACAGGTAGATCTGCGTGATGACCCAGCAACGTTGGAGAAGCTTTCCAAGAACCGACAGAAGCCTATCTCACTTGAGGCGGGTGAAAAACTGGCAAAGGAACTTCGAGCTGTGAAATTTGTGGAGTGCTCTGCTCTCACGCAGGTGAGTTTTCATTAAACAAGAGGTGTTTTCTCTATGTTTCTGCAGCTACAGAGCAGCATCGAGCTTGCCATCACCATTAAGTTAATATAAACCTGCTTTGACAATTCACATGTTTGGTAGTTTAATTTTTGCAACAAATCAAACCTATCTTACTACAAGTCTACAAGATACTAGCTTGTTTGTATAAGTGTTTTATTTGGTTTCGATGAAATCATCAGACAAACTACGAAATAGGTTACAAACACTGCAAGCAATTAAAAGTGATTCTACTGTATAAAATTACACTATTCATTCTTTTGCGAATACCCCATTCTAATGACCGAAATAAATTCTTTCATTTCAACAAAACTAAGTATTTTTTATTAAACAGACTGGTCTACAGATTTGAAGATCAACAAACGTGATTTGCGATGGGCTAAATGACCTGCATAGGGAGTTTTTACCATTTCATACTTTCAGTTTCACTGTCATAATTTGCTTGTACAAAGCTGTGTTGTTTCTGCTCTGCACAGAGAGGCCTGAAGAACGTGTTTGACGAAGCGATCCTGGCTGCCCTTGAGCCACCAGAGCCTCAGAAGAAGAGGAAGTGTGTCATCCTGTAGATCAGTGTCATCGATAGCTGTCTTCAACCTTTCAAGATTGTGTCACGGGCTGCCTCCGGTGGCTATTTCGCTGTGGGTTCAGTGTGACCCACTTAAGGGCTTCCTACAGTAATTGGCACATCAGCAGTGTGCAACATGCATGCAGTAAGAAAAACGAGACGTCATTTCAGTGTAGGAAGCCACAGCTAACCAGGCGATGACACATACACACAGCATCTAAGTGGAATCATTTAGACAACCCATGAAAAACTGTCGTTCAGAAATGATTTAGAACGACTAATAACGGCAGTTGGAATCTGCTCGTCGGCTGTGTTTCTTGTAACGTAAATTGTTTCAGATGCTAAGTGTTGACGTGTAATAACAATGTGAATGGAGGTTTGGATTAAGTAGGTCTTCCGGCATGCGAAGCGTGGCAGGTTTTGTTTAATGAAGCACAGGTAACCCCGTTGGTTGTTATAACAAACGTAACGTGTATAATTTCTGTCACATTTCATGTACGTCAAAAGTAGCACCTTCAGCTGTGATTAACCTTATGAAAACCATAGATGACAAAGTTGGATTATTCAGATTCGATTGGAGAAGGAAACATCCTATAAGAATATGCGAGAACAATATGGTGTCATGCCGAAAGTCTGCATACAAGTAGAACATTTTTGGCAGAAGGTATAATTTTGGTAGTCGTATCTTTGCAGCAGGCAATAGGTTGATTGTATTGCTGAAATGGGCAGTTGGGACTACCTGGCACCAGGAATAATTTGGTGCAATTCCTGTGCGACATTTAGAAGTGTTGGTGAGTGTATTAAAATGCTACCGCAACACCCAAGATGTTACATGCTAGTATATTTTGTTTTAGGCATAACTTGTGAAATATGTAGTGTACAGTTAATAATTATTCTAGCTAGATTTTGCTGTCATCTCTGTTTTTCTATATAGTGGTGTCCAAAGTAAATAATTAAAACCATAAATATCAGTATTCTTATGTTGTCTTTGTTGATTATCTGTTCGTGCTTTGATGTATGCTTTGAAAGTTGAAACTTTATTTTGATCTATTTATGCATCATTTCGTTTAGTTACAGTTTTCTTATCGACACGTTTATTGGCATAATTATAAAGCATAATCACTAAACACAACTTGGTTTGTTATACAGATGGTTTCAGTTGACAGAATCGTGGATAAGTCGAAATTAGTAGGATAAAAACAGCTGCCTTAAGATGTGCCAAATGATAACACAATCACATCCATTGGTTAGTACAATTAGACACATTACAACATGGAAATATTGACTAGGCAAGGTATTGGATGCAAATTTGTCCTTTCAACTTTTAAAAAGAAATTCTGCTGCTTAACGGAAACAAATTGTGTTGGTCTGCAGGGACTCTGTTAAGCGAGTCTGCTGTATCTACTTGCTTGTTTGTGTATATTTTTTTAGCTGGTGTATAAAAGAGTACAGCAAACCTTGGATATAATAAATTTGTTATAAAGATTCCTCGCTTGTAATGAATAACTGAATTGGACTCGATTTTTTTAATTTAATTACAGAATCCATCAGATGTAATGAATCGATGATGTAAAATAAAAATGCATGTTTGAACCCATTTTATCACATGACCACCCTTATTATGTATCTTCAATTCCTGAATGTGGAAAACGGGCTATTAGCAGTAGGATTTTTAAATATTTCTGAGGTAGGTGTCATACACCTATTGTTTTCCCAAACATGTCACAAAATACCCGTGGCATTCCCCAATGTGCATGCATAAAAATTAAGATATTTTTCAAAACGGATTGATTGGCGAGCAGGAAAGAACTTTTAAGTGCCAATTGTTCTCTCTTAACAAATGAACCGACTCTTGTGATCGTCTGGGCATCCAGCTGTCATTTTCATTTTATATTTACTACGAAATACAGTATGTTTCTCCTTGTAGTCTTAGATCAAACTCTTGATTGCAATTTGTAAGCTTTGGAGTCTATTTCTGTTAGTTTGACCAAATTGGTGGTCAGTTTCAGACTTGTGTATAATGAATAAATCGGCTGACCCCGAATAATTCATTATTTCCTAGGTTTACTAAATATTGAACACACTGTGCTGCATGATAATCACAGAAACTAGAAGAGGTTAAAGTACTGCAATGAATGCAAACATAGAATACATTTGGGAATTAGGTTGTGTAATTAGTGTATTTAAACACCTAGGTTCTACCTCATGATTCCCTTGTACTGGGGTGAAGTCTAGCTACTGTTAAGCTTTTTCTGTGGTTGTTCTCCTTTGTTCTCAATCAGCAGCCCCCAAACTTCACCTTTTGTGTTCCTCAGACTTTCTCAAATCCATCTTTACTTAGTCCTTCCATCTTGTCTGTGATCTTTTCCTGTGGCCATGATGTTCCTTTGTCTGCTCTTTTTGGCTGTCTGCCCATCTCCAGATTCTTATCAAGTGACCTGCCTATATCATCAGGCTGCAGAACTGCAGCCCAATCTTTTCCCTTGCACCATTCGATTTCGTTATGCTCCGTAATTCTCCGGAACCAGTTACTCTTGCAAACTTGCAGCTTTAAAGACCTAGTCATAAAAACATTTGTATTACAGTATTTTAAACTTGTGGCATCACCTAGGGAATGCCTGACCACTCAATTTGTCTACAGAAAATAAAGTAAATAACTCTTAATTAACTTTGTATGTGTTTTAATGCATCACCAGTTGGTCAGAGGCCAGTGGTTCGAGGAAGCAAACGTATGTAGAAATTGGGAGATGCTCTTACAGAGTCCAAGTTAGCATATTAATAGAGATGTGATATGTCTCTATGAAGGTGTATCAGAAGGTGAGTGGAAGACGGGCAGAATAAAGCCAACACAGACTAAAAAGAGAACATTTAATATATAGTTTCTCGACTGAATATTTTTGTGAGCAAACATTTGTACATCACTTCCTACAATAAAACATTGAAGGCCTATAACAGGAAATAATTGGGTGTGTAAATGACAGCCATTGATATGAAATAGCAAAATATTAGAAAAGTTGGTACTCGCATTGGTGCAATAATTTCACGGGTTGGAGTCGACGTAGATTTATGTTTCACGCGTTGGAGTCAACTTAGATTTGTATGTTTCATATTATCATTCAAAATTGTACATTAATTAAATGGGTATACTGACAAATTCTGTAATATTCATAGAATACATTGTAGAATTGGAATATAAGAAAGACAATATTTCTAAATTAGTATGCATATAATATATACATAAATGTAATTGTATAATTATATAACTGAGGAATGTGTGAAAGCGGAGCCATGTGTAGTCAGCCATTTGTTCCCCATGTTAAAATACAGTAGCACAACAAGGTATAGGCCTACAGGAAAAATATTAAACAAATTGGCCCCACTAAATATGCCTCTGGCCCTAGATTACCTTACACTCTGCATTGTGTACAAATGTTATGCTGACTACGAGGAACTGCAGAAAACATTTTGAGTTATACAATATATATACATATTATTTAAGCTGAAGGGACGTTGTTCTTTCGTTATTATTGTAACATCATGTTATACAGTACAAACTATATCTATCATAACATCATGTTATACAATATAAACTATATCTATTGTAACATCATGTTATACAGTATAAACTATATCTATCGTAACATCATGTTATACAGTATAAACTATATCTATCGTAACATCATGTTATACAATATAAACTATATCTATCATAACATCATGCTATACAGTATAAACTATATCTATTGTAACATCATGTTATACAGTATAAACTATATATATTGTAACATCATGTTATACAGTATAAACTATATCTATTGTAACATCATGTTATACAGTATAAACTATATCTATTGTAACATCATGTTATACAGTATAGACTATATCTATTGTAACATCATGTTATACAGTATAAACTATATCTATCATAACATCATGTTATACAATATAAACTATATCTATTGTAACATCATGTTATACAGTATAAACTATATCTATCGTAACATCATGTTATACAATATAAACTATATCTATCATAACATCATGCTATACAGTATAAACTATATCTATTGTAACATCATGTTATACAGTATAAACTATATATATTGTAACATCATGTTATACAGTATAAACTATATCTATTGTAACATCATGTTATACAGTATAGACTATATCTATTGTAACATCATGTTATACAGTATAAACTATATCTATTGTAACATCATGTTATACAGTATAAACTATATCATAACATCATGTTATACAGTATAAACTATATCTATTGTAACATCATGTTATACAGTATAAACTGTATCATAACATCATGTTATACAGTATAAACTATATCTATCGTAACATCATGTTATACAGTATAAACTATATCTATTGTAACATCATGTTATACAGTATAAACTATATCTATCGTAACATCATGTTATACAGTATAAACTATATATATTGTAACATCATGTTATACAGTATAAACTATATATATTGTAACATCATGTTATACAGTATAAACTATATCTATTGTAACATCATGTTATACAGTATAGACTATATCTATTGTAACATCATGTTATACAGTATAAACTATATCTATTGTAACATCATGTTATACAGTATAAACTATATCATAACATCATGTTATACAGTATAAACTATATCTATCGTAACATCATGTTATACAGTATAAACTATATCTATTGTAACATCATGTTATACAGTATAAACTATATCTATCGTAACATCATGTTATACAGTATAAACTATATCTATTGTAACATCATGTTATACAGTATAAACTATATCTATCGTAACATCATGTTATACAGTATAAACTATATCTATTGTAACATCATGTTATACAGTATAAACTATATCTATCATAACATCATGTTATACAGTATAAACTATATCGTAACATCATGTTATACAGTATAAACTATATCTATTGTAACATCATGTTATACAGTATAAACTATATCTATCATAACATCATGTTATACAGTATAAACTATATCTATCGTAACATCATGTTATACAATATAAACTATATCTATCGTAACATCATGTTATACAATATAAACTATATCTATCGTAACATCATGTTATACAGTATAAACTATATCTATCGTAACATCATGTTATACTGTATAAACTATATCTATTGTAACATCATGTTATACAGTATAAACTATATCTATCATAACATCATGTTATACAGTATAAACTATATCTATTGTAACATCATGTTATACAGTATAAACTATATCTATCGTAACATCATGTTATACAGTATAAACTATATCTATTGTAACATCCTGTTATACAGTATAAACTATATCTATCGTAACATCATGTTATACAGTATAAACTACATCTACTGTAACATACTGAACATTCAAATGTTATACAGTATAAACTATATCTATTGTAACATACTGACCACCCAAATGTTATACAGTATAAACTATATCTATTGTAACACACCGACCACCCAAATGTTATACAGTATAAACTATATCTATTGTAACATACTGACCAACCAAATGTTATACAGTATAAATTATATCTATTGTAGCATACCAACTACCCAAATGTGTTTTAAAGAACCATCATGTTTTGGTTGAAATTTGTGTTTTGAGAGGAAACAGTTTGTTTATACAACAGTGCAGCACTTATGAAGGCGTGGCCTCGAGTCCCGATTACTAGCGAGATGGCTATGTGCATCACGTAACACGTCAGTACATGTGTCACCTCTGTTGAGTCTCTATTTGCGGAGATGAGTGACAGCTATGCGACATCGAACTGTTGAATTCAAAAGCTGTTTCTGTTTCGTTAAACATATTTGGGCGGTAGACATGTTAGAATATGTTTATAATATAACACAATAAAAACGATGGGACAAACTCCCTTTTGTATTTATTATTATTATATTATAATTATGTATATGATATACCGTATATATAATTATATTTATATAAATAAACGTATGGCTGTACATGTATATATATATAATATAATGGTACATAAAATATATTTGAGTAATAAACATCTTCATGCAACCTTGTCTATAAAATCACACTCTGTAAACATTGAAGCTACAAAGTGCATTGTTTTCAAACATCAGGTTATGTGGACTTCAATTTTCCCAATAGCATAACTAAGCAGCTTTGCTGTTCATTTCCACCGCTTCCATTTGCCACGTAGATGGAAGACATGTTTGGTGGTCAAGACACTCAGCTGTGTCTAAGGGAAGTAGAAGCCAGTAACAGTGGCTTGGCCAATGCAGTAACGTGATCACTGTCGCGGTGGTGGCGGAAGTGGACTGGCCTCAGTCTTCATCACTTCAATGTTCTCATAGATCTCCTCGGGCAGTCTGCAAGAACAACAATCTCAGAGATGTTAACACTTGATTACATGTTTGATATAAACGTGATTTTTTTCATTCATGTACCAGTTAGACAAAATTGCACTGCAATCAGCAATGTTGGACTCTCTCTGGAATGCTCCTTGCAAATTATAAGAAAATATTTAATGTTCTTCAACAGTTACTTTTAGATTAAGTTGTTGTATATTATACATATCGATAAGCATTGAAATCAAAGAAAGAAGGAGGTTTCAGCATAGAAGTCGATGAAAGAAGATGGATTAGGTGGGTGCTCAAGAAGGAAGAGAGCCATTGCCTGATAATCCTCACATGGGTGTCAGGAGGGAAATGGAACATGGGTCGTCCACCATTGCCTGATAATCCTCACATGGGTGTCAGGAGGGAAATGGAACATGGGTCGTCCACCATTGCCTGATAATCCTCACATGGGTGTCAGGAGGGAAATGGGACATCGGTCGTCCACCATTGCCTGATAATCCTCACATGGGTGTCAGGAGGGAAATGGGACATGGGTCGTCCACCATTGCCTGATAATCCTCACATGGGTGTCAGGAGGGAAATGGGACATGGGTCGTCCACCATTGCCTGATAATCCTCACATGGGTGTCAGGAGGGAAATGGGACATGGGTCGTCCACCATTGCCTGATAATCCTCACATGGGTGTCAGGAGGGAAATGGGACATGGGTCGTCCACCATTGCCTGATAATCCTCACATGGGTGTCAGGAGGGAAATGGAACATGGGTCGTCCACCATTGCCTGATAATCCTCACATGGGTGTCAGGAGGGAAATGGAACATGGGTCGTCCACCATTGCCTGATAATCCTCACATGGGTGTCAGGAGGGAAATGGGACATGGGTCGTCCACCATTGCCTGATAATCCTCACATGGGTGTCAGGAGGGAAATGGAACATGGGTCATCCACCATTGCCTGATAATCCTCACATGGGTGTCAGGAGGGAAATGGAACTTGGGTCGTCCAAAGACAATGTGGCAAGTAAGACTACAAAGAGAGAGAGAACAACAGGGATGGAAGCTGTGGACAGAAGCCAAATGGGTGACCAGAGATAGGAATCACTGGCTTCGGGAGGATATCCTTGTAAGCCTGGGGTTGTAGTTGACTAGTTGATATCCTGTGCAATGTACGGAAGTTTGCTGAATTAGTTCTACAGCTGTACTTTGTCCTACGAGTATCTGTCTTCACTGGTCTTGCTGTGGGAACCATGGAGATGGCATGATGCACAAACACCTCTGCTCTACATCAAAGAGAACAGTTAAAGGAAATCCCAGTATGATTACCTGTTTGACCATTCTCACGAGTTGCTTAGCAGTACTGTGTATTCAAATAATGACTTCTATTTACCAAACATTACATCTAGCATGAGCCATGGTTGGCTGAACAAAAACAGCCACATCTTGGTAGGTGACGATATTATTGACCAAGCATAACTTCAGCATTTCGCAGGGCGATCTGCTAGGGGGTATTGAGATTGATGCAATTAGCATCACCCCCTGGTGCACATGGATGGGAAAGAACACTGAAGACTTGTGGACCACGAGGCCCACAGAAGTTAGATAAGGTAAGATATTGCCACTGAAGCCATAGGGACCACGAGGCCCAAAGAAGTTAGGTACAATAAGATATTGCCACTGAAGCTATACAGACTATAAGACCCAAAGAAGTTAGGTAAGGTAAGATATTGCCACTGAGGCCTTATGGACCATGAGGCCCAAAGAAGTTAGGTAAGGTAAGATATTGCCACTGAGGCCTTATGGACCATGAGGCCCAAAGAAGTTAGGTAAGGTAAGATATTGCCACTGAGGCCTTATGGACCATGAGGCCCAAAGAAGTTAGGTAAGGTAAGATATTGCCACTGAGGCCTTATGGACCATGAGGCCCAAAGAAGTTAGTTAAGGTAAGATATTGCCACTGAGGCATTATGGACCATGAGGCCCAAAGAAGTTAGGTAAGGTAAGATATTGCCACTGAGGCCTTATGGACCATGAGGCCCAAAGAAGTTAGGTAAGGTAAGATATTGCCACTGAGGCCTTATGGACCATGAGGCCCAAAGAAGTTAGGTAAGGTAAGATATTGCCACTGAGGCCTTATGGACCATGAGGCCCAAAGAAGTTAGGTAAGGTAAGATATTGCCACTGAGGCCTTATGGACCATGAGGCCCAAAGAAGTTAGGTAAGGTAAGATATTGCCACTGAGGCCTTATGGACCATGAGGCCCAAAGAAGTTAGGTAAGGTAAGATATTGCCACTGAGGCCTTATGGACCATGAGGCCCAAAGAAGTTAGGTAAGGTAAGATATTGCCACTTACTTTGGTGGTGCTCTTCTCTGGCTCTTCTGTGGGCAAAATATGTCGCATTAAAAACAACACTTCTACTAGATCATTCAGAACAGTTGAAAGCAACTCGTTAAATAAGATCTGTGAAGATCATAGAACTGTAGAAGTTTGTAAGGGTTACCATCGTGGTCACCTCAAACTTCCACTGGATCACCCAGACCACAAATTACCATAGTGAACACACGGAATATAATTATAATAGATTTTATAGATCCATGTTTCATCATACAAGACATAACCAGTCGGTGGCAGCACCTACCAACCTGTGGCTACAGTGGTGCTGTCACCTGGTAATTAAGCACTGACATAGCATAACACGTTAACAATATACGTAAGATACAGTAACACATAGTACATATTTAAGTCCTTCCACATCACTTTTGCAAAAATGTGACCAACCATCTCCGTCTTCTTGCGACAAGTAACGAGATGGGGATGGGTCAGCCATGTTTTGTAATAGAATATTTATAATGATGATATAATGAGACCACAGAAGCAACCCCAACAAGAGGACAATCCGAAACAAAATGGAGAACTGTGGAGGGAGAACACAGATAAATGCAGCTCAGACTGCAAACAAGCTGCAGACCAACAGAACTCTAAGTAAGAAAGTATTTTGGAAATTGGATGTACTATGTTCATGTGTCTCATATTAGGGATTTGTAACATGAACGAGGATCCTAATGCACTGGCAACGGAGTACAGGTGGCGAATGCAAACATTAAACACTGACAACAACTAATAATAATAATCAGCTAAGTCAGCTTGTACAGTTACCCCTTATAAAAGATACTAAAACTATAAAATCGTATAAGTTAAACCCTAAAAGAAAAAATACCACTATTAAGTCTACAAAGGAGCCAAGGGAGTGTAATTTGCCAATCTTGGCACAGTATTTGAATTCCTGTCTCAATAGAAGAATGACAGATTGCACAAGATGATGGGTAGGAACCGATGGTTACACTCCTCTGTCTTGGCAATCAAATGAGATGAATACCTCTTTTGTTTTGTCTTCTATATATTCCCGTGGAGGTACGGTGTGTAGGATGAATGAAATGTGTTATGAACAATGTTCACGATAAATTATGATGTAGAATAATAAATACATTATTGATAATAAAAGTATTAAAAAATTATACAAATAATAATTATTAAAATATAAGAAATAAAATGTAAGAATAAAAAACTAAATCATAATGGCCATGTGAAGCTGTGGTGTTGTTAGTATGTAAGTAACTGGAGATGATGTGTGCATGCAAGCAAATTACTATAACCGTTGTGAGCAAAGTCATAAATCAGGATCAATATATACTTACATACATATATATATATATATATATGTATATATATATATATATATATATATATACATACATATATATATATATTATATTGGGCAATGCATAATTTCTGGATTTAACAATCATTCCAAGTATATACATATATAGCACAATGAAGGATGAGTAAAAATACACAGTGTTGGATGATCAGATTACAGCTGGATTACAGCGACCGATAAGAAATGTGATACCTGTTCAGTTTGCTGGTCAATGTAGTGCCTCACTGCCATGTAGATGAATCTGTACTGGGCCTCCGTCTGCACCATGCCTGACCTCTGGCCTCGCACCATCAAGGTCATCTTCTGCACGTTGATCTCACAGTCGAGGCCTGCCGGAACACAGGCTTATTCTGTTTGCTGTTTGTCTTGTTTGCATTTGATGTCAGACACAGTATTATGACAAAGTGTCAATTTGGTTTACTTATTCTTGCATGCATTATTAGTATAACAATTATCACCATGTCAAATGTTATGCTACTGCAAGTTGTTAGGCAAATGATGATTACATTGGCAAGTAACTGCCAGATTAAGCTGGAAACTGAACAATTATGTTGGCCATCTGATGCTGGGCAGCTGTTGTTTGTCAGCTGATGTGGGATGACTAATATGTGACCATGTGTTCTTACCTTTCAGCATGCAAATACTTCTGGAGTCACTTAGATTCATATTTGATGAGGTTTTGTAGTTACCTATACGAATCCTTGTGTCAACTCAATGGAGCTTTCGACACCTTCACAGTGTCTTCACCAGCACTGTGATGTGTCACTCTCGGTAGTCATGTGACGTTGTTGGTGATTGTCACATGACAGCAGTTCTAAGAACATTGTGGGAAGATTGTAACCGGTGAATTCCCTTAACACGGTTGTCATGTGACAATCACCAACAACGTCACATGACTACCGAGAGTGACACCTCACAACGCTGGTGAAGACACTGTGAAGGTACTGAAAGCTACATTGAGCTAACATAACCATTCAGATAGGTAACTGTAAAACCTCATCTAATATGTCCTTACCTTGTTGTTTGATCTGCTGCAGGATCATGTCAATGATAAGCACAGTTCCCGTCCGGCCAATGCCCGCACTGCAGCAGATCAATAACAGAAACTTCACACGTGATCTGGGAGTGCTTAACACATCCAGTGCTACTCTCAGTGTCAATTGATTATAGACAAAAGGATGACTGAGTGACGTCTTTCAGTGCAAAAATCTTTTTGAGTCATCTAGTATATAGTGCTATTTAATAAGAAACAAGAGGTGTAAGATAGTATTTGACTTGATTTTGTTCCCATCATAAAAAAGATAAGTTCTTATATAGCGCAGTATCCAGTCCTCAGGACTGCTCAAAGCGCTTTACACTTGACTCCCTGGCAGACCTGTTCAATCAAACACTATCTTGACCTCTCCGGGAAGCATTCTGTCATGCTGCAATTAATGTGCAAAGACTATTCGTACACAAATATCCACCACTGCCTTGAGCCAGGTACTCATTCATACTGCTGAGTGACCTGAAGCAATGTAGAGTAAACGAACTTGCCCGAGGTTTGACACCGCCGCACAGTCGAGAGTCTTACCACTGCACTACTGCACATGGTATCTACTGTATCATGGTATCTACTGCACATGGTATCTACTGTATCATGGTATCTACTGCACATGGTATCTACTGTATCATGGTATCTACTGCACATGGTATCTACTGTATCATGGTATCTACTGCACATGGTATCTACTGTATCATGGTATCTACTGTATCATGGTATCTACTGTATCATGGTATCTACTGTATCATGGTATCTACTGTATCATGGTATCTACTGCACATGGTATCTACTGTATCATGGTATCTACTGTATCATGGATACTTTGGTGATAATTTGTATTGTTTTTATTACTTCACTTCCTTAAATGGTTCTTCAATTCATAATTATTTACGTATATATATGTTGTTACATACTCTGATATGTTTGATGGTTAGTCAATGTACACCAATCTACTGTATCGATGCTGGTGTTTATAAAACATTGACCAATCGTGATATCGACGACACAAATCAACAAATAACACTCCAAAATAGGCCATACTTGACTGGTGACAACTCATGACTCTGACAACTGATGCGATGATGCTGAACACGGGTTGGGCAAAACTGGCTCAAAGAACATTGTGTTTCCTTACAACATAATTTATGTGGATGCATTTTTTAAGGGATCTAGGCATGCATGGTCGCACGACTTTCAATTTTATTTGGAATTAGGCCTGTTACTTATCAATGGTAGAGATGTATTTACATATATATGCATATATGAGTGTGAATCTAGAGTTTGTGGATCCGTTGTCACACGTGTCATGTGCTCATGCAATATAACCATATCCTCAGTGAAGAGTTTGTAGGTAGAACTACTTTGTCAGAAACTCATCAAGCACTTGCTGTGTCCGCTTTATGTACCTGCTTTATGTACAACGTCCATTTGTCATTACTCAGCAATATTACTGTGGTTGTTTTCAAACTGTTCAAGTGATCATCTAAGGTATTGAAGATCAAATGTATTTTCCTTCTTCAATTGCTTCTACTTATCATTAATCACCGCAAACTACTTCCTGACAGGAAATGTATCCAGCCTGTTTCTTCAACTCCATCCATTCTAACTGCAGAAAACCGTCCCACCCGTTGTGTCTTGTCCTGCGAGTTGCTGCTTGTGGCAGTCCAGTTGCAACGTCATAATAATGATGCTCCCTTTACTGCGACTTCTTTTCAAGTGACGTCTGAAGAACAGTGTCCACTTTGTCTTGACAGGGCTTGTTTACAATACTAACAAAAGTGCTACATGCAAGGGCAGGGTGGGCCTGTCTCATTTCATGCTTCATCGTGGAAGTTGTATCATTTAAAAAAAACTCCCGCTCCTACCAGATTGCAAGTATTGCAACATAACTGTTTCTCCAAGGCCTATGCATGTTGTCGCAGCTTCTTCATTTTCTTCCCCAAAGCATTGACTTGTGTGAAGGTAAGTGACTTCATTGTTCCTGGGAATGTGTTCAGCAGATGATGTAATAACACAATTTGTTGAACCAGCTCATAATCCTTGTGGCACTTGTGGATGTATTTGTAGTATGTTTTTCTTCATAATTACATTTTACATGACGATATATCTAATTGCTATGAATGCAACATGTAAGAACTAATAGCTTACATTATGAAGGGTAAGCCATGTAACATAATGTCCTTGAAGTTACGGCCAATAAATGCATTGGAACGTGGAGACTATTCGGGGGATGAGGCTCACCACAAAACCTCCAATTGCACCCGCTTGAGGCTTACCAAAAACCTCAAATTGCATCCCCATTGAGGCTCTAAAAAAATCTCCAGTTTCACCCCCTTTTGAGGTTCGTCAAAAATCACCAATTGCACCCTCCCTTGAGACTGTTCAAAACATCCAACTGTACCCCCCCGAGGTTTTCCAAAAAAATTAAAGTCCACCCTCCCCCTTGAATTGAAACTAACCAATTGCTCAAACTGCAGTTGTCTTGACACTCACTAAAACAACAAAATGCACCCCTTCTGCAAATATTGAGGCTTTGCCCCTCAACCTCCCACAACCCCCAGTTCCAACACCTTATAAATGCTACATGATAGTTTTGTAATGTAAATGTAATGACTATTTGTTACAGTTATTAGTATTATTACATGCAGGAACACACCTTCCCATAACTGCGCGTCAGCGTCATCACGTGTCCAGCGTCATCACCAAGTGTAATGTCTATATTCCTCAAAACATCTATTAAGTTTGCCCAAGTTATATTCAAGTGATATGCTAACTTTGTTATCTTCTTTTCCAAATGTAAATTGCGAACTCTTACATGACGTAAATTAGTCATAAAGACGTTAAAGTTTTGCCAGTAACCAGTGAATGAACATTTTGTTTGCAAACATTAGATTTCTTACACAACTATGTATGAAGTGTTTTTGTTTATAGGAAGAGCAACATGTTCCTAACACATCAAGACCGTAAATTAGGGTACTGGTTCTAATTACTGTACTGAGGTATATTTGGGTCAATCTGACGTGTCCAGCGTCATCAAGTAACTGAGACATATGCAGGGCTCACAGGCCAGTTTACTCGCGTATCAACTGCATTATTTTTGCTTATTGATGTGTCCACATATCACTTGTAAGAGTAATATCGCTGTCAATACTATTGCATTTTTTATTTACCATATTCGTGTTCGTTTCTGGTACAATTTCATCTAAACTCTGTAAACATCTAAGCTCGCAAAATATGTCATCTAAGAATCGGAAAAGCTTCTGTCTGCAGAGATGTCAGCCTCTGATGAACTGACCATTTTAATTCCTCTGGATCAAGGTATATGTGCGCTCTGAACGGTGTTTTTCAGTTTTCGTTATGACGACGCTGGACACACGATGATGCTGGATATGCCACCATTTTCTTTTTTCTCCTTTGACCAAGAAATATTCTGAATATTGGTAGTGCCATCGAGTATATAAGTTATAGCAGGGGGGTAGCCAGTAAGCATGGAAAAGTTAAAATGATGTACGTTTTCTAAGTTTTTGTAGGTAGCATTTTCCGTCAATGACTTAAAGTACCACCTAACACTTTTCAACTTTAATGTGCTATATTTTCCTCAAATTTAAATTTAGTCTCACAATTTTTTTCAGGATTCCATCTTTAATTTTGTAAGAAAAGAATACATGTTGAAAAACCCTGGAATAACAATAATAAATTAATGTAGTGGACCAATCTAAGCCGATGATGCTGGACACGCAAAAAATAGTCATTATAGAAAACATGTTGTAATATTATAATTTTTCTTCTGGTAAACATGATTTTGTTTCTGTATACTCTCAAACTATGCTCCATTTGCACTGTGAAATCAGAAATACAAAATAAAACACTTTTTTTTGTATGGTAGTGCTTTCAAATTGGGAAAAGTCAATTGGACATGTCATTTTGGCCGTTTTGGGCTCCATACGCCCAATTTTTGCCATTTTAAAAATTAATAAGGCGAGCAAACTATACGTGTCCTGAAAGGTCTTACTTCAATCAATCTTTGGTGAAAGTTTCGTAAGCCTGACATTGTAATTAACGGAGTGAGAGACAAGACACAATTGTACACTTTTTCGGACATCGGCCCTGTTGGTTTACCTGCAATGAACAACAATAGGGCCTGCATCTGGAATCGACTCTTGTATGTCACTGATTTTCTGAAGGAAACTGAGGACAATGCCAGGGTCAGCAGGAACGCCGTGGTCAGGCCAACCAGTCAAGTGGAAGTGGTAGACTTTCCTCGGAGGCTGGGGTGTGATTTGTGCATCCTGAAACAACACAACATTAGGTTACCTGTACAGTTAAAGTGGTATCTGTATGATGTGTACTAAAATTAGAAACAGGGGTTTGTGAACACATGCAAAATTTAGTTGCCATGAAGTGAGGTTTCAGACAACCACTACTCTTAAAATGAGACAGTTTGTACCTTGTTTTTTATTAATTAATTAATATAATGTTTTAAGACTATTATTATATGTTGAAGGTATACTGTCCACCAAATTGTGTTTAGTAAGCTTGCAGCAACGTTTGCAATTTGGAAGATATGCCCCGGAGCATATTCAAATGGAAAATTAAACATCCAGTTTCAAAACAAGCTGTGTTGGCCATATAGCTAAGCCAGGCTGAATTAACCGCACTACCATTTGATGTTCCAAAATGTCCCATTTTTCCATGGTCAACATGGCAGACTTCCCATTACAAATTACTTCTTCTTCTTATGTACAGCTCAGAACTCTGTATCAGCCACATGTATGTGGCTAGAGTATTGTCGAGCTTGGGTGGACCATCGCAAGTAGCGGGTGGTGTAGCGTTGGTTTGGATCTATTGCTTATTTTGTGATGTTTAGACAGATCAGAAGACCCTATAGTCGGGGTGCCTATAGCTTTGCCTTTGTGGGCGTAGATTACTTTAGGCAGGCGAGAGGAGATGCTGTCTAAATGAGTCCAGTGATTGTTTGCTAACTAGCTGTTGTGTGTATTTGTTCCATGATTTGATGGTGCTTGGAAAGAATGAGTGCTTGTATGCGTCGATGCGGGTGAATGTCTGGAAGTAGCGATATGCGTTGCCTCTGGTACGAGTTGAAGCGGCGGTGAGTGAAGTCATTGTTATGTCCACTAACTTGTTCCTGATGCGGTAGAGCATTATGAGCTTGGCATTAGCTCGCCTACTCGCAAGGGTCACCCATTTCAGACTTTCGATCATGGTTGTCACACTGCTGCGTCGAAGGTAGTCGCTCTTCATGAAGCAAGCAGCTTGTCGTTGTACATTTTCCACGGCCTTGATGTTCTTCTCTGTGGATGGATCCCATGCTGTCGACGCATATTCCACGATGGGTCTAACGAACGTCTGATAGCATAATGCTTTGATGGCTTGTGGGCATCTGCTGATGTTCCGCTGTAGGAAAGCTCTGGTGTTGTTAGCCTTCTTTGTCACGTTGTTGATGTGTTCGCTCCATGTTAGTGTCCTGTTGATGGTTACTCCAAGGTACTTGGCTCCATTGACCTCCTTCAATTGTTGTCCGTGGATAGATAATCACTGACAATTCTCTTCTTCCTTCTGTTGGTAATTCGGATAACTTCGCACTTGTCCGGATTAAACTCCATCAGCCAGTTCTTTTCCCACATCTGTAGCTTGTATATGTCATCTTGTAGTTTATCTGCATCATCTCGTGAGTTGATGTTTCGGTACAGGAGACAGTCATCAGCAAATAGGCGTACAGTAGAGGACACTTGGTCTGGTAGGTCATTTATGTAGCAAAGGAAGAGGATGGGTCCAAGGACTGAACCCTGTGGGACGCCTGACGTCACTGAAGCCGACGATGATCTTTTGCCTTCCAGAATGACTTCCTGGGTGCGGCTGCTCAGGAAGCTTTTGACCCAGTCCAACATCTTCCCTCGCAGCAGATGTTGAGGCACATCGCTAGGTCATCGACAGCTTGGATGAGTTGGGTTTCACAGGACCTACATTTGCGAAACCCATGCTGGTAGTCAGATAGGATGTTGTGTTGTTCCAAGTGGTCCATCAGGTTACTGTGTATGATGTGTTCCAATGTCTTGCAGGAGATGCTCGTGAGGGATATGGGTCTATAGTTTGAAGCAGTAGTTCTTGTTCCCTTCTTGTATACTGGTATGACCCAGGCATGTTTCCAGTCTGCTGGTACTGTACCTTGGTTGAGTGATGCCTGGTAGATGAGTGTTAGCACTGGTGCAAGTTCTGCGGCATAGTCTTTCAGGAGCCTGGCTGGGATCCCATCAGGTCCTGTGGCTTTGTGGGGTTTGACTGCTTCCAGTAGTTTTCTTACTCCTGCTTCAGATACTCTGATATGCGGAAAGTCACTGTATGGGCTCATTCCAAGGCTCAGTACATTGTTCGTGTCTCCGTCGGTGAAGACTGATGAGAACTGCATATTAAGAATGTCAGCTTTAGTCTGGCTATCACTGTGGACGATGCCATTCTTCGTGAGTGGGGCTACTCCGCTGTTGTCCTTCTTTTTGCTTTTGATGAAAGACCAAAACTTCTTTAGATTTCCCTCATTTTTATTGTTTTCACCTATCATGGAGTTAATATATCCGTAATACGCCTTTCGGCACTCTGATTGGGCCAGCTTTTTTATTTCTCGATATATTTTGCCATGTCGCAGACACTCTTGCTACGCTGGGCCTTCTTGAAGTATTTCTTTTTCTTTCGTGACAGGTTTCTTATTATGCCATTGGCCCAGGGTTGGTTGTAACGTTGGGAGGACAGTCTTGTAGGGACGTGGTTGGATAGTATGTTTTGGCACTTGGCAGTTAGCAACGCCCACAGCGTTTCCACAGGTGTGTCTGAATTGTGTTGGGTTTGCATTTCATCAGCAAATGTTGCTAGCTCTTCTTGAATCTGCTCGGTGTCTGCTTTTCTCCAGATGTGGATCTTCCTCTGGATAGGTCTTTGTCTTTTTGGTAGTATGGCCGAATTTACATAAACGGCTACATCGTGATCGCTGACCCCTGGTACGGGTTTGCATCTGTTGACGAGGGATGGCCGGTTCGTGAGGAAGATATCTAGGATGTTGTCAAGTCTTGTCGGGAAAGTGACCATTTGAGATAGGCCCAACATGGAAAATGTGTCGAGGAAGAGTTCGTTTATCTGTTTTGTGTACTGGTGTTTCAATACTGTGTTTGTTTTCCAATCAATATCCGGGAGGTTTGTGTCCCCTGCAATCCATAGGGGGCTGTTTGGGAATTTCCTGGCTATGTTGGATATGGCGTCACACATAGAGGTTGAGTAGTCAGCGTTATTATCTGTGGGTCTGTAGATTCCAAGTACTATGAGAGGAGTGTGTGCGGTCTGGATTTTCACAGCAACCATTTCACACGGTGTCATTATCGATATCTGTTCAACACCCAATCCAGTCTTGATGGCAATCATGACGCCACCGTAGCTATCTGCTCAGTCTTTCCTGAAAGGGGGGGTCATATCCAGGCGGCATGAATTCACTGCTACTGACAGCGGGCTTCAACCAAGTTTCACATGCAACTATGACGTCAGGTTTTGCGTTGTCTATCATGAGGTGAAATTCTAGTTTCTTTGCACAGATTGACTGCGTATTGACGTTAATTAGGCTGATGCTGTGCTTGTTAAGAGGCTTTGACATTCGATCCATAATTAAATATCTGTATCGCTAAGTTCGTCGTAAGAATTAAAATCTAAGACTAAATGGGCCCTCGACCAGCAAACACTTTGCCTTAACGTAAGTAGAAGGCGTAAGATTGTTAATAAAATGATGATTAAAAAAGTGTGTTAAAATATAAAACAAGTACAAATAATAATAGCAAACGTCTAAGAAATCTAAAAAATTTGACTGTCTACATCAGAGAGCATACATGAAGGCGGTGCAGGATGAGACGGGTTTCAAGATTAACTTAAGACTTTAAGTCGTAGCGATCTGGGGCATTCTCAGATCATGTAATGCAGCGTTAATAAAAAAACCTGGTTAGTACGAGGGTTGGGTGTGTGGCAGATATTTCGCAACTGTGAGATATGTCGGTATGTGTTGATACCCGATTTCGGGCGTCTACTATTATATATAGTACTAGGCTAAGTTGCGTTAAACATGATGAGGTTGGTGAGCTAAGAGTGTTTGTTTACATCCGGGTCGATCTTGACCGAGAAGGCGGGAAATGCAAATTTTGATCTGGCAGGCTTAGGTGCAAAATAAATGTTTACTTAGATGATTTCATCATTTGGTTTTCAAATTTCTCTCGTCCAGTTCTTTGTGTGGTATATCATCTACGTGTTGATTTTTTGTTAAGAAAACTGCCTGTAAGTTTGTAAAAACAACAAATTCTGCCGGAGACCAAACCAACAACACCACTGCTTGCGCCACCTAGCTAATTCTGAGTAGAGGAACTGCCTCCGTTTTAAAGGGACGTCTCTTCTTTAATCGGAATCAACCAGCATGGTAATTATTAATAGAATGTTGGCTGAATTTGGTTGTCTTGAATGTTGGAAAGTACGAATGTGCTAAACTTCAAAGGGCTACAAGGCAAAATCAGCTGGCCACAGCAATTCTGCCAATAGAGCGTGTTTAGAATCTGAATGTTCTGTTAACAATTTGAACGATTCACTGGAGCAACTTTCAAACTGAGAACACTGTTATGGGCTTAGTAAAGAACAATATATTAATAAAAGTTAACAAATGAGGAACATATATGATACTTATAAGCAAGTTATGACACACCTGTTTTTACTTCACACAAACAATGGTGATACATTGACTTGTAAGAAATGATTTATCACACCGTATGTGCATTTTCTTAGGTCTGACCACATTTGAAGAAATACCTTTTCTGTGTTATTATTAAAACACTTAATTTAACTTAATTTGGAATGACAATAATGTTAAAGACTAACATGCCGATATTAATATAAAAATAAAAGGAAAGCCGTACATTACACGAATTACCAGTGTTCGGAATAAAAAGCCACATGCTTACGTTACTTTGGAACGAGACATCAAACTCTCGCACAACGTGATCTGGTGCCAGTTTCTCTGAGACATTGGTGACCCTCAAAGTGCCTGTGAACACCTTCAACTCCTTGGTGCTTGTTAGCGCTGGCCAGTATTGCACGCATTTATTCTACAACATCAGTGGATTCCTCACACTCCAGATATCATAGAAACGGTGTGAGGATTTGTCATAACTTTTTTAACTGAAACACTGATACAGATTTTAAGTTCAAATGAGGTTGCCTGTCCATTACAAGGTGGTAATTATTGGCAGAAAGTTTGTTTAATTAATTGTCTGGAACTTTGGATCACGTTTAACAAGTCAAACATCAAAAGACAGTGTGGTTAACCACTTGGCATCCACTATATTGTCCATGGAGATGTTTATAATCTGAATGATCCGACTATTTTGTGGTTAAAATATTCAAATAACAAACACTGTTTCAGGTTTATTAAACACAACAATACCATGAATATATATATTCTAGTATTAAGAACATTATATTATAAAATGAGGAATAAACAACCTGGCGTTATGTCTTGCAAGAGTTTAATTGTCTGGTATTGCTTTCCTTCAACACATTGGCAGTTTCAACGAGACCTTCTCAACACAGATATAATTCATGTATAAGAACTCCCCACGCAAGCAGAGATAACGAAAGGTTTCCAAGGATTTACGTGCAATATAAGTTATCTTATTATTATTATTAGATGCATTGTCACAAGCCAGGGGCGGTAGTTGACTACACTACCCATGGAGGACATCGTCACAAGCCAGGGGCGGTAGTTGACTACACTACCCATGGAGGACATCGTCACAAGCCAGGGGCGGTAGTTGACTACACTACCCATGGAGGATATCGTCACAAGACAGGGGCGGTAGTTGACTACACTACCCATGGAGGACATCGTCACAAGACAGGGGCGGTAGTTGACTACACTACCCCTGGAGGACATCGTCACAAGCCAGGGGCGGTAGTTGACTACACTACCCATGGAGGATATCGTCACAAGCCAGGGGCGGTAGTTGACTACACTACCCATGGAGGACATCGTCACAAGACAGGGGCGGTAGTTGACTACACTACCCATGGAGGACATCGTCACAAGCCAGGGGCGGTAGTTGACTACACTACCCCTGGAGGACATCGTCACAAGCCAGGGGCGGTAGTTGACTACACTACCCATTGAGGACATCGTCACAAGCCAGGGGCGGTAGTTGACTACACTACCCATTGAGGACATCGTCACAAGCCAGGGGCGGTAGTTGACTACACTACCCATGGAGGACATCGTCACAAGACAGGGGCGGTAGTTGACTACACTACCCATGGAGGACATCGTCACAAGACAGGGGCGGTAGTTGACTACACTACCCATGGAGGACATCGTCACAAGCCAGGGGCGGTAGTTGACTACACTACCCCTGGAGGACATCGTCACAAGCCAGGGGCGGTAGTTGACTACACTACCCATTGAGGACATCGTCACAAGCCAGGGGCGGTAGTTGACTACACTACCCATTGAGGACATCGTCACAAGCCAGGGGCGGTAGTTGACTACACTACCCATGGAGGATATCGTCACAAGCCAGGGGCGGTAGTTGACTACACTACCCCTGGAGGACATCGTCACAAGCCAGGGGCGGTAGTTGACTACACTACCCATTGAGGACATCGTCACAAGCCAGGGGCGGTAGTTGACTACACTACCCATGGAGAACATCGTCACAAGCCAGGGGCGGTAGTTGACTACACTACCCATGGAGGATATCGTCACAAGCCAGGGGCGGTAGTTGACTACACTACCCCTGGAGGACATCGTCACAAGCCAGGGGCGGTAGTTGACTACACTACCCATTGAGGACATCGTCACAAGCCAGGGGCGGTAGTTGACTACACTACCCATGGAGGACATCGTCACAAGCCAGGGGCGGTAGTTGACTACACTACCCATGGAGGACATCGTCACAAGCCAGGGGCGGTAGTTGACTACACTACCCATGGAGGACATCGTCACAAGCCAGGGGCGGTAGTTGACTACACTACCCATTGAGGACATCGTCACAAGCCAGGGGCGGTAGTTGACTACACTACCCATGGAGCACATCGTCACAAGCCAGGGGCGGTAGTTGACTACACTACCCATGGAGGACATCGTCACAAGCCAGGGGCGGTAGTTGACTACACTACCCATGGAGGACATCGTCACAAGCCAGGGGCGGTAGTTGACTACACTACCCCTGGAGGACATCGTCACAAGCCAGGGGCGGTAGTTGACTACACTACCCCTGGAGGACATCGTCACAAGCCAGGGGCGGTAGTTGACTACACTACCCATGGAGGACATCGTCACAAGCCAGGGGCGGTAGTTGACTACACTACCCATGGAGGACATCGTCACAAGCCAGGGGCGGTAGTTGACTACACTACCCATGGAGGACATCGTCACAAGCCAGGGGCGGTAGTTGACTACACTACCCCTGGAGGACATCGTCACAAGCCAGGGGCGGTAGTTGACTACACTACCCATGGAGGACATCGTCACAAGCCAGGGGCGGTAGTTGACTACACTACCCCTGGAGGACATCGTCACAAGCCAGGGGCAGTAGTTGACTACACTACCCATGGAGGACATCGTCACAAGCCAGGGGCGGTAGTTGACTACACTACCCCTGGAGGACATCGTCACAAGCGAGGGGCAGTAGTTGACTACACTACCCCTGGAAGACATCCTACGCAATGTATGGAAGTTATCTGAATCAGCTATACTTTGTCTTAGAAGTTGACTCTGCCAGTGAACTGTACCATCCATGAAAACAGGGCAGATGCTCGAGACCCATAACAAAGATGGCTGGGAATCCAAATATATAATTACCCGTTCAACCATTCTCACAAGTGGCTGAGCGGTAATGTGTATTGAAATCGTTATATCTACTTCCCAAACCAAAACCAAGACAGCTGAATTTTGAAAGGCAACTGGATTATTGGCTCGACTTACTTCAGCATTTTAGCAAGGCAACATGCCTCCTAGCATACGAGGACATGTAGATGGAAACAATGGGAAAAGCAAGCCCAAAACCAGGTCCAAAGAAAAGGAGTCATTAATGGCCGATCTTTACCAGGAAGAGGGATTATAAAATCAAGTAAGTCAATAACTTCCAATCACCATAAATTTATCTGAAACTATAGCTACCTTCCAGAAACATTTCAAGACACTTCTTTTCGAAATTGCACTTTCACCCGAAATCTTCGGTGCAATGGCATAATTTGTGATTTTTGCATTTTCCTGTTTGTGACATTAAGTGCAATGATTCTGGTTGGTTATATTTGTTTGTTTGTCTGATGATTTAGACATTATAGAAGTGTTGTTTTAATATAATTTGCCATTTTATTAAGTGGTAATATCCTGATACCATTATAGAAGAAAATAAATCACTGATCTGATTCATCAAGGCAACATATAAATATAATTTACTAATATTTCTGTAGAATTATATTTTATAATCTGAAAACATTGTGACAGTACATCCCTGAAACAGTGTAATCAAAACAGGTTCATGTCCATAATTGAAGTGATTTATGCCAGACTGAGCAGCAAACAGAACTTTAACTGCATGAGTTAAGACCTTTCATATGGACATTTACTTACAGATGTAGTTAAATTAGTTCTTCAAAACAAAGTTTCTCATTTAATGTTTTTTGTTGTCACATTTCTCTGATGAACTTTCCAATTATTAGCAATCAGACAAAAACCAACTTTTCCCAGTTCGACGAGCTTGGTTGTCATGACGATGATATGACTGTTCTGTTGCCAGATCATGCGCCAGAAGTCAGTGACAGTTGTTTCTAGACAGCCTTGCGTGGCGATGTACTGACGCTTGCTCTCCTGTAGTTCTCGATTCTAGTAAATAAAATCTTTTTTAAATATCACAGACTCCATCATTTCCACAGCACTAAACAAAGAGGGGTGTGGTAGGGGCCTCAACCTCCGAACTCTCAGCTGTTTGGGGGAGCCACCCTCCCACAATTCCCAGAGTCCACCTCCCATCATTTCGACAATCCATCTCCCACCTACTTTTTTTAGGCCAGCTCCAAACAATTTTTAGCTCTTCGTCATTTCCACTCTCATTACATGAAATAAAAACTTACTTACTGTATTATTATGGTGTGTTTTTGCAGTGCAATTGGAGTCTTTTTATGTTGTTCTATTATCATAAGTATTTCTCTCAAAAACAACTTCTGAAACAAAATGTTTATACTACCATTTGATAATGTTCACATGGGTGATGTCAGTCCATTTTGGGATTTGTGTAGTCGACCTACTACTGAAAATGATCTTAGAATAACTAAGGGCTGTGTTTACGTTTCATGTCAATAAACCGCCAGCCCTACATCACAAAAAACACACTCTGAATGGCATTATGTGTTCAGCAAGCAATCAAAAATTGGGTGCCAAACACGTGGAGTGTTCGGACATATTTCATCGTGTATTTTGTTGACATTCTTGCCCCAAGAATGTTTCTTTATGACAAAAATAAAAGTCAAGAAAGTTTTTCAAGTGACAACTGTATGCCGGAATATTTGATTTAGAAGATGTCAATGCTCCCTATTAATGTAACTCATATATTATTGTTACTGTTGGCAAAACTTGACAGGTCATGTACATAATTTTGATTGTGACATAGACGAACTATGATGTACGAGAACCATCAATTTATTTGCATAATGATACGTTGGCATGGCTACCATACTTAGGTGGCTGTTACTGCATGGGAATTGAATGTGGAATACAGTTATACACTCACTGTAATCAAGTTTGCATTAATGTAGTCTGTTCCATGAACCTGTGGGTCACCATCCTTCAGTAGGACTCTGTTAAAATCAACTGCAAAACATGATAGACAATGTCATTTTGTGATGTCCAATCTATACAGAATTCACACCAATCTTAAACCACGACATGATAGGTACAGTAAAACACATCTGTGTAATACTGCAAACAATTGTTCAAAAGTATGTAATCTTCATCACACATACGTACACTGCTGCTGGCAGATATGTTTAATTGCACTTTAATTGTAGTCATGATACGATAATTGCATGTTTATAAGTAAGAAGTGAAAATGAACATTTCAATAATAATAGTAATAAAACTTTGTTTTGACACTGTCAAATCCAACGCAGCTGCCCCATTCATGGGAGTGTCAAAATTACATTCTAACTAGCTTCAACCAAACATGGTAGTTGTAAATGATAGAAGAATAATAATATGCTGTAGAATGTTAAAAATATTGCAAAATGTCCATCTGTATAAATATTATTTTAAGTAAATATTTACATGTAAATTACGTTTGTAAAAAATTATTTTTTAAATACCGGCATGTGAAAAAAAGAAAAAGAAAAAAGTATTACAATAATAATTTTTTTTAAAGGGAGTATGTCTGTTTGTTTTTATCGAAAAATCATGTTTACAGTATACAGTATATCTATTATAACATACTGACCACCCAAATGTTATACAGTATAAACTATATCTATTATAACATACTGATCACCCAAATGTTATACAGTATAAATTAGATCTATTATAACATATCGACCACCCAAATGTTATACAGTGTAAACTAGATGTATTATAACATACCAACCACCCAAATGTTATACAGTGTAAACTAGATCTATTATAACACACCGACCACCCAAATGTTATACAGTATAAACTATATATATTATAACATACCGACCACCCAAATGTTATACAGTATAAACTAGATCTATTATAACATACCGACCACCCAAATGTTATACAGTGTAAACTATATATATTATAACATACCGACCACCCAAATGTTATACAGTATAAAGTAAATCTATTATAACATACCGACCACCCACATGTTATAGAGTATAAACTAGATCTATTATAACATACCGACCACCCAAATGTTTTACAGTGTAAACTATATCTATTATAACATACCGACCACCCAAATGTTATACAGTATAAACTATATCTATAATAACATACCGACCACCCAAATGTTATACAGTAAAACTATATCTATCATAACATACCGACCACCCAAATGTTATACAATAAAACTATATCTATAATAACATACTGACCACCCAAATGTTATACAATAAAACTATATCTATAATAACATACCGACCACCCAAATGTTATACAGTAAAACTATATCTATAATAACATACCGACCACCCAAATGTTATACAGTAAAACTATATCTATTATAACATACCGACCACCCAAATGTTATACAGTGTAAACTATATCTATAATAACATACCGACCACCCAAATGTTATACAATAAAACTATATCTATTATAACATACTGACCACCCAAATGTTATACAGTGTAAACTATATCTATTATAACATACTGACCACCCAAATGTTATACAGTATAAACTATATCTATAATAACATACTGACCACCCAAATGTTATACAGTATAAACTATATCTATAATAACATACTGACCACCCAAATGTTATACAGTATAAACTATATCTATAATAACATACTGACCACCCAAATGTTATACAGTATAAACTATATATATTATAACATACTGACCACCCAAATGTTATACAGTATAAACTATATCTATAATAACATACTGACCACCCAAGTGTAAACTATATCTATTATAACATACCGACCACCCAAATGTTATACAGTATAAACTATATCTATTATAACTTACCGACCACCCAAATGTTATACAGTATAAACTATATATATAATAACATACTGACCACCCAAATGTTATACAGTGTAAACTAGATGTATTGTAACATACTGACCACCCAAATGTTATACAGTGTAAACTATATCTATTATAACATACCGACCACCCAAATGTTATACAGTAAAACTATATCTATAATAACATACTGACCACCCAAATGTTATAGTGTAAACTATATCTATAATAACATACCGACCACCCAAATGTTATACAGTGTAAACTATATATATTATAACATACTGACCACCCAAATGTTATACAGTATACACTATATCTATAATAACATACTGACCACCCAAATGTTATACAGTATAAACTATATCTATTATAACATACTGACCACCCAAATGTTATACAGTATAAACTATATAATAACATACTGACCACCCAAATGTTATACAGTATAAACTATATCTATAATAACATACCGACCACCCAAATGTTATACAGTATAAACTATATCTATAATAACATACTGACCACCCAAATGTTATACAGTAAAACTATATCTATAATAACATACCGACCACCCAAATGTTATACAGTAAAACTATATCTATAATAACATACCGACCACCCAAATGTTATACAGTAAAACTATATCTATTATAACATACCGACCACCCAAATGTTATACAGTGTAAACTATATCTATAATAACATACCGACCACCCAAATGTTATACAATAAAACTATATCTATTATAACATACTGACCACCCAAATGTTATACAGTGTAAACTATATCTATTATAACATACTGACCACCCAAATGTTATACAGTATAAACTATATCTATAATAACATACTGACCACCCAAATGTTATACAGTATAAACTATATCTATAATAACATACTGACCACCCAAATGTTATACAGTATAAACTATATCTATTATAACATACTGACCACCCAAATGTTATACAGTATAAACTATATCTATAATAACATACTGACCACCCAAATGTTATACAGTGTAAACTATATCTATTATAACATACTGACCACCCAAATATTATACAGTATAAACTATATCTATAATAACATACTGACCACCCAAATGTTATACAGTGTAAACTATATCTATAATAATATACCGACCACCCAAATGTTATACAGTATAAACTATATCTATTATAACATACCGACCACCCAAATGTTATACAGTATAAACTATATCTATTATAACATACCGACCACCCAAATGTTATACAGTGTAAACTATATCTATTATAACATACCGACCACCCAAATGTTATACAGTATAAACTATATCTATAATAACATACTGACCACCCAAATGTTATACAGTGTAAACTATATCTATTATAACATACTGACCACCCAAATGTTATACAGTATAAACTATATCTATAATAACATACTGACCACCCAAATGTTATACAGTGTAAACTATATCTATAATAATATACCGACCACCCAAATGTTATACAGTATAAACTATATCTATTATAACATACCGACCACCCAAATGTTATACAGTATAAACTATATGTATAATAACATACCGACCACCCAAATGTTATACAGTATAAACTATATCTATTATAACATACCGACCACCCAAATGTTATACAGTGTAAACTATATATATTATAACATACTGACCACCCAAATGTTATACAGTATAAACTATATCTATTATAACATACCGACCACCCAAATGTTATACAGTATAAACTATATCTATTATAACATACCGACCACCCAAATGTTATACAGTATAAACTATATCTATAATAACATACTGACCACCCAAATGTTATACAATAAAACTATATCTATTATAACATACTGACCACCCAAATGTTATACAGTATAAACTATATCTATTATAACATACCGACCACCCAAATGTTATACAGTATAAACTATATCTATTATAACATACCGACCACCCAAATGTTATACAGTGTAAACTATATCTATTATAACATACCGACCACCCAAATGTTATACAGTATAAACTATATCTATTATAACATACTGACCACCCAAATGTTATACAGTATAAACTATATCTATAACATACTGACCACCCAAATGTTATACAGTGTAAACTATATCTATAATAATATACCGACCACCCAAATGTTATACAGTATAAACTATATCTATTATAACATACCGACCACCCAAATGTTATACAGTATAAACTATATCTATAATAACATACCGACCACCCAAATGTTATACAGTATAAACTATATCTATTATAACATACCGACCACCCAAATGTTATACAGTGTAAACTATATCTATTATAACATACTGACCACCCAAATGTTATACAGTATAAACTATATCTATTATAACATACCGACCACCCAAATGTTATACAGTATAAACTATATCTATTATAACATACCGACCACCCAAATGTTATACAGTATAAACTATATCTATAATAACATACTGACCACCCAAATGTTATACAATAAAACTATATCTATTATAACATACTGACCACCCAAATGTTATACAGTGTAAACTATATCTATTATAACATACTGACCACCCAAATGTTATACAATATAAACTATATCTATTATAACATACCGACCACCCAAATGTTATACAGTATAAACTATATCTATTATAACATACCGACCACCCAAATGTTATACAGTATAAACTATATCTATAATAACATACCGACCACCCAAATGTTATACAGTATAAATTATATCTATTATAACATACTGACCACCCAAATGTTATACAGTATAAACTATATCTATTATAACATACCGACCACCCAAATGTTATACAGTGTAAACTATATCTATAATAACATACTGACCACCCAAATGTTATACAGTGTAAACTAGATCTATTATAACATACTGACTAGTTATAGTATTACCTATTAACGGTAAAACCAATAGACCATATACATAAAAAGGTCATACTGGTAGAAGATTATTATGTGGGATACAGGTCATAAATGGTGACAAACCACAATTGTTACAGACCTAAGTGGCAACAAACCAAAACGGTGACAAATTAAATAATTGCATATATATCTAACGACTGCAGTGCACCCTGAGCACTGCGGTGTCATCGTTTTGACCAATGGTTGTTTTAATTTTTAGTTATGACTTGATGCTATTTTGACTAAGATTGTCACTGTTTTGGTTGTTCTTTTTTCTATAATTATCCAAGTTTGCTATTCAGGGATTTGAATGACATCACAGGTAATTTTTGCAAATACTGAATTGTTGATTTCTAAAGTTGTTTGTACTTTGTTAAAACATATTTGAGTTTTCAATATGTTACAATAGATATAATTATGCTTACAACATGACTGTATGATAGTATTGTAGTGCGCGGTAGCTCTGGAACCTTGACTGAGAAAATGCGGGTTTGAATCCTGTGCGGCGGTATCGAACCTTGGGCACTTTGTTTACTCTGATTGTTTCAGTTCACTTAGCTGTATAAATGAGTACCTGGCTACAGACAGTGGTGGATATTTATGTACGAATAGTCTTCGTGCATTAATTGCAGCGTGGCTGAATGCTTCCCAGAGAAGTCAAGATGGTGTTCGATTGAACAGGTCTGCCAGTGAGTAAAGTGAAAAGAGCTTTGAGCAGTCCTGAGGACTGGATACTGTGCGACATATATAAGAACTTACCTTTTACTTTTTATGATAAAAAAGAATGAACAAATCTTATTTAATTTAAATGGTAATTTGCCAATATATAACAGAAATAATACACTACTGGTGTCACTCGAATGCAGCAATCCTGACTGTTAACTCAATGCTAACACTCTTGTAAGTAACATTAACAAACCACGTATTACTCCATAAATAACACAGTCTGTGAGGAATTCATTAGGAGCTGCTATATATTAATATGGTAACTTTGGATCATTGCAAGGTGCAAAGGTCCACTTGCTTCTTTCCATGTTCACTCACATCCTTGGACCTCTGGCTTCTCATCTACCAACTGGCTATGTATTTGGAAACAAAACAGTAATTATTTACAGTTATTTACTGTTTTCAGTGGACACATTTAGTTGCCAGTCATTCCCCAGGTGGCATCATGTTACAATTATTATCTGCTGCAAGCAACGTTAAACTGGCGACATCAGAAATGATACAGTGTTGGGAATGAGGTTAGACCTACTGTAATGGTGGCAACTGCTGTCCACAGGATGCTGCTGCATGGGCAGCGTAAGATAGTGCTAATAAATAACATACAATTATACATTTTACTTATCAAAATATTACCTCACTGATACTCACATGGCAATATGTTCTTGTATCTGTTCTTGAGTCTACTTTCTTTCTTTTTGCCTGCATGCCTGTCAAACAACTGTGTTGTGTCTTGTTGCCCCAGCAACTTGAGAAAATGGAACGGTTAAAGTCAAGCAGGAGCATTATAATTTTAAACCTGCTTAAACATGAGATTACTTGGATCTTTTTGTGGCAACTCAGTTCTCTTCTGTTCATTTGTCCATCATTAGGTTGAGTGAAAAAAAGATAATCCAGATGAGTTCAAAAATGTCAACCATGATGTTATGATAACACAACTAATAGTTAGTGAATAGATCTTTCAAACAAAAAGACGATGTTCAGAAAATTAAAATGACAGAGAAATTGTGTTAACAAATTCTCATATTAAATGCTGAACATATTGTTTTTAAACTGTCCTATATCACAAAATCATGGATAACTGCATAACCAACACTGTTATTGATGTTAAACTATTTCTTACAAGGATAAGATAAGGATAAGAATACTTTTATTTTCCCAACAGCATTTAAACAAATACAAATTATGTAAATATATGCACACATTTATATACTGGCATATGTAGCAATATCGAAATATGAAAAATACAATACAACTGAAGATATGTAGTCAGCAAAATATACATTTTGCAAAAAACGAAAGAAAAAAATAAAAGAAAATAGCTGTGGGATGGGAGACTCCTAGTAAGATCAAAACTGATCGCTATCGTAGGAGTCACCCAGAAAAAAATATTCGGATATATTCTTAATGTATCTAGTCCTAAGTTTTTTTACAACAAAAAGATGATTAAAAAGTTATAATAGTCTTTTTCTTACATAATGTGCATGGTAGTTGTTTTATTGATGCAATGTGCTTTTTAATGTGTTGTGTATGTGTTGTGTACAAATGTGCACATGTAATCATGCAAGCGACTATAGAGAGTTGTAGTTGTATTTGTATTTGTATTAACTGTATTACTCAATCGTACTACATTAATTGAGTTGGCAGATGTAACATTGTAGTATACTGCACCTGACATTGTATTTTTGTAGCATAAGGGGTTTGGCATAACTTGAGAATCCTCTTAAACTATGGGTCACTATCTTGTTTTTCACTAAATCAGGGATATTATTGATAACATTATTTATAACATGAGGTAGTATCTAAGACACTTTTATTTAGCAAATTTATGATTAGTTCTGAAGGCATGTAGTTCTGTTGCTCTCCGAGTGTTATATTTGTGTATGCTGGCATTGGAATTATCTGCCAATTTAATAAGTAAGCTGGTCAATTTTGTTGTCTATATTTGTAATAAAATTTTAGTTCTTGTAATTTTAGCAAGTCTTCTACTTTTAATATATTGAGTTCTTTAAAAGTTGAATGGTGTAATGCTGAACAGGCCGATTCGAGATTTGCAGATCCAGCCGCACACATCACACACACACACACGTTTGTGTAGGAACAGTGGCAGTAGTTTATCAACGTGTTGTTGTCGAGTTCACGATCCTTCCGCCGCTGTCGTTTATTGGCTTCCTGTGCTATGCGTTTTTAAAATGTTCCACGCCAGTTTTGCATATGGATCTCCATAACACACAGCCAGTTTCCCGTAGTCATGTCTATGTTGCAGTTCTTCATGCTTGATTTCATTTTGTCTTTGTAACATTTCTATTCAGTCACTGATGCACTCATCAGATATAATTAAAGATTATCATCATCATTATGACTCGGATGATTGCGCGAGAGAGAGAGAGAGAGAGAGAGAGAGAGAGAGAGAGAGAGAGAGAGAGAGAGAGAGAGAGAGAGAGAGAGATAGAGAGAGAGAGAGAGAGAGAGAGAGAGAGAGAGAGAGAGAGAGGTATATTGCATAATAAATCAGACAACATGATCGTGATGTGTCTAAAATCAATATGGCTGACTTACCTCAAACTCTTCCGTGAATCCTTTCTTTGATTTTGTTTCTTCTTTGGTTTTTCCAACCTTCTCCAATTCTTTAATTCTGTCACTAATTCCCGATGCAGTGACGTGTGTCGCATTGAAGGGCTGACAAATTTACAGAGAACATTTTACAGTGCTCCTAGTCCTATAAGCAGAATGTATAAAACAGTCATGGCTACATGAAAACAACATTATCCTAAGCATAACAAATCTTTTCTAAATGGATTTAGCACATTGAGAATACGGTTAATTTATTTATATTCAGATCAGTAGTGTTTGTATAGTTTAAGTAATATATTTGCAGGTGGTTTAATAAATGAGTTGGTGCCTACAAACTTTTGTAAATATCAGCAAAAATGTAATCTTTGATCACTAGTATGCAATATTTTTTTTAAAGTTTGGGACACTTTTGCCATTTCAGTCAAGTTTTGATTGAATCCAATTGAAAAATAATTTAACAATTTGTCCAACGATTTCACAAAAACAAAAATTAAGATTTAAAAAATATGCTAATGAGCTAGCATGTTGTAGTGGATACGAAATAGGTCAATTTTTCATGAAAGGAGGGTTATTGTCTTTTTGTATTGTATTGTGTTGTATTTATTCAGATTCCAACAAATCCAGTGGAACAGTAACAGGACTGATAACTGAAACAATACATATAAATGATAAAACAACAAACCATAAGAACAACGAGGACATAAAAAACAGAGTTTGAAACAAGACAAGTGAAAAAACAACTCATACTCATACTCAATACATACAGTGGAGCCTCACTATTAAGGTCGCCCTTGGGACGGCATCAAAGTGACCCGAACAGCGAGGTGGCCACATTAGTGGGACTAACTTCCTCTACTTCACAGGTACAGAAATAATTTGGGACTGTCCTAGGTTGACCTTAATGGCGAGGTGGCTGCATTACCAAGGTGACTGTAAAGCAAGGTTTAACTGTACTGTTGTATTGTAATTACTTTTGGAGTCTAATTATGTTCATAATTAATGTAACTTAATTGTTATTCTGTAATACCGGTTATGCAGTTACAAATTGTCAAAACTGTTAACATTAATTTTTAAATGGTTTAAACTCACCATTTCAAGCTTGATAACATCTCCATTTTGCTCTGTGAGTGGGTTTGCCTTGTAGTGTTCTACTAGATCTGTTAATGTGACAAAGTGTTCGTCACCTCCAGCAACTTCATATTTGTCTTCCTACAAACGCATTGCAACATTCAAAGTATTAGTCGTATCTCATGTGCAGGTGGTGGTGGTCTGGTGGTGGATTGGTCCCTCCTATCTTTTATATGTTTTGGGGGTATCTCAGGTCATTAATTAAGAAACAGGCAAGGAAAGTGACAAAATTGTCACGGACAAACTTCTCATCAAAATAGGATATCCATTTATAAATGTATGTCATGTCAAGAAATATATATTATTGTGTCAATAATAAAAGTTACAAAAACCGATATCATACCATTTAAAAACTGCATGGTAAATATGAAGGGCTTCATGGCAAAACGTGATATATTATATCCATTTTCTTCATTTTGAGAAAAAGTCACTACACTGTATTGTGTTTCATCCTCAAAGTTTAAATAACAACTTGTAAATTAAGTTGATATATATCTAGAATCCAAAGTCATAGAGAATGGTGGCAAACTCTGAAATATTTGTTGCACATTTGTTATGCAAAATGTGATTTTAAATTAATTTGTTATCAAAACACTGTATATTTACACAGAGTGGGCCATCACTCCACGTATCTGCAAGTGCGGCACAGCGGTGCTGATTGGCTTAACATGGATATATCGCATTTTGATTAAAAAAAAGACAGATGGCGCTTATCGTGTTTTGAAAACAAACGCTCTTTTGACGATGTTGTTTCATGGGGATTTATTGCGTTTTTGTATAAATTAGATAGTATCCTAGCTCACCATGTGTTTAAACAAACATTTAGTCCGGGTTTGGGTGAAATTTCAAAAATGGCGTTTATCACCTTTGGCCCTGAAACCCTTCATACGTAGACTGTTAAAAATTACCCAGCTGACAAATTTCAACAATGCATTGACAACTATTTAGTAGGACTGTCCAGTAACCACATACTGTCTCAGTTACACACCTATAATTGAAATAAAACAGATAATTGAAATAAAAATATTTCTATTGTGGTACTGAAAAATCTTGTAATGATAGGTGTTTACATCCATTACCAATAAAACCCAAACACCATATGTTGTGGCCAAACAACAACTTACCTTACACATTATCATGACATGGTTGACTCTGTCCCCATTTCTCACAGAGAGAACAAAGTCTCCGGGGTTACTTCTACTCCCCCTAACCAGGTAACTACCCTTGTTCCCTTTATTCTTAAGCATCTTCTCTGCAGCTTTTCCTGCAATCTGTCCGTGGAACCATCTACAAAAACAACTTAGATATAAAACTGTAACATGTCAATTACATCATCACAGTATGGTCAAGATCTAATCAGACCTGAAATAAACATTGCTTTAGAATTATTCCAAGAAGATCTGAGAAAGTCAACATATTTATGCATGGCGGCCATCTTTAATACCTTCTTGGATTTCAGACACGAGCTGTCACACAGGAGCTGAGAATTAATATGTCTACAATAACCACTACAAGTCATTTATATTGTACTGATCACCTAAAGAACAACAAAAGAACTGAAGGGTGAACAAAATGCGATATATGCATTTTGTTGGTGTTAAAAAACTCGCTTTTGAGTCTCATCCTCAAAGTTTAACTAAAAACTTGTTTATGATGTTGGAATATATGAAGATCAAAAACTAAAGAGAATTGTAGCAAATGATTGCTGAAATGTGTTTTTGCAGGTTTGTTATACAAAACATGATATTTGATTATGTTGTTATCCATGTCTTTTTGTCAAAACGTGATACATTTAATCCATACAGCGAGATGAATCGTGTGGGAATGCTAACTGGCTTAAATGGATGTCGTGTTTTGGTAAAAAATTGCATTTTGAAAAGTCTTTTGTGCAAGCCATTTAACAGATCTGTCACCTTTTGGCATAAATCAGATATTGTACTAGATCAACATGTGGATAAACAAACGTTCTGTCACTGTTCAGGCAAAATTTCAGAAATGGCTGAAACCGACCAACTACACATATAATAGTTTCAATACAGTGATCACCTCATAAGAACTTTGAATGAAAACTTGGAATATTTCAATAAAGTTTCTTGTGATGTACAAACAAGGTATCGTGAAACAAATAAAAAAGTAAGAACTTCAATTCATATAATCAGCAAATAGTTCAATCTGTAGGATAACTAATTGTTGCTGCACGTACCTTTCCGTGGTGGGGTCAGCAGACAAAAGAGGATACTTCAGGTAGATTGGGGTACCATTTGTCATCTTCAACACCCCCCAGTTCTCTGTATAGTGCTGCACGAGCTCGGCCAGGGTGGCAAACTTCTCACCCCCGTACAGGTCGTAGTAGTCTCCCGTGTTCTGTATCCTCATGTGTGTCACATTCTCCCCCAGTCTGTGCACACGGCAATCAGTATGTGGACATAAGTTTAATAAAAGTAAACATTTTAAATGTTTGTTATGTTATCCTAAGCTGTTAAACATTATCACCTGCCAACAGAATGTTTAAGCTTGCAGACCCCAAGAGTTAATTTTAAAATAATAATGATGAATCATATATACATGGAATTATGTTAGTAGTGAGTGCATATGTATATAGATTTGTGTATAAATATAAACGGTTGGTTAATAAAAATAAAATATCTTTAATTTAGCAATTCTGAGTGTAATTTTTAGTCAATTCCCAACAGTGTTTCATGTATAGAAATGTTCTACAATGTGTTCACAGGAGGACACTATTGTTGTTTACTAGTGGCAGGTATACATCGGTGTTGTTTACTAGTGGCAGGTATACATCGGTGTTGTTTTGACAATTCTATGTTACGTAGAAACAGTTATGACATTGGCTCATTGTTTTGGGGATAGAGTGAGTAGCATATAGCTAGGGGGTATACCTGGCAGAAAGTGTGAAATCTCCAGGTTGCCTCTTGCTCGGCCGTGCCATGAAGCTGCCATCAGTACCTTGTTCTTTCAGCAACATTTCTGCCTCAGGCCCAGAAACGTTTGGGTGAAACCACCTGCAATCATCAGGCACATCAATGATTATATAAGGATGGTAACTCTACCTTAGGTCTTACTTCGGGTACTCCAAACAGCTCAATCTTGTGCTAACGCAGGAGTTTGTGGTGTTTGTGCACATGCGTTTTGGGTTGCTTAAATCAATTATTTAAAGGCAGTTAAGGTGATTGGGTGTGCTGAATGGAATGTTCATAATGGCTGTTTAAAAAGCAATGGAGCTTTCTATTTCAGTGATTTGTGTTGGGATCATGTTCCATATACGGATTGCTCTGGGGTAGGAGAACAGCTGCATTAATGCAGCACCTAGAGGCAACATAGTGGCCATGGTTTCTTCTGGCGGGGGGGATTGATCTTGATTTAAAATTGTATAAAATGTCATGGCTTGTTCAATAATGCATCGTCGTTCAAGAGTTGGCCATCCAAGGGTGGTTACTAGGTCTGCTAAGTTGGTTTGGCATCTATGATCATTTTAAACAAATCTGGCAGCAGTGTTGTATTTTTTCAAGGTGCTTAATTTGGGTGGCAATGTGTGGGTTCCATATGGGAGATGCATACTCGAGTTTTGACCTGATTAGCATGTTATAAGCTATTTCTTTGACTTCGGGTTTCCATGGGCCAGGGGTTCTTTTAATCATGCCTAGGACTTTTGAGGATTTCGAAACTATGTCGATGATGTGACTTGCCCAGGTTAATTTAGAATCAAATTTTACTCTGAGATACGGATGGCTGGATACTGTAGCGAGTGGCATGCCGAAGAGTGAATATGAGTGTAAGGTAGCAGTTTGGACACCTACACATGTTCACAGTTATGTTGTAACATGCTAATTAAGAGATGGAATACATCTTAATGTTCATTATAATGTCGCTACCAGCCACAATATGGCAGCACCATATGCTAAGTAGATGGCGGGTATTGTTACATTCTTTATTTTGTGAAACTACATTTTCATGATTTAATTGCTAAGATGTTGATTATAATTATATTTAGGTAATTAATTACTGAGTAACCAGTTGCTTGAATGGTATGAGATAAACCCCAGAGACACTGGTCACTTGTGTATTCACCAAACTTTGGTACAGCAGCTGTGGGCTAGGCTGGCTCAGGTTTCACACAACAAGGAGGAGACATTTATTTTTGGTGAGTGTCAACTTGTTCAATAATACTTTTAAGGTATTATTTCCCTTTTCTAATTATACCACATCATGAAGTGAAAGATTGTCCATCATTAGACCTAAACTTGCATGGATGTTTTAAAGCAATTATTTAGTTATAAGGGTTTTCACTATATGGAAAATTGCTTTGAGTGGACACCCCAGGATGCTGTGGTTGACCCCCACTGGCTGGTTGTAAACAGTAGTGGTCTTAATGAGTTTTAGAATACTTGCATCCTGCTGGTGATATAACTTGCAGAATATACAGTTTTAAACATGTTTAATCAGGTACTGTGTTTTGTATTATGATGCTTAATCTATGTGCTATTAGGTTAATATACGGCCATATTATGCATTTAGCAACAAAGTGTGTTCTATGAAGCTATGCAGTCAGTATCAGAAACTGCCCAGTGGCCATTAATGTCCTCATGATTAATCACCCTATGGGGTTGGCTGGGTAGGATGTGGAGCATATATTCCCTAGAGACTAACACTTGAAAACAAGTTGGGAGCCACCCTGGATAGTGTAGCTAGATGGTAAACACTGGCCAAGTGTTTTGTTCAGTCATTTAACAAGTCATAGAATAGGTATACTCTGTAGTAAATTGGAACAGAATATGGTAACACAAAGTAGTATAGGAATATGGAATTGAAATACTTGTTTAAATAATTATCTGTGTTCTGCTATAAATGACATGTTGCACCATGCCATTGCAGGAGGGAGCCAGGCCTCGAATGAATGATGTGAGATTCATTAATGAGCCTCCAGAGCAGTGTTGGGATGAGCATGGTCATTACAGTCATGGTAGATTATGTAATTATTGCATCTGTTAGATGCTTATACTTGTGTTGTTGATTTACATACATTTGCATTCCTAGTATAACTTGTACGACAATTATAGATCTTTAAGTTACTTTACATTATACTGGATTCATTATATTTTGCACGTGTGTGCTGTGTGACATGTGTCCACGCATCATAATCATTAATATATCTACGTACGTATATTTGTATTGTTAGTACTGTATTGACAAATTGTTTACTTTGTTTAGGTTTCTTTTTGTATCCGGAAGTAAGACCACAAATAAAGAACTTGATCGAAAAGATTGGAGCCGACTTGTTGTACAAATTGGCCCCGTCACATGAGTGTAGCCTGGGTTTAGCTTTGTTTGTTATTGGGAGGTGGACACATTTATAAATGTTAAATTCCATTTGCTATTTGTCAGACCATGTTTGGAGTTGGATCAGTTCAGTTTGAAGAATGTCATGGTCAGTTTTGGATCAATTCGAATGGATGTTTTAATTTATGTCATTTATGTAGAGGCATAATTAATTAACAATTGCCCATAATACCGAAACTATTAATAACATGTATTTGCATTAGATAATGTTAATTATTTCATAATTAAGACCATTTTGTTAACAATTTGTTTGTACTCAATCGATGACATAACTGTATTAGTATAACATAGAATATTGATTCTTCGCATGAAGGTTTCCTCAGATTTATGTACAAACACACGCACGCACGAATGTGCACACACACATACATAATACTAATAAATATCTGCTAATTGTATAGCACCATGTATCCGGGTATAAAACATTTTCATACATTACAGGCACTTAAAATGCATTCATCAATACTATGTCATTTAAAATATACATTTGTAAAGAAATAACTTACGTTACATGAAATAAATTATCGGATAAATAAGTATATATACTGACTAAAGTAGGTATTTTACCAGCGTAATATTAATATTTAGTTTATATAGCGCCATGTCTATTAAATGTTCGTAGCACTGTTCATAAAACAAAATAGATAACAAATACAGACAGTCACTGCTTTAAAAATAATCAAGTAATGTAAATACACTGTACATAATTAAAATGCAAAAAACATAACGTCAGTGGCGGTATGTATTATAAGTATCAGGCATAATTATAAGAAATTACAGATTGCTGGTCATAACAAACGTATGTTGCAAGCATAACCAAACTGGACGACCACATTTCTGCCAGATTCAAACGAACTTCGAAAGAAGGAAGGCCACAATATTGCAGCCATCGTATTAACAATGTATTCGAATATCTTTCTTACGATTGCAGAATACAGTTTCGCCACAGGCACAGGGCTGTCATTTTCTAATAGTTTATTTGTTGGAAAAGGCGCGGATGCTGCCATGTTTACTGTTGTTTGCCCGTGTTTTCAGCAGTTCCGCGTGCGTGAAAAAAAAAAAGAATGATGTCATGCAGACGTGACGCGTTACTACCTCTAGACTATGGACTATGCTGGCGAGTGCTACTGTGCTTCCCGCTGCTGCGAAGCATACGGTACGCTAGTATTCCAACACTGCAACAGGAGGCCTGTAGGCTGTACTGTTTGGCTTATTTAGCAAAACAAGCACCGCAATTATTACTACTTTAGTAAATTATCCGCGTTTACATTACGTTATCGTTATGCAAGTATACGAAGAATAAGATTTCCCAAATTACCTTCGTGAAGACATGGTCTTGGCAGCATTCAACTTCCTCGTCCAGGGTCAACACTAAGAGTAAGTTGTGAAGGACGCAAAAGGCTGCCAAGACTCCGAACTACCAGAACGAGGAAGTAACCTACATTATGGTGTTTCCGCCAGGTGGCACAACTGTTGATCTCTGCCCTAACCTCGATTATCCAGACGCCGCGAGATGGGAGCACCGTAGGGCTCCCGTTCCACCGCCTGGAAGATATAGCCCAGCCGATATGTAACAAAATATGGCTGAATTGTGCGTTTTATGTTGCAAGCATGAAATTTGGCACACACTTAAAGTATATAAAAACAGAAATATTTGGAAATAGGGCCCTGGAAATAGGGCCCTGGAAGGCGTTGGCGGCCATTTTCAACATGACTGCCGAAAACCTATTTTCCCCATATCTTAATAACTGCGCCACGCAGAGCAATAATTTTGGTATTGAAACATAGGTTTTCGTGTCAACGATTTCAAATATGTTACTATTGACCTTCTTCGACATTTACATCCGCCTTTTTAAAATATGGCGGTCGCTAAACTAAATGTCTCCATATCTTACCAAATTAGGCATGTAAAACCGTAATTGTATTGGTGTAGTATTTCTGCTATTTCAAGATGGTTAAATCTACTTGCCTGAGGTTTAATTTGGGAAATGAGGAAGGTCAAGCCAGTAGATAGACATATTGTTGACCAACCGCCTTGGTTACGTAATTACGGCAACTCGGTTGCAGATGCGCTCAGTGGAGCGTGGTATTCTGTTGCTAGCATTGCCAGGAGGTGGTTTCACTGTAATCTTAGAGGGTGTTCCACAATGTTTAGTTTGAATTATATACTGCTTTAGCCAATAGAAATGATGGAAACCTGTCATATGATGTGTAATTAGGTCCGCTTATATAAACGTTTATTGTACGCATTTCGCCATCTGGGCGCTGGCGAAGGACTGGGACAGATCCAGGGTTGAACGAGACAGGTTGCCCTGCTGCCAAGAGAATGGCTATTCAAGTCGTAAAGCGTGGTGGAAATCGTTAACGTGGGTTACGTTCCCAAGCTTTTGTGTGTGTGTAATATTCAGTGTCCAGAGTGACTGTTTGATCGAGCTTCGAAGAAGCCATGCCGCCACGTCAGCGGTATATTGAGACAACGTTCCGGTTGGCCCCAATGTATTTGCGTCGATGAGCGATAATCGCGACGCGCTCACCCAGCACGGGCCATCCTCGAACAGCGGTCTCACAGCGACATCGTCAGAAAGATTGACCGAATACGACTCGCAGCGGCCGGCGGTAAACGTATACTGCCAGGCGTCGTCATTTGCGCGAACCCGTTCATTCGACTTCTCGATCGTTCGCGACAGGGCAAGACCTCTCGATCGAATTCGTAGCGGCCGGCGGTAAGCGTCTACTGCCCGGCTTCGTCTTCCAGTTGAACGTATTCAACTGACTTCGCAATCGTTTGCGACCGTGCGATCATTGATCGTACGCGACTCGAGAATTCGCGGCGTACGACGGCAATCGTCAAGTGCCCGGCATCATCACTCGTGCGGCCGAGATACCCCGTTCTAATTGTGTTCGGAGCTCGGCGTGTTGACTTCAACAAACGTTCGTACATATTCGAGATGGGATTAGCCCAGTATCAATGTCTGTTTTCTGATTGAACGTATCTATTATTTGCTGTATTATGATTGGTAGTTATCTGTGTTTGAAGTGAGGTATTTTTACCCTTAAAGTATTAACATATATATGTATATATACGTGTGTGTTGTAACAGATTACTGCAATGAGAGTCCGCGAGGACTAGCTTATACTGTGTATTTATATTAAGGGAGTTATTCTTAGATAACTCTTGGCGCCTAGTGTAGGGTCGTGTAGCGGTATAATCCACCTTAGAAAGGGAGTGGAATTTGATAATTGAAAGATTCAGTGTTATTGTTTATTATGTTCTATTAAGTTTTGGTTACGGGATTTCATTATTCTGTTTATTTTGTTAATCGAGATATTTACCAAAAGAAGGATATCTTGTAATAAAGTTATTAAATTTTCCTCGTTCTTTGTTGCTTGTTCACGAAAACCGTTCTTTCTCATATGCGTTGACCTTGATATATAAGAACCCTACTAGACTGAGCCAACTAGTGTACGGAGACCTCGCTAATCCGTGACAATTGGCTATTGGTCAAAGATGACAAATAAGTTACGATTGGTTTTCGCCGACATTCTTATCCGCCATTTTAAAGTTGGTGTTCTTAAAAGCGAAGGTGACAAATTTAAACATAACGGCGGATTTGTACGGACATTTGTTCACAGTCATAGTGAATGTCCAAGACAGGATTGTTTGCTTTAGAGCAATCGTTGATTTTCCCCATGATACATATATTGGCCATGTTGCAGCCATTTCCAAAATATGTTGCACAATTTTGCAAAATGGCCACATTTTGCAAAATGGTCGCATTTTCCACAATGGCCTGCCAATGATGTTTAACGATAATTTGTTTATGGTACTTATGTTGTAGTGTGAATGAAATGGTATGCTTTTTGTTGTTATATATATTCCTGGAGTATCTATAGTGATCTTCAGTGTCCACGTGTTGTCATATTTACCGCAAGTAAAATATTGTTTTAAATATATTTTAAATAAAATTTTAATATGCACACCCATCAACCTTAAAAAAAAAAAAAAAAAATGTAATGTGTTCCAAAGGTGTAATTCTTCTTAAGTGCTAATGTGTTACTTCAATTCAGTTACATATTGATATATATATATATATTATATATCATATATATTATATATATATATATATATATACAAAACATAGCAACATATAACGTATGAACACTACTAAGAGATAAATAGATACAAGAACTGGAGGAAGAACTTGGGGAAACCAAATTGGATCGGGATCGGATAAGTCGGAAGAAGAGAGGAATGCTTCACTACCTTACAAATTAAGCGGCCATCTACTATACCATTCCACAGCGAACAACGGCCAAGCTGGAGTAGGCTTTCTCATATACAAGAAATGGAAAGACAATATAGTGAGGGTTAACAGCATCAGCCCCAGAGTATAGCAGAACTTGTTCTATGCATAACAAAGCTACACAAGCTGAAGATAGTACAAGTATATGCACCAACAACATCATACTCAGAAGAAGATACAGACAACTTCTACAATGACAAGGATGACACCTTAGAAAAGCCAACCCAGTACACGATAGTGATGGGAGACTTTAATGCGCAAGCAGGGAAACGAACAAACATTTCGGAAACGGCAACAGGCAAATTTGGCCTAGGTGTGAGAAACGAAAGCGGCGACACCTTGGTAGAATGGGCAACATCAAGAAAGTACAAAATCACGAATACCATGTTCGAGAAGAAAGCAGGGAGGAGATGGACATGGAAAGCCCAAATGGAGAAACGAAGAACGAAATTGACTACATCCAGACAAACAAGCCAGACATTGGAAGTGACCACAGAATGGTAATGAGCAACATCAAACTAGTCGTCAAGGCTGAAAGGAAGAAGTTGGCAAACAAGGGACCACCGAGTGTAGATACCACACAAATCGGAAGAAAACAGATCGAATTCCAACTGGAACTACGAAATCGATCCGAGACACTACAGGAACTAGACGACATCAACACCACGAGCGAAAACATCACTGAAATGCTCCAACTAAGTGCAACAAGTGTAGCCAAAGCAATCAACAGGCACGTAGTGACGAGAATATCGTCGCCAATACGAGCACTAATGAAGAAACGACGAGAAATGGTGGATAACGGCGACCGTAAAAAACAAATAGAGTACGCAGAAATATGCAAGACCATCAAAAAGAAAACGAAGGAGGACACCAGGAAGTACAATCAAGAGATCATACGAGAAACGATTATGTCCTCAAAGAGCCTGAAGAAAGCAAGAAGAACACAGGCACTTGGCCGAGACAGACTGATTACACTTCTAGACAAGCAGCGTAGAGAAATACAAGACCAAGATATGATCATGGAACGAATAGAGGAATTCTACACCGAGCTATGTGACAGTGAACAGAATACCACAATTCACACCGACCCGAAAGAGGTACCAGAAATAACACCACAGGAAGTGGAATCTGCGCTAAGAGATATGAAGAATGGGAAGACATCAAGCAACGCCCATGTAAACATTGAAACATTAAAAGCAGGAGAAACTATCATCCCGAAGACACTGGCTAATCTGTATACTAAATGCTTATCAGAAAGACAAATACCCACCGCTTGGAAGAACGCAAATGTGGTGATAATCTTCAAGAAGGGAAATAAGAAAGATTTAAATAACTACATACCGATATGTCTGTTATGAAACATATACAAATTACTCACAAAGATACTAACGAATAGAGTAGAGAAGACACTGGACGAAAACCAACACGTTATAAACCAACTGAAAGAGAAGTGCCGATAATATAATATCCCGCTCTGCATCGCTTTCGTCGACTACGAGAAGGCGTGTACATCGATCTCCTGAAATACATCTACACCACCAGCTCGGTGACCTACACAAAAAGAGCAACAAGATCAATATCAAGAGAAGAGTACGACAGCTTTTGCCCAAGATGTTCATAGTAACACACGAAAGCATATTCCGAAGACTGACCTGGGAAACCAGAGGCTTGATGATAGACGGAGAAAATCTCAGCCATCTTCGCTTCGCCGACGACGTACTCATATGCGCTACTACACCGCAAGGAGTACAAAGTATACAAGGTAGTAGACCAGCCTGGCTATGGGACATCGAGTATACAATGTCTAACAACAAATTGGAAAAATACGTTCTGTGTCAGGAGGACACATTGGAGGTGCTTCGCTGCCCAGCTGATTCAAAACGTGACGCAGAGGGAATAGGTTACAAGACTATCACTGACAATATCATGGGTTTCAACAGGGTTGGGTGCTTGCCTAAAACAATCAAGCTGTCACGGTTAAATGAAGGTAAGGGCATTGGGGCAACTTTCCGGCAGCACAAAGCCAAATGGCATTACTCATGTAGATTGCAGTTCTACAAAACAAAACTTCAGCTGGCAGAGAAGAGAAAATCTCACAATGATGACAATACAGCTGTTTCCAAGAAGTGCACCTGTCAAAGTGTGGAAGAGACACCGCCTTCCATCGAAACATGTTTCTTCTGTGGCATGCCTCCAGCTGGAGAATCTTTACGCAAGGCGTCGACATTTCATGTTGATGTTCGCGCCAGGCAGTGGGCTGTCAAATTGCACGACGGTGCCCTCCTAGCGAAACTAAGTGCCGGGGACATGATCGCACAAGAGGCCAAATATCACACCCAATGCCTTGTCCCTTTGTACAGGAAGGCACGAGGATATCACGGCTTGTACTACTAAGCATAAAAATGAACGGGAAACACCACTGCCGATCTATCTAGGTGTGATGGTCCATACAAAGATACGCAAGCGTGATCTTGTGGACATTCTGTATGACCTGGGCCTGAGAGTTTCGTATGACAGGGTATTCAACTTCTCCACTGAACTGGGCAACACAGTCTGTAGTCATTATGAGATGGAGAAAGCCGTGTGTCCACCTCAACTCAAAGGCAGCCTATTCACTACCGCAGCAATAGATAACATCGACCACAATCCGAGTTCTACTAGTTCACATGACTCGTTCCATGGAACAGGAATATCCCTATTCGAACATCCAGTCGACGTGTTCAGAGGAGTTTAACGGGCTGTTGCTACCACCCACGCCAACGGTCGTATTGCGACCAAGAAGACAGTACATGCACTCGCGCACGCACACACGCACAATAAATATACATTAACCTTTTTTATTTCTACACATTCATGTAGATAATATTAATTTTATCAAAACATTTTGGTTATTTGCAATATAAAGTAATTTCGATGACATCATGATACCTTTGATTACATAACTATTGCGTTATGGGGTAAGTTGATCGAAAACCTCCATGGTTTTGATTATGATTGACCATAACTATAAGCGAGTGCCATAAACTGTAATCTAGATCACTACATAATCACTTGTAATTTGGATCGTTTACTTGATAACTGTTTAAACACACAGGAGCTGGGCGCAAACACATCTTGACTGCCAAGGCAACAGACAAAGAGGTGGAACAGGATCGAGGTGAAGATGTGGTTACAATTTGCTACGGAGAGGGACGTCAGCCGGAAGGAAAGAGAAGAGAGGAATCGAACCGCAGTAACCGCTGTGCCTCGAAGGCCACACACGGAAACTATATATAGGACTAGTTTATTTATCCAATGCTGCAATTTTTATTATTTCTAATTGGTGGGTCTCCCACCCATGTGTGGCTGGTCCCCCCATAATAAATCCAGCTTTATATAAAGCTTTTACACAAAAATACACTTGTCTTGTGTTACTATGTAAACTAGCCACGATTCATAGTCAGTCCGTTCAGTTGGTATAATCATAAAACGTCACACTTAAAATACTCTTTCCTTGTGTTTATAAAGTTAAAACAGTTGTACGTACGTATACTAAGAATGGCCATGTGTTACAATATATCAAATGCGCAGGTGCTACAGGAAATTGGTTGAATTACGCTAAATTATGGTTAGAAAGTAGATTATACATTAATGTCAGTTTAACGTTACATTTTCGTTAGAAATTAAACGTTAAGCAAACGACTAAAATAACGTTAAACTAACGTTTCTGCTAATGTTACAAAAACGTTAGTTTACTGATACATTCTGGTTAGAAATTAAACGTCAAATGAACGTTGGAGTAACGTTTCTGTAACAGTTACATTAACGTTAGTTTAACATTACACGTTGGTTAGAAATGAAACGTTAGATTAACATTTAAAAAACGAGCAAAATAACGCAAAATTTACGTTTGCATTAAACGTTAAACAAACGTTTCTGCACACGTTACATTAACGTTATATTAACGTTTGCATGGTATCTGGGTAGCTAATCTACCAGAGACGTATACCAGTGTGCCCCCTGTTGCAATACGCAGACCCAATCTACCCATGCCAAAGCTAGAGAGGCCTAACAAGGCAAATTGTCAGCTCATACCACTAGCCTCAACATCACCGAACCGTGGATTGCTTTTGGTGCTGGGAAGAACTTTCGGTTCTTACCGGCCCGCGAGATGACCGAAGCACTGGGTCTTAATCGTTGTGTTAATTGCCTTGCCAATGTTCCATGCCTTCACTAGTTGTGACACGGTGTCATCTTGTGGAGGCAGGGGCAAACGGACTGCATGGGACATGAGGAGTGCCTATGACGATGTCACACCAGCTTTCTGTGCCTTGGCTGCTACCCCGGAGACCGGAGGTGATTGGCTAGGTCCACTAGGACGATATGTGGTCCTGTCAATAGGGCGAGGAAGCAGCCGTTCACACAGAAAGGTAGAGCTACTGAAGGTCTTCCTCCGACACAAGCAGCACTTATCCAGCACACCAGGTGGGCTGCTTACCATGCCGGTCACTGCTGGGCACAGACGATGATCGCGGCACTCGAGCTTCCACCTCCAAGTGATTGATGGTAGAACAGGAACGAAAATGGCGGCTGGAAAATATGCTGGACAACTCTTCCAGAAGCGACGCAAGCTTGTCGAGAACGACTAAGCTGTGGTTGCAAGAAGGGGTGCAGAGGACTATGCAAGTGCCTCAAGGCAGGATTTCAGTGCACTGCTCTTTGCTACTGTAGTGGTCTGTGTGCTCCCATAGCTAACGTGTGACACACTAAACATTGGGACGTGCAGTAACTGGGAACTGCCACATTTGGCATAGAACGTTTCTGTCGTTGACAATGTGTACACAGTTATCATGTGACATACATACAATTGTTACACGCATACTGGTGACACTGCATACTTTGATACCCATATTGTGGATTTAGCTTAGCGGATTATATGTAAAATAACAAATGATGGCGGCCATTTAGTAAATAACCGCCATTTAAAAAAAAATAGCAGCCATTTTGGAAAACATGGCCGATACGAATGTCCGACAAGATCAAAAGTAGGATATTTGAAACAGCCGCACTCAAGAACCTAAATTGTGACACCATAGTTATCTCTCTGGGTGATTTAGTTGTTAAGATGTTAGGAAAATTGGCTTTCAAAGGCGCCATCTTTAAAAATGGCGGATAAGATCGAATATCGGCGAAGACCAATTTATGGTTTTATATGCCAATTTTTTAAGATATAGACACAGTGAGTTTAGCGACCGCCATCTTTAAAAATGGCGGACGTGAATGTCGGAGAAAATAAAAAGTAATACATTTGAAATCGTTGACCCCGAAAACCTGTTTTGTTATTAAAATGACTGCTCTACGTGGCGCAGTTATTAAAATATGGGGGGAAAGGTTTCCGGCGGCCATCTTGAACAATGGCCGCCAACGCCTTCCAGGGAGAAATCTGGAATGGCCCTATATCCAGACATTTCTGTTTTTATATGCTCTAAGTGTGTTCCAAATGTCATGCTTGTACCATAAAATGCACAATTCATACACATATCGGCTGGGCTAATAACACTGGTTTTCACTGCACGACACTGATTCCGGTTTAATTTTACCTGAATCCGGCTAGAGACGATGATTGGCTCTCAGGCTAACAATAAAACTAGAAGTTAAATAAGAGTCAACTTATATAAATTTATGCTACGCATTAGAAACTTTGGTTATATTAACACAAGTGATATACAAAAAAGTTAAATCCTATTTTATTTTTGGATTAAGAATCTCGATAACGACACTGATTGACTGCTCACCCAAAACATTTGCTACTGACAGCAAACGCAAAATGGATTTTCAAGCAACATCCCATCACTAGGCCTATAGTCCCTGTATCGACTTGTGTAAAGGGACCCTAACTAGGCCTATAATAACGTATTAACCGACTCTCGCCCGGCTGCGAGCTCTCGTGGCTGTCAACTATTTCGTATCGCCGGTGTCTTGCTGATACTCGAGCAGAAACAAAACACTAGGTGTGAATAAAACACTAGGTGTGAATAGACACAACATAAATACCAAACAAGAACTAATTTAACTGAAAAAAGTGCAATCGATGTTGTGCACGACACTCGCACTGCTAACCAGTATATGTAGCCGCCAAAGTTCACCGAAGACGAATTGATCTCTGTGGCTAAGTGGATATCATGTGGGACGATTGGTCTTGGGGTTCTCGGTTCGAATCCAGTAAAGTTGTTTATGTTCATTTAGTTTAAGATACTTTTTATTTTGTATAATATGTCGGGCACTGTTTCGTAATTTCATTTCGTTATCGAAAGCATACATAATATATAAACATTCTGGAGGACAGACTTGCTAACTGGCAGTGAGCAGTCAAAAAGCGGCTTCAGAACCAGATGGGAGCACCGTAAGGGCGGTACTGGGGTAAGATCACATTAAAATTTTACATAGGCGGCCATTATAACGTTTCCTTCATTTCCTGCCAAATTTGTCTTACGATTTTCTTGAAAATTTCACAGCATATGTAATCTCCATTGACGCAAATGCTGTGGAAAACTCGTTAAATTCTCATACCTAATTTTTCAAAAAAATCCACCTAAACCTGGTACCCCTCAATTTCGCCCCAATCTGGTGACGGATTTTGAAATATTTGTGCGTGCTGCAAAATAGCCACTGTGCGAATACGCGAGCGACTAGCGTATATTTATTGCTACCTCGTGAAAGATCTAATGCAGTAGTACATTCAGTATTCACTGGACTAACATGTGCCATGTCAAGGGCACTCTTTCGGTCGGTAATGGTGGACGAATCCTTAATGTGGTCTTATCCCTACTAGATGCGTGCAGTCATAAGGGGTCAGGACACTGTTGGATTTCCTGCTTGGTTACGAAAAAGTGCAATTTATTTTTGAGAAATGATTTTTTTAAACAAAATTCACATGCTCTGACATAAGTGCATTCGAGTAGTCAGATTTCCCGGTGTGATTGTAGAAGTTGTTGACAGTAAAATGGTGCATTGGTAGCTGATTTTACTAAGCGGAAGGGTATTTGAGAGCAATTTGGCTAGTTGACCCTTTAGCCGGATTACTGCCTGCATCCATTCGTAAATATTGTCGGGTGTCACACACACAGGCATTTTACGAGAGCTAGAAATATTAGATTTTGACAAAACTCGACCAGCATGTCAATGAGATGATAATAACAGCAGGTGAGACGTTTAAGAAACTTTGTAGGTCACGTTTTCTTATAATCACACAAAACGTTAACATGGTCGCCAATGAGAAAACTAACAGTGTGCTGAGCCCATAACGCTGGTTCTCTGCCTGACTGTTTCCCGGCGAAGTTGTGTAAACGAATAAAGCTAAATGTCATTAAGTTGGCCTATTTCAATCTACACTTGTCTTGCATTGTTGCTTTGCATAGGAGGATGTATGTGTCAGGGCGCATACAGATGTTTCATGGTACTGGAAGTGACACTTGTCGGGAAAAAGATATTTTAGACGACTCGAATGATCGCCCGCAAGTACGTGACAACGGGAAGATGAGCAATGCACACTGCCTGACCGTGGGAATACTGCCATGCCTGTCGCCGTTACTGACTTTTGTTACAAGCTAATGTGAAATGGACACTGCTTCGGCTAGGTCCAAGAACTCTGTTTCGGCTAGGTTCTAGCATTAATTTAACTCTGCTTCGGTTAGGTTCAAGTATTAGTTAAACTTTGTTTCGGCTAAATTAACAGTGACATCGGATATCATACACCCCGACATGGAGTGACGCAGATGACCCTCAAAACGGGTGTTGTACGTGTGACCTGACAAGGTCGATCGCCCCGCGTCATCGGAAACCCCACGGGAGCTGGCGGACAAGATTGATGAGAGTACATATGCATATGGCGTCGTTTACTCCAACCAGCGGACGGCCGGAATGTAAACATTGCCAGTGTCACATACTTGGTCGAAATCAGCTGACTGTAACAACCGAGCCCCGGTCTACAGAGTGACGACTGTAGTAGTGTAAGTCAACCTTGACACTTGTGCGTCGTTCCGCGAGATACACAGATGGCAGAAACTTTGCCCAATCCATCCATGGACTGGAGCCACCCGGACAGACCACAAGCATGCATACATTTAAAAAAATCGCAGAGATGTCGTTCAAGGTTAAGGGGACGACACCAACAATGCAACACAGTTACATCATTCCATGGTCAGGACGCGAAGGTCTCCATATGTTCAACACATGGGAACTGACTGAAGAACAGCTGGAAGGTCGTATGAACGAAGCGAGTGCTACACATATGGTGCAGTTTAATAGAATCGCGGGCAGCATTACAACGTCGACTCAATACATAAATGTGACCAATGTCGGAGATGTGGAACGTACCACCCGGCCAAGACGGAGGACCGATGTCCCTCATACAACACGAAGTGCTTGACCTGCGGAAAGACGGGACATTGGAAGAGCATGTGCCGAACGAAAGGTTTCCACAGGATGTCAATACATACACCGGTCCAGATCTCGCAGCGGAGCAGGCCGATTACGAGGTAATGTGTCCTATAGGCAGAATAGCAGGTCCAGGCCAGGTAACCGGGCTAGTGACGTTCACACAGTGGAGCACAACGTAGATTTGCATGCCTAGACAATTACAACGAGAGCATGGTCTTCGAAGCCATTACGCTCAAAGAGATAGACACTGTTGATAATGCTGATTCCACCAATAGTGAGAACCACAACGAAGTTTTCGTGAAACTGGACATTAAACTGCAAAATCGGCATGGCATTCACACACTGAAAACGAAGATGGGTACAGGCGTCCATGGGGAACATACTACCACTCAAGATATTTATACGAATATTTTTCCCGAAGCACTGGGCAGTGAGGGGTACCCGAAACCAGGGATCACTGTACCAAGATAAACAATACTGACAGCCTACAACGGTACAATAATACCACAGTACGATAGCGTGACTCTTCCGTGCAAATACAAAGACAACAGCTGGGACGAAGCTGAATTCTTTGTGGCCGAATCGGAAGGACCGGCAATACGGATTGCCCAACTCACGCGCGCTACACATCGTCACGATAAACTATGCAATCAATGCGACGAAATTGGTTGGCAGTAACACAAGTGGTAGCAATCACGCTATCCGGAGCAAGAGCGAGACACGCTAGAGAGAACGTCATACCGATCAACAGTAAGGAAGAGCTACAAACGTTGTATCCTGACCGAATCAAAGGAATTGGAAAGTGTCTTGGCAGGTTTCACATAACGCTAAAGGAGGATCCACAACCGTACAAGGGGTAAGACCACATTTAAATTTTACATAGGCGGCCATTATAACGTTTCCTTCATTTCCTGCTAAATTTGACGAACAATTATCTTGAAAATTTCACAGCATATTTATCCGCGAGCGACTAGCGTATGTTTATTGCTACCTCGTGAAAGATCTAATGCAGTAGTATATTAAGTATTCACTGGACTGACATGTGTCATGCCAAAGTGCTCGAAACAAATTCACACATGACACCAAAACGGTGTTTTCAAGAGCACTCTTTCGGTAATGGCGGACGAATCCTTAATGTGGTCTTACCCCTACAGCCGCTGCGGAAATACCCCATCCAAAAGAAGGACGAGTTTCGAGAATTGTTGGACAGAATGGAAGCTATGTGGGTAATAACGAATGTGACAGAACCGACCGATTACGTGTCATCGTTAGCTTTCAGCAGGACAAGAACCGGCAAACTCAGAATATGTCTGAACCGTAAGTATCTCAACAAAGTGATCACGCAGACACACCAGAAAACGCCAACACTCGAGGAAATCAACCACTAGTTTAATGGCGCAAGAGTGTTCATACTATGATGCTGATGGTGTACATCCAGATCCAGTGAAAGAAATCAACAATCTCCCAACACTTGCAAACGTTGAAGAGTTGCGACAATTTCTGGGATTGGTTCAGTGCATGTCGCCATTCGTGCCGAGGCTCGCCGACCGCAATGCCACACTAAGAGCGCTGACATGCAAGCACAACAACTTGCAGTGGGCGGCAACGCATCAAGCTGAGTTCGATCGCTTGAAGTCAATGATTAGCGCTGAATGCACGTTGACATACTTCAATCCCAACAATATTATTGTTTGTTAGTTCTTTGACAACCGTTTTCATTCCAAATATGTGATCCTTGTTTGCACACACTTACACATAGTTCTACACTATAGTTAACACGTGTATTAGACTACCTGTATATATATATATATATATATATATATATATATATATATATATATATATATATACACACACACATATATATATACACACACATATATATATATATATAGCCACTTATTTTGACACACCAGTGACTATATATATATATATATATATATATGTATGTATGTATATAGCCACTAGTGTGTAAAAATAAGTTTTATATGAATAGGAGTTTAAATGAGATCTCAAAAAGTTCTAAATGTTATTAGCAGGAACAAAAATGGGTAACTATTATTGACATATTGCCTATCCTAGCCTAGGACTAGGCGCTTACCTTTGCCAGGTTTATAAGCTTAGCAGTCCGAGTATGCAATTGCAGACGTTTCATTATACATTCTTTTGTGCTGGGTTGGATTAATTATCAGTTACTGCCCAAAGTGATCGCAGCAGAACCTAAGATAGCATTCTGAAGAATTCATCCACGGCGTAGTCTTTGAAAAGAGTGTTAGTTCGTATTTCACTGTCACTGATTTCAACTTGTCAGTCGTCTTCGAAACTCGGGTCTCGGCTGCGTCGCGACGCCTGGCTGGTAAGACTGTTCTATAGCCAATATCCGAAGTTTCCACTCATCGTGTGCCCACCTTGTTCCTTGTTCTTCACATTGCACGATTATCGTGTGCCTATCTTGTTCCTTGTTCTTCACATTGCACGATCATCGTGTGCCCAGCTTATTCCTTGTTCTTCACATTGCACGATCATCGTGTGCCCATCTTGTTCCTTGTTCTTCACATTGCACGATCATCGTGTGCCCATCTTGTTCCTTGTTCTTCACATTGCACGATAACTGTGAAATAGTTTACACCTTTCACAAATAAATTAGTATGCGGATGTGCTATTGTTTACGTGCATCCACGTCTAACCGGAAGTATTCGATGCATCCACGTCTAACCGGAAGTATTCGATGCACTACAGCGAAAAGACGTGGGAAATGGTCGAGATATCTAGCGTCGAAGTATATTTAACAAAATTTAACAAGATTGCCACCCAGAGAATTAACTCTAGGTAGCAGGTGGACAAGGAAACCCTTGGCTTATCGAGAGTCCGACCTTTTTATCTATGTGTATCCCACCCGTCTGAGGTATGTGTCGATTTTATTTTTAAACATATTCACGCTACTAGCACCCACACAATCAGCAGGTAATCTGTTACATTCATTTACAGTCCTTTGTGAAAATTAAAACTTTCTTATATCCAATCTACTCTGCTCCTTTGCTAATGCAAGACCATGTCCTCTAGTCCTTCTATCTTTCTTAACTGAGAAAAACATATTTCTATCAATATTTTCATAACCCTTCAATATTTTAAACACTTCTATCTGATCTCCTCTCAATCTCCTGGTCTCTAGTGTTGTTAAACCGCATTTTTTTAGGCGTATTTCATAACTAAGATCCCTCAGATTTGGTATCATTTTAGTTGCTCTCCTCTGCACTCTTTCTAGCATATCTATGTCCTTCCTGCGATATGGCCTCCACGCTTGAATACAATATTCTAAATGAGGCCTAACTATTGTTTTGTACAGCGGTATTATTAGCTCTTTTTCCTTATACGTTATGTTTCGCCTAATTAATCCAAGGATTTGATTTCCCTTTGAAGCTGCAATTCCGCACTGCTCTGAAATCTTCATATCAGCTCTAACGGTTAACCCTAAGTCCTTTTCTTTTACAGTAGTACTTAGTACAGTACCCCCCATTGTATATTCTACCTCTTCGTTCCCATGTCCTATGTGGAGGCATTTACATTTCCCAAAATTGAACATCATTTGCCACTTTTCAGACCATTTGATCAACCTGTCAAGATCATCTTGTAAATGCTGTCTATCTCCATCACTTTTAATCCTTCTAAACACTTTTGTATCATCCGCAAATTTCAACACCTTGCTTGTTATTTCATCATCCAAATCGTTGATGTATATTAGGAATAATATAGGACCTAATACTGATCCCTGTGGTACCCCACTCAATACCGATTTCCAGTTTGAAGCCTCCCCATCAACTACTACACGTTGTCTTCTGTCAATCAGCCATTGTTCTATCCAGTTTATTATACCATTTCCTATGCCATGGGCCTTTAGTTTAAGCAGTAATCTTTGATGTGGTACTTTGTCAAAAGCTTTTTGAAAATCTAAGTAGACGATATCTACTGGTGATCCCTCATCTACCCACTTAGTGATGTCTTCCAAAAAACATAACATATTTGTTAAGCATGACCTCGCTTTAAAAAAAACATGTTGAGATGGGTTTATCAAGTTTTGTTTAACAAGAAAATCCACCATGTGATCTTTAATTAGTCTTTCTAATAATTTACAAATCACTGATGTTAAACTCACTGGTCTATAGTTCTCTGACTTGTTTCTCGAACCTTTTTTTAATAACGGTATAATGTTTGCTTCTTTCCATTCTAAAGGAACCACTCCCTATTTTAATGACAAGTTGAAAACTGTTGCAAGTGGTATGCTAATTATTTTGTTCTACAATTTCCAATAGTAGTTTGGGTGGAATACCATCCACTCCAGGTGATTTATTATCCTTCATAGCCCTTATTTTCTTAGCTACCATTTCCGGGGTTACAATTAATTGTCCTAAATAGTCTGAATCTGCCCCCTTGAACTTAGCCTCTGGTATTGGCAGTGAACTGATATCTTCCCTGGTAAACACTGAACTAAAGTACTTATTCAGGTCTTCTGCCATTATGAATCCTTCTGATATTATATTTCCAGCACTATCTTCTAGAGGACCGACCTTATCTTGAACTTTCTGTTTGCTTCGAACATACGCATAAAAACTCTTGCTGTCATGTTTTATATTACTAGCTAATTGTTGTTCATAGCTTCTCTTTGAATTTCTAATTTCAGCTGTAGCTTGGTTAAGTGCTTCTTTATAATTGTTGTAGTCTTCTTCATTTCCAGTACATCTATATGACTTCCACATCATTTGTTTATACTTAATTTTTCTAATGGTAAGTGTTTCTTTTTGGACCGTTTTCCTTGTTTTTTGAAGGGTACAAATTTATCGATTATGCACTTAATTTCACTCTTTAATATATTCCAGCATTCTGTTGCCGTCTTATTTTTCAGTGTCTTATTCCAGTCTATCTTTGCTAAATATTTCCTCATGTCCTTATACCTTCCTTTGTGGAAATTTCTCCTATACTGCTTTTTGCTATTCCTTTCTGATTTTACTTTGATGGTAAAATGTATCTGGTTGTGAACGCTACTCCCCAGTGGCTCACATATCTTGACATTGTCAACTAATTCATTCTGTGAGGACAAAACTATGTCTAACACATTCTCACCCCTGGTTGGTTCTAGCACATGTTGAGAAAGGAATGTATCTTGAACTAAAACTAAAAACTTGTGGTCCTCTCTCCCCATACTCTATAGAGATTTCCATTGTATATGCCCATGGTTAAAATCCCCCATAATAATACAGTCCCGTTTGCTTACTTCCCTTATAACGTTTTGTATTTTTTCATTCTCTTCTATGCTTATGTTTGGACTTCGATAAACTAACCCAACTGTTAACGTTGAGTTTCCTGTAACTATGTTACACCAAACAGCTTCTATGGGAGCGGTTAATCCAGGGTATTCTACATATATATACTCTTGCCCTTGAGGAGACAAATAGTCACGCTTACTCGACTCTCGCTTGCTTTCGTGAACTCGTCACGAGAGTCTGGTAAAAGGTGGTTGCTGTTTTTGTTACCCGTCCACGTATAAAAACGCCTGACCTTGTGGTCCAAAATATAGTCGAGATTTTAAGAAGTATTACTGCAATCAAACGCTTGTACAATTACTGTTTTGTGTGAATACAAATTATGTGTGTTTACCGATCTTGACAAATATTGCATGATGTAATGCATTACTAAATTACAGTGCAAGCATTGCTGCTGTCGATAATCTTGATCACGTGGAGAACCAGCTTTACAATTGACCCGTTTTACATTTGTACCCGGTCTCCCCTTTATTATCAGGAGTGGTTCGAGAGAAGGTTGGGGAGGGGCAAAACCTCCAATTGCATCCATTGAGGCTCACCAAAAACCTCCACTGGCAGCCGAACCATATTCCTATTTGGGTAGTCTGAGTCGGAGTTCAGCACGACGCCGCTGTCGCACTGTTGGATCATGATAATGTTGTAACTTGACTAGAGTTCAGCTTCTCCACTGCTTCGGCTCGATTCATGACACATCGGAAGACGGGGGGAGGGTGCTGTTGAACATTTTTTCGCGCGACGTTGTCAAGTTGCACGTAACTGGGGCACATTAAAAAGGCATGCATAATGCGGCCAAATTCCAATACACGCACGCACGCACGCGCGCGCGCGCGCGCACACACACACACACATATATATATATATACACAATTAGTTCATATATATATATATATACAATTAGTTCAAATATGATAGGTAGGGTGACACAATGCCTCAAATGTTGTCACTGCAGTGATAATCTAGAGCCCCACGCTACAATCGCGAGGGGGTTGCATGCAGAATGCGGAACCGCTCTATGGCCAGATCATTTTTAAAATTTACAGAATATTTACTGAGATTAACCCAAAAATGAAGAAAAAGGATATGTACTACCGCCAAAGCGGTAGACTTGGCACCACTGAAAAATATGCAAGGGATGTCCTCTTTCTACGTCGATAAACCAAATAACGGCTTTGATTTAATTATTCACATATTATCTTCAGTAAGCAACTTAACAAAATACTGTTCTCATTTATAATTAATTTATGTCATGTATTTTTATTTTTTTAATTACTTATTTTCAATTTTTTTTTTTTTATCAAGTTAAGTGTTTGAAGGCATGGATCGCCAAGCAAGTCCCGCGACCAGAATTTGGGTCGCAGCGAAAAAAACTGATATAAATGCTACAGGGGATTCAGGTAGCCTCTTTGTCTTTGACTGTCATTCTATACGGCTACTCTGACTGCAGTTTTAACTTGCTTTGTTTCTGCATGTGAATGTACTGCTTTGAGCAGTCCTGAGGACTGGACATACTGCACTGTATAATAAATTTACATTTTTTATTCATTTGGTGGCCAAAAAGAAGCGCCGATTGTGGATGGATTGAAAGACTACACAATCTGATTCTTTGCAATTAATAGATGGTCCTTTTCTGTTGTGAATAATGTTATTGCGTGGCCAAAAAAGAAACACCCAGGGTAAGCGTACGAGAGAGGTTAAACTTTTGAGATGAAACACTTGTTTTTCAGCCAAGTAGGCCCAATGTATATTTTATTTATAAATCCATCATTTACAGAACAAAAATATAAAGTATTGTGGGGTGATAGCTTATATAACCTGCTTCGAATGTAACGGTAAGCCGATGAACGCTTTCACAAATACATTTGGTGGCGATTTAGTCGCTAACGACTGTTACGCGTTTGAGTGGCTTAAGACGTGGAGACAAGGTAGAGTATCTGACGTAGTTCTTACAAACCCGTTGTCATCGTGCAATGCCAATAAAAAATGTGTGCACACGATCGATGGCATTTGTTGCTTTATCATCGAAGGGAGATGTCGCATTTCGATGATCTTGCATATCGATTGGAATCAACACTAAAACCCGTGTTCTGCAAGAAGGGTTTAATACAAAGCTCCGAACTTGTAGGCGTCTAGTGATTTTTACTTTTTCAGCTGTTCGCTGGTGTACGCAGAAGGGTTGAATATTAGATAGTTAATCACATCTAGGAAACCGACGTGTGGCCACTTGGTAATGTTTCTTTCCAAACCAGTGGCAACGATGTTGTAAGGGTCACATCCGATTATACTCGTCTTTTCTCGGTACCGTTTTCGAACATCTTGTGGAAGGGATTTCACGTACTCGGAACACACAATTTCTATATCGCTTGCCATGACTATTACGAAGCTTGGGAACTAAAATAGTCGCGCGCATTGTATATTGGGTAATTTTTTTCACGCGCACGCATACCGGTGACGTCAGTGAAAACAAGCAATTACAAATCTGTCACATGTGAACCGGCGAAGCCCGGACGAAGCCTGGGGGCAGATTATGCAATAACAGAATACTTGCTGCAGATCACAATTACACAATAACAGAACACTAGCGTGATTGTCTCTTTCTCTTCCGCCTAACAACTATAAGTAGGCGATAAGCGTGCTTAGCATAACAGTAAAAAACACTTAGGTAAACTTTGCTGACAGTATTTGCTATATCGTCAAGCGAACAGGAGCAAAACGTGCAATGATAATTACAGGGAACGTAAAGGACCTTATCTCTACACTTACACTCTACACACATTAAAAACAATTAGTCTACTGAAATCGTGCTTAAGTGTCAACATGTCACTCATTATGGTCCAAACTCAGTCATTATTCTGCCATCTAGGCTGTTGGCGAGGTTGCCCAGAGCTCCTAGGACCTGATGTGTCCGGGTCGTTGACCGTAGGGTGGACAACAATGGCTTCTGGGAGTGCGGGCATAGACGGTAACACCGGCTACTCTGGAGTTGCTGTATGGTGTCATTTTTGTTTAACTATATCGCGTAGGTAGCTTCTACGAACCGTATTCCTTCTAGACAAACAGTTGTCTTGAGTTATTCAACCGTTGAGGCGTAGAACTTGAAAACCGGTGCCACCGTGATGTATAATGACGACCCGAGCAGGTGGTTAGAGCGGAAGATGTTTTAATAGTAGTATGTCATGGCATTATACTACAGTTATCATCATGCGGGTAGCTCGTATAATACCGATCAACGTTGATGTTAATAGGAGTCTCCATGGCCCGTATTAGAAACGCACTTTAGCACGAACTAGACGATATCATGTCAGCACATATGTCCTATACCTAATTAACACAACGTACATAAAAGTTCTCATTTTGTTTTTTTAAATAAATAAATGGTTGCTCGATATGTATATTACTTGATAGTGCTACTGATTTAGTCATGTTTGTGCAATGTATGGGTCTGAATAAACGAATATTGTATTGCATTGTATTAGGATACTGTTATTGCAAAGTGAAAATAAGAGAAAAGCAGAATTGTGCCAACCCTCCCCTGTCTCCGCTACTGTCGGCTTACAGATGCAGTGACTCTAATGTTTTCAAAGTCACCAGTTAATACAAAACAGCTCTTTATTTCTAAAATTCATACAACTTCACATTTAGCCATGCTGGCATAAACCCGCTTGAAGCGTATGCCCCCAAACTCCCTACGTCATCAATAGTGTTGTACTATCGGGAGTAGACCTCTATTTCTAGCTAACAACACTACATCTCTCCTCTCTTTACAACATAATTAAACCGCTTAAAACAAACGCTTACACTACAATGAAAACTAAACTATACAATGCACAGTCCCCAACAAAAGTCTCTGATGTGACAATCATCATAACTGCATTGGGAGCAACGAGTGAGAATTACAAACTGTTTGGTCAACAAACTACTATGTGAACAAGTCCTATACATAAGTATGTGCACCACGAGATCATGTACGTTCACAACCACTAATAACTAACACTACGATTGCCTAATCTGAACAACGGAGGAGAGGCTACCAGCACTTCACTCCTAGGTGAGTCTATATCACTCACTCTGATTAACACATCTTGTGACATAGTTCTTCAACCGCACTGGAGCACTCTTGTTCCTGGAAGATCTTCTCACAGGTGTCTCACTGCATCCACGTTCTGTTTCCGGAGCACTATCAGATGTGTCTGTTTCATGTGGCAATGTATCCGGTGTGATCACAGGCTCTGGTTGTACGTCTTGTGACATTTCCCCACTGTAATCCGGAATTTTCTTCATATGTGATGAATTGCGAGTGATCACATGGTTGTCCGACGCAGCAGTTATCATGCTGCCTTTCTTCTCCACAACTTCGTACGGAACTGGCTTGTACGGCGTCGACAGCTTGTCTGTCTTCGGCTGTTTCACAAGTACTTTGTCTCCAATCTGAAATGTCGTATCCTTGTCATTGTTGCGACTGTCAGAGAGCTCCTTCATGTAGCGTTCATGTGTGCATCTCGTCTGGTGGTGAAATTGAGCTGGTCTTCGAGTGACACCCTCTTTCGCTTGGAAATTGCTGGGACTTCTGTTCTGAGTTTCCTCTTATTCAGCATTTCAGGCGATGACATACCTGTTGTCGTTTGAGGCGTTGCTCTGTAATGACGAAGGAATGTGAACAACTCCTGTTTCCAACTTCCTGTTTATATCATTGCAGTTCGGATAACCTTTCCAAGTGTCCCCATGTATCGCTCCGCTTCTCCATTCGCTTGGTGCCACAGGGGCATTATTTTGCGATCTCGAAATCCTACGAACTTCGCCCAATTGTCAAATTCGTCACTGTTGAAAGGCGGACTTTTACCAGACTTCACAACCTCAGGTATTCCCTGTCTTGCAAATATTGCATCCAATTTTGGAATCGTTGCCCTTGCAGACGTCGAGTGTAGTATCTCTATTTCAGGATACCGGCTGCAGTCATCGATGACTACAAGTATGTATTCACCGGTTTTGAATGGTCCACAGAAGTCTATGAACACTTCTTTCCATGGCTCCTTTGGCAGCTCTGTCATCTTGAGTGGTTCTTTGTTCATACTTTCTGTGCATGCCCGATATACCAAACAGTTTTGAACAACCGTTTCCACTCGCTTGTCAATGCCTGGAAACCATACGGTCTCTCGGAGTAGGGCTTTCATCTTAACGATGCCCATGGGCAATGTTCACAGCACGGAGAAGTGCGAATCTGTGTTGATTTGAAGAGACTACCAGACAGAGGATGTCAAAAGAGCAGCAGTCTACACCAGTCGAGCTTGGACAGCGATAGCCACCGGCACATATGGCTTCACCACAGCTTTCGGGGAGACCATCCGAAATGTCATCATGAGAACTGTACACAATTCGCATTGGCAGACAAGTGAAAAAGCCGTTAAGGTTCGAGTGGTGTGAATTGAGGACCGTTTATGTGTAGTAGTAGTAGTACTTTTAGTGGTAGTAGTAGTAGGAGTAGTACTTTTAGTAGTAGTAGTAGTAGTAGTAGTAGTAGTAGTAGTAGTAGTAGTAGTAAAACGCTTGTTAATTTCAAGTAATATAACTCTTAATTCAGCGGTTCCCAAACGTTTTCGTCCCGCGTACCTCCTGATGTCTGAAACGATTGTCAGGGTACCCCCATAATTTTAACCTTAAATATATAGGCTCTATAAAAACATATTTTACACTCAGTTCAACAATAACACATAATCTTATTAATGAGATAAACAAAATTGTACGCCAAATTTATAATAAAAAATATTTAAAATAACTAGAGGGATGGGTTTGCCTTTAAAGATCAGTGACTCAACTTGGGAAGCACTTTTCGACAGGCAGATCCGGATATCATCCGTGACACGGAGTCATACTCGATGTTTGGTCTTCGTGCAGAACAACGCCGAGAATCCCTGTTCACATAAATATGTGGACGGATAATAAACAATGCCTGCATGGAGACATCATGCAGAGTCAAATACAACACGCCCATCTTAGACGAAAACTTGGCCAGGAGAAGATATTCAAGCGCAATATATATGGGAAATACTGGAAATAAAAATATTGTGGAGTCATTCACGAACTCCAAAAAGTCTTCCTAAATTGTGCCGTCTGCTAAGGATACTGCACCCTCATGCTTAATGGATGTACGTATGGTAGCAAATGTACATCTTTCGCACTGAAAGTTAATTTGGAATTACAATTGGCGTTGACACCTGCACAAGTTGCCCTGTGGTTCCCTTCATAATTTCTTCATCAACAAACGCTGCGTTAATATGATCAGACATGTCAAATAATTAAGGTAATATGTAAGATGTTGAAGTGTCCGTTGCCTTCTCTTAACTCTCTCTTAACATCACGATGAATATTCATACTTTAATCTAGCCAGCTTCAAGAGTTAACCTGTTCCTCGATGCATTTTCGTTATTTTTCTTTATAGACGTGGTCAACCAATTTGGCAACTAATCTTTTAGGCATTCCTTTTTAGTTCCATGTTCTCCATGACAGTCAATAGACCGCGGTGTGGATGAGCCGAGTCTCTTGGCAAAAGTAGAATCGAGTACTGTGAGCGCTGGATTTGGTGGTATTTACCATCTTGACAACATCATCAAGATATACTCTTAGATCCGGCGAAACAAGAGCGTATCGATAAATCATACAATGAAATATTTTTTAATGTTAAAACATATCACCTCCTCTATTCACTCGGGGAAAAAACTGCTAAGCATCACCAGTGTGAGAAGGTAAATGGACCCGTGATTCTCCCTTGAGGTCTCCGTCTTTGGTGTAAAGCATGAACACGAGTAGCACACAAGCTAGCGAACTCCTTACTTTCAGCCAACCCTTCCCGTACCTCCTGGAAAACCTCTTGCGTACTCCCGGAGGTACGCATACGGCCAGTTTGGGAACCGCTGTCTTAATTGGATATCAAAGTAATCAGAGCAAAGGACAATATGTTTAGTAAGTAAAAGTGACAGAGAGATGCTGTGCTGTACTGCAATGCTGGTGCAGACCGCCGGTAGGTCTAAGCTAGGATTCCATATGTACGGAACCGGTATGCTGTAGTGACGTCATTTTGGGGATTTTCTTATCGGATTCTGTTAGCCAGGTATATATGTGCACACGTTTGGCATAGTTGTGGGCTCCGACGTAGACAACTGAGGACTGGATCTACAAAGCCATACTTCAATAGGCAAGACGATCGTTCACACCCCAGTCATTCTGTGCACGTGTGTGTGTGTGCGTGTGTGTGTGTGTGCGTGTGTGTGTGTGTGTGTACACTCGCCCTTAGTCCTGTTCTATTTTGCTTTGCTTAAGTCGTGTCATTGTTACATATAATATCAGTTACCACTAGTACACAAACGGTACACACGTGTTTACAGATCACGTAATTTCACCAACAGGCACCTCTATCAACTTTAAATGACTATATCATCATGACATCTCGTTGTGTTTGGAAGCAACTAAATTGAAGCTAAACTCAGATTACACTGACCTACTTATTACAAGAGCATCACAAACCCAACACTGACACAGTGAAAATGGAACAAACGAGTTTTCGTCACTTTTTTTCGTTACTTTTCTTAGATCGTAGATGACAGTGTGGGCACACACAGATGTAAAGCGTATCGGGGGAAATTCTTAGCGCATGCGAACACGCACACGCACGCACGTGCGCACGCACACACACAGTATTACAACAACTAATGCATGCATGTAAAACAAATGGCCACAGATGTTCCATCTTAGGTATGCGCACTGATGCTATACGACCATGTCAGTCACCATTCTTTACACACAAGGTTACGGCTAAAGTATTCCAGCAATTCATATGCCCGCATTCTATTTGACACACAGGCAGAATACGTAGACAGCATGCAGTCGAAGTACAAGATTGCGTAGCTGTCAGTAGAAGGACTATTTGCAGAAGCTTGGCTGTGGAGATGACGTGTTTCCGTAGTTGTAAGCGGCGATGCGGTCAGTGTTTTCGAGGTGGGATACGTGGATGACGATTTGTCGTTCCCAGTCCAATGTTCTCGTATATTTCCGCACTGTTATTCGCGTGTCCTCGCTGTCAAAGTGCACCACATGTGTACACATCATACCAAAGGAATGCATAGCTCTTAATATTTGTGCTGATTAAGTTGTAGACCTACACTTCTCAAACAAAACCGATTTTGTTACTTTGCTTAGCAATGTCACGAGAATCTCTTTTGGGATCACTAATTTAGGGAGTTCTATATGAGCATTTTATTGAAAATGGATTACGATACATTCTACCCTGTACATGCCAGTTATCCTTGTTATGTCCAAAAATAACTGAATTATTGCCTATGTCTAGGGAATCAGAACTCAGTCAATGATCAGATATAGTATGTACCTGTTCGGCCTGCATACGTTGCAAGGTGGTGTCCATGTAGTGCCTCACTGCCATGTAGATGAATCTGTACTGGGCCTCCGTCTGCACCATGCCTGACCTCTGAGCCCGCACCATCAAGGTCATCTTCTGCACGTCGATCTCACAGTCCAGGCCTGGTGGAACACGACATCATATTCTACTTGCTGCTAATGTTCTCAAACAACTAAGTACACCAATATTATATCTGTTTTCAAAGTATCTTATGAAATACCATTTTGATATTATCTGAGATTTTTGTTGGTTAAATATGTCAATATGACGAAGAACATTGTGAGAGCTCGACTTGTATGGATGAGTTTGGGCTGCGCATCATCGAAGACTTGTATGGATGAGTTTGGGCTGCGCATCATCGAAGACTGACGTTGAGCATTTGGTACTGGGTCACTGATGTTGGACAGTTGATGGTCGGCATGTTTGTATGGGGCAGTTGATGTTGGACAGTTGATGGTCGGCATGTTTGTATGGGGCAGTTGATGTTGGACAGTTGATGGTCGGCATGTTTGTATGGGGCAGTTGATGTTGGGCAATTGGTGTTGACAGGTGATGTCGGGCAGTTGATTAAGAACAATTGATGCTGAATACATGATGCTGGTGGTCAGTTGGTGTCGGAAGATGATGCGGGGCAGTTGATGTAGAATACTTGATGTTGAATAGGTGATGTTTGACAGTTGATGGTAGCCAACTGACTTAGAACAGTTAATATTGAATGGTTGCTAAATGGCAGCTGGTTACCATAAATGGTCAGTTCATGTTGGGCAGTTTGTGTTGGACTAGTAATATTTTTCCATCTGTTCTTACCTTGGTGTTTGATCTGCTGCAAGATCATGTCGATGATGAGCACAGTCCCTGTCCGTCCAATACCCGCACTGCAGCAGACCAATAGCACTCTATAGATGACACGTTATACGAAGAAGTTTATTTGGTGCATGAAGTGCATGTTCACAAATAAAAAAATTGAAAATATGCATTCAAATGTTAATAAAGTTAATTTGCCTTATATAACGGGAATAACACATGTGCACGTCTCTTGATGCCAGCTGCCGGATATCAGTCATTCGTACCTGTGACCCTTATTCACAAGCACGCACGCACGCACGCACGCACGCACGCACGCACGCACGCACGCACGCACGCACGCACGCACGCACACACACACACACACACACACATGAGCACACTTGCAGTCTATCTGATGTTACGTCAAGTTGTATGTAGTTGAATTGTGTTAAAATTATGTTACGTTAAACTGATGAAATAAATATTTTGGCTGTGATGCAGAACACTTATATATATATATATTGGTGTGGGCAATAATCGTGGGTCCAATCGTGTTTTGCCATTTTTAACTAAAACCTGATCAAATTCTTCTGTACGATATATATGTGCTAAATCTCTAATACATATTCCTTCCAAATTCTGCAAACAAACTGTTACAAAAGTTGTTTTGAGTGAAGTACTTACGAAAATATACAGGCGAAATCCAAATCTCGTCGAAGACGCCCATGTCAAAAATCGTGGGTCCTATCTACGTTGTGTAACTTGTTCGCGTGTTACGTGAATCAGTGTGAGACCACGCAGTGTATTAAAATAGGCCAAGAGTGTTAGAACACGAGATTTCAGTGCCAGGAATTTTGACCTGCCCTGAATTTTCCGATCGTGAGTTTAGTTATAAAAGTGTATTTTAATTTGTTTAATGTCTACCTGCAATGAAACACAATTGGGCCTGCGTCAAGCATAGATTCGTGTATGCCATTGATGTCTTGCAGGAAGCCGAGAATACAACCCGGATCAGAAGGGACGCCGTGGTCAGGCCACCTTCGGAACTGGAAGTGGTAAACTTTCCTTGGAGGTTCTGGTGGAATTTGTGGGTCCTGAAACAAGATATAATACCTATCCAGTCTCCAAGGTGGATACACACGCATGCGTGTTTGATGTGTAATGTAACTTTAATTTAAAGCAAGTAATTAAGACCTCTGTCATAATTTATTTTGTCATGAATTAACCCAAACTTGTTACCTTAACAGACTAATGGCGCACTTCTAGGACTACGTGACATAACGGATTTTTCTCCACACTTCTGATGCAAATTAAATATTTAATATTGCTAAACGTGTAGGTGTTTTATTACTTTGGAATGACATGAAAGCTGCATCGTTACGCCAATTTGGAACAACAACGAAGCTGCATCCTTTAGTTACCTTGGAATGAAACAAACACCATATACTTATATTACTTTTGAATGACAAGGAAACCTCACACTAACATACTTTAGAATGACAAGAAAACAACACACATTTCATTTGAATAACAAAGTCACACACACATTATTTTGGAATGACAAGAAAACATCACACATACATTTCATTTGAATAACAAAGCCACAAACTTACATTACTTTGGAATGACAAGAAAACCATATATTATACAACAGTACTTTGGAATTACATAAAAGCTATATATGTACACGTGTACATTACTAATAAATGGTAACAATACCACACATATACACTTACGCATGCATGCACGCACACACGGAAACAATTACTTGGGAATACAACGAAAGCCATATACTTACGTTACTTTTGAATGAGACATCAAGTTCTCGCACATCGTGATATTGCGCGTTTCTCTCTGACATGTTGGTGATTGTCAATGTGCCTGTGTAGACTGTTATCTCTTGGCTGCTGTCTGGAGCTGGCCAGTACTTCACACATTTAACCTGCAACAATACCAAGCTTATCCACGATTTTCCAATATAGCTGATTTACGTAATATGTGTAAGGATTTGTTTTTGTAAAGGTTTTAACTGAAACATTTTTACAGGTCTCGGCGTGTGATATGTTAACTAACTGGTATTGCATCACCTCAGCGCATTACCAGTTTTAATGAGACCGTCTCAATGTAATATCTAGCCGTATGATACACCGTTTGATTATAATGAACACTGTTACGAACACGATATTGATACTGATTGTTTGTTGTATAACGATTTGCCCACGCAATGTAAATACTACACCCCAGCACAATTTTCAACAAACTTTAGCAGTGTTGGCAAAAACCAGCCAATCAAACTGAGTATAATACACTTTAATGCTCGGAGTTTAAAAGCTAACTTACCCAAGATTAAAGATACTATCCAAAGCATGGAGTATAAATTTCATATAATTGCTATATCAGAAACGTGGCTTAAAGAAAACAATCGGGACGGAAGTGAAGTAAACTGTAACGATGTCGTATTTTCGGGTTACAAACTGTACTGTAATTCCAGAAAAAACAAACACGGTGGCGGCATTGCCATATATGTGTGTGAATCTGTACTTAACAATTGCCAGTCTTCTGATATTTGTCTAAGGAATATATCGTATGCTGTTGATGACTGTTTTGAAAGCATCTTTATGGAGATACAAATTAGTAAACACGAAAAAATCAATGTCGGTTGTATGTATAGAGCACCAAATACCAGCATCAGCAAATTTAATGACAATCTCTCATTCATACTGGGAAATCTCACCAGCAAAATCGTGTATATATGTGGTGATTACAATATAGACCTATTGCACTGCGAAGAGGAAGCTGAATCAAAATATTTCATTGATCAAATGTTCAGCTCTGGATTATATCCCTTGATCACCAGGCCCACACGAGTAACAAGCACGACTGCTAGTATAATAGATAACATTTTCTGTTCTGAACTGTGTAGAAACAAAATGTGCGGCATTGTTTTAAGCGATGCTACAGACCATACGCCAATTTTCGTCCTGTGTGACAACAGCACTTATGCGGTTATTAACGATGATCCAACATATAAATATAACAGAACGTTAGATGAGGACTCATTAAACAAATTTAAGCACGATTTAAATTATGCAAACTGGGACACTGTAATGAACGAGTCAAACCCTGATTTAGCATTCTCGCGCTTTATGCAAATACTAAATAATACTTATAACGATGCCTGTCCTGTAAAAACTACAACGTATTCAGGAGAGACAAAATAGAATGATAAACCTTGGTTATCAAGAGGGCTAAAAAACGCTTGCATATAGAAGAATAACATGTACTTAGCGTTTCTAAAAAATAGGACAGAATTAACAGAAATCCGCTACAAAAATTACAAAAATAAGTTAACAAAATTATTACGTCTAGAAAAGAAAAAATATTACAGAAAAAAACTCAACGATTGTAAGACTAATATAAGGGCAACTTGGAAAACTCTTAACAGCATAATAGGTAAAAGAAAATCTGATACCACATATTTGAAAAAGTTTCATGTTGGCGATAACATAGTAGTATTAGAAAATAAAGAAATAGCTAATCATTTTAACAATTTCTTCGTCGATATAGGTACTAAATTATCCAACCTCATAGAACCCTGCCCGGGAACAAAGCCAACCGACTTTGTAAAATGTACTGTATCACAATCAATGTATATGTCCCCCGTTACTGAGCAAGAAGTACTCGAAATTGTGTCTGGATGCAAAAGTAAAACTTCATACGGACCTGATGAAATCAGCATGAAAACAGTTAAGCATGTAATAAAGCAAATTGTACAACCGCTAATCCACATTTTTAACAGATCTTTGATCAGCGGATCATTTCCAAATGATATGAAATTAGCAAAAGTCATTCCTATATTTAAGTCAGGAGATCGTTTTCAGTTTTCTAATTATAGACCTATATCTCTCTTATCCCAATTTTCAAAAATACTTGAAAAAATATTCAACAAAAGGCTAAGGTCTTTCATTGAAACACAACACATATTGACAGATGGGCAGTATGGCTTCAGAAGTAATCACTCAACTTCACTAGCTTTAACAGAATTTGTCGAAAAAATTACATCCGCAATGGATAAATGCCAAAGCACGATTGGGGTCTTTATCGACCTAAAAAAAGCCTTTGACACTGTTGACCACAACATACTGCTAAGTAAATTGCAATGCTACGGAATCAGGGGTCTGGCTCTGGCCTGGATAAAAAGCTACTTAACCAACCGTAGACAATATGTATGCTATAACAACAGTAACTCAGAACAAAAGGAAATCAAGTGTGGAGTCCCGCAAGGTTCAATCCTTGGCCCGTTATTATTTATTCTCTACATAAATGACATGTGTGAAGTCTCAAAATTGCTTGACATTATTTTGTTTGCTGATGATACAAACATTTTTTATTCCGCTAGTAACACAGATGAAATAAGCACTGTTATTAACAACGAACTAAAAAAACTAGACCTGTGGTTTCGAGCGAACAAATTATCACTTAATGTGAACAAAACACATTTTATAATGTTCAACAATAAAAAGCAACCTAGAACAGGTGTGAATATAGTTTTGAATGGGAAAAACATTGAGCAGGTATCATATACTAAATTCCTTGGAGTAACCATTGACGAAAACGTAACATGGAGAGAACACATAAAAATGGTTGAATCAAAAAACATAGCAGTTTTGTATAAAACTAGGCATGTTCTTGATTGTCAAGCGTTACACACATTATATAATTCACTTGTTGAACCACATATGTCATATTGCTGTGAGATCTGGGGAAATACTTATCAATCTAGACTCAGAAAACTATTTATGTTACAGAAAAAAGCTATACGGATTATTTATAATCTTAATTATCATGATCATACATCTGTATTTTTCCAGCTCTCAAACATGCTTAAATTTCATGATTTAGTTAAATACAAGACTGATCATACTTTATAAAGCAAACAACCATTCTTTAAATGGTCGTGTTCAAGCATTATTTGAACCAACCGCAGCTATACACATACATGATACAAGACAAAGCAAACTGTTCTATGTTAAAAAGACAAACACCACCCTCCGACTGCTGTCAATCACCGTCAAGGGTATAAAAACCTGGAACAATTTACCAAATAAATTGACTCCAAACTTCCAAGTTTAATACAATTTAAAAAACACTCAAGTTGTCATTACTTTCTACATATTTGTGAATTGTTAATTGAAGGTGACGTTTTGTTAAACCCATGAAATAGTAACACAAGCACTATAGTAAACAGTCTATAAAATTATATGAGTTGTGAATATTATTTTGTGATTTATTTATAATTCCTGTTGTATTTATTCAGTTTTCATAGTTCGAGTAGGGCATAGCAACACATAAGTCTATGACTTCAGCTATGTCCTTTCAGCAGCAGCAGCAGCAAACCATACTGTGCATGTATTATGTTGTTGTTGTTGTTGAATAAACGTTCATTCATTCATTGTTTCAGACTAGCTACTGCTTCAAAAGGATCTAGGGAACAAACACATGTAAATCGATGAGTCATTCTGCAAATCGTTATCAGAAAACTAGTGAAAACGTATTCAAGAAACAGTAGAATCACAGAAGTTTCACACCAATAATTGAAATGACGTTCGCGTAATAATGAACAACACGTGATGGTTAATTGCGCAAGCAATGATCCCTCTCTACAGTTGTGAAATCATTAATTTAAAAGTAGATTGCATACCTACTAAATATATACACATATTATAGTTAATGAAGTAGCTAGCACCATGTAATGTGGATTAACTATCCATTTATGAAAAGCATCCTCCCGTTTTTTATCCGCCATCTAGCCGGTTGTATGTACAGTAACAGGATTGTATGGGTGACCGTGATAAAAGTACCAACATCGTCGGCAACCGTTGGTGAATATCTAACATTGCCAGTTCCGGACTTATAGCAGGACAGACGATGCAGTTGCGCAGGGGCCTCTACAATATAATTTTAAGGGGCTTTCACAAAATGCTTTTCTACTCATACCTTTGGAGTCGAAACGGCCTTCGACGTAATTTGAATGTTTCAACATGACGCAAATTTTAGTTTTAAATGGGTAGTGAGAACTATTATGATACGATACGTGGCCATTTACTGCCAAGTGGCCTCTGCAGTCCTAAATCCGGCGCTAATTATTATGGAAGAAATACATGTATGTATGTATGAGGGTACGTTAACGTTTCCCTCTTAGACTGCTTGAACTTCGAGTGCCAAACTTTCAGGGATTAATCTACGACCCCAGGGGTTGGACATCAGATCATTTTTTGATTCTCACCGTTTATGGCGGTAAATCAGTTGTTCGGAACGTAAAACATAATGCGCATGTACTACATAAAACGTAACTTAACAATCGTGGCACGTGCCCGCGTGCAAATACGTCGGGAAAACGGCCCCTGCATCAGGAACTTGGCAATATTAAGAAGACGTTGACGCAATATGTTTATGTCTACTCTCAAACCAATAGCATAGCAATATGAATATTATTTTACAATGCTACCCTATCACAACTAGGACCTATCGGTGGATGTGAACTTCACATTCTCTCCGATCTTCGTCATTCTGAACAAACAACGCGTATCTGCGAGCGCGTTATGATGTTTATGTAACGATGGTCTGTGTTATGTATCTGATAACCTTTGCCATTGCCAACATATTACCAAATTACCAACCTTTCCCTGTTCGATAAGCTTGGTTGTCATGACGATGGTACGACTGTTCTGTTGCCAGATCATGCGCCAGAAGTCAGTGACAGCCGTTTGAACACAACCTTGAGTTGCGATATACTGTCGCTTGCCCTCAGGCAGTTCTCGATTCTACCCAAAACATACACCAAGGATTACAACATTGTACTCCGTATTGCAAAATGTCATAAGTATTTTTACTAATGGAACCTCGGAAATAAGACCAGTCAGAATTTAGTTAATCAGACTCATAGCCAGCCTTTCACAGTGGGGTTCACATTTTACCAATACAGACTCCAAGGTGCGAGACAAGTTCATGTGTGGTTATATTTTTACACAATGCAGAGGGCACTACATATTCGCTTGGGGGTCATAGTGCAGGTTAGGTTTCTAACTGGAAGGTCAACGAAGTGGGTGTGCGATTGGTGGACCATGTGGTTTCATCTTATATTCTTTCGTTTTATACAAACACCACATTAGCGTCACCAGCAGACCTATAACGAGGTAATTTTGGTGGATACGATTTCAGACAAAGTGGGACTCGTGTATATATATATATATATGTGGTCCGTGGAGATTTCTCTCATTTTGTTGCCGATTAACCCTAATTTACACCAAATTGTATTTATAAAAGCCAACACACAGTGATAATAAAGGTTATTCACACATTCTTGCCTCCACATTCGAGATAAGGCTCCCTTTTCTGAGATCTACAAACATGCAACTAGCAACCACGGTATTTCTGCAACCGTATAGCCACACAATTACCGGGTTCTCATCAGCACCCGCATTTTAAAAAAGGTGCAGCTAAACTGTATTTTGTATTGTAGATCTGAGTATCATCATCTTTATGCTGATGATACTCAGATGTACATTTCATTGGCTACCCCAGATACAAATTACTCCCTTAACCAACTTAGTGATTGCCTCCAAGATATCGTCCCCTGGATGTCTGACAGCAAATTGAAATTAAATGCAAAAACAACGAATTTATCATTATTGGTACTCCAACGCAGCGTAGTAAACTTGATGTTTTTTCCTACGTGTATTTTGAATCAGCATATCACGCCAGCAATCTCAGTGCAGAATCTAGGAGTGATTTTTGATAGTAACTTCAATTTCCGACAACACATATATCAAACGAGTCGCTGCTGTTTTTTTTATCATATTCGTGATCTTTGCCGTATTCACCGGTATATGTAATTTTCTATTGCTAAAACTATTGCAACAGCGCTTGTTAGCAGCAAACTTGACTATTGCAATTCCTTCCTTTATAATATCGCTAGAAGGATATTACAAAACTTCAACGTGTCCGAAATTGTCTGGGTAGTTTCAAGATCTCGTTTTTCTCGTTCTATGCCATTTTTGAAGTCTTTGCATTGGCTTCCTGTGCGATATTGTATAATATTTAAGATCTGTATCAGTACATACCAGGCACTGTCCAGTAAGCAACCATCTTATTTGCATTCACTGCTTACTCCTCTAAGAAGAAAAAAAACCTATCCAGCTTTGATCATCTAGTTCTTACCTACTTTGTGTCCCTAGAGTTAACACTAACATGAGAACTAGGGCTTTTTCTGTTGCTGCATCAACTCTTTGGCATATGCTCTCTCTTAGTGTTAGATCAGTTGAAAATATTACAAAATTCCGTCGTCATATAAAAACTTATTTTTACAACCTTGCTTATCCACCATAGCTCCCTAGCGCCTTGACTCATCTGTTGACAATTGGAATTTTGAGATTGACCAATCCTTGTTTTGATGCGCCTATGAACTTGATTTCCAAGGATTTAGGCGCAATAAAAGATATTATTATTATTGTTTAAATACAATTATTCAGCACAATAGTTTAAAACTGCGATTTGTGTTAAGCCAGATGAGTTTGTCTACCGGGTTTGTAGCTTGTGCGAAATACACTCACTACACATCTTAAGCTGTTGATTGTTGAGAATAGCCTCTTTGGCAGTCGGTATTTACTCAAACTCAGTCTCAGATTCAGAATAAATTTATTTGACCTATAAATGTGATACATATAATACGGATATGAATAACGTAAGTAATAAGTTACCATAATCAGCATACTAAAAATAAAAAGCCGCACACTTCATTTACATTGTAACAGAGTTCTGATGAGAAAACTTGATTTATTTTTTTATGTTTTAATTTATGTGCTCATAATTGTTAAAGCATCAACACCCCCTTCATTCACCAGTATGTTTTCTGCATCATCTAACATGTATTTGTTATCAGATGAGTTTATGTAGCAGGAGACCCTGGGGTAGTGTGAAGTCCTTCTGCATGGCTAATTGGCTAATTGGATGCAATGGTCCTTAGAAACACATTCCTCCAGTTTCACACATGGCACTGGGGAGAGACCCATCAGCCAGGCTCCCATTGATTTGGTGATAATCACTTAATAAATAAGGGTTCTCCATTTAACATCTGTACAAATCAAGCTTCCTTGGCATGCTTGAATAACATACAGCAGCTTTTGGGAGGGGGTTCACGCTTTTAAGAAACATGAAAAACAATTAGTGGTTTACATTTTAAAGATGCAATTTTGAGGGCTGTTCACCTTTTGGAGAAAGGGGATTCACAAAAAGGAGGTTCACGTGAACCCAGTGAACACTCTTGGCTATGGGCCTGTTAACGTTATACAATATTTCATCAGGCCAGCACAAAAACATGGACATTTATTTGTTTAAACAAAGAGGGTTTCTGTATACGTTGATAGGAGAGAGGACGCGTAAACAGGAAAACAGTCTATCAGAATGAAAAAGATGTCTAAATGAGCTGAGTACATTCCTAGATGTCCTGTCCTAACAGGAAGATTCAAAACAAGAAGACCCATACCTTCTTACATCAGACCCTAGAAATAATGGTTAAATGCTTCTTATATATGCAGTATAACTCCTATGTTGTTGTGCACCAATGTTGGATGTTTTTCTGCTGCCTAAAGGCGACAGTGACTGCTTTGTCTGATCTCTGTGTGTACTTTTATGACAGATAGTCCTAGATCAACTGGATATCACAAGAGCTAAACAAATTAGAACAGAAGGGTGCCATACTAATGATGTGAAGCCACCGGCGAACAGTTTGACGTATTAATTATTAAAGACAATCAAATTATCCATAGAAGAGCCCACCACAACAGGAATCAACATACCTCTTGTAAGTGGCACACTGGAGCTCAGCATAACATATGTCCAGTAGAATACTCACACGGATTATACTTGCATTAATGTAGTCAGATCCAGGCATATTCGGATCACCTTCCGTCAATACAACTCTGTTAAAATCAACTGCAACAAATCAGAAACAATATCACTTCAAGATGTCTAATCTATATAAAGCCCTTAATTCAATTTTCTGAAGAAGATTGACGAAACATAATCAGTGAGATAACGTCAGTAGTTGTGCGCGAAGTCAGGAACACTGTTAAATATATTCATTTCCAAAACTGATGAATTTTTTACCAATGAAATTGAACAATTTTGAACTTAATGTATTCTTACAAAATTCAGCTACAAATCCCAGACTTCAGTCACTATCTTCTCGAGAGACCCTCTGGACAGTTTTGAGAAGACGAATAATTTAGTTTGGTTGATATTAGAAAGCGCATATGGAGATGCTTGGATTTAAGTACAGTGAACCCGTTGTACAGTGACTCTTGGTGACTAACAAGATACTATAAAACCATGATGATGGATATTATTCATAATGTATATATATATATATTGTACAGTAATATATTGTAATTATATATGAAAACAAATTGTGATTTGTCTAGATAAACACAATTTAGAAACATCGGTATATATAATTACCATATTTTCATTTTTGTAGGGAATAAATAATTAGTTAAAAAAATTAAAAACATATTTGCAAACAGTGCATCATAGTATAACATTATTTGGTTTATATTACTTCATGAAAACATAAACAAGTGTCAAGAAAATTAATTGTTTGTTGTCATGCTTGAACTGCCATGGCATCGCCCGATTGTAAAATAAATGACACGAAACCAACGTGTCTCCCAATTGAGCTATCGACGGATATTCACTCTTACTGATTTAAGTTGTTATGATAAATTGTACAACTCCTCCTTCATATATCGATATCCTAGTGATATTACAGGATTATACAACGTTACTTTCTGTAGCTGGATACAATATATGTTTGTTATGCATGTTTATTAGTGTAGGTGGATTTCAATCGATATAATTATTCTGAAAACAAGCCGAAGCTCAGCAAAACCTGGTCGACTTGTACTAGTTGTAGGCCCATTAGCATTCATTGTTTTTAATAAAATTGGATTCATGTGGAACCGTAACATAACTGCTTGTTCCTCTGTGATGACTAGTGTTTGAATTACATAGGAATATCATAATAACTCATTCTGGCGCTCGTTTCGACATGCTCTTAATGCATGGAAAGGGTTGGCTTGATGCGTGTATATGTAATATATGACGTCACATCTCGGCATCCCGAAAAGTGCACCAAAAATATGCACAGCATAAAATGTGGAATTTCTAATTCATTGAATTTTTTAATTTTTTTTTAGCTTGGTGGACATGGAAATATATAGCAGGATGTAATATAATATGAATTCAAGCAATGGGTGTTTTTATTCCCTTTTAAGCCACACCAAGTTGTATTCTGGTAGTAACACGGCCATTTTTAAACCAACTTATTTTTGACATATGCTGAACAGCTGTGCGTGTCCAGTTAGTAGCGATAAGAATTGAACAATTATTATAAGCTGCCAATGTTATTAAATATTATTTTTTCATTACATGGAATTACTTCTATAGAAATACAGAAAAGAATTCACATGGCAATATATTCTTGTATCTGTTCTTGCATGAATTGTTGCGCCTTCCTCCTTCCTTCATGTCGGCTAATTCTACTGTCACCTGCTGCCCTAGCATCTGTGGGAAAGGGAACAGTCCGGTATTTTTGTTACATATTTCACAGTCAATTTAGCGTTGGAACAGCTATATTTGCCTCTAAGGTCAGTTTCCTGAGAAAATAGGCACTATAGACGTTTGTTAATATTGTTGGCGTAATTATTACTATTATTATTATCAAGTGTGAGTGCGATAAATATTTGGCCTCATAGTTTTAAATCGTGCAATTTTCATATGTTATGAGGTTATCGTCAGCACACCGGGGCTTTATGTTTTCAGTCGTAAGGTTGAGTGAAGAAAAGGTAACCCAGCCGAGGCCAAGAAGGCTATCCAAAAGATACATGCGAAATCACCACCACTGGTAGATCTATCAAAAGGAGATAAGATGATGTGTTTATTCAATGCGATTTACTTACATAAAACTCTTCCTTGAATCCTTTATTTGATTTCTTTTCGTCTTTGGTTGAGCCACCCTTCTCCAGTTCCTTGATTCTGTCATCTATTCCCGATGCTGTGATATGTGTCGCTTTCAACGGCTGACAAATTTACAAAGAACATATTTAAAATGCTTCTACTCGGGTCATACAAAGACCGTACTGGCTACGTACAATAATGACTACCCTAAGCGTAGTGCCTACATAATGTTACATTACCATTACCGTAATAACATGATGTATTTCGTTATTACTCTCATTTTATTATTGTTATTAGTTAGGACACCACAAGTGATACCGTTTACAGTACTTTTCAAGTGTTTCCTTTTTGCAGTGTTGTTTCAAGAGGTGTCTACTCACCACTTCAAGCTTAGTGACAGACCCCGTAATCTGTGTGATGGAATGTTCCTTGTAATATTCTACCAGATCAGCCAAAGTGTCAAAGCGTTCATCATCGCCAATCCTATACTTGTCATCCTGCAAGCAGCATGCATTATTCAAAGTAAATAATATATATTTCACCGGTAGTAGATGTCAAAAGACACACAGGCACGCACGCACGCACGCACGCACGCACGCACGCACGCACGCACGTTCGCACTCATGCACACACACACACACACACACACACACACATACATACACATATACACATTACGTCCTTTGCCACTATCACACATAATGATGTCACAGAATGGATGAATTTTTGTTCTATTCTCTAATAATAAAACCAAATGCCGAATATAGCTGCGGGTATCCACAAGGGTGATTAAGTTGAAATTGAATACGAACATAAAACAGTCAGAAAATCCCAAGTCCCATCTTGCAGGGAAAGTATTAAATCTCTGTGGAATGAAATGTGTTCCCTGTTTCAAAGCTAGTTGTATCTAAGCAAATTTCACTTTTCCTTTGGCATTCCATTTCATAGCTTTAGGCAGCTTTATGAATGGTAGCCCGCTAGCTGTCCCTATTTTCACCTGTTAAACACAGGACTCGGTAAGCATCATTGCGGGCTAAAAACAGTGACTGCTTCTGAACGTGTTTGCACCACATGCGAGGTACACCTCTGACACGTATTACTTATTTACTAAGTCCCTTAATCGACTTGGTCATCGGGGGGGGGGGATATAAGCGACGCTGCAGTTACGTTTCGCCATTCTTGTCTGTCCATGGCTATAATGAGGAGCTCTGGCACGGAGACGGCCGTCCACTCTTTGACATAGTTTAACCAACATTTCCTCTGCCGTCCTCGGTGGCATCTGCCCTCCACAGTACCCTGAAGAATCGTTTTCGGGAGGCTGGTGTGTCTTGCTACATTAACAAACCATGCCAGTTTTCTTCTCTTAACAGTTGCGTGTAGAGGTTCCGGTGGGGCCACATGGGATTTGCTCAGCACATATTCATTCATCTTATGCTCCATGTAGGAGCACTTGGTTTCGAAGGCTTTAATCTTTTTCTCTGTATGATCATGGAATGTCCACGTCTCACAGCCATACAGAAAGATGGATAGTACAAGTGATCTGCACAAACTGTACTTGGATGTGAAGCATATATTACTACTTCTCCAGATCCATTCCAACCTTGCCATTGCTGCCATTGCTGAATCAATCATGATATGTATTTATGTGGTGCAGCTACCATCGTTAGACAAGGTCGCTCCAAAATATTTAAAACTGCTGACTTCTTCTAGCTTTTTGCCATTCATGGTGATGTCTGCACTGATGTCTGTTGTTTGAGCTGTTGACCATGACTTTGCTCTTCTCTGTGCTGACCTCTGCGCTCTGAACCAGTCAGTTGGTAAGATATTGATGTTCGCCATTGTTGCCGGCTAAGAGATCGATGTCGTCGGCGAATCGAAGGTTAGATATCGGCCCGCCACCGAAGGAGATGGATATGTGGTGGTTGCGTAGGGTGTCCTGAATGATCTTCTCCAGGAAGACGTTTTCTGTGATGACTGTTGTGTAGAAGATCTGCTCGATAGTGCTTCTCCCCGCTCTGAAACCTGCTTGTTCTTCAGCTAGGATTTCTTCGGCCATGGACTTCAACCGGTGGAGAATTACTCTGAGCATAATCTTACTGGGATGGCTGATTAGGCTGATCATTCGATAGTTCTTGCAATGTTTGAGGTTCTCTTTCTTGGACAGCAGAATGGTGAATGACTGTTTCCACTCCTGTGGCCACTCTTTGGTCTCCCAAATCTTATGGCACAAGACTGTGATGAATGTTGTTGTTGTTTCTCCTCCCTTTTTCAGCAGTTCTTCGGGGATGTTGTCGACCCCAGGTGATTTTGCCGATTTCAGGCATCGCACTGTTCTTCAACCTCTTCCCCTAGGATAGGTAGGCTTTCTGTTTCTCTGTTCTGGGTCAGGTCTGTATGGATTATGCTGGCGTTTGGCTGGAGATTATAATTGTAGAGGTCACTGCAGTATTCTGTCCACTGGTTCAGTACAGCACTGTTTTCCGTTAGGAGATTTGCATTGTTGTCGTCTATGGCCGTTGCATTGTGCTGTAGGGTCTTTATTAGGGTCTTGAGTTTCATAGGCCTTTATGCCGCATCCTGCTGATAATCCTTGAACATTGTCTTTGTAGTTGCCCTCAATCCATTCCTCTTTGGCATCTCTCATTTTCTTCCTTACTTCCTTGTTCGCAAATACTGTACTATGTCCTTGCTTCGGAAGTAGTGTGCTTCAGCTGTTTCAAGTCCCTTCTCTTGTCACATAGGTCAAGAATATCATCTGTGACCCAGGGCTGGTTCTTTTTCTTCTGCCTCCCTAGCACCTCATCAGCTGTTTTGAGTATCATCTTTTTGAGATCATTGGCAAGGTGTTGATACCGCTATCCAGGCAGCTGAGGATTGCAAACTTACCTCCTATCTGTGCCTGAAAAACTTCCACGACTTTCGGGTCTTTGTGTTTCTCGAGGTCAAATTGAATGCGAGGACTTCTTTGGAAGCGCTCGATAGTATGCCTCAATGTGAAGGTCGTGAGCATAAGATCATGGTCACTGCGAATATCAGCGCCGGTGAATGTCCTTGTACGCGAGCGGCAGAACCACCTATCGGACCGATTTAAATGCTCCTCCCCATACACACACCCAAATGTTACATAATTTGAAAGCTCTACATCTCCCCGTCCCAATGAGGCCTGTCTTAGAGCGGTGCAGTAAGCATGAATCCAAGGTCAAACAAGGTCACCGTCAAATGATGAATTTTCTAAATTGTGCGCTTCCGCAATCGTCTTAACATTACAATGATCGCATACCTACTTTACTTAATCACATAGCCAAGTCATATATTTTTGGAAAGCGTATTGTCTCCGCGTCAAACTGAGGTACGATATAGTGGTGTTGCCTGATATGGTACGAGTCGAGCTAAGGTCAAACACCGTGAAATGATGAATATTCGATTTTTTGGCAATGTCGTGAAAGTCGTGTAGTGTAAATGACCCTTGTAATTGCTTCATTTATATGCAGGTATCATACACTGGGTGAAAGGACCATTTCTCTCCGTCAAAATGGAGCTGTCAGTTGATGGAGTAGGTGTGGAGCAACGGTCAAACACTGTCAAGTGATAACTGTTCAAAATAGTGTCATCCAGCAAACGTCATGCAATATAAAAGGTTACGTATATCTACGTTACCTGTCTAGTCATGGCAATGTCGTATACCGTTGGAAAGCCAGCTGTCTCCCCGCAAACACTGGATATGACGGGGAGCTATCAAGTGGTGCAGTAGGTGTGGTGTGAAGGTTAAACAAGGTCACCCTGAAACGAGGAATGTTCAAACCTTTGCCACTCCGCAAAAGTTCTACACTTACAATGGTTGTGTAGTTACTTTGTCTACATACATTAGGCCATGTTACATACCGTTTGAAAGTATATTGTATACCCGTCAACACAAGGTATGTCTTGGAGTTGTAATGTATTGCTCTAACTGTGGAGTGAAGGTTAAACAAGGTCAACGTCAAAAGATTAATTTTCGAATTCAACGCCACGCTTCCATGCTTCATCCGTGGCGGACAGCATTAGAGCAGTAGTATCTCCCTCGTCGTGTTCCATATTGAAGAGGGGAGATCTTGAGTACTGTGACATTCGTAATCGTTCTGACCATGTGATGCAAAAAGTATCCCTGGCTTGATCGTCCCTTGTTCATCAATTAAGTTGGCTGATCAGCTGGAATTTGGTTGAAGGGCCTTCTGGTTTCTGCCAGAGAGACTGTTCTCCATCGGGAGGGGATAGTTTGTGTGATCGTAGATGGTTAGCCAATGTATAATTCAAGCGAAAGATTCCATACAGCTACCAACCGTCTTAGCCCTGATGATGTCCAGCATAATATCCATAGTTTCCAGGTTTCTCCTTGAGATTTTGAATTGTCTTGTTCCTCAAAACATCTGGTCGACTGTGTTGCGAGTAGAGTTCTAATCTGCGATTATCACCTCTCTTCTTCAACATCCTAACTACGTTTTGGGCAAATGCTTTGACATTCACGTCATGATAGTAACCAAATGTATGTGTAGTAATAAATAATATGCGTTATTATATCAACAGGAATATATACAAACAGGCTTACAAAGAATAATTGGGTGTGTAAACAACATTGGTGTACGCGATAAACACATCTGAGAAGTTCACGTTTTTATGGTAGATTCTCCCATATATTTATGTGTAAATTCAAAGTTCAACACCAGATAACACAGACAATACATGTACAAATCATTAAATATTTGGTTTTATGCAACGGTGTATGCAAGAAGAAGAGTCAATTAATTAATAAAACATATTTTCACACAAGTTTGAGTTTGTGACATTCAAATAACCTTTAAAATCGAAGGTGGCACCCACATACACCTATTTTCTTATCCCTTGAGTGATGGATCTAGCAAGAATTCCTGCCATTAACAAAAAAATTGCAGTTAAAAGTATAACATCACATGTTGACTAACATACTATCTGCGGAAAGGCTTGATTTCGAAAATTCATCTTTTGAAGGTGACCTTGTTTTACCTGCAGTCCACAGTTAGTGCACCATGACACAACTCCGTGCCATACGTCATTGTGACGGGGATACAATACGCTTTCAAACGGTATGTAACACGGCCTAGTGTATGTAGATAAAGTAGCTACGCAACCATTGTAAGTGTAGAACGTTTATGGAGTGGCGTAGTTTTGAACATTCGTCGTTTCATGTTGACCTTGTTTAACCTTCACTCCACACCTACTACACCACTTGATTGCTCCCAGTCGTACCCCATATTTATGGGGGGGCAGTTGGTTTTTTAACGGTATACGACATTGCCATGAATAGATAGATGACGTAGTTATACACAACCATTTATACTGTATGACGTTTGCGGGATGACACTATTTCGAACATACATCACTTGACGGTGATTCTGTTTGATCGTCGCTCCATACCTACTCCATCAGCTGACAGCTTCATGTCATATCTTGTTTTGACGGGGAGAAATTATTCTTTCACACAGTGTATGATAAATGCATATAAATGAAGTAATTGCAGGGTCATTGTAACTTTATGTCTTTTGCAGCATTGCAAAAAATCAAATATTTATCATTTTACGGTGACCTTGTTTGACCTTAGCTCCACTCGTACCATACCAGGTAACACCTCCATGTCGTACCTCAATTTGACCGGGAGACAGTAAACTTTCCAAAATATATGAGTTGGCCATGTTGTAATTAAGTAAAGTAGATATGCGACCATTGTAATGTTAAGACGATTGCGGAAGCGCATAATTTCGAAAATAAATTCATCATTTGATGGTGACCTTGTTTGACCTCGGATTCACGATTACTGCACCACATGGCAGCTCTACAACAGGCCTCTTTGGGACGGAGAGATGTTGAGCTTCCAAATGATATAACATTTGGGTGTGTATATGGGGCGTGGGGGGCATTTAAACTAAAATAAAGCACTTTGGGGATTTTTCGCTCGACAATTGTGTTTGCCTTGTTGATGCTGGATTTGATGCGTTGTGGAACCAGTATGTAATCAACCTGGTTGTGAACAAGTCCGCTTGGAGCATGCCACGTTGTGGTTCTAGAGAGTTTGTGGGGATGTAGCATACTGGCAAGGGTGAGTCGATTACTCTGAGCAAATTCAAGACGTATCAAACTTCTGTCGTTAGTATCAAATCTCTCCATTGCCAAATGTTCCTGCCAAATGTTGGTATGCGTCTGGGCCAATCGTTGGCATTCCAATCTCCTTGCACTATGAGGATGTCCTTCCTTGGCGTTTTGGCTGTGATGTTGTTTAGCTGTTCATAGAACTGCTCGATTTTCTGCGTCGTCATGATCTGCGGCTGGTGCATAAACGTGGATGATGGTGATATTGTGTGGTTTTGCAGAAATGCGGAGATGAATCTACTAGAGACTGAAGTGCAACTGATGACACATAAAACTATTTCTTTTCGTACAATAAAAGCTACTCCTTGTTGGAGTTTTGTATCTTCTCCACAAACCAGATCCTGTGTCCCTCATCCTTAGATGTTTCTCCGAAGCCTGTCCATCCTACCTCAGCAAGTCCCAGGATGTCCCAACTTTAGTTCATGCGTGAGCTCTTCCATTTTCCCGCAAGCGTGGAGTGTACGGACATTCCATGTTCATATCGTGGTTCCTTTTGTTGGCAGCTTGATTGTAGTTTGGACTGCAGAAGCATATTTGTCACCTCCACCTTGACCTACCACTCATATATGTTCCTCGAAGAAGAGTGCCTTGCGGGCCAAGCGATCTACCTAGCGAACATGGTGTTGCACGCAGACTCGTCATAATAAATAATAATAATAAACTTTATTTATACACCATCAAATCTGGGACTAACGACCCCCGTTCACGGGTGTTTACAAATTGGCAATCATATAAGAAGCATAAAACTATATAACTGCGTATCATCGGCATACAGAAGGTGTTGTACGTCGTCTCGGTTGAGTAAATTCGTTAGAGGCGCAATGTATGCGTTGAAGAGCACCAGCCCAAGAACCGACCCCTGTGGTACTCCGGATCTCATCACAGTACACTCAGACACTTCTTTCCTTGACACGCACGGCTGAGGTACGACCATATAGGTATGACGCCAACCACACATGCGCTTCGCCGCATATGCCGAAGCCAAATAGTCTCCGTAGTAAGATATCGTGATTTATTATGTCGAAGGCTACTGTTAAATCGAGAAGCACAAGAAGTACTCCACGACGAGCATCAATCGCTTGCGCCACATCACTGTGAATGCGTAAGAGTGCTGTCTCTGCACTGTGGCGTGGTCGGTAGGCACTCTGGTAGACGCCCAGTATGCAATGCTCGTTCAGGATTCGTTGCAGTTGTCTTGAGACGAAGCGCTCCATTGTCTTCGCCACAAACGAAATGTTCGATATTGGGCGGAAGTTAGATAGCACATTGACATCAGCACCTCGTTTTTTTAAGTACAGGCGTTACGATGGCGTGTTTCATCGACTGTGGGACTAAAGCAGTGGAGAGCGACGCATTAATTGTGCATGTAATAACTGGACACAGCGCTTTAATGTTCTGTTGAAGGAGTGACGCTGGCAGCGGGTCCAGTTCGCATGAATTGGTAGCAGATGCTAAAATTATGTTCTTCACGTCTGCCGGTGAAGCAGCTTCGAAACATACTAAATATGCAGCCACATTCGTCACTACGTCTTCAGTTGACGATTGAGTCATATTGCGGCGCAACGCATCGATCTTCTCGGAGAAACTCTTCTGGAATTTCGCTGCAACAGTAGCGTGTGTAGCGTCCTCGGGTAGCGGCCGGCCTCCAGCTCGACCAAGTAGTGTGTTTGCGATCTGGTAGACACGTCGGATGTTGCCACCGGCACTTGTCATCTCAGTACGGTAGTAATGTGATCGTGCAGTCCTAAGTGATTTTCGGAACGCGTTGCGCAAACCGGTGTATATTTGACGATGTACAGTCAGTCCAGTTTGTCGCCAGTTACGCTCAGCACAACGTAATGCCCGCTTGCGTAATCCGCATTCAATCACACGGTGATCAGTGAGAAGAGTTTTTGGCTCAACTGTTGTGGCTATGACGTGAGATGTTCCCGACATGATAACCAGGTCCAGGATGTTGTCGTGCTCATGTGTTGCGCTTTGCACATGTTGTACAAAGCCATGAGTCTCCAGCAAATCAGCCAAGTTCGTTGCTTCGGCGCATGTGGAATCACCATATCGTGTGTTGAAATCACCACACACGACAGTCTTTGCAGGGTGGGCCGCGGCGATGAGTAAAACCTTCCCAACATCATCTAGGAAGGAGCGGAAGTTGGACGTTGGCGGTCGGTAGACAACGATCACGCGAATGGTGCAACCAATACGGATATTACGCAGAATAACGCAACAAGTCTCACTGGCATGAGTATCAATGTCAGCACGTGAAACTAGCTGCAATGTCTTTCGAAATAGTACTTCTACGCCACCTCCACGACGGGCCCCACTGCGCGGCTGGTGAACGAACGTGAATTCGACAATCGTCTTGCCTTCTGCCAGCCAAGTTTCCGTTAAGGCGACGACGTCCAGTTCATGCTCGTCGATTTAGTCGCGCACGAGTAGCGCCTGTTTGCGAATGGATCTTGCGTTAATCAGGGCGAACTTTGCACAAAGATGAGAGGAGCTTCGCGCAGTGGAAAACCCATTACCCGAGCCCATCGAGGTCAGTGCGATCAAGTTGGCACTGTTAACACCAGTTTGTTTATAAACAGAATTGACCTGGCGGCACCATCTGTTGACCACGTTGGTTATTGGTCTGCACCATCGTCTTATCCCGGCTGTTGTGCCCCGCCTCGTTGGCCGCCGACACAAATGCAGTCTCTCAATTGTTTCCGTCCACGGTTGACTAGGCGGCTGCAAGCATTTCCGTAGATTCATCAACAATGTTCTGGACAGCGACATGCTTCAGCAGACACTACCACAAGCAGGCAATGTTCTGGTACGGTGAGCGCAGCTTGGCAGCGCAGACATGTGTAGTTCAAACAGGTTGATAGTAGCAGCCACACCCCAGAATAAAGGGCAGTTTTAAAAGTCACTTTAAAACATGTGATTAAAGATATATATACAGCCACAGACCTTCCATGTGTACGTATTGTATGTTCACGACTTACAATACACAGCACGAAGATAATCCAGGATTTCAAAACGTTGATAAATAGAGATTATAGACAGACCGGGAGCAGCCACACACCGCAGCGCTACAACCTCGCTTTCGAAATATAATACTAGATATGTTAGCTAGAGTACAACATTCATGGTGCCATATAGTCCTATCACTTGACGTGTTTCTACGTCTACATTCCGCGTAGTCACATGACACTTACTTTACACTCTATCATGAAATGCACGACATCATCCTCACTACGAACAGAGAGCACAAAGTCTCCGGGTTTGCTTCGGCTTCCCCGAACCAGGTAACTACCATTCGACCCCCTAGTCAATAGCATCAGCGCAGCGTCTCTCCCTGGAATCTGTCCATGGAACCATCTACAACAGATCAACATGGAAATAAAATTGCAATAATTCAAATTCCCTCTTTATATTAAAGTTGAAATACAATAAGAAAAAAATCATAATCTCAAGATATGACAAGAATCAACATGTTAAATAGCCAAACAGTTCTTGGCTCCTTCGTTGATTTTATTACACCTTTTCATAGAATATTTCATTGGTTGCCCACTTATTAGAAATTTGGCACATAAAACGTGAGATTGTATGTGGCCACATGCCAATGATATTATTTTATTCACAAGAAGATCATTTACAGCAGATAGTTCTCTCAGATAATGTCTAGATACACCTACCGTTCTGTGGTTGGGTCAGCAGACGAAAGAGGGTACTTCAGGTAGAGCCTATTACCATTCTTCTCCGTCATCACACCCCCGTTCTTAAAGTAGTATTCCACCAGCTCAACCAGGGTAGCAAATTGCTCACCCCCGTGGAGATCAAGGTAATCTCCAGTGTTCTGTATTCCGATGTGAGCCACCCTGTCGCCTTGTCTGTGAATATAACATAAGTGTATAGATAATAATAAATAGTAAATAAGTATAACCACGCAGTATTTGATGTGTACATACAGTTTTTACAATACTGTTTTATTATACTAAATTTACTAAGTTTAAAAACACATACACGCACACACGCACGCACGTACTAACCTGACAGAAAGTGTGAAATCGCCAGGTTGGCTCTTGCTTGGCCGTGCGAGAAAGCTGCCATCGGTGCCTTGCTCTGTAAGCAAAGTTACTGCTTCGTGTCCAGAGATGTTTGGGTGAAACCACCTGAAATCATCATACACATCTTATAAGAATGGCCGTGAAATTCTATTTCATACCTCTAGTGGCAGCATGAAACCACAGGGAGTAGACACAGACACGTCATATATGGAGGGCAGTGCGAACGATTCTACTTAATCCTTCTACTGTCACGAAGCCATTTATCTATTATTACGTTGAACAATTGCAAGCGCATCTCTTCCGAGGCGCCGATGTTCATTCGCTTTCATGGAGGGAAGAGATCCGAGCCAAAATGGAACGTGCCGGCCGTGGAAGCCGTGATGATGCTGATGGTATGTGTTCCCTTAGCAAACAATTCTATAGAAAACTATAAATTTCCTATATATATTATACTTTTCTATAGAAAACTATAAATTAATTATTGAAATTTTTATTTCCTACAGAATTCTATAGAATATAGAATTCTATAGTTTTTTTGAGAACGTATAGTTTAATGTAGGATTCTGTAGAAAACTATAGTATATTCTATAGAATTCTACAGTTTTTAGAGAATCTATAGTTTTCTGTAGGATACTACAGAAAAACTATAGAAAATTCTATAGATAACTACAGACGATTCTACAGAATTCAATGGAAGTGTAATTCCTGTAGAATTCTGTAGAATATTCTATAGTGTTTGTGATTTCTGTAAAAATCTATAGAAAACTATACAATATCCTATAGCAGTTATGGCATCTTTTATTTCTGTAGGATTCTATAGGATATTCCATAGTAGACCAAACCTCAAATTATTGCCCTACATTTGAATCCCACCCACACCAAACCGACCAAGCCAATCCCAAATGTTTCCAGCCTACACACATTGATAAATTGTACTGGCCTAGTTGTAGGACAAACCTGGCCTCTATGCTGGAACGTTATTTTGTTTCTTTGTGGGTTTTTTTCAGCAATAGGCACGCACTCCGCGATCATGCTGACGTGGCCAGCAACAGGCAGAGTTGTGGCAGTGTTACGCGTTCACGATTTGAAATGTTAATAACTTATAACTATTCAAAACTTCTGCATACGTCCAGCGACATATTTATTGATGGCATAATTATCTTTATGATGATATAGAAAAACATGAAATTCCACGGCTGGAACTCCACGTACACCCGTTTGAAATATTGAGCCCCTCCCGGTTCTCCAACCCCGACGAATTTCGAAAATATCAAAATCTATGAACCATCCCTTCTACATACATACATACATACATACAGAAAAAGACTGTTTAATAATATAGACATTCCTTTAACGTTACGTTACGTCTTCGTTTTGCTTTAAACGGTTATACCGCTAATGTTCCCGGAATGCTAGCTATTGGATTGATTTGAAATGGTTTAGTCCCCCTCCCGGTTCCGGCGCCTTACTACTTGTATTAAAGTACCATTATTATAATTATATTGTTGGTATAACAAAGAAGTGGTATATCGATCGTTTCACTATAAATTAAATTAATATAGCATCACTGCATTAGGATGGCAAACTCTCACTTTCCATTTTACTACAGATACGACAACTAATCAATACTATACAGCTGGTTTAATTAGTTAATGGCCTTATTATTGGGTAACATAAGACATAAACTCAACGTCACGCAGATCACATTGAAAAACTGCATTATCCCGAGACATCCAGTCAGTGGCATTGCAGATATGCCTGCCCGTCATATATAATTTAAGAATTATGTTTATTCAAGTAATAAGTGAAAAAGTAACTTTAATGAACCCATTTTAAAATATTATACACCATCTTGTGGGGATAAAGAACGTTCCTTACATAATGTATTGTAAAATCATTAATAATTTTGAGAGAGCAAAAATATTATGCCGAGATTCATGCAAATGCACTTGTTGGCCAAACTGTGACCAACCTCTAAACAGATAAATGACTAAACAGGTCAACCGGCCCACATACCCGGTAATTTGACTCTGGAATCCAATCTCTGGTGATTTGCCAGTTATACAACCTGACTCAGCCTTGCTCCTTTGGCAGGCAATTTTAAATACACCAGATGTGTGTGTGGCAGAATTACAGCATTGACAGTCTGGAAAGAATTGCAGTTAACAAGCAAACAGCTAGCTACCAGTGTCGCGTTTGATTTTTAAAGTACATCACAATCGATGTAAATAAAGGCAGTGCAATTGGAATCGGAATTGCTTTGAGTTTAATCGGAACTGCTTACCAATTTTGTTATTCCTTAAGTGCTATATTGGGCTTAATTTAGGCAAAGTCAGGTTGTTGCTTTTTAAATTAAAAACTACCTTGGTACTTGTAAAATGTACATACATGTAACATTTACATAATTAACTGCTTCCGGGAAAAACTTTTAATCCAGGACAAGATTTCTGGGCGGTGAACTTCCGTCCAAGAAATCCGCTATCACCCCTATTGTCAATCGCCTTTGTCTGCTATGTTTACACTGGGAGGCAACAAACACTCTCGTATTCACACCCAAGTACCCTAAGCTGACCTTAGATGATGATATCCACCTGTTTGCCCTTATATGTAGCTATGAATCTGGAGTTCTGTTAAAACCTACAACTTTCCTCGAATACATAATAATTATCTACTTAGCCACAGTGTTTCTTTACAATTTGAATCGCCATGGTGTGGATGGAATCAAAATCAAACAAGTTACAGTTGTTGGAACTGGAATCGTTGATGTGGAATCAACTACAGATATGCTGTCAATAGCCTTATATTGTATAGTCCTTGTGCATATTTATAATATAAGCATATGCTAAACGGTTTTCTCTGTAGTTGGTTGATGTATTTATACATTCCCCAAAAAATGAACAGTGTTAAACTTGTCATGCATTAGTTAAAGGGAAACAAAAGGCACCTTTTTGGGCTTACACATTTACAAGAGTTCATACTAATTAACTATTTGCAAGTACAATCAACATTTTCACGTCAGTTGTTAACTTAGAATGCGTTCTCAAAGTGGAAGATTATAATAAAATATCCGATATCCCAGAGGCTGACATCTTGCTCATCGCGAGTGGCTAGACCTATAAGCACCGAGCTGTGATGTCAGTTATGACCCCCATTGTTCTCCACATGTATACGAATACGCCAGCTCATTTATTGGTTTTTCATATCCTCTTCGATTTAGAAGCTGAATTACTTTTGCATGCATTAACGCCTTCTATAATGCCATACCATGCACCGTGCGGACGTACGTAACATGTTTTCCAAGTTACAGCAACAAAACAGATTGATTACATTGTAAACTGCGGTACTGGCGATGGAACAGTGGATATAAATATATCACAATATACATAACAACATCTTATATAATGGAAAGTGATACAATCAGCTGAGCATATATTATATCATTACAAATGCTAATAAACGGTTGGCCGAAATTATGGGTTTACTGAGCGTCATAAACTAGTTCGGCAACCGATAACTGGGAACAGTAGGAAAGTGTGACGTCAGTCTTTCCATGAAAATGGTGCTGTCTGTTCAACTTGAATTTTGTATCGTCAACAAGGTTTTTCTAGTAAACTACTGGCACGCTAGTCTTAATTGTAGTTGCAAATGATTATGTTTTGTTAATACTTTTAGATGCATAGACCGATACAATTGCCTTTTGTTACCCTTTAAATCATTAACTATAAATTGTGTGTATCTCACACAATGCACAGCAGACATGGTGCCCCAAACATGGTAAGTGCGCGGTGTCCCACCCACCAATGCTCCCACTAACTATAGAATGTGCTTACTGTTATTGACGTCACTACATGTTATCACCCACTGTACACTGTCTCATGAGCCAGCTACTGACAACTAATTGTAGAACCTTCCATAATGTAGTAATGCGGTGCTGCAATATGAACTACACTATAATGTCAACCCACATAATTACTTTTGGTGCTCAAAAACTACTAAATTCGATAACCTTAAGCAAAATAATGCGAGTGTGCCCAAATGTACAAGCAATGTGTGCAATAGAATGTAGAACAGCATATTACATCATCGATTTCAATTGAGCCAATGACATCTGATGCGTATGGTGCCCTTCTGTGTACGGTGCACTGGTCTCCCCTATGATATGTTTTGGTTTAAGCAATGTAAAGTTTTTCAATAAATAAAGTGTCATGAAACATTCATGTGCATACTATCAAGTTGTTTCCGGTGGTGGTCTATGACCTTAATATGGTATATTATATCAAGTTATTAACAGTGCATGGTAGAAGCTACTGACTCATCTTTCTTGGGTCAAGGATGTCTTTCAAAACTATGGCATTTTCATAATCTCTCAACATTATACTGATGTATGAAATAATCTAAAAGTGATGTTTTCAGAAGTATAAAAGCAAACAAGTTATGACATTGTTTTGACACCTAATTACTTCTCAAGATCGGATGCATATAGAAGATGTCTCAATATTGGCATATGCATTGAATGAAGTAAAAAAAGAAATATATCTGATCTGTTTGCAATGTTTAAAATATGTCTCCAACTTAACATTCCAGGGTATATAATAGTATATGTGAATAGTAAATCATGGGAGAAGGGGTAGATAGCTATAGTAATCCATTTCGTTGACACATATCAAACAAACTATAGCAAGTGAGGTATATATGGAAAGATGTTTGAATACTCTGTCCACCTATGTCATAATTAACATGTAATTACGATGTAGTGATATCATTATGACATCATGCCTGAATTGTGTAATAATCTTCTACATATTTTCTACATCTCACCTGTTATGGTATTTTGAACTATGCTGCCCCATAGATGCTATATTAATGTTTTCCAAACTGTTATATGCTACTTATAAATAACGTTTTCTTTTTCACATAAAGGTGCAATACATTTGAAAGTCAAACAGACACAAACTGTTTTACAATTTAGATGGTGATAATGAAAAGTACTCATTTAAAATGAAAAACGACTGCATATATTGCTTAGACTATTCACACGTGTACGTACTGTACATGCATATTTGGCCACAAGAAAAACGGATTCGCGATGGGCTAGACCAGTTGAGAAAGTATATTTAAGCTGATGCATCCTTGTACACTTGCTAGCTGAGTAATGTTCTCTGTACTACTACATGGCAAACTTGTTTAATCTAAAGCAGCAAGCGTTGTCTGTTGTTTTAACACAAGCCAGCTGTACCAGCTGTCAGCGTTCGCATATCGCCATGGCAGCCGAATTTTCGTTTTTAATGTTCCCTTAATGTCAAGAGCAATCGTATTTCCAATTTATGTTCTTTAGGAATCTTTTTCATAGAAATTTTCTGATTGACTGCCCGGTGTTCGAATCTAAGTCTAACCATTTAAACTTTAGTTTAGAGAGACCCAAACGCTACAAGACGGGGATGGGGAGGCTTCAAACTGGAAATCGGTATTGAGTGGGGTACCACAGGGATCAGTATTAGGTCCTATATTATTCTTAATATATATCAACGATTTGGATGATGAAATAACAAGCAAGGTGTTGAAATTTGCGGATGATACAAAAGTGTTTAGAAGGATTAAAAGTGATGGAGATAGACAGCATTTACAAGATGATCTTGACAGGTTGATCAAATGGTCTGAAAAGTGGCAAATGCTGTTCAATTTTAGGAAATGTAAATGCCTTCACACAGGACATGGGAACGAAGAAGTAGAATATACAATGGGGGGTACTGTACTAAGACTTAGTACAGTACCCCCCATTCAATAAGAAATTGCAGAAAACCAGGATAGGTGGAAGCATATCTTGTACAGAGGACATCTTGCAAGGTATCAAGGTGTGGAAGTTTGAAAGGAAGGTAGTTGATTACATTTGTGATGTGATTACACATGTATTTTTTGCAGGCTCTTTTAAGATGAATTTGAAATTAATAAATTTTCATTAATTTTTTTCAGTGGTCAACCTTGCCAAACGTTTCGCACTGGTAGAGGAATGTGATCTCCCTACACTGGAGGACGAGTTCCTAGACTACCAACTGAGCCCATCAGCCGAGCTACCACCCTTCAGTCCAGGCGAGACAAGGATCGACTCCTTCTGGGGGGACATGGAAAGGTCAACGACCAGCAGGGGGAGCCATCGGTTTGCCACATTGTGTGCTGTTGTGCAGCCACTGCTGAGCCTCCCGAACAGCAAAGCAGACAGCGAGAGGGTGTTTTCTATGGTAAAGAAAATAGACACAGACTGTAGGTCAGAACGCAAGCTGAATACTGATTATTCTTGTTTTGAATTCCAGCCTTCGGATCAGCTGCTCAAATCTGCTAAGTCGGCTACATGGGACTATGTGAAGGCCCACCCTTCACATGATAAGGTGTGAGCTGTTTTGCCAATGCACAGCACAGCCAGGTTATGGTGTTATTGTGTAATTTTTAACTGTGTTTAACATTATAAAGTGAGAGCTGTTTGGCAGCCAGGTTGTGGTATTATTGAGTAATTTTTTAACTGTTTTTAACATTATCAAGAGAGAGCTGTTTTGCAGCCAGGTTATGGTATTATTGACTGTATGACTTTTTGCATAATTTAGAAACACTTCCTATTTGATTGCCTATTTGTATTTCATAAATTTAATTTGGCATTTTCAGGTGCTCATTGCTTGTTCTCTCTGTTTGGATTCTTGTTGGTTTCTCTTTACATAATGGATCCTGGTGAATTATATTTAACTTAGATAAATGTTTAAACAGATCTTTCTACCTTCTTTGGGTATTCCTTTCATCACCATGCTACAGTGTATTGTTTGTAGCATTGCATGTTGTGTATATACTGTATAGTGATCTGATGTTGTTCAAATAAAGTATTTTTTATATTTACTGTTGGTCTTTATATTTGATGTTCAACCGCCGCGCGATGGAATCGATATTTGGTAGCTCGATTTTATTCGCGCACTAATCTCCAGTTTTGTCATTTCAGAAACTTAACAGGTCTGACTAAGTACTACTGTAAAAGAAAAGGACTTAGGGTTAACCATTAGTGCTGATATGAAGATTTCAGAGCAGTGCGGAATTGCAGCTTCAAAGGGAAATCAAATCCTTGGATTAATTAGGCGAAACATAACGTATAAGAAAAAAGAGCTAATAATACCGCTGTACAAAACAATAGTTAGGCCTCATTTAGAATATTGTATTCAAGCGTGGAGGCCATATCGCAGGAAGGACATAGATATGCTAGAAAGAGTGCAGAGGAGAGCAACTAAAATGATACCAAATCTGAGGGATCTTAGTTATGAAATACGCCAAAAAAAATGCCGTTTAACAACACTAGAGACCAGGAGATTGAGAGGAGATCAGATAGAAGTGTTTAAAATATTGAAGGGTTATGAAAATATTGATAGAAATATGTTTTTCTCAGTTAAGAAAGATAGAAGGACTAGAGGACATGAACTTGCATTAGCAAAGGAGCAGAGTAGATTGGATTTGCTGATGACATAAAGATATTTAGAACAATAACACATATAGATGATCAGGATGTACTTCAACATGATTTAAGCATACTAGAACAATGGAGCGACAAGTGGTTGTTAAAATTCCATCCTGATAAATGTGTACACATGGAAATTGGGAAAAATAATATTGGTGAAAGTAAATATTTTATGGCAACAAATAATGTCAAACATGCTCTTGTCACCACAGACAAACAAAAAGATTTAGGAGTAATTATTGACTCAAAACTTTCTTTTGATGATCACATCAACCAAGTGGTTAATAAAGCAACCAGAATGACAAAAGTAATCAGAAGAACTTTTCAATTCTTAGATACATACACTTTCTTGCCACTATACAAGACTATGGTTAGATCCCACCTAGATTATGCAATAGCAATATGGTATCCATTTAAGACGAAACATAAAATAGCCATAGAAAATGTCCAGAGAAGAGCCACAAAAGAACTACCTGGTATGAGGGACTTATCATATATTGAAAGACTAAAATTACTTAAGTTACCCACATTAACATATCGTAGGTTAAGAGGAGACATGATTGAAGTGTATAAAATAATGCATCACATATATGACAACAAATCTGCACCAAACCTTCCTAAGTGGGAGGATGTGGCATCACGATCCAGTAACAGAGGACACTCCCTTAAACTGTTCAACCAAAGAGCAAAACTAAACATAAGAAAAAATGCATTCCCGCTTAGAGTGGTTGAACCATGGAACAGTTTACCTGATTCAGTAATACAAGCAAAATCAATAAATTCATTTAAAAACCGCCTTGATAAATTCTGGTCAACCCAGGAGATATTATACGACTATGAAGCCCCACTAACATTAAACATTGGAACCGGAAAACACAAACTCTTAACACTAGACCCCGAAGAAGAAGATCTGATCATTGAGGAACCGAGAGGATCCTGCGATCAGAACAGTCCTAAGGTATCCTAAGGCTAAGGTAAAGATATAAGAAAGTTTTCATTTTCACAAAGGACTGTAAATGAATGGAACAGATTGCCTGCTGATTGTGTGGGTGCTAGTAGCGTGAATATGTTTAAAAATAAAATCGACACATACCTCAGACGGGCGGGATACACATAGATAAAGGGGTCGGACTCTCGATAAGCCAAAGGGCTTCCTTGTCCACCTGCCACCTAGAGTTAATTCTCTGGGTGGCAATCTTGTTAATCTCGGTATTTTCCAACTTCTTCTCTGTGACTAATGGAGTTAAACAAGGGGGTATGCTATCTCCTTTCTTATTTAATTTATACATGAATGATTTGAGTTTGCTACTGATGAAACTACCCATCGGATGCTATTGTGGTGATACAACTGTTAATCACCTCATGTATGCTGATGACATTGTACTACTGGCTCCATCGGCTAAGGGGTTGCAAAGACTGCTAGATGTTTCATACAATTATGGATGTGACAACGACATATTGTTTAACAGAGTAAACTCGCAGATAATGTTTTTTGACACAAGACAAACCGGTTTTGAAGTAGCTATTAAGCTTGGTGATGCAGTTCTGAATACAACGAAGGCATACAAATATCTTGGCCATATAATCTGTAATGATCTGTCAGATGAAACGGATATGAAATCCAAAGAAAGGAGTTTGTACAGCAGAAGCAATGTTCTACTCAGGAATTTTCACTTTTGTTCAGTGAAGGTGAAGAACAAACTGTTCACATCCTATTGTAGTAATGTGTATTTATGTTCCTTATGGGCTAATTATAGAAAAGCCGCTATGCAGCACTTTATTGTTTCCTATAACAATGCATTTAGAATTATGCACAGCCTATCTATGAGGTGTAGTGCTAGCCTAATGTTTGTTAATTCTGACACGGACTGTTGCAATACTAGATTTAGAAAATGCATGTACAGTTTTATGAGCAGAATATCTGCATCGACGAACAACATTGTTGAGAGTATTATACACAGTGATGTTTATACGACCTCTGTATTGCGCAGGAAGTGGATTAGTGCAATATATACACTATAAGTATAATATACTTTTTATTTTTACTTTTTTACTATGGACATAGTGCATATTACATGTATGCTTTTTTGTCTGAAATAAAGATTGATTGATTGATTGTTAAATCTTGTTAAAAACCATCAGACTCAACTTTAGCTTCTACTTCAACTCATTTAGCTATACATGCAATGAATTATATCGGAACAATTACCTGCGTGAAGCCATGTTGTCGGCAGCAATCACACTTCCTGTTTGAGTGTCAACACTGAGGTTTATAGGCCGCAAAAGTCCCTAAACTGATCTAAATATGGACCCAAACAGGATGTAACCTAGACACACTAGTGTCCGTGCAGTGGCGCCACGGTTGGTCGCCCTATTATTTGGTTCTTGAGTTGACCACCACATGACAACTTTGTTTTTCTGAAGAAAATGCTAGCCTCGATACCCAGGCGCCGTGAGGTGGCAGCACATTTTCGCTCCTCACTATAAGCCTGGAATAATAAAGCCCTGCTAATGTTACCGGTAGGTGGCATTAGGGGTCATGACACAGTTGGACGAAAAAATGCAATGTTGTTGTTCTCCTCGTCGTTCCCTGTCTTCAGGGGTGAGGCTGGCTTGGATACGTCGACATTTTCTTTCTCTTCCTTCTCGCAATGTATTTTTTAGAAATGATTTTGTTACAAAATTCACCTGCTCTGACATAAGTGAATTTAAGTAATCAGATTTCCCGGTGTGATTGTAGAAGCTGTTGACAGTAAAATGGTGCATTGGTAGCTGATTTTACTAAGCGGAAGGGTATTTGGCAGCAATTTGGCTAGTTGACTCTTTAGCCGGATTACTGCCTGCATCCATTCGTAAATATTAACGGGTGTCACACATAGAGGCATTTTACGAGAGCTAAAAATATTAGATTTTGACTAAACTCAACCAGCATATCAATGAGATGATAATAACAGCATGTGAGAAGAAATGTTGTAGGTCAGGTTTTCTTATAATCACACAAAACGTTAACATGGTCGCCAATGGGAAAACTAACAATGTGCCGAGGCCATTACCCCAGATTCGGGTAGAGACGATAACAACCTCGATTATCCAGGCGCCGTGAGGTGGCAGCATTGTCCCATCACTACGGCCTGGATTATTAAGTCCAGTCAATGTTACCGGTAGGGGCTTTACCCCAGATTCGGGTAGAGACGATGATTGGCTCTCAGGCTAATACTCGCTAGGAGTCGCAACAGCAGCTATTCAGCAAGCGTGGATTGTAACTGCTATACACTGAACGAAGGGGCTGACAGTAGGAATTAGGCCCTACACGTTAAATGTTGTCAGCTACGTCCACACACTAAGGACCAACAGAAGCGGCTACACGCTATAAAGGTCCACAGTAGCAGCTACAAGCTAAGAGTCGACAAACAGCGACTACGCTAAATGTCGACAGCAGTAGCTGGGTACACGTCAAGGGTCGACAGCTGAGGCTAAGGATACTATTACGGCAGCACGCTAAGGGACGACAACATCGGCTACACGCTAAGGGGGACTATAGCAGATATATACACGCTAAGGGGTGACAATAGCTGCTGTAGAGTCTACGCTACACAATATAAGGATTGATAGTAGAAGCTACATGTAATGTTAACATGCGGCCCCAGACTGCGGTATTAGAATGTCCGACTCCCGTCTCCACAACAAGTTTTTTTCTCCCAAACTAAGTCTCATGGTCACAGATCCCGAGGCTGAAGAGCTCCGCCTTGAAATGAAGACGTGCAGCGGCCTACTTCGAATCAGAGAAGAAACTTGGAGAATATGAGGAACGAAAACCTGCATGCAGGTTTCACTTCCACCCAGAACCTCCTGCCTCACTGCCACAAGAGTTACAGATCAATGCTCTTGAGTCACCCCATCAGGAACCATGATCGACCCTTTGTATCCAGGCGTTATCTTCGACCGTTCTTCGTATAGCACTAGACCACAAATGATGAGTCTGCGTTCGTCCCATTTCACGATCTTCGTCTCCTCTGTACACCGCAAACCGTAACCAACGTATGTGACGTCATTTCGTCTCGCTTATGTCGTCATAAATATAACAAACTAGTTGAGTATATAGGGGGATTATTAATGATGTGACTCTATTGTCGTCGCTGATTTTGAATGGAAACCGTGAAATATTGGCCGCTGATTGTGTTTCATTAATGGTAATTGCTCTTGACGATGCCTTTCTGAAATGCGGACGAAATCACAAGATCGATCGACAACTTGGTGGCAAACTCAACAGCAGCAGTAGTGCCAGTGATAAGTCTGCGTACATACGTAGTGCACCACGCAGTCTGTCACCACACTGGACAAAACAACCTCAGCGACATGCCACCAAGAACACGTGACATGTGACTACTGTATATTTGTGTGTAGTAAATCCATACACAAGCTGTTTGTACGATCAAAAGTGACCATTTAATAGAATAGATAGCCGGTATAATAAATTGCATTCCTGGACATACAGATAATATTTAGACATAATACGATTATTAATAATAATGGCGTCTTAATATATTGTAAAGGTATTCGCCAACCTAAGCCACTCCTGGCACTTAATTGGCATCAATTCTGAGCACAAAATCACATGAGTCTATATGTAGTTAACTGTGCATTAACATATAATTAAGAATTAGTTGCTATCACATAGCTGTTAAGTCAAAACCAAACTTTTCTATTAGTATCAAGATACATGACGATTTGCCAAATAGACTACACACGCTACATATACCACATTAGCTGCAACAGACGCTACAGCTACTGCACACTGCACTTGAACTTTAGGGGTCGTTTCATAAGTTTGCAAAGTACAGAAACACACACGCTAGTTCGTATTTTTTCAAGCCAGCACCCTCGCCAACCAAAACGTGACGTGCGATTTGTGATTTTAAGTGAATAAAAATGGCTGCCAAGCCCACAGCCAATACTAGCCAGGTACAACTGACGTGACATGATTCCCAAGACATAACCCTCATGTTGTCTCAATAACATGCATGTATGTGGCCCGCTAATTCACCAAACTCACTGATTTGGCTATCCATTCAGAAAGGCAGCAAACCAAATACCCTGCCCATCTTACAACACAGGCTGCGAGTCTGTTAAAACATTTAAAGTTCACTTATGTAGTAAATCACTGGAGATTAGTAACTCACTGGAGATTAGTAATTCGCTGGAGATCATCCACATCAACCTTTTGTATAAAATACTGTATCTCCACTGTAACGTTTATTTATATAAATATAATTAATATTTCTTTTTAATGCATATTTGAGAGACATTAAGCATTAAAGAGATAAAATAGGCTATTTCTCTATCTATATAATTAGCAAATACTTGTAAAATACTTGTATGTAATATTATGTGCACATACAACTTTTATACTTATATATTTTTTAAAGATTTAAAAAATGCACCAATGTATAACATATGCCTGCCCGTCTTTAACAATGCATACTAATCACATACGACCAGGTGAATCATCATTCCTTACACACACACGGTTAAAATAGTTTGGCTATTTACATGCTTCTTTTTATTTGACACATAGGCAGAATACAGTCATATAAGCCTGGTTATGTAGAAACCCATTCTCCTAATAGGCACTTGGCTGTGTAGAGGGTTGTAAGCTGTGACGAGTTCAGTGTTGCTGATTAGGGTCTGTCTTTAGCGGTCCGATGTTCTCGTACATTTGGGCACTGTGATTCGCGTGTCCTCCCTGATCATGAAAGTGCATCACATACAATAGAGATAAGGCTCTTCATAATGTACTATATCCATACAAGGTGGCTGACAACCATATTATTATGAGGGGAAATGATTACATTTAGACATTGCTACATAACTGGGCAGTTTGTCCAGTAAAACAGGTGACATGAAACAGGTATGGTAAAAAAGGAATGTAGAAATTGTATTATTACTCTTTACGTTATTTATGTTACATAAATATGTGCATGTGAACTTTGTTTAGCCATGTGAACATCTATGATGGGATCACGAATTTATAGTTTTCGGGAACTATATCCGAGTATTATATATATATATATCTGAGTATTTTATTGCTAATGATACATGCAACACTGTGTACTCCAAACGTGCCCAGGAGTATGACCTAATAAGAAATCATCCAGTGAGAAGAAATGTTACACACCTGTTCGGCCTGCATACGTTGCAAGGTGGTGTCGATGTAGTGCCTCACTGCCATGTAGATGAATCTGTACTGGGCCTCCGTCTGCACTATGCCTGACCTCTGAGCCCGCACCATCAAGGTCATCTTGTGCACGTCGATCTCACACTCCAGGCCTAGCCGAACACAACATCTTATTCTCCTTGCTGCAAAAGCTCTCAAACATCCACACACAACTTGTTTTCTTTGTTTTCGATGTATCTTAAATTCTAGAGTTATGTTTTGATGTTATCTGCACATTTTGGTAGCTGAATGTCAACATGAAAAAAATGCATTGTTTCAACCACCGGAGCCCAGTGGAATTTTCATAACCATACTATTAGAAAGTTGTATGTTTCTTACAACAACATGTTGTGAACGGTGCTATGATTAGACAGATACTACAGTGCTAGTGAAATATCTACTTGTGATAATTTGTTTAACTGTGCTGTCGTTAGAAGAAATTTGACATATTTGGTACTCTGTATATATTTATCTGCCAACTGCAGTCCTAAGAATGTTTAATCTGCATCATCATTAACAATGATGTGAAAAACATGGTCAGAATTGGGAAGTACTGGTCTAAGTGTTTGTATGTTAATTTTACTGATAGTACCGATGCTATTTCATACTGAATACAAGTATTGTTAATAGCAGAACTGTGAAACAATAATGATGTACTTGCATGTTGTATGGCGTCTGCAACTAAAGTAGTTGAATTAAATTGACTGCGTTCATTAAATGTACTGACTGCAAGAATACTGGGAGGTGTCTAATTCAGATCAACTTGATGTTGAGAAGTGAAATGCAACATGGAGACGGCCTGTCTCACAGCACCACTGTGATAAGGATATCAAAGTCAGACTGTTGGCAAATATGGTAACAAATGTTGAACTTTGAATGGACAACTTTGTCTTTGAGCTGCTCATCTTCAAGGACAGATGTTGGGCAGATGATGTTTGGCCGACTCTCCCTACCTTGTTGTTTGATCTGCTGTAGGATCATGTCAATGATGAGCACAGTCCCTGTCCGGCCAATGCCTGCACTGCAGCAGACCAATAACAGTGCCAGAAACGTTACGCATGAACAAAACACGGTTATTATAATATACATATAATAATACAATCTCTATGTATGCACACATACACTGTGAGGACCTGTTGATTTAATATCACAATTAAAATGTGAGCAAAGTAAAATTGGTACTACAGACAATTTTATTAATGACACATAACACTGCCGAGGACAGAGTCATCTGGCCAGCCTATTTTACTGCCGGTTCAGCAATTAAAGGGACTAAAAACACCTATTGCTTGAATTCATGTTATATTACATCCTGCTATATATTTCCATGTCCACCAAGCCAAAAAAAATAAAAATTTCAATGAATTATAAATTCCACATTTTATGCCGTGCATCCGGACATTTTTGAATGTGCATATTTTTGGCGCGCTTTTCGGGACGCCGAGATGTGACATCACATATGACATATACTCGCATCAGGCCGATCCTTTCCATGCATTCAGAGCATGTTTATAAAGATAGCTTTTGGGTCGAAACAAGCGTCAGAATGAGTTATTGTGCGATATTCCGATGTAATACAAACACAAGTCATCATAGAGGAACAAGCAGTTATCTTTCGGTTCCACATGAATCCAATTTTATTCAAAACAATGAATGCGAATGGGCCTACAAGTCGACCAGGTTTCACTGAACTTTGGCTCGTTTTCAGAATAATTATATCGATTGCAACCCACCGGAGATAATCTACACCAATAAACATACATAGCAAACAGATATTGTATCCAGCTACAGAAAGTAACATTGTATAATCTCATAATATCACTAGAATATTGATGTATTAAGGAGGAGTTGTACAATTTATCATAACAACTTAAATCAGTGAGTGAATATCTGTTGACCTCTGTAGCTCAATTGGTACAGACACATTGGTTTCGTGTCATTTATTTCACAATCGGACGACGCCGGTTCAAACCTGACACCAAACTTGAACTTTTTTGTTTATGTTTTCACGAAGTAATATAAATCAAATAATTTTTATATTATGATGCACTGTTTGTAAATATTTTTTAAATTTTTGTTGTAATTATTCATTCGCCACAAAAATGAAAATATGGTAACTATATATAACGATGTTTCTAAATTTGATTTATCCAGACAGATCACACTATGTTTTCACATATATAATTACAATATATTACTGTACAATATATATATAATTAATACATTTATATATATATCCATTACATTATATTTGTCTGGATAAATAACATTTTATGTTAAACTTTGTGTACACATAAAAAACAGATGTTAGCTAATGCCTTGTTTTTATTTCCTTTAACACTTAAGCATACCAGACAAACGAAGACACCAAGCATGAGGCATCATCCCAGAAATCCACCTATATTAATGCAGCTGCAACAAGCACTGTCTCTCGAGACAGTAGCTGGCCCCTACTATTATAGTGTGACGTTTACCTGCAGTGAACAACAATAGGGCCTGCATCAGGGATCGTCTCCTGTTTGTTTCCGATGTCTTGCAGGAAGCTGAGGACACAGTCCGGGTCGGAGGGAACGCCATGGTCAGGCCACCCGGTGAAGTGGAAGTGGTAGATTTTCCTGGCAAGCTCTGGGGTGATGCTTGTGTCCTTAAACAAGATGTCTAAACAGTAATTTAAGAATGTCAACATGTTTCTATTATAAGTTTCTCACTTTCTGTATCATGTACATGTCCCATGCTGAGAAGCGACAGCCGTTGTTGGCAATGTAGTCCAGGACTTTTATGGTATCAGTTGGAACAAATAGCAACAGAAGCTATTTCAAGTGTTTTGATTACATTGAAGGTACAGCTTGTACCTATAAAACATATACAGCAAAGAAAATTGTGAAACTGACTCAAAACAAGGAATCAATATTTCCTATTTACCCAAAATTAAATTGATATCTAAAACCATGGAATTTACGCAGAAAGCCCAGGACCCATATGGCAAATCTAGACATGCTTTGGCAAGTGCCGTTCATGTTCGGATCATTAGCCCTGGTGGTCTGGAATGATGCAGTTTACTTTACAAAAATGTATATTTTCGAAGTAGCTTAGATCTATTCCATATCACTTGTATTATAGTTAAACTTGTCTTGTCTTGTATATATATTGTTATCAATGTTCTGAATAAACGTTCATTCATTCATTCATGAAGATTGTAAGGAGGTAGGCCCCTATTTATAATAAAATATGTATATATCTAAACAAACGTCATCTGCCGGCAAACGTGGGATGGTAATCATAATAAAATATGAATATATATTATATCTAAACAAAAGCAGAGCCTGACATCTGCAGGGCAAATCCAAAGCATCCATGCATGCGGAGACGGCCTGTGAAATATATGCCACTTTCACATTATCTACAGTTGCCTACACTTCAATTTAACAATGTATGTTCAGTCAAATAGATTTTATCACTTTTCGTCATGGTATTGTACTAATGAAAAACATAGATGTAAGGGTATTTATATATATATATATATATCTGGTAAACAAACTATAATAAAAATAAAAAATAAAAAATAATATACTTATATAGCGCCAACTCTAGTTAGAAACTATTCAAGGCGCTTTACATGTAAAATAGTAATAAATCAAAACAGTAATTAATTAAGTAAAAAAAAATGTAAGCGCTAATAAAGACCGGGTGCCTTCCACATGGAGATGAGTTCTCTTGGGAGCTTAGGTCACCCGATGGCTGGATCTGGTTTGAAGAAGTTGTGATACTATAGTTCATCATTCTATGCATCAAAAGCAATGGAGCACATCCTGACAGGAACTGCTATTTCCAGAGCGGTAGGTGCACATCTCTTGTTAGATGTAGTTCTGAATGCCTTCCTATTCTCCAGATCCTTGAGATATTCTCCTTCCTAACACACCCGATTAGCTTCAACAGCAAGATGCTGATCCAATGGGTGAAATGGCATTAGCAAAAGAATGTTCATGGGAAACTGGTGTCTCCATCTTGAAGCCATATCAGAGATGCTACCCTATCTGGACCTCTCAGGCCATTCTCTATGTTACACTAAGGCAGTAAGGCATTACTTGCAATCCATGCTGAAAGTATTCACTCGCAGCATGAAGACCAGCGAGGGACTGGCGAGTGGAGGAGAGAGATAGCCAAGCAGCAATGACTGCCTTGGCTACTATCCATGCTAGCCTATGCATAGATGAATAGATCAGTGCAATAACTTACTGGAGTCTGATACCACACAAGTGAGCAAAATGACATGACCACATTTAGACAATATCGCGACATGAAAGACACACAAATTCTATTGCTGGTGCTGGCAGACAGAAGTCCATGTGGAAACAACTCAACCCTGCGAAGCATCATGGCCGGTGTGCATACCAGTTCCACTATCAATGAGGATTGTGTGAAGGACACTGGCCAGAAGATTACGGCATACATGACAGGTAAATCTGTCACGCAAGATTCATTCAAGCTGTCATACTACAGTCAAAGTAAACCATGCGTGTTGGCGGTAACCAGGTTTAGATGAACCAAGAGATCCTCTTCTAGCCTCATCTAATTGTTGTAGCAAGTTTGATTGAGCCACTGACCGGCTCTGTTTGAAGATAAATGCTGCGATAACCCCAGAAATATGTACCTGCTGAAGTCATCTGGTGTAGGTTCACACCCACCACTGCAAGTCCAATTGGTGAAGTTCAGTATTTGTTGGATGGAGGGGCTTTGTTCCATTGCATCCCTTGGCCAAATAGAACTCCCAAATATCGAGAGCTATGCATGCTGTAATGTGACTATCTGACATGGGAGTTTGATCAATCCATCATTGCCTTTCATGGATGTCACTATCCATCCACTAAACCCACACATGTAAGAGACGAGTGGGAGGAAAGGCTGGTGTGGACGTTACGTTCACTGATGATATGAGGATGATGGAAATAAGGAAGTGTTCCTTGCAAACAAAAACAACAAGCACACTTTCATCAATTTGTGAGCGGATAGTTGTAGTATAGAATATCAAACCAAACCAGTCCAGGATGATGCAGATCACCTGATTTTGCAGACAACAGTCAAGTCTGCAACGACGGGGAACACTGTTCTGTTGTGGGTGACCTATATAATGATAAAGTATTTCTTTAGCGCTAATTCCCGCATAGCAGATCGATGCGCTGTACAAGCGATAAAATAAATGTATATTAATATATTAAAAACTAAACACTGGTTTTAAGACATATAATACTGAATATTAAAATAGAAACACTAATTTTAAGACATATAATACTGAATATTAAAATAGAAACACTAATTTTAAGACAAATAATACTAAAATTATAAAATAATATATAATATATCTGGTTGTCCTCCTCTGCTTCCATGCTGACTCAGATGCCCACAACTTGTTCATACACAATCAGGCAAAGTTAACCACAAAGAAGGACTGTGTAGGGAACATAGACTGTAGCAGACCAGCTAAGAAAAAATGTGTGTAACAATGTCATTTTCGCCCATGCTACATTAGGATGGAACACCACTTCCCAGCTCTAAGGCTTTGGAAAATGAGCATCTCTGAAGAAAATTGGCTCCAGCCAGCACCAGAGGCAAGCTGAACAGTTTGGACATTTGATGCTTCAACAGAGCATGTTGTTGCAGGTGAGATGGTGCTTGTACGCCTTTACAATGGAAACTGGAAGACAGTGTGGATTCTTTGAGGTACAGAAGTTTTGTGAAAAGGTGACAGTCAAGAGTTTGAATTCAGCCAAAGACCTTACTTCTAACATTTGCAGCATGCAGTATGCCAGTAAATGCAGGAGTCGATGGATGTAAGCCACTTGAAACCAGAAAGTTGGGGGTGAAGTTGAGCGACGGTTATCTGCTTCCTGTCATGACAGACCTTCCTCCAGCAACTGATGACCTGTTGCACGTAATCCGGTGTAACTGCTCCACAGATTGCAGTCCAGCAAGGTGTATATGCCGCAAGAACAACCTTCAGTGTTCCCTGCACGTAGTCAAGGCCGTGGCACAAGGTGCTCAAACTAAATCTAGAGTTACGTCAATGGTGAGAAGATGGACGATGAATAGTCAGGCGTATGTCAATGGAGAAGAAAAATTTCAAAACTAATCATGGCAATAAAATAGGTGTTTTAATTCTTATATTTTTAGTTTTAATAATTTCATGACACTGAAGTGCTGGTTCTGGCTTCAAAAAAGACATTTACTCAGGTAGTCAGAATTGTTGTGAATGTTTCAGTAATTAGCATAACATATTACCACTTGTGATATTAATGAGTACATGATACAGCGATTTTACCTGCAATTAAGTTTTTGTGTGGTGCACAGTGGCATTGGATTCTCAATTGAGACAACTCAGTTTCAAATCCTGTGCTGCCGTGTCGAACACTAGGCAAGTTCACTCAGCTGTATGACTGAGTACCTGGCTGTAGACAGTGATGGATAATTGTGTTTACGAATACTCTTCGTGCATTAACTACAGAGTGGCTGAATTCTTCCCAGAGAAGTCTCCATTGTGTTCGATTGAACAGGTCTGCCAGGGAGCAAAATTTAATGGTAAAGCACTTTGAGCTGTCCAAAGCACTGGGTATTGCCCTGTATAAGAACTTACCTTTTTGTGTTTAGAGATTCATGTATGTAGATGTTTTTACCTTACACCACGGAAGGGTTTGTTACATTTATTATGTGCAATGCTAAAATGTGTTTGTGTTATGTGATGTATACTGTCAATGTTCAATTTATATGGTAATTCAGATTATAACCAATTTATATGGGAGAGAATATGGTAGTTTTTCCCAATTAAGCTTATTAGCTAGTTTCATGTATTTATATGTAGACCTTATATCAAGGGGACATTATAATTATTGTACACAATGTTCCCCTGTTAAATGTACTTGTGCGATGTTATATGTACAATAGACGCTCATGAGTGTAACATACTTATGATTATACTGAACATAATCGTGTTATATAGGAGACGAACTGGACAAGTAATTCCAGCAAGTCGTGCATGTTTTGATATCAATGAGCATTTTCATTGAAAAACTAAGGCAACATTAAAAATGTTAATGTCTATGTAAGTTGTTGTGTTCTCTGAATACTATATGTGTGTATTTATGAACACACATTTGGATTATTTGAGGTTTACCGAAACATTAGCTTGCTCATTCTTTGTTCCGAAAGTAAAATCGTTAAGAAATTGCACAGGAAAAAGCTACTGAGGGGGCCCCCAACATTTGTGTAATTTTGACGATGTTCCCCAATTTTTAGAGCTGTATACTTTTGATATGTTACCTAAGATATATTCCGGCTTTCAAAACTGCAAGAATTGCTTCTGTTGCAACTTGTTCCAACATGATCCTGTTTTGGCCATAACATTTTTTGGACTAATGGTGAAACAATGCAAACTCTCATGGTTTGGCCACAATGCTCAGCACATTACCATCTCAAAAACCATCCCGCAGTGGTCATCTTTGTAGAGTAAGAGGACGGGGCTGCCAAAAAACTGGCTGGACAACATCAAGGAGTGTAGGTTACTGACCATGCCACACACCACAGCAGACAAACCAGGCTGGCAAAGTCTCTGCATGGACATGACATGAATATGACTGGCCTGGTCAAGAAATGACATGAAATGACACATCTATACAACATAAATGGTTATTTTCATCTAAGAAAAATGCACATCTTAGATTAGTATTCACAACTGAAAGTAATCCAAGTTAGCACAGAGCCTTTCCTCACCTTCATATTGCTATTAACTGTCCAAAGACGACAGTTAACAGTTTGATTGTTCATTTTGCTTAACCCTATGTCCTCTGGGATCTGATTCCAGAGGACATAGACACTTTAAAATTGTAAATGTCATGCCGCACTTACGCTACTCTTGAATGACACTTCAAACTCTCGCATAATGTAATGTTCTGTTGTTGTTTCCGACACATTGATCACTGTCAAGAGGCCTGTGTACATCATCATGTCATTTGTTTCGTCAGGTTCCGGCCAGTACTTCACACACTTGCTCTACAACGTCAGCATTTTAGACCTCATAAGATAAGTGTACTGAAGACTCATTCTTTATTACAAGGACGGTCCATGGCAATGCAATAACAATAAAACATAAAGATACTCAATAAAACCATTTTCGGTCAGGACAGAACTATCAACTGTATATATAAATATATATACAGGCCTGTATATATATATATATATAATTTATTGTATACCTTTACAGAAGCAAAAATACACAATATCACCTGTTATGATACCATGTAATATGACTGCTCATTTCTCAATATGGTTAATAAATTATACACTTTTGTTGGTAACTTGGGATTTTAATATAAGCGAACATTTCTATTGCACTACAGTATTTTGGAATCATAGAATTAGAAGGAAGAAACATATGTTTAATAACTGTTTTGTCAAGGTGATGTACACATCTTTATCGGAAAATATTTTAGTTCTCTTTAATTTTTCTTTAGAGGATATCTGTAAATTAACCAGCCTTTCCCCGTTCAATGAGGCTGGCTGTCATGACGATGACACGACTGTTCTGTTGCCAGATCATCCGCCAGAAGTCAGTGACAGTCGTTTGTAGACAGCCTTGCGTGGCGATGTACTGACGCTTGCTCTCTGGCAGTTCTCGATTCTAGTAACAAATGTCACATAAATGTCATCATTTAGTTCAACATCATATTTAATCAGATTGCAATAGAAAACAACACACTTCAGATAGTATGAGCTGAGAAGGACACTGGCTTATCACCGTTATTAGTTTACCGATTAACCTGATCAGATATAGCTCTGTCAAATATATATTTAAACATATAGATACGCCGGTATTTACATAATCAGTACATAATGTATTCCAATTGCTTATTGTCATCAGCAAGAACCTGTTCTTCCTCACATCGGAACTACATACAGTTATTTAATTATCGCTGTTGTTTGCCCTCTAGTTTAGCCCTTTAGTTAACTTTATTCAACTACCTTCTGTAAGTCTGTTCTATTACCATGCTTAATTATTGCTTCCTTAATATTGCGCCCTTTAATTCTACTACATTCCTTAAGTATTATTTAAACATCCAGTAAAATGTAACTGCATTCAAATCATTAAATTTCACTACATTGTCATCTAGAAAACATTTAATAAAGTAACACAAAACATTATATTCCAGTGGTACAGTAATAAGCATTTTCTCATTTCACGGTATTTTATGCAAGAACGTGCTCTGATTGTGAACGTACCGTAATTAAGTTTGCATTAATGTAGTCAGAACCTGGTGTGTTTGGATCACCGTTCTTCAGCACAATTCTAGTATGATCAACTGCAATAGATTATTGGAAATATAACAATAATATTAAAGTCCCACACAGCATTGTTCCAGTTCTTTGGCCTGCCTAAAGTGGTTTACAGCTCAATACGTCCTCAATTTAAAAAGGTATAGTTATAAGGTAACATCTTTTGCACCTATATCCTTAGAAACTGAGCTCAGAGGTGCACAAAATATACCAGTTGCTCAAAAGCAATAAGCTGTATTAGAGGCGTCAACAGATGGATGGATATGCCAGGGAGCCAAGGTGGACATTCAAGGTTAAAAGGTAATTTTTTAAATGACAGCCGAACTGTGTAATATTCACATTCAGAGCAACAAATGTTTCATAGTTTTGCAACAAGAATGCCAGTGGTCATGTTTCATTACACTGTAGTCCAGTCAACTTCATCACAATCAAATTCCCTTCTCAGTTTATGTTGCAAGACAAGATTTAACAAGATTTAACAAGATTGCCACCCAGAGAATTAACTCTAGGTAGCAGGTGGACAAGGAAGCCCTTGGCTTATCGAGAGTCCGACCTTTTTATCTATGTGTATTCCGCCCGTCTGAGGTATGTGTCGATTTTATTTTTAAACATATTCACGCTACTAGCACCCACACAATCAGCAGGTAATCTGTTCCATTCATTTACAGTCCTTTGTGAAAATGAAAACTTTCTTATATCCAATCTACTCTGCTCCTTCGCTAATGCAAGATCATGTCCTCTAGTCCTTCTATCTTTCTTAACTGAGAAAAACATATTTCTATCAATATTTTCATAACCCTTCAATATTTTAAACACTTCTATCTGATCTCCTCTCAATCTCCTGGTCTCTAGTGTTGTTAAACCGCATTTTTTAGGCGTATTTCATAACTAAGATCCCTCAGATTTGGTATCATTTTAGTTGCTCTCCTCTGCACTCTTTCTAGCATATCTATGTCCTTCCTGCGATATGGCCTCCACGCTTGAATACAATATTCTAAATGAGGCCTAACTATTGTTTTGTACAGCGGTATTATTAGCTCTTTTTCCTTATACGTTATGTTTCGCCTAATTAATCCAAGGATTTGATTTCCCTTTGAAGCTGCAATTCCGCACTGCTCTGAAATCTTCATATCAGCACTAACGGTTAACCCTAAGTCCTTTTCTTTTACAGTAGTACTTAGTACAGTACCCCCCATTGTATATTCTACCTCTTCGTTCCCATATCCTATGTGGAGGCATTTACATTTCCCAAAATTGAACATCATTTGCCACTTTTCAGACCATTTGATCAACCTGTCAAGATCATCTTGTAAATGCTGTCTATCTCCATCACTTTTAATCCTTCTAAACACTTTTGTATCATCCGCAAATTTCAACACCTTGCTTGTTATTTCATCATCCAAATCGTTGATGTATATTAAGAATAATATAGGACCTAATACTGATCCCTGTGGTACCCCACTCAATACCGATTTCCAGTTTGAAGCCTCCCCATCAACTACTACACGTTGTCTTCTGTCAATCAGCCATTGTTCTATCCAGTTTATTATACCATTTCCTATGCCATGGGCCTTTAGTTTAAGCAGTAATCTTTGATGTGGTACTTTGTCAAAAGCTTTTTTAAAATCTAAGTAGACGATATCTACTGGTGATCCCTCATCTACCCACTTAGTGATGTCTTCCAAAAAACATAACATATTTGTTAAGCATGACCTTGCTTTAAAAAAACCATGTTGAGATGGGTTTATCAAGTTTTGTTTAACAAGAAAATCCACCATGTGATCTTTAATTAGTCTTTCTAATAATTTACAAATCACTGATGTTAAACTCACTGGTCTATAGTTCTCTGACTTGTTTCTCGAACCTTTTTTGAATAACGGTATAATGTTTGCTTCTTTCCATTCTAAAGGAACCACTCCCTCTTCTAATGACAAGTTGAAAACTGTTGCAAGTGGTATGCTAATTTGTTCTACAATTTCCAATAGTAGTTTGGGTGGAATACCATCCACTCCAGGTGATTTATTATCCTTCATAGCCCTTATTTTCTTAGCTACCATTTCCGGGGTTACAATTAATTGTCCTTAAATAGTCTGAATCTGCCCCCTTGAACTTAGCCTCTGGTATTGGCAGTGAACTAATATCTTCCCTGGTAAACACTGAACTAAAGTACTCATTCAGGTCTTCTGCCATTATGAATCCTTCTGATATTATATTTCCAGTACTATCTTCTAGAGGACCGACCTTATCTTGAACTTTCTGTTTGCTTCGAACATACGCATAAAAACTCTTGCTGTCATGTTTTATATTATTAGCTAATTGTTGTTCATAGCTTCTCTTTGAATTTCTAATTTCAGCTGTAGCTTGGTTAAGTGCTTCTTTATAATTGTTGTAGTCTTCATCATTTCCAGTACATCTATATGACTTCCACATCATTTGTTTATACTAAATTTTTCTAATGGCTTCTTTCGATAAGTGTTTCTTTTTGGACCGTTTTCCTTGTTTTTTGAAGGGTACAAATTTATCGATTATGCACTTAATTTCACTCTTTAATATATTCCAGCATTCTGTTGCCGTCTTATTTTTCAGTGTCTTATTCCAGTCTATCTTTGCTAAATATTTCCTCATGTCCTTATACCTTCCTTTGTGGAAATTTCTCCTATACTGCTTTTTGCTATTCCTTTCTGATTTTACTTTGATGGTAAAATGTATCTGGTTGTGATCGCTACTCCCCAGTGGCTCACATATCTTGACATTGTCAACTAATTCATTCTGTGAGGACAAAACTATGTCTAACACATTCTCACCCCTGGTTGGTTCTAGCACATGTTGAGAAAGGAATGTATCTTGAACTAAAACTAAAAACTTGTGGTCCTCTCTCCCCATACTCTGTAGAGATTTCCATTGTATATGCCCATGGTTAAAATCCCCCATAATAATACAGTCCCGTTTGCTTACTTCCCTTATAGCGTTTTGTATTTTTTCATTCTCTTCTATGCTTATGTTTGGACTTCGATAAACTAACCCAACTGTTAACGTCAAGTTTCCTGTAACTATGTTACACCAAACAGCTTCTTCGCAATCTGCTTCTCTTTCTAATTTTATTTCATAAGCCTGAATAGATTCTTTAATATATAAAATAACTCCACCTCCCTTTCTTCCTATTCTATCTTTTCTAAACATTACATATCCTGTCAGTCCCAATTCAGCATCTGATATATCGGTGGTGGTCCAGGATTCGGTTATACCTATTATATGAGGGTCAATATCTTCTACCATAATGTTTAGTTCATTTCTTTTGTTTACTATACTCCTTGCATTTAAACAAACACATTTATATCCAGCTTCAGAAGAGTTTTCCAGACTGTTATTTGTTGATTTATTTGTGCTGTCTTTATCTATGCCTCCATTTTCAGGCTTTTCTGTGAGTCCCCCCTGCGAATCTAGTTTAAATAGATGCAACCTGTCCCACTGTCAGCAGATTGCAGCAGATTCTCTGAGAAAACTGCTGCCCCCTTTCCACTAAGACTGAATGCATTGCATAATTAAAAGCATAAATTCTGGTTTATAACATGAACACCAATATTAAGAATTGGTTATGTATTTGTAATGCTAATGCTTCAATAATTTTAATTTTGTGTATTTTGTCACAAGTGTTCTCTTAGTAAATATTATCACAAGCAAAATTACTATTCCTCCAGATGGCGCTACATGCACATACATGTAATGGTTTCCTGGTTTATCAAAGATTACATAACTTGAACAGTTGTTCACAATGCCTGTTATCTACGATCTAACATTCACTATGTATCACACAGAGAACTTTGGAGAAAAACATAAAAGTGTTACTTTTCTTCTCATGGTCGTAGATGAATACCTCAAAGTTTGGCACCTGAGATGCAAAGCATCTCAGGAAGAAAGGTTTAACATGTATACATTCGTAAGCTAGCTCAATTATAATTAGGTTACCATTTGAAAATCACACAAATTATTCTCACATGGCAGTATATTTCTGTATCTGTTCTTTGGTTTATTTGCAGCTGTTTTTCCCTCATTTTTCTCAAGGAATTCCTTAGGTTCTTGTCCTGCGAGAGCCTGCATGTAACAAAACACATTCACGCATTGCCTTAATACTTCAGACATTGTACGTTACCACAACGGCTCGGATCTATGGACATGTCCTCAAACTGATGGAATGTTTCTATTCTGACCCAGCTTTCTGTGTCTTCCGCATACATCAACACCATGTTACCACCAACACTATCTACCAAAAACATGTCAGCTGATTGAATAGTTATGTATGTACACATACATGCATGCATACAGTCTCATGTACGCATGTAAGCTCACAAACACGAGCACACACCCTGACTCTCTGGCTATATTTGCATTACATGATAATTCTAGAAAGAATGAGCTAAAAACCGATGTGTTTTATATTCATAATTTGTGAGGAAACATAATTTTACCGTTCTTTTATTCATGCACTTCTGTTCTTTTCATGTAGTATGTGGATGCTACAAAACAATTCCTACAGGTTAGATATTATAATATGAACAACACTATTAAGTGGCCTTGCTGACAAAGATGGCTGACTTACTTCAAACTCTTCTGTGAATCCTTTCGTTCGATCCTGTTGTTCCTTTTCCATCAACTCCTTTACTTTGTCGCTGAATCTTAATGCACTGATATGTGTTTCACGTGTAAACGCCTGGTAAAATTACAACAACTTATTAATAATATACATTTACAAGATTAAATTTGACAACGGCTTTACAAAGAATAGTCTAAAAAACATACAACAAATGTATTTTAAACAAACAGCTACAAGTAGCATACATTTCACAAAAAACACCTTTAAAAAGAATACATTTCACACAAAAACAGCATTACAAAGAATACATTAAAAACAGCTTTTTCAAAGAATGTTTAAATAAAAAAACGGCTTTCTTAAAAACAATTGTAATTATTGTAAATATATTACATTTTTATCTTTAGGACATTATACATACATCTTTAGACATAGAATACATGATAGGATTAACAAGATTGCATATCTAAAATATATAAAATATCTAGTCATTACATCATAGAACCCTGATGCAACACATTTGAGTGTTTAACATTAACACAACTAAATGAACATACTGTATGACAGGGATATGTGTACATGTTTATTTAGCAATTGTACAATCAGCATTTGGTTCCAAATAGAAACAAAGTTGTAAAAATGGCCTATACCAATTTACATATACCACCAGTTGAAATGTCAAACATACACCACAGTAACTCAATGATGACAAACACAGAAGTGAATAAAGCTTTACTGCATCGCCACAGTCACACATAATCAACTAGTTCAACAAACAAACCATGGTTTACTTTCCAAGTTGGCCCCCTTGCTGGTGGAGCAGCATCAAAAGCACCCACTCACCACTTCAAGTTTAATGACAGCCCCGTTGGTATCCATCGTGGGATATTCCTTGTTGTATTCCACCAGATCTGTCAAAGTGTCGAAGCTGTCCCCTCCCTCCATGCTGTACTTCCCTTCCTGCAACCAACATGCATTATTCCCAGTAAGTAGCAGACATGACAGACACTGAGTATCTAAGTGAAACATACGGAAAATATTGTTCATGGCTCCAAGATTTGAATGGGCAGCAAGAATTAATTATTTAATTATTTACTTAATTAATTACTTTGGAGCATTTAGTGGAAACGTTGCAAGTTTCCACTAAACGCTCCAAAGGAAGTGTTAATTCTTAAGTGAAACATGCCATTCTGCAGGATTAGTCAATTTTGTTTATAAATATAAACATATTCAAAAGCTATGTATTTATAAACGTGTAAATGTCGCTGAAATAGCCTGTATCAGACCCGTAGTGTGGATGATTTTTGGAAGTGCGTTTTTCAGCCTTGGATTGCACATTTCCCACAAACATCCATCACATTTCAGCTAGAGCCTCAGAGCTGCTGGAAGACATGACTTCATATGATGGAAAAAGGTACTATTGGATACCTTTGTTGTCAGTCGGGGATAGCACTGGAGATTTTCTTTGTTGAACAGGATCACATTAGATATTTTCTTTATAGAGGTATGATAGTGTTGGAGATTTTTGTTGCCAAGGGGAGATAGTGTTGGAGAATTTCACTGGTCGGGGGAGGGTAGCATTGCAGTTTTTTCATCCACGGTGCTGTTTTCAAATTTTGCCAGAAACTCAATTAATTCTTTTAAGTAAGAATTTCACATCATGCGGAACTATTGCCTCAGCAGGAGGACAGCGGGGGGGGCATGTTTGAACCCATTACCCCCCCCCCATTGTAAGAGCATACACTTTTGACAACCAGGGGTTAACTCACATTGCACTTAATCATGATGTGCATAACTCTCTCCTCCATTCTCACGGAGAGTACAAAGTCTCCCAGATTGCTCAGACTCCCCCGCACGAGGTAGCTTCCGTTCCTTCCTTTCTCCATCAGCAAAGTCTCTGCTGTTTTCCCAGAGATCTGTGTGTGGAACCATCTACAATGCAAAACAAGGAAATGTCAATTCAACAAAATCACTGAGTTAAGAAAATAACAGTTGACATATCATCTAAGAGAATCAAATATACTTGTTGAAAAGACAATAATATTGTGAAGATTGGTGCCACCGCGAACGTTATCTTGTTAAGTTTTCGCAGGCAATTAATTATGATATTATTTTTTTGAAAAAACACACAATATATTTAACAACGTATGTACACGGGGTGCAGTTGCATAATGTTTAAAACATCAGACTCTCAGTCAAGACAATCGAGTTTGAATTCTCTTACTGCCATTTCAAACCTGGGGCAATTTTGTTCACTCCACGTTGCTTCAATACCCTCAGCAGTACAAATAAATAAATGAACGCCATACTATGTAGTATGTACACGTATGTTGTTTTGTGGAATAAAATGCTCACAAAAAATTTTAATTCATTCATTCACTCACATTGTGATGATCACCGAAAGTTACATACTGTTCTGTAGTTGGGTCGGCTGACAACAGAGGGTGCTGTAGCTGGATGGTCTTGCCTCCTTTCTCCTTCAATTCACCCCAATTCTCCGTGTAATGCTGAACCAACTCTGTGAGGGTAGCAAACTGTTCGCCCCCATAAAGATCGTAGCATTCTCCTGTGTTCTGTATCCTTATGTGTGTGACGCCTTTACCCCGTCTGTATGAATTAAATTAGAACTGTGCCTCAGTGTCCATACAATGGCTGCAATGGGTGGTGTTGCAGAAAGTCAATCACATGATTGCAAACATATTCATTCATACATCTGTATACAGGCCCATAGTGTAGTTAATTTGGGGGGTGCTTCTCGACTGCAAACTCCCCAAAACATCCAACTGTACCCCCTTGAGGCCCCAAAAACATCCAACCCCCTGTAATGCTCAATAAAATTCAATTGGAGCCCACATACCCGCTAAGTGGGAATTGCCCATTGCACCACATAGCATATGATGGGCCTGATTTAATACTGCGTCAAATTATTTAGTTGTACAATGAAGATAAAAGTACAGTCTATGGTTATTTCTATTGTAAAATAGTGTAATATAATATATCTCCTCCAGGTGCCCATTGTAACAGCATCTCCTCCAGGTGCCCATTGTAACAGTATCTGCTCCAGGTGCCCATTGTAACAGTATCTGTTCCAGGTGCCCATTGTAACTGTATATTAAAAAAATAATAAGAACATTTAAAAAAAGAACAAACAATTAACACATTTTTCATAAGTTTCAGAAGCATAAATAATAATGATAATGTGTGAGGTGATGAGGCTAATTATCAGACCTGACGGAGAGTGCATAGTCCCCCGGTTGTTTTGTGCTTGGTCGAACAAGGAAGCTACCATATTTTCCTTGTTCTAACAGATTTTCAGCATCAACGCCATTAATGTTTGCATGAAACCACCTGCAACAGAAACATACATCTATCAGTATAGTTATATGCTAACTTTGGTGCATTGTAAGACACTTGTGTTGAATCCGGACACACCTCAATTTTGCTGTTAAAACTTGAGTTTTATCCAACTTTGATACCTCAGTATATTAATTCCATCATTCAGTTTCATCCTAGGCATCTATATTATGAAAATATTGTGTCTTAGCACACTTTTGAAGCTCAAACAGCGACCCGGTTTGCGTTAGTCTACGCTGCTGCGGTTATTACCGCATCGCGGCACAGTATCTCCTCCAGTGCCCATTGTAACAGTATCTCCTCCAGGTGCCCATTGTAACAGTATCTCCTCCAGGTGTCCATTGTAACAGTATCTCCTCCAGGTGCCCATTGTAACAGTATCTCCTCCAGGTCCCCATTGTAACAGTATCTCCACCAGGTCCCCATTGTAACAGTATCTCCTCCAGGTGCCAATTGTAACAGTGTCTCCTCCAGGTCCCCATTGTAACAGTATCTCCTCTAGGTCCCCAATGTAACAGTATCTCCTCCAGGTGCCCATTGTAACATTATCTCCTCCAAGTCCACATTGTAACAGTATCTTCTCCGTGTCCCCATTGTAACAGTATCTCCTCAAGGTCCCCATTGTAACAGTGTCTCCTCCAGGTCCCCATTGTAACAGTGTCTCCTCCAGGTGCCCATTGTAACAGTATCTCATCTAGGTGCCCATTGTAGCGGTATCTCCTCCACATCCCCATTGTGTACAGTATCTCCTCCAGGTGCCCATTGTAACAGTATCTCCTCCAGGTGCCCATTGTAACAGTATCTCCTCCAGGTGCCCATTGTAGCAGTATCTCCTCCAGGTGCCCATTGTAACATTATCTCCTCCAGGTGCCCATTGTAACAGTATCTCCTCCAGGTGCCCATTGTAACAGTATCTCCTCCAGGTGCCCATTGTAACAGTATCTCCTCCAGGTGCCCATTGTAACAGTATCTCCACCAGGTGCCCATTGTAACAGTATCTCCTCCAAGTGCCAAGGTCCACTCATCTCATTCTATGTTCGTTTGCTTCCTTGAACAAATGGCTGCTGATCTACCAATTGGCTTTTCTCATACCTGAAAGAAATGAGTGGTGATCAACTCTCCAGATGGCACCACTGTAATGAGTTTAATGTCAAACTACTGCCATGGTGATAACTGATGCCCTTGGTTTTTTGCTTCATGTATGTAAGCTATTACTCCAATTAAGATGTGTCCTCTCGAATCTCGTGATATCTAGCTGCTAGATTCAGAGCTAGATTATAACCGCCCGGACACTTAACGTTGAGAGCAGTGTTTATGAGGGGCAGTGTGTTTCCGTACGAAAACTGTATTTCACTAAAACCAACTTGTCTAATAATTTGTGTGTATAACATGAAATAAATAAGTGGTAGGAAGTGTCAATATGCATGTGTGTCTTCAGGTTTTTATGAAAACAGCAAGTTTGTATTAAGGGGACGCTCGTTGACAAGCCCAACTGGTATAAAGTCTAAAGACAGTGTCAGAGTGTATACTGTGACAAGTGTCTGGGTGAATACTCAGGCATTGTCAGGATCTACACTCGGTCAGCATTAAAGACATGAATGCGGATCTGCGAGTGAGTCATACTATGATTTACATCATGTTGACATGACTGGAGAGGCACAGCCTGCCAGTGACAGCCAAAGACACAGACTGACATTCACAGCTAGAGCCGGTGTAGTAAGTTGAAAACACTAGCCCTCGAAAATAGTACGGTATTGTTTTGAGTGTACCCTCAAAACACTACTGTTCAGTTCAAAACACTACCCCTACAATTTATTCAAGATTTTTCAATTTCTATGTGTTTGGTCGTGGGTCTCCAGACAAGTGATGAAGCTGCATGCTTTACATGGGGTAGGGTATCTTGGTAATAAGGGTTGTGTAACAACTAAAAACGAAAAATAAACCTCGTCGTGTCAACAATAAGTTCAAGCATCACTCTATTTTTTAAATTACTTTATCGTCGGCGGCAGGAACGTTTGGGGGAATGTCCGGGGATGTGCATATTCCAAATAATGGGCTGGGGTGATACATGTTAATCGCTCTGGAGATGGTCTTGAGGCTTATGTATCGCTTTGTTTCCCCAGAGATCCTAAATACACCAGTACAATGCTTAATCATAACAATGATGTTAGTGCAATTATACATATATATTAAACTCTATCCCAGCATAGCTACTAATTATAATAATAATCTTATCCCATATGAATAATGACATTTCACATTAACTATTTATTCCCATCATCTGATTGGTTCCAATGATTATGCAAACCCCAACAGGGCTTGACATTAACTCCCATAAAGCACTTATCCAGTAGGACAAGTACTAATTCATGTTTTACTTGTCCCAACAGAAATTTACTTGTCCCACCAAAAATTGCTTTAAACTTAAAACACCAGTGTTATTGCCATAACTGGCTCTGGGATTGTACCTTCCAAATTATGAACGTTGTTACAGGCTTACTAAACACAACTTGGTGGGCAGTATACCTTCAACATAGTTAGTATAGTCTTAAGAACATTATATTAATTAATAAATTAAAAACTAGGAACAGACTGCTTCCTTGAACTAATTAAAATGCAAAGCTAAAATGTGTCATGGCATTTTACTGAACACAATTTTATATCAACACTACATACAACGTTCTGAATTATCATCTCTGCTACTAATACAAAATATTGTTTGTAATAAATTCCAAATACAGTTATGTAATTGGACCTAGCCATGCATGCTACCTGGTAATTTTGCTGACATTTACAACCATAACAATTATTTAAGCAATTGAATGCTTTTATGAAATTATACACATATATTTTGAATGTATGTATGTCCATAAGTATTCACATAGGGAACACTCCTCTGTATATATTTTGAATGTATGTATGTCCATACAGTATTCACACAGGGAACACTCCTCTGTATATATTTTGAATGTATGTATGTCCATACAGTATTCACACAGGGAACACTCCTCTGTATATATTTTGAATGTATGTATGTCCATACAGTATTCACACAGGGAACACTCTCCTCTGTATCTATTCTCACAGGCTTTATAATGTTGAACTTTGCATAGGCACACACTGTTTCACAGTTTAAACTTTAAAAAAAAAAAAAAAAAAATAGCTAGTTAGTTAAGAGTTGCCCATTTCTGTAACTGGTTTCCCAAGTCATCAAGTGATATAAGGGTGGACAGTACAGGGCTGCGACACCTGCATAAAACTTCGTACAGGTCTATAGCTTTGGGAAGTCATCATTGCTACAGTAGACTAAGCAGGGGCAGAGCAAGGGTGGCATCATGCACAATTTGTTTGATGGCTAATGCCCATTAATATATCAACACAAGGACCCAATTGTCAGTCGCCCACAGCAGGACAATAATTAATGGACAAAGTTTTAAACTGTACACTGCAACTAAAGCAATTTATCTAGTCACAGGTATAAGATTATATTGCACGCCTCAACATTAACACTGGCTCGCTGGCCCGGCACCTTTTTAAGGCTGTTGGGCCAGTTTGGGCCACCAGTTTTCATATTTTACTGGTGCCAAGCCACTGGTTTCAATCCAATTGACCACCATTGTGTTTCCAGTAACCTGACACTACCTAGAAAAATACGACAACCCTAAAGCCTAATCTTTTTATTTGATATTTAAATCAATGTTTGTTTTGTTACATTTTTGTTATAACTAATTAAATAACATCAACTAAAACTCAACCATGCATATACGATGACATGTGTGCACTGCCAAATTAATTTGTATCCGCGTGATTGGCGAATGGCGGGAGTCATTAATTATAAAACGCTAGTGCATATGATATTCCATAATGGAAAGGCATCAAGGACATTTGTTATACTGTCAAACATTTGACAGCATTGCTAAAGATCATGGCTGTACTGGTGGATCTTGTAATACAACTGTGCCTTGGGTGGAACGAGAGCAAGGACTCTGGACGGCGTTCACATTGTCGCACACCGATAGCGATGCGATGCTTACATCAGCATTGATCGCTAGTCATATTGATAACGTGATACACATGGTATCGGCATTCAGATGCACATTTGTCATGATATAATGTGCCTAAACCTGGCAATACTGGCCCTAGAACTGAGCCTCAAGTACCGCCAAAACCAAGAAATGCTTTTGATGTGCAGAGGACAGCCAGCTAAAGTATCAAGCCCTGAGCTGAAATATATGTTGATGACGTCTCAGATTTTGCATTAATAGCAGCTAGACTGCCGAGTGATACCACGATTAAAAATCTTCATGTAACTTTGCGTTATCACTTCTTATAGTTGCTATCTTAATTTTGTGAACAATGTGCACAAATAAGAACTTCGAAAAAGTCAGCATGATGTCGCTCCAAGCGAACCTTTGACTTTGTGGACTTCTTATGAAGCGACCGACAGACACCTTGATATCAACATATTTTTTTTACAAAATCCGGGCCAGTAACTTTTCTGGGCAGGCCAGTAACTTTTCAAATCTACTGCCTCCCTGGGCCAGTGGATACAAAAATGTCAAGGCCTGTATTGGCAAATGCAATTAGGTAGTAGCAACTTCAAGCCCTGTTAATATTGTGACTCAATCAATTTGTCCCATATAGGACAGTTAAGGTTAAGTTAAAGTTAAGGTTAAAAACTTCTCACCTGCTGTTATTATCATCTCATTGACATACTGGTCGAGTTTAGTCAAAATCTAATATTTCTAGCTCTCGTAAAATGCCTGTGTGTGTGACACCCGTCAATATTTACGAATGGATGCAGGCAGTAATCCGACTCAAGGGTCAACTAGCCAAATTGCTGCCAAATACCCTTCCGCTTAGTTAAATCAGCTACCAATGCACCATTTTACTGTCAACAGCTTCTACAATCACACTGGGATATCTGACTACTCAAATGCACTTATGTCAGAGCAGGTGAATTTGATCAAATATCAATTCTCAAAAATAAATTGCACTTTTTTTCTGTAACCAAGCAGGAAGTCCAACAGTGTCCTGACCCCAAATAGACATGGTGATTTCAGAGAAAAATGTTGAAAACAACACACTTTATAGGCATCCATGTTACAAGCACTCTGCAAGGTGGCACTATGAACTCCTGATACAGTTTTCCAGAAAGTCCAATATGTGTTTTATAAGGAAATTCAATACAGCCAGTTGTTGCGTTACATTCAAATTTGCATTGATTTGTTTTACCTTGTGCCCTATTTGCAAAGGTAAACATCAACAAAAAGTCACCTTAGGGTGTGAATTCCTCAAAGGCTAGACGTCTCAAGCAGTTCAATTACATAATATTACACAGCCTAATTATCAGACATTCAGAAAACAATGCCACTTGCTTGATTGGCAGAAGGTCCAGTCAGTAGACAGATCTGATAACAGGCTCTGGCTATGGCCAACTCCAGCTAATCACTGTCCTCAGACATCATTAGGGTCAATGACAACATCTTCACGTGTGTTTAATTAGAGGCTTAACTACTGGCATACGCACCCCACCCCCTTATAAGACGTGTTCCGTCGCTGTGATTTGGACTTGCAGACTGTTGAGAAGTCTATAATATCCAAAAACGGTTTGTCCCATTCAACTGTAGTTTTGCCATACACGTATTTTCAGTAATTGTTTCAAGATATTTTTTAAGTAAAATGCGTCCTACGTGATTGTGCAATGACTATAACGTGCTTCCGTTGCAAGGCTCTCTAATACTAATACTAATAGGGCTCAGCACACTGTTAGTTTTCCCATTGGCAACCATGTTAACGTTTCGTGTGATTATAAGAAAACGTGACCTACAAAGTTTCTTAAACTTCTCACCTGCTGTTATTATCATCTCATTGACATGCTGGTCGAGTTTAGTAAAAATCTAACATTTCTAGCTCTCGTAAAATGCCTGTATGTGTGACACCCGTCAATATTTACGAATGGATGCAGGCAGTAATCCGGCTAATGCCCAGGCTAATGGGTCGACTCACGTCGATCTCGGCCCTCGTCGATCTCGGCCCATGTTGACCTCGGCCCATGTCGATCTCGGCCCACATATTGTAATTTAATTAACGATGGTTGTTGGGGGATATGTGTAACGATATATGGACTCCGATATAGGTATATTATGTTTAAAAAAATATATTAAATGTTACATATGTTAAGTGTTCTTTATGCTTAACCACGTCGATGTCGGACAACGTCGATCGCGGCCCATCTATTTTAATGAGATTTCTCGCACAGTCGTTATGCTTCTAGTAAATGAAAAGGAACCTAGTTTATAGACATTTAAATTTGACTAAAAATCATGAAAAAACCCAAAGACCCTAGTAAGCTTAATTGGTGCTCTTGCATTGTTTTGTTGAGCAGATCCTTTCATGTGATATGTCTTTGATTTGTGTGCCGCACAAATGTGTTGCGGCCTCTGCATTGTTTCAATGAGCATATAATGTTATGGTGTTTATCTTTGTTTTGTGTGTTGTAAGTACTTGTTGAGTCGGCAGAGGCATTACTAATCGGCTTGATGCTCTTGCATTTGTACACTGAGCAGATCCTTTCATGTTATTTGTCTTTCATTTGTGTCTGTTCAGAAAGTGTGACCATAGCAATCCGCTTGCTGCTCGTAATGGTTCATTGAGCAAATGTATTGTTTAGTAAATAGTAAGAATTTCCATTATCCACAGGCGAAGTTCAAGCTTTGTTTCTTCACACTTGCCCATTGTACAAAGTACATCGGAACAAAGCTTCCGACATCTGCATTTACTGGATCATGAATGTTTTAAATGAAGATGTGAGCAGATCTTGCGTGTCAGGTCTTCCTGTGAAGTATAAAACGGTTCAGGGTAGCTTCTTATATCTATCTTGCAAAATTTGTTATTTTTTGTTTATTTAACATACCTTTATTAATAGGTACAGAACAATTCTGTAGGGATACTAAAACACAAGCAACCCAGCTAACAAAACCAGGTTCCCAGAGTGTGTGTGTGTGTGTGTGTGTGTGTGTGTGTGTGTGTGTGTGTGTGTGTGTGTGTGTGTGTGTGTGTGTGTGTGTGTGTGTGTGTGTGTGTGTGTGTGTGTGTGTACTATTTAAATCGATGAACGGAACCAAGGCTAGCCTCACCCCTTAGTACAGGAAATTAGGAGGAGAACAACAACTATTTATTTCCCATTTCTACATATACTCACCTATTCTGATAGCATAGAAACCTATGTACCACCCAGGGTAGTCATCATATGGAAACAAAAAATCGTTAAACTAAATATAACACTGCTAACGTTAACGGAACGTTATGTGTTTGCTGGGGATAAATTGAAATAAACAACAGTGTTCTCGTAATTAATTCTAGTTCAATTCATTACTTAGGTTGCTGCCGGTGAATTGAAAAAATTTGCAATTTCATAGAACAACCACGTGAAATATATTCGTACTATTGCTGTTAGATTTGTTATCTCCTATATGTTCTATGCCCCTATCTCCAACAGCTTAGGCCTAAGGCACGGTCAGTACTGGTACGGGTACCGTTTCTACAATCCACCAATCCCGACACTGGAATTAGCATACATGGGCTTAACATGTTTTAGGTGTTCTAGATAGCCAATTAGGGCGTGTGACAGGGTGTGACTTTTTGATTAGATGATTACCGCAGCCAATCACGGCATGGTGCAGGTGTTATGTTTCTATAAATAATGCGATACTGTAGTAGAAAGGCTACTCACAACTCATTAGCAATGCCGCCGTTACACCCTTGCGTTGAATGCCACAGAAGAGTACAGATAAATTCCAAAGCCGTGCAGTGCGAATCCTGCGAGAAGTGGTGCCACATAAGATGCGGAACCAGAATAGATTCCACGACATACCAACTGATAGTAGAAGGTAATATTGATCTATTTGCTATCATTGTATTATGGCCTAGGTAAACAAATGGCGAAAATGGTCATAAATTTGCTTTCCAAATGTGTTAAACTAAACAAATTAAAAAACGTGGGCAAGTAAACCAAATATACTTATTTCTGGTGCAACTTCCATATAAGAATCAGAACTTAGCATTGTAATTGGCGATAGTAGAGAACCTGCGGCCGCAAGCGCGGCTTATGATGCTTGTTTAAAACTTATATGAACTGTCAGCTACATATAATACCCAAGAAGAGTATAGTTAAACGATATTTAAACAACCTCTTTGTTGTCCGTGCAGCCTTGGTCCATCATTGCAGCGATTGCAACTAACTCGCTGGCTTTATCAGGCCACAACACGTTTCCTTTGTTTCATTGACCACTCAAATTCCTTAGGAAGGTCATGGCGTTGTGCTTCCTCCCTGCGCAGCACATCACGCCGATCTTCCGCCGACTGGAACTGGAAGCGACAGCCGCGCTGACTCCGCTTCTACAGTACGTCGGCCGCACCTGGATAGAGAGCAACATCTGGCCACCAGCATGCTGGAGTGTGTACTTCCAGTCCGTCCGAACTAACAACGACCTCGAAGGCTGGCACACTCGTCTGAACGCCAGGGGTCGTGCTCGGATGAACTTTTACATGCTGGTGGCGTTGCTGTACGACGAGTCCAGCGTGATCCCCGTCCAGGTTCGGCTGGTCTCCGACGGAAAGTTGCGGAGGCACCAGAAGAAGGTGTTCGTCGACCTTCAGCGGAAGATCTTCGGCTACTGGGAGGAATACGAGCGTGGCGACCGCTCTGCTCTTCAACTCCTCCGAGCATGTGCCCGCCTGTACGGCCCACGCGTGTAGAAAGATAGAGCGGGATTGTCGAGTTGTTGTAATAGTTGTATTATTATCACTTAAGTAACTTTTATAAAGAATATTATATATGTTTAGAAGTTTTTTGTATTATAATATAAGTCACACTGTAAGCGTTGGTAAATGTTATATGCAGAATGTGATACTGCTATGTACTATACATTTCATGGGTAAAAGTATTGAGTATACTTGGTTAACTTTATTGCAATGTTTGCGGGAGTTCTACTATTATTGTGATTGGGCGCGGTGCTCAACAAGTTTTCTTAATACTTTCTTTGGTTTTGTTAGATATGTCACAAATGTGTATACCCCGGTAGTATGTAATGAGTCTCTGTACATATATATATAATTGTTGTTTTCATTCATAATAAACGGTTTGGTATTTATATCACATGATTCGTTTTGATATATTCCTGTACAACTACACGTGTATTATTAAATGTATATACAGGTGTATATGTATGTATGTAGACAAAGTTAGGCCGGCCGAGATCGACGGCATAGTAAGCTTAAAATCAAACCAAAGGGCCGAAATCAACACGATCGACGACATATATTGCACACACACAAAATACACGAATCCTAGGTGGACCGAGATCGACGACATACATTGTACAGGAAACTAATTTACAAACTAAATAGGTCGAATATGTGGGCCGAGATCGACGTGGGCCGAGGTCAACATGGGCCGAGATCGACGGGCCGAGATCGACGGACACCAATGGGTCAACTAGCCAAGGCTTAACCTTAGCCTAGGCGAAGTGACAGTCGCGATGGGGCTGCCGTTTTCTTTAACGTGGTTATGTCAGAAGAGGTAAACTAACCAAGTATACATCATCTATATGACGATGTATAACAAAGATTACCTTCGCGAAGACGTAATTTCGTTAACACACATCTTCCTGGTACTGAATCCCGGAACTAATTTGGTTCCAGCTCTGCTGCTAGGGATAATTGAGGTTTTTCAATCCACCAAGTGGCGCCACAAGTAGTATATACACGGATAATTCGGCGACCTTTTTCATCACTAGCCACCTTCAGCAGAAGGATCTCAACTCTACGTAAAATGCTTCTTTTGTGTTGAGGACTGTTTGTAGGGTAGTGGTATACATGCTGATGATGATATGTTTACATCAAATAGTCATTCTTATAATACCAGAAATGCCTCTCAGCTGAAACCACCCAAAGCCAGAACTGCCTACTATCAACGAAGTTTCAATGTGTCCGGTTTGAAATTATGGAATAAACTGCCAATTGAAATACAAAACAGCCATTCTGTTCCAACCTTAAAAAAAAACCTACACAAATATCTGAGTGCTACACAACCATTTTAAATGTACTTTGTTTTTATATGTTATGACTACTTTATCTACTTTCTCTTTTTTATCTTTATTTCATGCATTCTATTTATTATTATTATTTATTTATTGTAACCTCTTTTAACCTGTATCCTTTGAACGTATATCAACACGTGTTGTATAGATAAGTGTAACGAGTGATGCCATCTAACGGACAACGAATTGTCTTATTCGCCTGCTTAAAAAACGAAGGAGGATTACGCCATAACGAGGCTTTCGATGTTACATCTGCTTCCGGAGCAGGCCGAAGTTGGTGTTGATTCTGGAAGAACGTACATTTTATTGAAATTATGTCTTCACGAAGGTATTTCTGATGTGTTTTTTCATGCATACCAAACCATGATGGATATGTGCCTGTGTGATCCAAATAGTGTGACATATTAAAATTAGTATTATTCGCAAAACAATCAATTTCTAGTGCGATAACACTGTTTAGCTAGGGCACTTCGTAAGTTCGTTCGGGAGTCGGTGTCGTAGCAAGTCGACTAGTTGCCTGGAAGTCTTGCTCCGTATCGTCGTGACAGTGATTAATTTGTCATTGTGTCCTTCTTTGTTTGTTCCGTTAATCACGAGATGTGTACTTGCAGTCTAACCCGCTAGCTTTAACTAGCAGGTTGTATAAGACGCGCTGAGGCTGTGAAGCCTGAAGAAGAAGGGGCGCTATTTTATTTATGCATCAAATAGGCGTAAAGGTAAATATGCCTAGGATAATGTTGAATGATGGAACTATCTCACTGAGGTATCAAAGTTAGGCAAAACTCAAGTTATAAAGATGAAATCGAGGTTGGTCCAGATTCGACACAACTAACAAGTGCCCACAAATCTATTCAACTAATGTTCTATGCCGTTTTGTTTTAGCAAAATAAGGAATGTGATTCGTAAGATATCTTTGTACTAAATATATGATACATATTCGACAAAGTTGTGCAAAAAAACTTTTGAGAAAGTTGAATTGAATTAAGTACTTACGAATATAAATCACCGAAGTTCACATCTCATAAAAGACGCCTATTCCCCCAAACCATGTATACTAACAAATTATCAATAACTTGGACTATACAATGATATGTTTGCGGTGAAATTTAATATACTAAACAACTTATACTGTTTTATAAAAAAGGACACAATTTGAGAAACGTTCTTATGATTAATAAAAACATACTTTTGTGGCATTCCAGAAATGACTGTTTAATTAATAGCACAGCATGATAGCAACAGATAAAAAACAATTATGTTTGGAACATAAACCACCAATTTACCATAATATTATGATATTATAATCATTTAAAGCTGATGATGAAAGAGTCTTCAGATGATACCACTGGATGCTTCCCAGAGAAGTCGACATGGTGTTTGACTGAACAGGTCTGCCGGGGGTAAAGTGAAATGCACTTTGAGCAGTCCTTAGGACTGGATACTGTGCTAAATCAGAACTTACCTATTACTTTTTACTGACTCTGCCAGCATGGTAACAAGGCCTAGGGTTAGGGCAAGAAAAGCATCACCACAATCAATTGTACCACTGGTCAAGTGGAAACCACACCTCAACATGATGAAACAATCATGATTACTGACTTTTATCAATCATGATTACTACATTTACAAGTAGTGTCTTGTTGTTTTATATCTTCCCTCTATATTCAAGAGTAAATGTTAAAACATACCTCAGAATGCACCATTTTAAGCTAGTTTTAAAAAATTCTCAGGGGGAACATGCGCCCGGACTGCCCTAGCAACACATTGCGTCTGCGGCGCTCGCATACCCCACCCCTACCACCTCACCCATCATTTTAGCCTCAGGAAACACTGATATACATCAAAGTATAAAAGAAAAATAACATGTCACAATTTTTATGTGTAGAAAATAAATGTACACATAACAGGTACACGTTATCAGGTCCGGAGACTCCTCTAAGATTGCTGTTCACAATCGCTATCGAGAAGCCACCTTTCAATAAAAAAAATTTGTTGGTCAAACAAATTACATTCTTCTAATGAAGAAAAACAAACACATAATTTAAAACTAAATATAAAAAATTGTGTCTGCAAATATTCATGTCAAGTGTGTGTGAGTGCAATGTGCCTTCATGAGTACATGCATTGTAACTGACTGTCAGTTATTAATTATTGTACATATATGTAACAGTTTGAGATTGTGCATATATCTTGATACATTTGTAGAAAATGTTGTTTAACATAGTTTATAAATCCATATAAACTATGTGTTGTAAGCTTTTGTTTGAATATATCTGGGATGCTGTTTAATAAATGAGGCAGATTATATTGACATTTCTTTGCAAATTCATGTTTGACTCGGTAAGTATATATATTTTTTGATACGAGTGTCATGGCTATGTATATCATAGTTTGGAATTATGTTCCAATTTTGTAACTAAAATGGCACGCTATTGTGTAAATATTTATAGAAAAATGTTGATTGTTGTAGCTTAAGAATATCACCTATTTGTTGAGTTGAGTTTTTTTATAGAGTGGTTCAGTATGTGAATTATAATTACTTAGTGTTATGATTCTCAAAGCTTTCTTTTGAATTCTTTTTATTTTACTTGAATGAAAATCCCATGCCATTATGCAATAATTTATATGTAGTAAAACTAATGAGTTATATAGTAAAACTTTTATTTGTTGAGGTAGGACATGTTTTAATTTATTTATAATGCCAATTATTTTAGAACAAACATTTGACATTTTTTCAATATGCGTTTTCCAGTTTAAATTTGTGTCTAGAATTATACCTAAGAAATTTAATTCCGAACATGTTCTATATTTATTATATTATCTATCTTAATATCAAGTACCTGTATATTTCTGTTATCTTTTTGAAAAGTCACATTTAGATTTCGTTATGTTTAATGATAATTTGTTTATTTTGAGCCATTCGTTTATTTTATTTAGTTCTTTATTTATTAGCAAATCTACACTTTCATTGAGTGCAATATTTCTGAAGGTATTTATAGTACTTGATAAAGCTGTGTCATCAGCATACATAAATCAAATGGTGTACTGGCTTGTGCAAAGTCATTTATGCAAGCAACAACACGGAGACAAATATAGATATGAAAAAGGCCAAATGGATGACGTTTGTTTATTATGGGTAACCAGTGTATAAGCCTTTTTGGCACACTATAATATTTAAATAAAAGAAATGTGGACTCTACAACCCAATGCCAGGCCTGTGACTGAGCCAATACTAGTCTCCTGAGCATCAGGTTGTTAGAGCCCACATTTCAACATATAAAGCAGCAGCATCATTTGTGTAAATAATAAATAGTAAAAGTCCAAGAATTGAGCCCTGAGGCACTTAGCTACTTAGAAAAATTGAGGTTAACTCCCTTTATGCCGTAATAATATAATTTAATAGATTAAAATTGTATGGTCAATAGTATCAAAAGCCTTGGAAAGATCATGATAAATATTTACTGGCTCTTCACCATTTTCCATTTGATTTATAATTCTATCAATTAATTCCAACGTAGCATATTCTGTAGAATGTTGGAGACGAAAACCATATTGATGATTGAAATGTAGCTTTGTATCTCTCAGCTATGAAGATACTTGGTCAAAAATAACTTTTTCTAGTATTTTTGAAATAGCTGGTAAAAGTGATATTGGCCTATACTTTTCAAATAATATTGAGTCTCCCTTTTTATAAATTGGAAGTAACATGGCGATTTTTAATTTATCAGGGACAATTCCTGTGGTTAATACTTGATTTGTTATTAAAGTTAAGAATTTAGGAATTGCGGGTCCAATCATTTTTAGCAGCTTGGTGGAAATGCCATCAAATCCACAACTCGTTTTGTTTGACAGATTACTTATTGTTTTCCTTATGGTTTCCTCATCAACACATTGAAACATTAGAACAGAATTGATTCGTATATTTAGATAATAGGAATGATCATTTATACCATTATATGTAATGCTTTTAACTCGAACTCGATTCTGGCCTACATTTGTACATGATGTATTAAATATGTTAACAATATCTAGCTTATCAGATATTTTAGAGTCAGAAACATTGAAACATTTAGGAAATGATGTCTTAGTTTTACCTTTGAACAATATTACATTTATTGTATTCCAAGTGTTTTTATATCAAATTTGAATTTGTTAAAACATGATTAAAAGTACATTCGCTTTGATGTCCGAAAACTTTTTTTAATGTTGTTCAATAAATCTTACCTAGAAATCGAATCGATTCAAATGACATCGATATCAATTATGTATACTGGCCGGCCCACGATTCGCTCACAATAATCAAAATATTCCGGTTTTTAGAAATGTCAGAAGAAGTTTTTTTGTAAAGTAGACAGTGGTCGTCACGCATACTGAGAAAGAGCTACAAAACCTCATGAACTGCTTTGCAGAGACATGCACAGATTTTGGACTGACACTCAGCTGGAAAAAGACTAACACCATAGGGCAGGATGTGGTCAGTCATTGCCGACAACCTCTTCTTAGAAGCAGAAATCAGCAGAAGGATTGGGAGAGCCGCCTCAACACTTGCCCAGCTTACAAAGAGAGTCTAGAACAACAAAATGCAGATGAAACACACAAAGGTGACAGTGTACAATGCCTGCATGCTGAATACATGTCTGTACAACAGTGAGTCGTGGACGCTGTGCTTCACTCAGGAGAATTGACCGAACACATTTCACATGTGCTGCCTGCAGCGCATCCTTGGGATCTCCTGGAAGGACCAAGTCCCCAATACACAGGTCCTCTCACGCGCCAAGTCTGTGAGCTTGGTGACCTTGCTCAGGCAACACCGCCTCCGCTGGCTCGGCCACGTGCATTGGATGGAAGATGGAAGACTTCCAAAAGACATTCTCTACGGAGAGCTGGCCACTGGAAAGAGAGCTGCAGGATGTCCCCATCTGTGCTTCAAGGACTATGCAAGCGAGACTTGAAGGCACGAGACATGGATGTTGACAATTGGGAGAAGCTTGCTGGAGACTGATCCACGTGGAGGCAGGGACTACACAGGGGTCTCAAAAGAGGAGAGCCTCTGCAGGCTAACAGAAGAAAAACGTAACTGCATGAAAACACCCAGGCTGAGAACAGAGCTGAGAACACCTTCAAGTGCAACAAATGCAGTAAAGACTGCCACTCAAGAATCAGCCTCTACAGCCACAACAGATGCTGCTCAGCAACAACTGATCATCGACACCATAGATCCATAGTGTTATGAGACCGCAGGATGTCTACTATTAAAGTAGACCCATATTCAAATTCTCTACTGCTTAGTTGGTTACCAGCATAGCAAAGCTCACATATGAACAGCAACTACAACAATTGGGACTACATTCGTTGTATTGTCGATGTCAGAAAGGTGACCTGATTGAAACTTTCAACATACTCAGTACTTAGACATGAAAACATTGAAGCTCATCAGTTCTTCCAGGAGAGGGTAAACAGAAGTACAAGAGGACACACACAAAAGGTCTTCAAACCAAGAATAAGGGTACTGACCAGACAAAGATTTTTCTGTGTCAGAGTTGTGGATCAGTGAAATGGGCTCCCACAATATGTAGTAAATGTCAGAACCGTCTCACAGTTATAAGGCCAGACTTGATGGCCAGTAGCCCAAACTAACCCATTAACCTGTAAATGTTAGTTTATTCAACATGAGCAGGTGATCACTGGATATCAGTGTTTACAATGAACTGACAGTGCAATTTTTCATCATAGTTTTGTACCAAAATATACAAATTTATTGAAGGTTTGAGTGGCGGTTATTGTGTCAGTTGATTTCTATACTTTTTTCTTCATAGAACATTAGTAGGTGTTGGTATGAACACATGTACTACAAAAGAAAACATGACATTAATGCCATATATGTCACCAGTCCGTCCTTTAAAAACTACTACTTTGTGTGTCTCAGTGGAATTCCCCTTCAAAATTTGTGGAAACTATAACAAAGTTTCCATAGAAACGACGATGTCAGTTTCACGCCAGCGCAGATGCCTTCAAATGTAAATTTGCTCGCCGTGAGCACATCATATAGTCTGGTTATTTTTATACCAGTATCCTGTTTTATGAAGATTACATAATTGCATCGCGATGTCAAATAACCAATGCTAGCGGTAGTCTTCTTGTTTTGCAACCGAACGCAGTTCCAAGCTCGACAATGCCGCCATTTGTCAGTAACCCGGGGTTGACCGCTGACCAAACAGGAGTCACCAAAACACAGGCTAGCATGTAAGGTTCTAGGCCAGTCATAAATACAAAGTTGTTTGACATTTAGTTATTACAAATACAGATTGCCGGGCCTAGTTGGCGGGAAAACACGAGGATATCTCAAAAACAAATAGCTCCATCAATTTGTCACATCACATTTTATTCAAAACTTGCCTACCTGGTGACATGTTTGTTATCAATGACAACCAGGAAGCATTACTTAATGTATTTTGTTTTAACTGCAATAGTTATGAAGCTATAATTTGGCATGCAAGCTGGCCTTACATGTGCACCAAATTGCAGGGGATTGATCTATGATTGGTGAAGGGGTTGTGCCAAAAATACACTTCAAGTTTTGGCTGTCTTTCAACATTGCTATGACATTTTTTTGAAGCTGTAGCATATATGCATTTGTTCACAAAACAAACACGTAGGAATGTCAATAATATATTTGTGCCTACAAACGTGCAATTCTTTCTTTCAGGGTATTTCTCAAAATGAAATAAAATTCCTTGCATTCTTCAGACTGCTATGCTTATGATCGCTAATCAAGCAACTAACTATGAAATCAGTCATACAAATCAGATCTAGCAAATATTCCCAAAATATTGAGGTAAATTCTTACATATATCCAAACTTTGTGGTATTGCCTATTGTAATTTTTTCAAATACCAATTGATCGTTGGAGGTCAGTGTTTATCCTGGACTTCAGGAGCTAAGAGTTTTCAGTGTGGTGTGCAGTGAGCATATCAACGTGAAAGAAAATAATCAGTTAGGAATTGGTTTACTGAGGTGTGCAAGTTTGTTTTATTAGTTGTGTAAACACTAATGTTAGCTTTCCATACTTAGCTGGTCAACACCTGTTCTCCTGGAATAATGTTGCTTTTTCAATTTCACTGTAAAACAAAAATTATCACATGCACAAGTACTGTGCAGTGACCACACAAACTAAACAAGCAGCTCTAGGCTTTGATTTCATGAGTGAAATCGCATACATAATTTAACTTTTTGAGCATTTTTTGCTTTACAATATTGGAATAAAATGTATTCGTGCATCAGACGTCCACTTTATTTCTGGTACAAAAACAGCATGTATTTGTTTATATATAATGATTTGGCAACGTTTTTGCTCTATACTATTAGTAGTATAGTCCCTGTTGTGCAAAATGCTGCAAAATTAGCGATAACAAGGAACTTAGGCTAGGGCAATGTTTTGATCATTTGGAATGAACTAAAAACACACTATGATTATGTGTTAAGCATACATGCCTTTGTATCTGAAATTATGTGGAATGTGTTAGGGGAGGATTTTTAAAGTCTTAATTAAGAAATATCAATTTGTTGATAAACTGTTTTCTAAACAATCATGAACCATGATAATGTGTGCCCCGTTGTAACCAGCAAGTATTTAATTATTGTGTTAGAAAAAACAGATTGTCACAATGCTACCACAAGAGAGAACAAATCAGTCGATCCAATGTGTCGGTCATTTCAAATGCAACCAAGCACCTGCTGGCACAGATAAATGTTAGTGTTTCAGTGAACTGCAAAACAATTGCAGCCCTGACTCCTGGTTTTTTCTTACCTGTTAAACTGTTCAGTTTATTCAGATAATATCAGCCACTTGAGAACAAAAGATACCACAACCTTTGACAAAGAGTGTACCACACCGTGATGAAAACTTGGTCATGTCCTAGCTTCTAAACATAAAGTAAACAGACAAGATCCACTATGTGAAAATCTTGTAGACAATTTATGTATTTGTTATCTGGCAATTAGAAATATAGAAATATTAAGTACTCATAGCCTAAACATAGCAATATAAAAAAAATTAGATTCTCCATGAAATCGCAAAGTAACACCCATCCTAGATTTCAGTCTACCTCATGGTAGTTTGGGCAATGGCGGTCATAATTCAAACTAAGCAGGTGTCACATATTTTCTATTTCCTCATTACCCTGTACTGCCGTTTATGTAGCTTTTATGTACATCTTGTGTTGTTGTGACCCACGTGTAGCTAGCAACAGTGAAATATGATAACAGTAGCATGGCCACTCAGCATTCTATTTCATTTGTAATGGTAGTCTTGGTCGTGCGACAACTGACCCCTGTGATCAGATGTCCAGTAATGAAATGTGGTATCACTATCATGTAGGTTTGCGCAGTGCCACTAACACCAGTTAAAGGTTAATTAATGTGTACAAATGACCAGGTAGTAATACTGCAATGTTCAACAGATTAATTTTTAATTACATTGTAGTAACTAATATAGTATATTATATCATTATAATTTATATATTATTATATTATAAACTTGTATAAATAGTCAGACATAATTCTATGAAATATGGTGTGAACCTTGATCAGTGTTTTTGTATGTATATATATATAATGTTATGTGTATATATATATATATATATGTGTTATATATATATATACAAAATAATACCTCATTATCTAAAGCATGGACTTGGTATGTAGCCAGTTGCACAACAAAAATCCATAAAATGTACAAGTTGGTTTTAAAATTCCCCATCCGCAACACGGTGTTGTGACTGTCTTATTTAACTGCTCAGTCATCACAGTTGTGATTGACATAATTCTATGAAATATGGTGTAAATAGACAAGTATTATAGACACCTTATGAATATTTTCAAGTTTACCAGTAGCCTTGTGGATACTGAGTCCTTTGTGTTTCCTGAGTCCGTTGTGTTTCCTGAGAGTTGGTTGAAGGATGCCACCTCCTATGTAATGTACATGCACTTTGTTTTTAAGGGCTTTCACATGGCCAGATTGCTAGTATGAAATAATAAGTACTATTTACTAACTACCGATACTTACACACAATTTAATGCATATTTAATTTTCTGGATTTATTGATATAAATTGTGTTAGCTTCAAACACGTGGTCTCCCGCTCTATAACTAAGTTTTACGGTAAACTGATTGTAAAAAACATAAAAGAAAAACAGGTTTGTTTTGTGTGACACATAGCCTGAATGTGTGCGTTTGTTGCAGGTGGTTTCACAGAAACATCAGTGGACTTGAGGCAGAAACTTTGCTGTTAGACCAAGGCTTTGATGGCAGCTTCCTAGTGCGACCGAGCAAAAGTCAACCTGGTGATTTCACAGTTTCTGTCAGGTTAGCTTCTTAACTTTTATACTTTATATTCTACTCATAACCTTCCATAATTTTTCATGACATTATAAATGATTAAGGTTTTTTATTCACTGTATTACTGATGTTTAACCTTTATTCTAGTCAAAAAACTATACCAAGTTCCAATATGTAACTTAAGCAGACAACCAATTTCATTAAAAAAAAACACCTATTCATATATATACTATTCACATTGTTCCAGTTGCATGTACTGTTTTAATGTTACATTGTAATTTTATGGTATAATGAACCTGCTGTGCTTTAAGGGAATAAAAACACCTATTGCTTGAATTCATATTATATTATATTACATCCTGCTATCTATTTCCATGTCCACCAAGCCCAAAAAAAATAAAAAAAATAAATGAATTATAAATTCCACATTTTGTGCTGTGCAGCCGGACATTTTCGAATATGCATATTTTTGGCGCGCTTTTTGGGATGCCGAGATGTGACGTCACATATGACCCATACTCGCATCAGGCCGACCCTTTCCATGCATTCAGAGCATGTTTACAAGATTAGCTTTCCGGTCGAAACGAGCGTCAAAATTAGTTATTGTGTGATATTCCGATGTAATACAAACACTAGTCATCATAGAGGAACAAGCAGTTATCTTACGGTTCCACATAATTCCAATTTTATTCAAAACAATGAATGCGAATGGGCCTACTAGATGACTAGGTTTCGTCGACCTTGGGCTCGTTTTCAGAATACTTATATCGAAATGCAACCAACGGGAGATAATCTACACCAATAAACATACATAGCAAACATATATTGTATCCAGCTACAGAAAGTAACGTGTATAATCTAATAATATCACCAGAATATCGATATATGAAGGAGTTGTGTACAATTTATCATAACAACTTAAATCAGTTAGTGAATTTCCGTTGGTCCCGCTAGCTCGGTTGGTAAACGCGTTGGTTTCTTGTCATTTATTTTACAATCGGGCGACGCCGGTTCAGTCCTGACACCAAACCATTGATTTTCTTTACACTTTTTTATGTTTTCACAAAATAATATAAACCGAATCATTTTGTATACTATGATGCACTGTTTGTAAATATTTTTTTATTTTTGTAGTAATTATTTATTCGCCACAAAAATGATAATATGGTAATTATATATAACGATATTTCTAAATTTTATTTATCCAAACAAATATAATGTAATGGATATATAATTTATTAATTGTTTATATATTGTACAGTAATATATTGTAATTATATATGTGAAAACAAATTGTGATCTGTCTGGATAAATAACATTTAGAAACATCGTTATATATAATTACCATATTTTTATTTTTGTGGCGAATAAATAATTAATACAAAAATACAGTGGTTGCATTACATCGGAATATTGCACAATAACTCATCCTGACGCTCGTTTCGACCCAAAAGCTATCCTTGTAAACATGCTCTGAGTACATGGAAAGGGTTGGCCTGATGCGAATGTGGGTCATATGTGACGTCACGATACCACGTGATCACCTAGCTCATGAAATTTTAATTTTTTGTGTGGGAATTGCTACACACACGGGTTTAAAATCGAATTTATGCTACAAATGTATTTCTCTGTATTTTTTTAATGTTCTCGAATGTTACATACAATGTTAAACTTGTGTACACGTGGAAAACGGATTTTAGCTAATGCCTTGTTTTTATTTCCTTTAATTAAATTGTTGCTTGGTCTAAGGCAGTTGATACAGGTTCACTCATGTTACTTATGTGACCACCGAGGCATGACATTCACTGAGAGAAAACTGGCCTCTGTATAGCTCTTTTATTAGCTGACCTACTGCAGCCAATTGCATGCTTTGATCATTACCTCAGCTTTAACTTGGGTCATTGTCAGATGTCAGTGTATCTGCAGGCCTGCCACAGGGTCAGGTTAGCAAACATTTAATTTATAGGGTGTGGCTTAATCTAATTTTATTGAAAAACAATGTCATAGTTTAGTACATCAGTGGGCACAGGAAATGGAAAACAGGATTCACCTGTCACAGGGGAAAACATTAACAATGTGTGACCAAATAGAGCTTGGTACTATTGACTCAATTAACTCCTTAATTCTGGATAAACAATGGTCAAGTATAGCTCTTATTTGTCATTATCTATTGTGCACGGGCACGAGGACATCAAGAGAATTTGAAAAGTATTTGAAATACTTTTGAAAAGTATTTGCATTTGACATAAACAAAATGTACTTGCATTTGAAATGTCAAAAGTATTTGCAATTGCATTTAAATACTTTTCAGTGTATTTAACCCCATGTCTGACCCTTGTATTACCTTTGTGATGTTACGGCAACAGACGAGGGCGTGATGTGACCCACATCAAGATACAGAACACAGGAGACTACTATGACCTGTACGGGGGTGAGAAGTTTGCCACCCTGGCCGAACTTGTGGAACACTATACAGAGAACTGTGGCATTCTGAAAGAGAAGAGTGGAGAGATCATTCAACTGAAATACCCTCTTCTCTCGGCCGACCCCACCACAGAACGGTAAGTTCCATTTTTAGGTGCATATAATAATACCTGCGAACAATCCTCATGTGCAGATTTTTCTAATTGAGTTTCAAGATTTATTGGCTAATTATTGCTCTAAATTTTGAATAATAATAATATTTGTTTTATGTAGCGTCCAGTGTAATAAGTAAGTCCATGCTCTGAAATGATGTATATTAATCCTTTATGTGGCATTATTTTCTTATTTTACTTTTCCTGACAAAAATCTACTTTTAGTATCTCTTGGAAGAAACATGTTTCCTACTTTTCAATTAGCCAAACGTTTAACAAGGTGGCGAGTTGTAAAAACAAGCTGATGGAACTCTGGTTGCATTTTATAACACGCCATATAACGCACATGTTTTATTTCGATACGATGTTTGCTCGGTCACCAGAAAGGATGTTGTTTGTTATTTCCCCACGTCGCTATTCCAGGTGGTTCCACGGGCAGATTCCAGGAAAGACGGCAGAGAAACTGCTCATAGAGAAGGGGAAACATGGCAGCTATTTGGTTCGGGCAAGTCAGAGCAAGCCGGGAGACTTTGTGTTATCAGTGCGCACGGAGGACAGGGTTACGCATGTCATGATCAAATGTAAAGTGAGTTATCACAACCACCCAGTCCTTTCTTAATGCTACTTGTATCATTTAGTTCCTATAATTTTTTTAAATGTGAAAAAACACTTGAATAATTTCATTCGATATTGTTAAAAAATGAATCCCCTCTTAATTAAATCTTTAATCCTTCTCTGCTGCATGTGAAGCTTTCCAGTTTACCATTTCTTTTGCCATCTCAAACCTGAAAAGTGAACATTTAGAAATAATCCCACAACATCAATCATTGTTTCATCATGAGGTCTAGTAATGTAAACATCCGAGACAGTTTGTTTGCTTTTTATTATCAGCATTTTAAAAAAGTTTTCAATTCGCACAATTCCATGCGACTCCATGCGGGCATGTACAAATAGGTGACGCTGCATAAGACCAACAAAACTTCATAATTGTGAATTATTTAAAGCCGTATCCTACTAACAATTCACAAAGAAATGTCGGTTTTGGTCCCTTCTATCAAACAGGTAATGCTGTATACACCAACAAGCATCATGATTGGGAATTATTTAAAGCTGTATCTTACTAACAATTCACACAAAAATGTCAGTTTTGGTCCCTTCTATCAAACAGGTAATGCTGTATTCTTGTATACACCAACAAGCATCATGATTGTGAATTATTTATCTTTCTGACGCTGCATAAAGAAACGTCTGTTTTGATTCGTTTGATCATATAGGCACCAACAATTATTTGAAGTCATCTTACTGGCATTGCACAAAGAACTGTCCGAGTTGGTCGGTTCAAACTTCAATGCTGCAAAGCATCGACAAGCTTATTGATTCTGGGTTTCGTTATAGCAAGTGCACACTGGAGATTATGCCCCAGCTTTAGCTTGTTGCGAGGTTGTTGTAGGTTGAAGTGAATGGTAGCAGGTGACGCAATGTAAAGTCACACAAGTTAGGGTAGGTAACTTCCATGGATGACCAGAACACTGTGACGGTTTCAGATTCAAACTCCATCTTGGCACCTGAATCTTCCTGGAGACCAAGAAGCTCTGTTTGTGCAGCATCGTTGTCATAGGTCTAATACACATGTCCCTGGCGTTGTGAATAGATTCCTCAACAGCCGAGTTGTTTTACTAGATATCTCCGGGAAGTATCTTGTGAATTCCACAGTGCTTTCAGGTGCTCAATTATCAAACTCTGTGTTGTGTCATCACAGTCTTCGGTGACTTCTGATACTGTTTCCAACATTGTGAAGTTGTCTAAGCTAATCTTCCACCTCCAATTTTCCAGCTTGCATACGAAAGCTTTGATTTTGTTAACAAAGTCAATGATCAAGGTTTCTTTCCCCTGAAGTTCAATGTTCAGATTGTTGAGCTGTCTGAAGATGTCGACAAGGTACGCTAGTCATAGTTCCCACCCATCTTCTATCAAGACTGAAAGAAGATTCACTTTGTTCAGGATACTGAGGAAGAGCTTGATTTCCTCTCTGAGGGCGAACATACATCAGACAACATTGCCTTTGTAGAGCCAGGGGACTTGTGTGTAGAACCGAAGGGTTTCATGGATGGAGTCTACGTCCTGACAAAGTTTCTTGAACAGGCATGGGTTGAGGGCACTTGCTTTCATAAAGTTCACAGTTTTTATGACTTGTTCAAGGGTGTCCAGGATCGCCTGGGGCAGTGTCTTTGACGCATGGGCCTGTATGTGTATCATGCAATGAAGTGAAAAGGCACGTGGAGCTTTTCGTTTGAGGAGAGTTACAAATCCTGATCGAGATCCAAGCATTGCAGGGGCCCCATCGATATACACACACACGGAGATTGTTCCAGTCAAGGTCTTCAGTTTCAAAGAATTCAGTTTATCCATCACGTCTTCCCTTTGGATGTTAAATCGAGGTCATCACAAAACAAGAATTCTGATGTGGCATAGCGAATTGATTTGTGCGTTTTGTAAATATCAAGCACAAATAATGGTAAGTTTTAATAGTACACTAATTATTTTTACAAAGCGTCATTCCATGACTCTCCTGAAATTGCCAAACGACCACCCCCCCAGGGGGCCAAACCTCCAGTTTGAGAACCGCTGGGTTAGTTAAACGTCCGCTAGTGGTCTCCAAAGTAAGACCATGATAGAGTGATGAGCTTTGACCCAATCTGTTTGCAGGAAGACAAGTATGAGATTGGCGGAGGGGAACACTTTGACACACTGACAGACCTGGTTGAATACTACAAAGAGAACCCAATGGTGGAGACAACTGGGTCGGTCGTTACCCTGAAAGCAGTGAGTAGCCACTTGTACACAACGAAGCATTGATTTACTTGACTTTAATACATAGGTGAGTTTATCCCCTCATTGTCCCCCTGGATGTTGGAGCCTTCAACTGTAGTTGATCCAGAGCACACCGCTCTGATGTTAACAGCAGCAGTCCAATGTCATGTTTGATTTGCTCACTCCACCTCTTCCATGGTCTTTTTCTGTTGAAGTCTTGCTTGAAAGCTATGTTAACAAGGTTTTTATAACATTACTTAGGCCTTTCGCAATAATATTTATGTTTCTAACTACCCGACTGACCCTGTTAAATGTAACTGACCTAGAAGTTCTTACAAAGGACGAGTAATAAAAAAAAATTCTGAGCCACTGTGTAGCTGACAAAATATTCAAAATGTTTCATCATATACTGGTGTGAATCATTCATGGGTGACATCTTTGCAACAAACAGACATTTCCAAGAAAATAGTCAAATGCCTATCCATGCTGAAATGTTTCCTCCAATGTAAATATTAATTAAAATAAAATAAAATTTGACCTACCTACCCTACCCGACAATTTGAGTGCATGTAATATGAAACACAAACATTCAGAAAGAACAAGTGGCATATTTCTAAAGATATTAATAATGTATGTGTAATATGTCTAGCAAGGTTGACCTGTTTCATACAAACTCTCATAAAGTAAAATACATAAACAACGGATGGTATGTATTGTCTAAACAGAAATACACATTAGCACATCAGACACCATATAGAAGTCAGTATTGTCAAAAACTAATATTTGCAAATATATTAGACAAAGCATACATCATTTTTCTACATTATATAACATATTAGATAATGTTTGCATCACTAGAAATGTGGTTTTCCTCTCCAAATTATGGAGCGCAGTAGCACAGCAGTAAGGGCTCCGGACTCTCGACTGAGAGAACGCAGGTTCAAATCCTGTGCAGTGGTGTCGAACCTTGGGCATGTTCATTTATTCTACATTGCTTCAGTTCACTCAGCTGTATGAATGAGCACCAGTGGTGGTTATTTGTGTACGAATAGTCTTTGTGCATTCAATTGCAGCATGGCTGAATGCTTCCCAGAGAAGTCAAGGTGGTTTTCGATTGAACAGGTCTGCCAGGGAGTAAAGGGTAAAGGGATTTGAACAGTCTTGAGGACTGGATACTGCGCTATATAGGAACTTACCTTTACTTTTACTTTACAAATATGATATATCCCAGTATGTTTTAAAAAGTATAAAATCTTTGTTTACAACAGTGTGTAGACAAATTCTAACAAAGCAAATCCAAAATACTTTAGTAATTTCTCTCCCCTAAAAAGGCCCTAATACAAGTATTCATTCACAAACACGTTTCATTTTCCCAGAATTCATTTTCATGTTTCTTACCCCCCCTGAAGAATAATTTCATGTAAATCTGAATCGGTGAGCACCATATGAAGGTTTCATTCATATAACCATGACACAAGTCTGTTTTGACAACGTTGGTAGAAGCGTGATTAAAATATTCTTTGTGAATTGGTCAGCCATTCAATGCAACACGCATCACAGCCTCAGGGATCAGCGACAGAGTAAAAGAACTGGAGAAAGACGGCATGAATAAGGAACAGAAGAACTCAAAGAAAGGATTCTGGGAGGAGTTTGAAGTAAGTCAGACCATCTATCTTCTGATGTGTTATCATAATGCATAATGTCGGCATTCCAACACAGATGTTTTCCCAACGTGTCATTTCAAAAAACATTTGCATACCATACTTAGTTATGCAGCGTGCCATTTGGCTCGTTTATATCGTAAACATGACGCGGCAAACTGGAAAGGTCACGAGCTCCTCCAGTTTACTACTTGTAAATTTATGCAACTGGGTCAAATAGGGGTTATGAAGTCGTATTCACTGTATACACGGCGTTATTGGAACGCAGCATTAATTGAGCTTTGTTAGTGTTTTGTGATCGTCATCGTAGTCATCAGTGGTTGCTACTAGAGAAGATGATCTCTCCATGAATAAAAGTGTTCATGTGGCTTATTAGTCCAGTCTTTGCCCAGCACAGTTTCACACTGTGACAACACTTATAACCAGATTGTGTAGATTATTTTTGTTAATCTTCCTTGTCTTATGATTTATTCGTACTGTTGGTACTTTGTTGAATTCCAACAACTTTGCTTGACTGTTTGCAAGTTAGTAGGTGTTCCAAACTAGACACTAAGCAGGCCCTTAGCCAGAAATAATGTTTGGCCCGTCTTAGGTTAATCAGAAATGTGCCTGTTAATGTGCGAATGGCCTGCGTTGTCACATCAGTCAGTCATTATTGGCCAGTTTACTTTTTTCAATGACAAACCAGTGTTGGTTAATACCGATAAATCTGATTTGTCTCACTACCTGTTTTGTCAGTGATAGTCATTGATGTGGGCTCCCTAGACTTGGAAAGATTAGTATGCCTCGTGACTCGGAGATCACATTACTGTCAGTCCGGTTTCAATTTGGGACATAAAAGAATTACTGAGGATGACAAGCACCATGGCAGTGACTTTAATCTTTAATCATTTCACCCTCAGTGCCAACATTGAAAGGTCAACTTGGCGATAATGTTCTGGAAAAGGTTGACTAATTGAATGAGACCTCATAAGACCATATCATTGTAACCATAATATAATTTATACAGACTAGTCAGTTATTAGAACATTGCTGAGTGCTGGAAACAACTAGAACCCCTTCAAAGATGCTCATATGAACTTCTATCTTTGTTGCGCAGTAGTGTACGGAATATGTTGACTGTGTTAATTTGATGACCCTGTTTCCTTCAGATGTTGGGCCAGCAGGAGACTAAACAATTACACGCGAGGAAAGAAGGAAAACGGGACGAAAATAGACCGAAGAACAGATACAAAAATATATTGCCATGTGAGAATTGTGCTTTGGTGATACTGAAAAATTCTGACATTAGCGGTAGATTTGTTAGCACAAAACTAAGGAAAATCCAACAATATGTGTCGCTTTGATGTTCGGAGGATGCAGTCAAACTTTACTAAGACTAATAAATTGTTGTAGATGTTTTGTTGGGAGGAAACTTTCTCATTTTACTAATACTGATGGTTCTCGATTATGATTATGTTACCAGCGTAAATTTTGATACAGTAGTGCAAATTGAGTAATACAGAGGCGCTAAAGTGTTAGTTGCTGCTGATACTGTACTGGGGGTAGAGGGCCTTCAAAGTGTTCGTGTCATTTTTGTGTATATTGTACTGTGGTTATGTTGCAGTTGATTTTAATAGAGTTGTATTGGAGGACGGCGATCCAATTGTTTCTGGGTCGGACTACATTAATGCAAATATTATTAAGGTGAGTAGCATTATTCAGTATTCAAATACAATGATTGAGACTGCCGAATGTTACGTCTTTTGTATCAAAACAGTGCAGAAATTGTTGTCGAAAGTTTGCCTTTTTACATGGTTTTCTTCAAGCTACATAACCATCCATTTGTGATTAATTTACAAATCACAGAGTTGTAGGACCCAGTGTTTCTTAGCCAAACAAAACCCACTGACAGTTGTCTAAGTAATCCTGGTACTGCATCCATGCAGATAGAATCGTAAAGACAAGTCATCTTTGGCTTACACATCTAGTACAATAAAATCAGCCTTACTGAGCCCTTGTCCACAAAGAAAGCCAGCCCACAATGGATATATTATACAGTCCTACTAGTGTCCGCTATAGACAGTTTTATTGTATTATAATGTATATTTATAACCTTTCATTTGTGGAAGATCAACATTGTCTTACGTAAAACATGTATGATTAATTAAACATTATTAACATTAATTAAATGTGCATAATTCTTTGATACCATCTAAAATGTCACCTGTGTGTGTTTTCAGAATTGTGATATTGTGCTACACATAGATCTGGATTCGAATTGTGACAATTTGACATGTGATGGCAATATTTGTGATGTTTATATGATATCGTGCTTAATAAAGTAATGGAGTTGTCCCGGTTGTGTGCGTTGCCAGAATCGAGAACTGCCTGAAAGCAAGCGTCAGTACATCGCCACGCAAGGCTGTCTACAATTGACTATCACTGACTTCTGGCGCATGATCTGGCAACAGAACAGTCGTATCATCGTCATGACAACTAAACTTGTTGAACGAGGAAAGGTTGGTAACATAACTACTTGCTAGTGAACGCAGTGTCGATCAGGGGAGGGAATAGCCACTCTTTAAATGATCATGTGCAAGCGTTCTTTAAACCACCTGCAGCTCTACACATGCTTGCTTCCAGACAGAGCAAACTGTTTTATGTAAAAAGCACCCTCAGACTGCTGTCATGTTTACGGTACAAAAATGTGGAAGGGTTTTACAGTAAAACAACTTGGCTGCAGAATTTAACACAACAAATATCTAGTTGTATGTTAAGTAAATCTGTTAAAAACACAAGCACCGTTGTAAAGGCTTGCTGAACATACTTCAGGATAGTTCATGTCTATGTAAATCAGTTCGTTTTAAACCTATCAAATATACGTGAAGTTTTATCTTGTAGAGGCTTTCGTCAGTGTAACACAACTTCTTTAAAACATTTGACATATGATGTCATCGTACATGTGACATATGATGTCATCGTACATGTGACGTGATGTCATCGTACATGTGACATATGATGTCATCGTACATGTGACATGTGATGTCATCGTACATGTGACATATGATGTCATTGTACATGTGACATGTGATGTCATCGTACATGTGACATGTGATGTCATCGTACATGTGACATGTGATGTCATTGTATATGTGACATGTGATGTCATCGTACATGTGACATGTGATGTCATCGTACATGTGATGTCATCGTACATGTGACATGTGATGTCATCGTACATGTGACATGTTGTCATCGTACATGTGACATGTTGTCATCGTACATGTGACATGTTGTCATCGTACATGTGACATATGATGTCATCGTACATGTGACATATGATGTTATCGTACATGTGACATATGATGTCATCGTACATGTGACATATGATGTCATCGTACATGTGACATATGATGTCATCGTACATATGACGTCATCGTATATATGGGAGAGTTCGTAATTCTCCTATTGTTCAAAACGAGACGAGGAACATAGAAAGGATGTTGACAACACAAGGAAAGAGAAATACACGAGGAGCGAGAAAAAAGATAAATGTCAACCAACAAATCCGCCCTCACAGACCACGCAACAACACAAAATCATATCATAGACTGGGAGGGAGCGAAATAGTGGACAAGGAAGACAACAGAAGAACGCAGCAAATAAAAGAAGCCATATGGATCAGAAAGGCCAGGACACCAATCAACCGAGACGAGGGGAATTACGAACTATCACATGCACTGATGAAGTTGGTGTGTCACATCAACAACAAATTCACATATTGGAAATGTTTAAAATGAACTCATTTACGTACCATTATAATGCATTTATAAATTAATTGTGGATTTTATCTTGTACTTTAATTTTTTGTATTTGTTTAGTTTGAGAAGGATAGAACAGCGCCTTATAAGTCACCTGACTTCTGAATGTCCTTCAGTAGCAACACACCGTACTATGCACGTGTATTGTGTTGTTGTTGTTAAATAAACTTTCATTAATTCAGGTTAAAAAACGAAACCTGTCTGCAATGATTCTGCGCAATGAGCAACCTTTATGGAAACAGTTGATTTTATTGCATGAAGCGGAGTATGGTGCAATTTTTATTCAGGTAATTTATGAGCAGCAGGTTTTATTTGAAATGTGTTCAAAATTGGTGGGATTATGTAATTTGAAGGTATGGCAGTTAACGTTTTACTTAATTGGTCGATATTGGTTTCTGTGTACAAATTTGCATCAGTAGTGATAATTCCCAGCGAAACTGAGAAACGCTTCAAGTGACTACAATAACTGATCAGTAAAAGTCCCATAGTTAAAAAGTATACATCAGCTTGTTAAATCTATGTCAAGTTGAAGGTTAAAAAATCAATGTTTTTATATTGTACAGTATAATAAACAAAACTCCAAATACTGGTTTATAGAACAAATGTGTGAAGTACTGGCCTGACGAAAAGGAACCGAAAGAGATGGATGTATACATAGGCACATTGACAGTCACCAACGTCTCAGAAATCACAACACAAGACCATGTTGTCCGGGAGTTTGATGTCTCATTCCAAAGTAAAGTAAGTATGGATATTTTGTCATACCATATTATTGTATGTATGTGTCTTCTTTGTTATTTTTAAATAATGTGAGTGGCTTCTTTGTCATTCTAAAGTAACAGGGGTGGTCTTTGTCATGTATGTAACGTGCGCACGTCAACAAGCTAATCAGATTAAAACCGTCCTAAATCATTGCAAATTTGTTATCGATGTACAAGTCCGATCTACAGCGGTATGAGCAGAGTGCGAGATATGTGTATTATATATACTCTAGTGAAGCCGCTTTGTGGTGCACATCGACCAATGTGAGTAAATTGTAAATAAGATACACTAGACTGGTAATATCACCCACAAACCATTAACAATTGGTGGGAAAGCCAATTTAAGTCTACTTCGCTTGATTGGCTACGACGCAACTGAGCGAGAAGGTGCGACCATTAAATAGCCGGCTCAAGCAGTTCACCCAGGTTGGCCTGCTCTCCTGTGCCTGGCGAAGCATATAAGAGAAACTAGCCTGATCTTTGTATCGATCATTGTGTGTCGGTTGATTTGAGTCTGTCAATACTCCAAGAATCCCATGAAACCTTAATGAAGATACAACTTGCTACATGTCAAGTGTGTCACGAAGCTGCACCGTCGTCAGCTTCAGAGCAGCATTCTCCCGACTGTGCATGTGATGTTTCCGCCAGCGAGGATCTCCACAACAACAGTGAGGCAAATCTACCAGAGAGTGACGATGACGACCCGATCCTCCTTGCTCATCTTCAACAGAAACCGCAGCCTAAGCCACACCAGCTCAAGGAAGCCTCCAATCGCCTTTAAACATCTGCCGCTACTCAAGCCAGGTGCAACACCTACGCAGATTCAGTGACAAAAGGGCACAGACAATCCAACAACATGCGTGTCAGTTCTGCATCGCTGACCACAACCCAGCCCATCTCTGCTATGATATATGGAAATGGCAGGGTGTCCAAGCTTCGCCTGGCAAAACTGAACAGTCGTTTGGTGACACCCAAAGCCAAGAAACAAGTGGGTGTTTTCATGACTTGGCTCGCAAGATCAACGAAACCTAAAGATGTGGTGTCGCACAATAACCTTGAGACTGGTTTATCCATGTCATGTGAACCGCTAAGAACTAAGTTTGACACATACAAGCCTCAGGTGTCATAGTACGTGGCTATTTTGAGTAAGTGGATGTGTGATGACCGAGTATGAAAACCCTGATTGGTTTGTTTTTAATTAACATTTGATCAAACGATCAATAACAGGTTGAAAATTATAACTTTTAATTGTCATGATTTTAAAACATCCCTATATGATATTTTACTTCTTTGTGAACAATATGATATCATATTGTTACAAGATTGCGGTCAATTCATAAAGATTTTGAACCTTATGGCGTTAGTGGTGGACGTTCGTTTGGTGGTATTGGAGTACTATGGAGAAAAACTAGTTCTCATGCTTGTACAATTTCTGATCTGCAAGATGTCAGGTTACTTGGAATCGACATACATACTAAGGATGGCAAATTGTTTCTGCTAAATATACACCTGCCCTACCAATCACCCGACAACTATGAGGAGTTTTGCAATTATTTGGGTAACATGGCTTCAATAATTGAGGAAAAAAACACAAGCAGTGTTGTTATAACTGGCGATTTTAAAACTGAGCTAATTGATATGTGTGACACTATTGGTGTGATAATCTCAGATTATGAAAAATTTTGTTGAACCCCCAATACTTATACTTATGTAAGTGATGCTCACAATTCTACATCACGGTTAGATCACTTTATCTGTTCACATAGAGTACATTCAGTAATCACTAATTTACATATTTTAGGTAAAAGCCCAAGTTCAGACCATCTCCCATTAGGACTAATTATCGCTACTTATGTAATTGCAGAAAGTCAAGACAATGTTTCTAACAAGAAGCATGCTGATAGAATGGCTCCTATTTTTAGATGGTCCAAAGCACAAGATTGTAACGTCAGAGAATATGGAAAGAATAGTGCTGTACATCTGGACAAAATACACATTCCAAAGTCATTTACGCGCACTAACACTGACTGTTCAAATAGACGGCATGCATGTGACATCGATAACCTATTTGATGATATAAGCAATGCACTTCGGGCATCTAGTCTTGAAACTATTAGTACATGCAAACAAACATTGTGTCAAGATTTCATTGTACCTGGCTGGAATGATTATGTTAAGGAGGCACACACTGAAGCCAGAAATTGTTATATTTTGTGGCGTGACATGGGAAAACCCAAGCATGGCCCAATTTGTGAAGTAATGCGGAAAACAAGGTTACATTTCAAACATCTGCTTAAAGTGTGTTAACAACTTGAAGAAATGGCTCGAACAGATGCTATGGCTAATTCCATGCATAATAAAGATAGTTAGTTTTTGAAAAAAACGTATCAAAATCGTACGAGAAAGGTATACCTCGTGCTTCATCTGTTAATGGTGCTAATGAATCTACTTCCATAGCTGCCATGTGGAAAACGCATTTTGAATCTTTGCTAAACAATGTCACTACTGATGTAAATATGCAAATTGTGAAAGAGTGTGTAAAAACTACTGGAAGTTTGTATAACGACAATGACACACACATAACATCTTGCATGGTGCAAAATGCTATCAATAAATTGAAGTCTGGTAAAGCATGTGGCAACGGTGGCCTATTTGCAGAACACTTTATACATGCAGATAGCACATAACTATACTACTGTCCATTTTTATACTAGTGTTATCTCACATGGACATCTACCTGATGACTTTATGAAAACTATTATTATCCCGTCAAGTGGTCACAAACAAGTCTGGTGACACAAGAGATGTTAACAACTACAGACCGTTAGCACTCCCTATAGCGCTCGTCACAGTTGCTTCTAAGATCTTTGAAATTATACTGCTTGATCTTATGGAATCGTATCTGGGTACAACTGACAATCAGTTTGGATTCAAGAAGGGACATTCCACTGATCATTGTATTTATCCATTAACAATTTTTTATTCAGTATTATAGAAGCTACAACAGTCCTATGTATGCATGCTTTTTAGACGCACCTAAAGCATTTGATAGAGTGGACCACTGGACACTCTTTAGAAAATTGCTTAATCGTGGTGTGTCTGTCCTACTCGTGTGAATCTTGTTATACTGGTACAGAACTCAAATGTTTTGTATGAAATGGGATTCCACAACCTCCGACTTTTTTAATGTATCTAACAGTGTTTGACAAGGTGGGATTTTGTCTCCCTGCCTATTTACTGTATACATCGATGACTTAAGCAGTGTGCTAAATAACACAGGTATATACACAACTGCTCTACTAATCATGTTTTATGCAGATGATTTATGTCTTATTGCGCCTAGTCCCAGTGGTAGTCAGGCTTTGCTGAATATTTGTGCAAATTTTGGTTTGGAAAATGGTATTGAATATAATCGTATAAAGTAAATATGTGTGGTCAGCAAACCATGCGGCTTTCATCTGAAATGCCCAGATATTTACATGAAAAGTAACAAACTTGTATTTGTTGAAAAGATAAGATATTTAGGAGTAGTGATATGCAATGACCCGAAGGATGATGAAGCTATGTTAAGACATCTGTGTAGCTTTTATGCCAGGTCTAATAGCATTATCCATAAATTTCACAACTGTTCCATCGGTGTTAGACTGAATCTGTTTCATGCATGTTCATGTATTGTACAATTTATTGTTCCCAACTCTGGCTAAATGTTAACAAGGACACTTATTTAAAACTTAAAATTGCCTACAAGAATAAACATAGACGGATCCTAGGATACCACCGATGGGACAATGCAAGTAGCAAGTTTATTAATAATGCTATCGATACTTTTGATGCCATATTGTGTAAGAATGTTTACGGTTTTAGAAAATGGATTCTCAATATTAACAATGATCTGATAAAGGGTATGTACGATTGTACAGACATTGTTAATGGGCCAGTGTGGTCTAGCTGGGCCGAATCTCTGTATACTGTGAAACAGAGATTTTATATCATGTTTTACATATTTGTTTTAATTATTTTTATAACCTTTTAATACTTATTTATTAACTTTATTTAACTTATTCCTTATTTAATTTTTTCTTCTTCTTTATGTGTCTAACTTATCTACTTTAAAAAAGCTATGTATTTTTTATTTATATGTACCAATTGCAAATAATAATAATATAATAATGATGTTTATTTTTTCAGCATAACAACAATCTTCTTTGTTATTCTGAAGTAATATGGGTGGCTTCTTTGTCATTCTAAAGTAATGTGTGACTTTTTTGTCATTCCAGAGTGACACGTGTGATATATTTATTGTCGTTCCAAAGTAAAGAACCATGACTGGGTGTCATTTCAGGACCCACAAGTTGCCCCAGAGCCTCTGAGGAAAGTCTACCACTTCCACTTCACTGGGTGGCCTGACCACGGTGTTCCCTCCGACCCGGGCTCTGTCCTGAGTTTCCTGCAAGACATCGGTGACAAGCAGGAGTCTATCGCTGACGCAGGCCCTATTGTTGTTCACTGCAGGTAAACATCATACTATATATATTCCTAAAGGCAGCATAGGCAGACTGCTCCATTATGAAAGGTAGAATATACAACCTCCAAAAACAATCCTCTAAAAATCACAACAATATTATTTTGGGTGCAAATAATTCTACGTATTATATTTCTGGTTATGCTACTTACACTGCCAGTTTGAATTTTTAACTAAAACCTATTACAATCGATCCCACTTAATTGCATATCACATGATTGCATATATCGGTCATAAACAAAAAAATTCAAAAAACCAAACCCCATTTGCATAAAAGCAATGTCAAACTGATCGCTTTATTGCATATTCAATCGTCATCAAGTCCCGCGTATTTGCATAAAATAGTTCTCACAATCAGAAAAATGTTATTTACAAATGTCTTGTAATCATCATTAGTCGATGATTTAAACACTGTCAGATGTATTTGATTGGCTTCTCCCCAACTACACATTTTCATACCTCACTGTGGCGGATGTGTGATCCGCCGAATGTTTGAGCAATACAGCATCACTGATTGGATGCCATTTTACATTATCGAAAAACAAGTGTTTTCTCTGTCGTTAAATGGACGGCAAAGTTGCATTAAAGACTTCTTATATGTTAACAATTAAAAATGTGATTCGACATCTCCGATTACCCTGCAGTCTGGACTGATTGCTTGCACAGTGATGTGCCCACTCTATGCAATACAGTATCACCAAATGGGTACCATTGTATGCAATGTTAAGAATTAAAAGTGTGTCTTGCAATGTATGGTATGCGCGCCCTGTATTCTCCTATGCAAGTCGAATGTTGTTTTGTGAAAACATTGTTATCGCTCACTAGATACCATTCCAGAATTTTATATATTTTTTGGCGATTTTGTTTTATTGCATAACCCATTTAATTGCATAAATTAACTGAGCAAATGGTCTATGAATATAAACGGGATCGACTGTTACCACACAACCAGGGGTCAAAACTTTAAGCAGACCAGCTGTGGTCTACTTAAAAACAGCGGTCTGCCTAATGCGATAATATACCACAAATGGTCTATGTATGCAGCCATTAGGAGTATATATATATATATCGTACCTTACCATGCTTGTCTTGTTCCTCTTGCTGTTTCACTTAAAGGGGGGTGTCCTGTTAGGTTATTATTAGCAGGAAGTTCACTGTATCAGCTACGTTTTGTTTGAAAGAACTTCAAAGTTATTCGTGGGTGTGGGTGCATTCTTTTGCAGAAAGTGCCAATAACGGCTGTTTATTATTTGAATGTTGTGTTTGTAATTTTGACATTTCATGGGCGCAACTGTCAAATTGCGAACTTAGTTTCAGGCTTATTTAATGCAGTTTGGCAGACAGTATACTATCAACATTAGTATTAAGAACTAGATGTCAATAAATGTTAATGGATGAGAAACGGACATCATACTCCCATGCAAGAACACAAAAGCAGCTATGATCAGTTTCCTTTTAGCATATCCAAATGTAGTCAGTTACCGGCTTCCGCCGGCATATCATGCAAGTTTCATCAATACATTTGATGTCCCGGTTGGACATTGTGATAGTTCGTAATTGCCCTTATCATGATTGATCGGTGTTGCCATTTTGCGCATCAAGATTTCTTCTGTTCCTTCCGTTTGTCTCCTTTTCTACCTTTTCCCTCCCAGTTTATGGTGTGATTCTCTGTTCTCTGATAAAACGAACTATCCTGAAGAATGTTTAATAATCATAGAAGCAGCTATGGTGGGTGATTATTTAAGACATGCTGATTCAACCCCACAGGGGGACAACAGTATCGTGTGAAGCACACATTTATATAGTTTGTTGATGTTTTGTAGATAATTTAATCGCACCAACAACAGTTGCTGTTATTTCTACAGTGTCTTTAGAATAACCAGCAAAGTTGTCAGCAGTTTAGTTTAACACGGTTGTCTCTTCAGTTGTGTTGTCATCAACTGGACCTGTTGATGTTTCCGTGTTTGCTTGTACACTTATGTAATAAATATGCTCTGATGATGTGTAAAGTTTCTGGCACTGTTATTGGTCTGCTGCAGTGCGGGGATTGGTCGGACAGGGACAGTACTGGTCATTGACATGATCCTGCAGCAGATCAAACAACAAGGTAAGGACAGTCGGCCAGACATCAGCTGACCGGATTAATCCATGACAAAGTAGGTTACTTACATTGCACAGATTGAGATCACTAAAAGTACATCATCCTTTGATGTACTTGATCATTACATCACCAACAAGACTTATGTCATGCTGCAATTATTAAAAATACCCGAAAACATCCTAAAACGTCATATAAACAATCAATCGTTTTCATGTTCACAACAATGATTAGCTAATTTTAAGCATTGTTGCCAAGATTTTATCCACAATTTTGGGTTTGTTGCATAAGCTGGTGGACTATACCGCACAAACACTATTCTTTCATGTGCACCCATTAAACTCCGTAGCAGCAGTTATTAAACTTGTTTGGCTGTGACCCAAATTCCAGTAGAGGAACTTGCTTGGTGATCCGTGCATTCAGGCAGTTCATTTAAATATAAAATAAATAAAGATAAAATATATAGGTATAGCCACACCAGATGCAAGCTATCAGTTGATGATACATGCTGCTTGCATTTGAAATGCTGTGTAATATTATTTCAAATTTAAGCATGCATCTGGTGCGAGCAATAAAGGAAAATTCAGACAGTTGACCACGTCACGCTGGAAACTCTTGTCGACCCACTTAAAATGGCTTGGTGACCCAATTTTGGGTCACAACGTAGGTGTTAAGAACCGCTGTTATTTGTGTGTACAGCTGAGTGAACTAGGGCAATATAGGGTAAACAAAATTATATGTTTTGAAAACGGCAGCATATGAACTGAGGCTTTTTGATTGAGAGTAATGTTCTGACCACAAGACTGCCGCTTGCCACATTAACTGGCCAAGATAAGTAAACAGTAAAGACAAGGCCACTGCCATTGTAGTCCACATGCTCAAAAATCACCACCAGTGCCAAATGAGATGATAGTTTGACAATCATATGATGTTACTGCTGTAGACAGATGAGTGTTGTTTCCCATGTCTGGATGGTGAAAGTCCGGCGGTTGAAACAATACTTTTCACGATGTTGATGTACAGCCAACAAAATGTACATATAACATGAAAAACAAAGATCAATTTGATGACATTATTAAGATACCTGTTTGAATCCTTGTTTGGCTCAACAGAGCTTTTCACACAATCGTGGTGTTTTCACATCATCGTGGTGTCTTCATCAGCATTGTTATATGCTGCTCTTGCTAGTCATGTAACACTGTCAGAAACTGTCACATGTTCAGTTCAGTGTCACAGAACAATGCTGATGAAGGCACCATGATATCAAATATAAATTTAATAGAATCCATGATCAGCTTACATGCCGAAAGATAGAATTGTGGCACTTGGTGTTTAAGAGCATTACCAGCAAGTAGAATATGATGTCGTGTTCCACCAGGCCTGGACTGTGAGATCGACGTGCAGAAGATGACCTTGATGGTGCGGGCTCAGAGGTCAGGCATGGTCCAGACGGAGGCCCAGTACAGATTCATCTACATGGCAGTGAGACACTACATCGACACCACCTTGCAACGTATGCAGGCCGAACAGGTGTGTAACATTTCTACTGTATGTGTGCGCGTGCGTGCGTGTCTGTGTCCGCTGGTCACGATTCTGACAGTATGAATCATTCAGACACCTGTGCCCCATATCAAAGGGCAACTCATGATATCCCAATGTCAGACCATTCTGCGGTAGTGCGCGTTCTATTAATTACTTCACCTTCCTGACAGTTAATTAAAATAATATGACGTATCATGAGGAATCCGTGTCTTTAACTGTGGTGTGTGTTTGTTGAGAACAGAGAAGTCAGCGAGACTACAAGAACATCAAGTACTCAGTGGAGGCTGCAGGGGGAGGGGAACTACCATCTGCTATCTCGAAGGGCTGCAGCTTGAAGCTAGGCAGCATGAAGTATTGCAACAACAAAGGGACTCCAATGAAACGGGGACCACCTCCAAAGTAAGTCAACAGAAGTCCTGTGTCAGATTTGAAGTCAGTTTGCATTGTCCGACTGCATAAATTGGTCTGTGTGGTACATGTGGAGCGCAGTGTTTAGAGCATCGGACTGTCAGCCGAGAGAACCTGGGTTGGAATCATGTGCATCGAACCTTGGGCAAGTTCATTCGCACTACATTGCACCAGTTCACTCAGCTGTATAAATGAGTATCTGGCTATAGACAGAGATGGATATTTGTGTACGGATAGTCTTTGCGCTTTAATTGCAGTGTAGCTGAATGCTTCCCTCTCTGAGCAGTCTAAAGAATTGGATACTGTGCTATATAAGAAGTTACCTTATATATGTGGAAAAGGATGATGGGTGTGGTTGGTCAGTGTTAAAACAACAGATGACAGCAAATGAAATTAGTGGAAGCAGACAGGTGTTAGCTGCTTTTAAGTGTAGGTCATTTTGTTACATAACAATGACTTAGCCTATCCATTAATGGGTTGTGCATGCATCATTTGAGAGGTCTGCAATATAGTTATTTAGCATCCTAAATAAGAGGTCCTCCAAGATTTGAGACGACCCCCACTACCACTAGAGCCCCCATTGCACTGTTACATGACATGTGCAGTGCTTTCAATTGTTGCGCCATTAAGAGAGACACATGTAATTTCCAGAGCCCTGGTAAGTTACTGAAAACAGTCCGCTTCCACCAGTTTCCAAGTACTTTCGGTAATAGTTGCCATTGACAAACACTATCTACAGATTATTCTAATTTAGGAATAATTTTATGTGGCAAGTAATTTACAGCATAAAAGATGTTAGCAAGAACGGCATATTCCTCAATGGAATTTACATAGCACATTACCTGCCAACCTAGTAGTCGATTCTACCCATTAATGGATAGGCTAAGTCATTGTTATGTAACAAAATCAAATTTTACGTATTAAAATACGTTTTTGTAAACAACATACTTACCTGTCCATGTCCATCAAAGCTCCCTCCCACCTTCCCCACTTACAAGTGCTTTGTGCGTTAGATTGCGCAAATAATTGAAAGCACTGCGCATGTCATGGTGTGGTGTATTGTGGGCTGGGATAGAATGCTCTAGTGGTAGTGGGGGGTCATCTCAAACCTTGGAGGAACTCTTATTTAGGATGCTAAATAACTATATTGCGGGCCCTCTTAAATTATGCATACGCATAACCCATTAATGGACATGGACAGGTAAGTCTGTTATTTATAAAAACGTTTGTAATACTTAAAATTGTTTCAGTTTTCTTATAATAATGTTGTGTGAGAAAGGAGATTTCAACCAGTTAGACAGGCATGACTTAAATGTTGGTTATTGTTTCAAGAGTTTTGAATACTGAAGGGAGATAGTGACAGTCGTAGGTGAAGTGAGATTTCAAACAGGCAGGCTGGTACCACTAAAAAGTAGGTAATTTTGAAGAGTCTAGTAAAAAGGGAGATAGCGACGATTGTGTTTGAGGTGTACATTAAACTACAATGGTTTTAACACAGTTTAGGGCATCACAACTCGAAAGAAACATTGACCACATTATTGCGAAGTAATGTTGTGGCCGTTGTGCTTACAGATTACCCGACGAGCCGCCCAGCCAACTCTACGAGAACATTGAGGCACTGAAGACAGACACTAGTCCACATATTCCACCGCGACGACACTGATCGCTTGTCAATGAGCAGGCCATCGTTACAGACTTCTTTTACATCCCTTCGTTGCAGTTGCTGTCTGGGTAGTTTCGGTAACGTGACAGTCTTCCACGACTGTCTTCTGTCTCTGTGTCAACTAGAAGTGGCGATTGCAAATGGCCAGACTGCTTAGCCATGTGTGGACCGAGGGACAAATCGACCGGACACACTGTGTCTCGGTTCGTGACAAGACTTGGGAGCTTCTGTGAAGGCATTTACGTATTGCTATTTTTTAATTATACATAAATATATATATATACATATGTACATAGATGGATTTGATAAGGCAGTCAGTCGGCATGAGTTGTTGCAAATTATTTAATTGGAGAAATTGTAGCGATGCCAATTGTTGTTGCCCCCGTCATTTAGCTTAAGGTAGGGCCTCGTCGTAATGCATTCAGTGTATTCTGAAGATAGGGGGCGGGATGGGATGATCTCCAGTGAATGGCTACAATAAATGAATTGTAATATGTGTTCACTGACTTGAAGCTTGCGTCAAAGGTTGTGATAATGGACACCCAACGTCCAAAACATGAGAATAAGAATGTCATAAGTTAAGCCGTACGGGCAGGTATACATCATCTGATTATAGGCATTTGTAATCAGAATTTTGAAAAATGCAATGTGTTGGGAATGCATTACATGTTAATCTGTTAGAAAATGATAAAATCACATAATGGCAAAAAAGTCAACTTTAGGACCAGCGGCTACCTTAAGACTACTTCACACCCAACTATGGAGCAAGAAACAGAGCATTAGTTATCACCACAGCAGTAATCTCATTCTCAGAGGGGCCCTCTAGAGGGTTCTCCACTCAGTTTGCTCCCTGCTTCAAACTTTTGTCAACAGAAAAGCAGGTTAGTCACACTGTTAGCATAATAATAATAGATTCAACGTAATGATGATCTTCCAGAATCCTTGAGCACAGTTTCTGACGAAGGATAGGCATACGGTTTATTTAACCCAAGTCATTTGACAAGGCGTCCTACGAGCAACGAACGAAGAAGCTTTAACTTGGTGGAGTTGGTGGACAGGATTTCCTATGGGTAAAGCTAGCAGGAACGAGAATTATTTGACACATAGAATCTACAAAGAACGTGCCAGTCCACAGGTTTCGTTATCGTATCGGCAAACGCCCTAAGGTTAAGCCACTGTAGGGAGTTTAGTGTCCTGGCCAGCATAGATCGGCAGTGAAATACCGTTTTGAGGGTGAACCTTGTAGTAGGGTTGCTACCAAGTTTTTTACAGTTTCTATATCTTTGATGTGTCCTTGTAAGGAATCCAAGTGATGCCACCCTTGCACCTTTGAGCAGTTGTCAAAATATGCAAATTAGTGTCGCCGTTATCATTATTATGTTTTCGTCAGTAACAAGCTAACCACACCGTTTGAGGCAGAGCCGTATGAAGTCGTTGACCATTAGTGCAATGGTGTGACTATTCAGAGCTGTATAAAGTCGTCGACCGTGAGGGCAATGCTGTGACTATTCAGAGCTGTATCAAGTCGTCGACCGTGAGGGCAATGCTGTGACTATTCAGAGATGTATCAAGTCGTCGACCGTGAGGGCAATGCTGTGACTATTCAGAGATGTATCAAGTCGTCGACCGTGAGGGCAATGCTGTGACTATTCAGAGCTGTATCAAGTCGTCGACCGTGAGGGCAATGCTGTGACTATTCAGAGCTGTATCAAGTCGTCGACCGTGAGGGCAATGCTGTGACTATTCAGAGCTGTATCAAGTCGTCGACCGTGAGGGCAATGCTGTGACTATTCAGAGATGTATCAAGTCGTCGACCGTGAGGGCAATGCTGTGACTATTCAGAGATGTATCAAGTCGTCGACCGTGAGGGCAATGCTGTGACTATTCAGAGATGTATCAAGTCGTCGACCGTGAGGGCAATGCTGTGACTATTCAGAGCTGTATCAAGTCGTCGACCGTGAGGGCAATGCTGTGACTATTCAGAGCTGTATCAAGTCGTCGACCGTGAGGGCAATGCTGTGACTATTCAGAGATGTATCAAGTCGTCGACCGTGAGGGCAATGCTGTGACTATTCAGAGCTGTATCAAGTCGTCGACCGTGAGGGCAATGCTGTGACTATTCAGAGATGTATCAAGTCGTGGACCGTGAGGGCAATGCTGTGACTATTCAGAGCTGTATCAAGTCGTCGACCGTGAGGGCAATGCTGTGACTATTCAGAGCTGTATCAAGTCGTCGACGGTGAGGGCAATGCTGTGACTATTCAGAGCTGTATCAAGTCGTCGACCGTGAGGGCAATGCTGTGACTATTCAGAGCTGTATCAAGTCGTCGACCGTGAGGGCAATGCTGTGACTATTCAGAGCTGTATCAAGTCGTCGACCGTGAGGGCAATGCTGTGGCTATTCAGAGCTGTATCAAGTCGTCGACCGTGAGGGCAATGCTGTGACTATTCAGAGATGTATCAAGTCGTCGACCGTGAGGGCAATGCTGTGACTATTCAGAGCTGTATCAAGTCGTCGACCGTGAGGGCAATGCTGTGGCTATTCAGAGCTGTATCAAGTCGTCGACCGTGAGGGCAATGCTGTGACTATTCAGAGCTGTATCAAGTCGTCGACCGTGAGGGCAATGCTGTGACTATTCAGAGCTGTATCAAGTCGTCGACCGTGAGGGCAATGCTGTGACTATTCAGAGAGGAGACGAACAGCGAAAGATGAGAAACATTGCACATTTGAGGAAGCTGAATAGCAGCCTGAAGATGAACGGGGAACGTGCAGTGGCGTCCGTTGTCATCGATTCGGATGTCGGAGATGAGGAAGATGTGCTGATGGAGTGAGTGAAGCCAGTCGCACCGGTGATGCACGACACGCCTGCTGGGCCATCTGCACACCCAGTGCGTGCCAGGGTGGAACCAGTGAGGATGAAAGACTATGTGAAGAAATAGACTGTGTGTTGTGTTAGCACCTGCCAGATCAATGGGCATAATAAACCCCACTGGCCAGGAGAGTGCAAAAGCACTCAAGGAAATGTCATACAAAGTAATCGTTAAACAGTTTGAGAGACAATGTGCGAACAATGACTCGGAAGTAAAACAAAAGGGAGATGTAATGTATTCCCGTTTCCGGCTACCCGTTTAACGTGCTCACTCTTGCGTCTATTGTCGGTTTATTATTGTAGGTGTGTAAACCTATGTTTTGAAGGTCTGGTACTGTTCAAGATGTTTCTGAAACGATACTACACTCCCATACCCAAAATATGCAAATTAGATGCCGCCATTTGTAAAATATTAAAGTTAAACTTTTTCTTGGAAGTGCAACATATCGCGTACTCTGATTATCAATGTATATTTCTTAGCCCCCGAGAGGTCGGAACGGGACTAAACGAAAAACGGGTTAATACTCGGCAAGCACATAGTTCACATATACTATAGTCAAGATTCAAATACCCGCCAGTCGGACGCATAAACATATCGTTAAATAATTACATTTATTGCCAACAAGGCTTGCCATTCCGACTGGCGACACGGAAAATGTTTTCACACGACTTCATCTGTTGTTATTTGTAAGTATTTAAAAAAAAAAAGATTTTATTTCACCATTCGTTTGCTCAAATTTAATAAAGTAAATGATACAGAGTTAGAATATTAGACTATGTCACACAAATATCTTATGATGTTTGTCAAATATGGCATGATTTTATTAATGTTTCCGACTCAAAAGTCCACCAATATATAAGTTTTCTAGCCTACTACAGTTTAGTGAAACATCACAAGATGAATTGCTCTGACCCAAGATCACTATTTTGCTCTGACTTATGACTCTACTAGTACTAGTTCAAATCTGTACCCTGTAGGGTGTACAGAGTTGTCGCACAGGAGCACCCCTAAGAGGTTCTAATCTGCACCCCAGATGTGGTGTGCAAATTTCACCCTAATATTCGGTGCAAAAACCCCATACCTGCACCCCATAGGTTGCTAATCTCTAACACCTGGTATGCACTATATGGGGTACAAATCTGCACCCCCTATGTTATGGTGCAACTCTGCACCCCACATCTGGGGTGCAGATTTGAACCCCTCGGGTGTTCCTGGTGCTACAAATCTCTACACCTACACCCTATAGGGTGTAGATCTGAACCCAAATTTGCACACCTAGGATGTAGAATATAATCCTTTCTGGTGCAATTTAGCACACTGAAAAGGGGTCAAATCTGCAACATTGGAGTATGGTGACATTTTGCACCTGGAAGATTTGTAACTGGAAGTCTGCTGGATTGACTGGGAACATGAGCATCATTGACCATCAAAGGGCATAGCAGTTAAGTCGGCCTGACTCGGCTGTACTGCCAATAAAGCTTGCTTTAAAACTGGATGTTTTGTTTACTACATGTATGTATTTGAATATGCACCCATGGTCGTGCCTTGAAATTGCGACCGTTATTACGGGTTTACTAAACACAATTTAGCGGGCAGTATACCATAACATAGTAGTCTTAAGAACATTATACTAATTAATAAATGAAAAACTAGGAACAGACATTATAAACAAAACTTGTTCCCAGATCCCGGCTAATATGCTTTGGATCATTACCATTAGCCTGATTACTAAATACAAACTGTTAGGTTGTTCTAGTTGTTTCCAGCACTCGGCAACGTGCTACTAACTGAATAATTATTGTGGTTATGTTAATAGGGTCTTATAAGACCTCACTCAACTAGTCAATCTTTTTCAGAATATTATCGCTAAGCCGACTTTTCTATGCTGGCACTGAGGGTGGTTACTGCCGGGGTGATGTGACCATCCACATGACCATCTTTACGACCTTAGTCGTTCTTTTATGTCCCAAATTGAAATAAATCATAACTTGATGTGTTTCTTAAGTATATTTTATGCAAACAATTCTTACATTTGCACACCTTTGTCCTAGGCTAAGCTGGCAAACATTCTTTCCGTTTTCCACTTCTTAATATGTCAAAAACTGTTGACGTCATCGCACTGTGAGTGTGATCTCATGTGGCAACATCATAACTTCCGTCCCAAGAGACAAATAATACATCCCGATAGACCATTCGGCGATCTTTTACTTTCTGACTTAACCATGAAAATGACCACCTACAGCCGTCAAACTTCTCATATATCTAAAGTAAAAGATCACCGACCATTCCCTGGTAATTCTGCACTAAATGGAGCAGAGAAGCGCAAGACTAATCAAATTCTGTCCTCCCTGGGGAGTTACATTGCTTTATTAGCCGCTAGGTGGCAGCCTTTCTCTTATTCAGGTGGAACCGCACTGCTACCTATTGGGCCTTGCAGAAGATGGAAGACACAGTGAAGACGACTACACAATTATAACATCTATAGTTATTGTGATTTATTGCATACATTTAGGTCATACAAGATGATATTTATTGCACAGTAACTTCACTGTGAATGACAAGCAATGCTGCCTAACACATAAGCATAATGGATAGAAACAATACATTAAGCAAGAATCTCTCCAATACACAGTAGTTTATTATTATTGTATAATACAGGTACTGTAGACTATATAGTTTATTTAGAGATCATTGCCTAGTCAGAAATATTCACAGTAATGGCAGTATCTTGCATACAGTTCAAATAAATTTAACAATCATATTCGTAATCACCGTTTGACTTACATGGGCATATAGGTCGGGTCACGCAATCGGCGCAACAGGTCAAATCGAGTAAAATATAAAATAAACCACCATTGGATCGCTATGGCGCATGTGTCTCTTATGCTCCTTTTAAACATATTTTTTCAGTAAGCATCCGATACGTGTAAATAAATTTTAAAATACGCCATCACCAGATATCCTGTGCTGTTTGCGATCATTTACACCACTCGCAGTGAACCAGGTTAACTTTTGCTTGATTTGACCTTTGAAACTGTTATTGTGTGTATTGTGCAATAACATTTTACCTATAAGCAACAGTAACATTTCAACAGTAGGCGTGGACTCAAACTGCTGCCTGGAATGTAGAGATCTCACTTTAATGCATTAGAAAGTCTGAAACATATGTCAAGCTTTAAACTGAATGAATGTCCCAATAGTATTACGCCACAATGGTATTCACTATTATATAAATACTGGGAGATAAGGCACATTATCTGTGTTAATTTTTTGCTCAATTTGATTTATCAATAGAGCCCAGGGAAGTACTTTGGTAATGGTTTGGTTTGATTGGTAATAATTTATTTAAATATACTAAAAATACAATAATTTGTTTTATTATGTTTCCATAATGCTAAACAATTTAAAACATTCTACCAACCACCTTTAAAATATTTCAATCAAATGTACACAATATCTAACATCCTTCATAAGATTAAAAGGCAACTGTCCAATATTCTTATCAATAAGTATAAGTTGTATGAAAATTAAATATGGTGTTAATGTGGATAATTATCTGAACGACAATAAAAATATGCATTTGTTATTATAAGTAAAAATTAAATTCAATATTTCTTTTTAAATCCCTCACTGGAATATCTCATGAATATATAACTTGATTCCCTTTGCCCGAACAGAAGCCTAGTGGTAAATACAATATCGAAATATCTACAGTGACAAATACAACATTTGCATTATGTATATAAATAAATAAATCGTCTACACATTCAATACCTTCACGCATAGCATACACTCTCGTCCATATATTTACATAATGATACTCAAGCATACACTCTCGTCCATATATTTACATAATGATACTCAAGCATACACTCTCGTCCATATATTTACATAATGATACTCAAGCATACACTCTCGTCCATATATTTACATAATGATACTCAAGCATACACTCTCGTCCATATATTTACATAATGATACTCAAGCATACACTCTCGTCCATATATTTACATAATGATACTCAAGCATACCTCATGAATTTAATATCATAGTAGCAAAAAGTCCTGTCAAGCATAACAATTGGTGCAAGAGCAAACAACGATGACCTTGTAACCTTTCTGGCGACCTTTGATCAACCCCAGAGTTATGTTTTCATGTTGTTCAATTCACGCCAGGACTGGGTTGTTTGTAGAATCTATTAAATGCACAGACTTCTCAATCTCCTGCTTTTTCACAATATAGAACTTCATGAAAACCATAGTTTAAAATCACACACATGGTTCCAAGGGTGGCCTCATATACGTTCTCAGAGTACCCCTAAAAACGTAGCATTCTGAATGAATCGTTGGTGGTTTGGTCGCCATCTATTGTGGGGATATAAGTTGATACAACAACATATCGAGTGGGACATATATCAATGAATATTAACACTATTGTGGATATGAAAACCAGACAGCATGAGGGGTAATGTTGTGGATATGAGAACCAGACACCATGAGGGGTAATGTTGTGGATACAAGAACCAGACAGCATGAGGGGTAATGTTGTGGATATGAGAACTAGACAGTATGAGGGGTAATGTTGTGGATATGAGAACCAGACACCATGAGGGGTAATGTTGTGGATACAAGAACCAGACAGCTTGAGGGGTAATGTTGTGGATATGAGAACTAGACACGATGAGGGATAATGTTGTGGATATGAGAACCAGACAGCATGAGGGGTAATGTTGTGGATATGAGAACCAGACAGCATGAGGGATAATGTTGTGGATATGAGAACCAGACACCATGAGGGGTAATGTTGTGGATATGACAACTAGACAGCATGAGGGGTAATGTTGTGGATATGAGAACCAGACACCATGAGGGGTAATGCTGTGGATATGAGAACTAGACAGCATGAGGGGTAATGTTGTGGATATGAGAACCAGACACCATGAGGGGTAATGTTGTGGATATGAGAACTAGACAGCATGAGGGGTAATGTTGTGGATATGAGAACCAGACACCATGAGGGGTAATGTTGTGGATACGAGAACTAGACAGCATGAGGGGTAATGTTGTGGATACGAGAACTAGACACCATGAGGGGTAATGTTGTGGATATGAGAACCAGACATCATGAGGGGTAATGTTGTGGATATGAGAACCTGACAGCATGAGGGGTAATGTTGTGGATGTAAGAACGAGACAGCATGAGGGGTAATGGTGTGGATATGAGAACCAGACACCATGAGGGGTAATGTTGTGGATATGAGAACCAGACACCATGAGGGGTAATGTTGTGGATATGAGAACTAGACAGCATGAGGGGTAATGGTGTGGATATGAGAACCAGACATCATGAGGGGTAATGTTGTGGATATGAGAACCAGACACCATGAGGGGTAATGTTGTGGATACGAGAACTAGACAGCATGAGGGGTAATGTTGTGGATATGAGAACTAGACACCATGAGGGGTAATGTTGTGGATATGAGAACTAGACAACATGAGGGGTAATGGTGTGGATATGAGAACCAGACACCATGAGGGGTAATGTTGTGGATACGAGAACTAGACAGCATGAGGGGTAATGTTGTGGATACGAGAACTAGACACCATGAGGGGTAATGTTGTGCATATGAGAACCAGACATCATGAGGGGTAATGTTGTGGATATGAGAACCAGACAGCATGAGGGGTAATGTTGTGTTAATTGTTGAATCCGATGGTTATTGGCTGTGGTTTTGGAAGCCATTTTGGATCTTTCCAAATCTGAGTCCCACATCAAGTATTGGTGGGTGGGTGGAGGTTGGAACCAGTATTGGTGGGTGGGTGGAGGTCGGAAGAAGTATTGGTGGGTGGGCGGAGGTTTGAACCTGTATTGGTGGGTGGGCGGAGGTTGGAACAAGTATTGGTGGGTGGGCGGAGGTTTGAACCTGTATTGGTGGGTGGGCGGAGGTTGGAACAAGTATTGGTGGGTGGGCGGAGGTTTGAACCTGTATTGGTGGGTGGGCGGAGGTTGGAACAAGTATTGGTGGGTGGGGAGAGGTTGGAACAACTATTGGTGGGTGGGCGGAGGTTGGAACAAGTATTGGTGGGTGGGTGGAGGTTGGAACAAGTATTGGTGGGTGGGGAGAGGATGGAACAAGTATTGGTGGGTGGGGAGAGGTTGGAACAAGTATTGGTGGGTGGGCGGAGGTTGGAACAAGTATTGGTGGGTGAGCGGAGGTTGGAACAAGTATTGGTGGGTGGGGAGAGGTTGGAACAAGTATTGGTGGGTGGGGAGAGGTTGGAACAAGTATTGGTGGGTGGGCGAAGGTTGGAACAAGTATTGGTGGGTGGGGAGAGGTTAGAACAAGTATTGGTGGGTGGGCGGAGGTTTGAACCTGTATTGATGGGTGGGCGGAGGTTGGAACAAGTAAAAAACATGTTTTTTGTATTTTGCAAACTTATGAGACTACCCTTGATAGATGGATCAGACAATCAACAAACTTATGAGACTACCCCTGATAGATGGATCAGACAATCAACAAACTTATGAGACTACCCCTGATAGATGGATTAGACAATCAACAAACTTATGAGACTACCCCTGATAGATGGATCAGACAATCAACATACTTATGAGACTACCCCTGATAGATGGATTAGACAATCAACAAACTTATGAGACTACCCCTGATAGATGGATTAGACAATCAACAAACTTATGAGACTACCCCTGATAGATGGATTAGACAATCAACAAACTTATGAGACTACCCCTGATAGATGGATCAGACAATCAACAAACTTATGAGACTACCCCTGATAGATGGATCAGACAATCAACAACAACAGCAACGTATACCTATGGCAATGATATGTCTCTGTCCTGTTTCCTGCATTCACATTCATAGCACACGTTTCATTATGGCCCACATTATCTGCCAAATAACAACCAACTGAAATTAATATTAATTTCCCTCTTTCGTATGTGCAAAGGTTGGCTGGTCCACAGACACCTAAATCAATGAGATCATTTATATCTGCTCAACTTTCTGTTACAAAGACCACCACAAATCACTCTCGGAAGTGAATCTGTCAAACTGTCAATCAATCTCTCACTGACAACAAATCTGTCAAACAAATAATCAATCAGTTTGACTGTCAATTAATCTCTCGGACAGACAATATGTCAGTCAGCATGTCAAACAATCAGTCTGTCAAGCAATTAGTCTGACTGATGCTCATGATATTCATAATTCTTCAAAGCATTTACAGTAGACAAATAACTACACTCATGACAACTGACAGTGACATGGCAGAGGTTAGAGCAAATTATCACAACCTGGCTCTCCTTCTGCCGAACTATTCTGCATCAGTTCCGTGCGGACGGCAGATTTGTACTGTTCAAATACTTACTGAAATAGTCTTCAGCTGATACAAGAACAGTGTTACCTATAATATGTTTGTGTTCCCATGGCAATGGTATATTACCATATATGGTGTTGTAGACGGTTGTGAAGCCATCGTAGACTACAGCAAAGAGGAAGTAGAGAGGAATGGTGAACTGAAGGTAGTAGACGAACGGAGACAGAGGTAGGGGAATCTTCGCCTGGCTGCAAACACACACGAACATGTAATATGTTACTTCATGATGACTTCATGTTGGCTTCTTGAAACAATCTGGGAGGTTTTATATCAGAAATATCTGATGAGATCAATGCCATTGTCAAGCAATTATTATCTCAAATGTTCACAATGTTAAAGCAACACTAATAATGCCAGTATTTGTGTAGTCTTACCACAGCAAAAAAGTTTCAAAACTGTCCATACTTAAAATGTACCAACACATTATGGAAAGCTAGCAACATTTAGTTTCTTTCGCATCTTTAAACAACAGACATTTTGGAGTGGGTGGTTCTGAGTACTGATGTACTGCTGCAAATAGGTCTGAATTTCTGAATGAAGGTGTCTCACCCGTAGATGCCAGTGGAGGCTTTTCTGATCATGAGGAAGATGAAGAGTCCAGCCTCCAGGTTGATGAACAGTGATGCAGTCTTCTCCAACATCGACTCAAAGCCCTGGTACAAGTTGTCTGTTAGTTACTCAATAAAGCAGCAACATCATTAAGAAGGGGTCGCATACATTCACAAAAATGTACAGCATTACACATTGGTTGGTGGTGATTTGGTTGCCGTCATATATTGTGGAGAAAATAAGTTGCTACAGTGGCTCCACCTGTGGAGTGGAACATATGCCTACGTGGGGTGAGATTTGTGGAGTGGAACATATGCTAATGCATGTTGATGCTGATACGGCCATTTTGGATTGCCCCAAATCGCAAATCTCACCCCACGTAGGGGTAGGTGGGGCTTTCAATATATGAGATAATGAGACCACGATTACACAACAGCCAACAAAGCACAATTCTAACAATGATAACATAGTATGAATGTCTTCTTAATAATATTTATATATTAATTTTACACACAACTTTATACAAAACACAAGACAATGTAATTCTAGTCACAGTTCTATGTAACCATATTTTTGGACAGAAGATAACAACAATTTCTAATTAATTCAGTGCTGCAATTATCATGATTCAGTAATCAAATCATTACTAGTAATTCTGAGAAAATAAAACGTGCAAAGAGTCATTTCTCCCTCACCTTTGGATTGAGCATGGCTACAATGAATATAAGGAGGAATGCCGAGAGCGAGAGAAGACTGCGACACAGGCTGCAATAAACACACACACAGGCACAATTAGTCACAGATTCAAGTAATGAAAAAAACAGAAAAAAACTGACTCGCATTGTATGAATACAAGGCATTGTATGAATACAAGGCATTGTATGAATACAAGGCATTGTATGAATACAAGGCATTGTATGAATACAAGGCATTGTATGAATACAAGGCATTGTATGAATACAAGGCATTGTATGAGGGCTGAGCTTAAAACAAGGCATTAAACACTGACTTCTCAATGGATGATTTAGGTGGTTTTACCATGGATGCCCAGCATCGTGAAGAGTTGATTTACGCAAAAATATAAGATTGGTAAAAAATTGACTTATGCAATTATTTTATGAGGGTGACGATTTGGAGAAATACATTATGCAAATCAGTGTACATTTCTGCCAATGAAGTAACACATATTATGTAACTCATTTGTAACAGGATTAACATTTTGTGCCACTTTCAAGTACAGTTAGTTAGTTATTTATAGCTGTACATAACGAATTACTCTCACAGGTCTTACTACCAAGGACAAATATATAAACCAACCTTGTCTGTTCCTAATTTATTACTATTTACTAACATAATGTTCTTAACACAACTGTACTAGAATAAATATGTTGATAATGTAATGCCCACCAAAATTGTGTTTCTTTTGTTTTGTTTATTGCTTGTTAATAAGCCCCAAACAGTGTTTACAGTTTGAGTGTTCAAACTGCGCACAAAAACATCCAAATAGTAAACACAGAGGTACACAGTGGAGGCAGGTGGGGCTAATCAAAAACATCCAAATAGTAAACACAGAGGTACACAGTGGAGGCAGGTGGGGCTAATCAAAAACATCCAAATAGTAAACACAGAGGTACACAGTGGAGGCAGGTGGGGCTAATCAAAAACATCCAAATAGTAAACACAGAGGTACACAGTGGAGGCAGGTGGGGCTAATCAAAAACATCCAAATAGTAAACACAGAGGTACACAGTGGAGGCAGGTGGGGCTAATCAAAAACATCCAAATAGTAAACACAGAGGTACACAGTGGAGGCAGGTGGGGCTAATCAAAAACATCCAAATAGTAAACACAGAGGTACACAGTGGAGGCAGGTGGGGCTAATCAAAAACATCCAAATAGTAAACACAGAGGTACACAGTGGAGGCAGGTGGGGCTAATCAAAAACATCCAAATAGTAAACACAGAGGTACACAGTGGAGGCAGGTGGGGCTAATCAAAAACATCCAAATAGTAAACACAGAGGTACACAGTGGAGGCAGGTGGGGCTAATCGCAAGTTCCTGGAATTGCTCTTTGAAGATAGTCATGACTGGCCTGATTCAATGAAGATCACAAGTGGGATGAAGTACAATGATAATAACCCCACCCTAACTTGAAAGAATGAGTCTGGGAAACGGAACTGACAAGGTTGCTTTAATATCTGGATAGACATAACAGGTGACATGTTTGTATGGCTTACATGTCACTTTTAAAGAAACGTTTCAAACAAACTGGTGAAAAAGTAAAACAATCACGAGCCTTCCGAGTAGTTATCTTTACAGCCTCTGCCACAATCTGTCAACAAGTCCTGACAATGTATCACTGTCAATCACTGATTCCAGCACTTAAACATACCTCAGACATTAACTAAGGTGCACAAATAAAGTGTCTAGTGAAAACAAAATGTAGCATGCAGGCAAACTTATCTAAATAAAAAATACACATCTAAACCTGTAAGATCACGAGTAGACTTGCAACTAAAACACAACTACAACTATGGCAACAACCACAAAACAACAACAACAGCAATACAACAACACCTACTACTTCTGTTGTTGCAAACCGTCAGGGGAACATAGGGGGTGGGGAGGGGAAATAATTGGGACGTCGCCAAAGTTGGGATCAGAGTGAAAGCATTCTCTGTTACGTGCAGTGTTACATAGTCACTTGTTACGCAGTAACGCTGTATCATACAATAACAACGAAGGCAATACACAATGCAGTGGTATTAGTTTACATGGCTACTTGTTTACTACAGTACATCAGCCTATAAGACGGAGTCCAGTGCCCCTCAATGACACATCATTAATCTGGCCACTGCCATGGCATGCAGCCTGTGTAGTGTCTACTAGGGTTGCAGTCCCTTAAGGACACTGTCTTTTAGCAACCAGTCCAATGTGTGACAAACACGCTACACTATACAACATCTCCATTTTTCGCAAACGTAAGTAAGACTGTTATATATTCTATCACTACAGTCTCTAAGTTTACTACATCTATGTATCGTTCATTTCGCGTTGACTACCTCTGCTTTCTAACTGGATACAAAGTCCTGGAGATATTTTGGCCGCACAATGGTACATTCACTGCAGCGAAGCGTCGGCTCTTCCGATCTGCTTGTGCGACTCAGTGAATTGTTAGTCGGCTGCTCCACACTGCCCGATGGTTGGGTAGTAATGGGACACGCACGTCCAGTACTGATGTCACTAGGGTTGTCAGCAGCAGGTGTGACACTGTCCCTGGCCGTAGTGATGATCTGGTTGTGATTCCATTGCAGCATCGATCCACTTTCCGTTTCCAACCAGTAAGACTGGCATCCAATCGTATCAACTCACTGTCGCCTGCAGCCACTTTCCATTGTGTCTCACCCTCACGGCCTCGCTTGGGTGTAGTTCCCGTCAGAATCTTGACGTGGCAGCATCGTGATAGTATGCAGCTGTCGCCTGTCTTGTTTCCAGTTTTCGTCGAACCATCTCAGCATCAATGTGCTGTGGTTTTAACATGTGCTCCATCTGATGTAGACTGGTACGCAGATTTCTACCTTGCAGTAAGACTGCTAGTGTAGGCAATGTGAAATGGACAATACATAGATGTAGTAAACTAGGAGATCGTAGTGATAGAATATATAGCAGTCTTACTTATGTTTGCAAAAAAGGGAGATGTTATGTAGTGTAGTGTGTTTGTCACACATTGGACTGGTTGCTAAAAGACAGTGTCCTTATTAAAGGACTGTAACTCTAATAGACACTACACCTGGCATGCAACCTGTGTAGTGTCTACTAGAGTTACAGTCTCTTAAGGACAGTGTCTTTTAGAACCAGTCCAATGTGTGACAAACACACTACACTACATAACATACAGGACAACTTAGCAGAGTCAAGTATAAATTCTTATATTGCGTGGCATCCATTCGACAGAACTGCTCAAAGCACTGTACACTACACCCACAGGTCACTCCTACGATATGTTGACTTTTGCAAGCATTCAGCCACACTGCAATTCCTGTGCAAAGTCTATTTATTCATATTATATTGGATTAACAAAATTAACCAAGATTCCTGTCAAAAGCAAGAAGCTCTAGATGGCAAATGGACAGCACAGTCATTGGCTTATTGAGAGTCCAACAATCTGTTAGCGATTTGTGGCCAAGAATCTGCTCTAAGTTCCTGTATTAAATATCTGGCCTAAGTATCTGTGTTAGGTATCTGAAATAAGTATCTGAAATAAGTATCTGAAATAAGTATCCATGGTACATATCTGTACTAAATATCTATGTTACATATGTATAATAAGTATCTGTTTTAAGTATATGTGCTAAGTATCTGCACTTTTGAAAGTATGTGTTGTTTTATGTGATTTCCAACAAACGACCAACCAACCAAAGAAAGGAAAAGAAACCATGCAATAAATTAAAGAAGACACAGGAACAACTTAAAGAACGTCTAGGTGTAGACAATATTCACCATTGCTATAGTGCGGAGGTGGGGTGCGCACGAGTTCTTACCCTTTCCACGGCACACACCTACAACACCTGGAATGAAACACCGCCACCAGAATACAGAAAGTGCATACTGTACACACATAGACACCAGCAGATCTTCTATAGATGGTGTAGTAGCACAAACAATCGGACATAGCTAGATATTCGTCTGACAGATTTAACTAGATTGCCATCAATAGCAAAAACCCAGACGGGAAATAGGGAATCTTTATCGAGAGTTCAACTTTTTGTATCTATGAGTTGTGTTAATACTGTTTTTAAACGTATTTAGCAGATAATATAATCATAAATTTATCATACTCTGTAAAAAACAGCCCTTTCTGATATATAATCTACACTGTTCCTTCACTATTGTGTTTTTGTATCTTAGTCCTTCTATCAATGACATTTCACTGTCACTGCTTATCAAGCACAGTTATATTCTTATTGTAATTTATATCTACAATGTTACTTGATAAAAGGTATGTTGCATTTAAGATTAAGTATATCCGACATGAAAGCACATTGTGTGCAGCATAAAATGCTTTGTAATATTTATTTTGTATCTGCATTTAATATTTGTTTAATATTTATTTAAATAATTGTTTCCTGATAACCATCTGTGTTAGTCAAATTCCAAATAAAGTCCACTTTATAGATAGTTGTTCATACGTTTGAATGCTCAGAATCAGGATATATGCAATACACACATAAAACCATACTCAGTGCTCCCTCCAACCTTGTACCAACACAATCCACTCACCTCTTCATATACTATGAAAGACCTTACATATTCCATTTTATTTTTACCATAGCTCTCCCACAACCACCCCCATAGCTTGCGAATCAAGATTTTTATCTCAAATTTAAACTAAGGTTAAAGACATAAATTGAGGGGTAAAGTAAAGCAAAATTCTACAATGTTTCCCTGACTTTGAGAAATATTTTTGTGGCTGAAACAAACAGTATACATGACCCCTTGACCAGGAGCATGACCCCTTGACCCAAGGTATCGTTACTTACCACTCTGAGTTAAAGAGCGAACACTTGCGTGTTTGTTTGATGCGTCTCACATATTGTGTCAATTGGTCCTTATGCCACAGTGAGTCCACCCAGCCGCTCACTGCAAACATATGGCAACTCGTATCATCTTCTGTCATCTAGTGTCATGTCAACCATGGCAGACACTCCAGACATGTCAACTTGAATCTCCTCATGACAACTTGTGTCAAATTGTGTCATCTGGTGACATATAATATCATCTCAGGCCATCATTGTGTCAAATTATGTCATCTTGTGTCGGGTCATGTCATCTCATCATTTTGTGTCATCTTGTGTCAACATGTCATCTTTTGTTATTTCCTATCAACTCATGTCGTCTCGTGTCAGGTCGTACTATCTCATCATTTTTTTCATCCTAAACATATTCTCGTGGCAATTCATGTCATCTTGTGTCATTTTGTCTCAACCATGGCAAACACTCCATACATGTCAATGTGAATCATGTCATGTCAGCTCATGTCATCTTGTGTTAACTCATGTCATATTGCGTCAACTTATGTCATATTGTGTCAACCATGGCGATACATCTGACACATCAACTCATGTCATCCATTGATGGGTCATGTCATTCGTCAAGAAATATTCAGAAAACCAAAATGTGGTTGTAAACACTTTAGACTAGCTACCTTCCGAGTACTGACACATCAAAGTGCATTAACACATACACTGGGCCTACTCACCTGGAACTACTTCAGTGGCGATACTACGAGCATTTAAAGTAACTGCCAATTCCCTAGTAACTAAAACGTGCCGATATTCAACATAACAGGTAAATTATTGATTAAAACCTTACCTGAAACTGGCAAATAAACTTACAGTTTATGAATGTTGTACCAAGACAACAGCAACTTACAGGTGTGGTGCATGGCAGCACCAATCGTCAGGTAGGACACAGTGATGCTGATCATAATGAAGACTTCAACAAGAAGAGCGACCCAGTCATAGGCTGGATACAGCTGGTGGATAATCTACACAGAGAGAAGGTCATTGCTGTACTTCAGTACATCGTTGTTTTACTGAAATACTACTAAATTACTATCAACGAGGGACATTGCAACTACTGCCAAAAGTAAATAGCACTTAACGTATATGCTCAAATTGAAAATGAGGCTGCAATTTTATAAACAACAGATTTCAATATCCTATTTTGTATGTGGTGTCTGCATCGTGACATAATCAACCGTAAACGCACAAATCGGACACATTCGATTATTAAATCATAACAGCATTGCGGGAAACAATGTTGTGTAGTGGGCATGTTGAATTCATTCCTTAATTCCTTTTTGAGATATTTATTTTTTAAATACAATTCACATAAAAATAGCAGTTTGTCTCATTGTGGGTGTATATGATTGTGCATATGTGCTAAGTGGAGACCTCTGTCAGCTCTTGTTTCAGCAAAGCAACTCACTCAAATTCAAATGCACAACAAAATACCATCATTTTTATTAGAAAGTGTCAGTTATGGATTCAGATAGACTAGTTTTGATTAGGAGGTACACTTACCTGTCTGAAACATGTATTGACTCAACAGAGCTTTCGACATATTCACGGTGTCTTCATCAGCTTTGTATTGAGCCACTCTTGATAGTCATGTGCCACTGTTGGTGACTGTCAATGTGAGGGTGTTGAAAGCTCCGTTGAGCCAGCACAGGATTCAGACAGGTAACTGTACCTCCTAATCAAAAATAGTCTATCTGAATCCGGAAACAATTTACATGCTGAAAGAACCATGAGTTTGTCTACACTATATCCTACTTTCAATGACTAAGGTAGACAAATGTCCCAGGATGAAATGATTCATGCCATTTTATTTTAATGCTATTCACGATTAACGTGGAACAGGAGAAAGCAGAAGTTTAACACTGCTTTTTCTTTCAAAACTGACATCATGTACACCCTCTTTCTCACCTGGGTCAAGGGTATGGTGGATATCTGACCATCTTCTCGTGCACTGAAACCAAATATACACCAGTAAGTCTCCATCCAGTAGAATGTTCACTAGAATGTCAACTGAATGTTGTGTAGAATACCTCTGTCCATATCGGCACAACAAATGAAACAGCTCATTCCTAAGCAGTATCACACCAATTGTTTAAAAACAAGCTCAGCAGCAGAAACGTTTGTATTATTTAGGACATCTATACATGGTATACATCATGGTTTATGGTAGTAGACCTCTAAATAAAACAGCAGGAGTCTATTGTCTTTTCCAAACTTTACCATTTCTACAGTGCTATGAGCTGTATGTATGTTCAAAACACAAACTTATGCACACTATTTAACTACATATTTTCCTAAAAATAAACTAAAAATTCCATGAACGCACCCGCACTGCAACAAGGGATTAGAAATCTTCTTCACATTCTTGTGACAGATATTAGCGTTATTTCAAACGAAAGTTCTTTACACTGAACTACAAACAGTAATTTTATAACATTTCACTAAAAGAACACATTATGTTTACTGAATCTGTTGGCATAACAAATCACTAAAGAAAAACTATCAAGGCCTATATTTTAGAATACTTATGTTTAGTATTAATTAAAAAGACTCTAAATTATTACATACATGTAGTGTCCGAGGGCAATCTTGATTTCTCAGGTGTTATACAAATATATTTATTATTATGGATCATCTCAGAACATCGATGTCCAAAACCAGACAAAATTACTTTCGTTTGGGGGAAGTGGGAGACAGTTTTCTGTGGCGTCGGACATCAATATTTTACTCTTCAGTCCGATACTGTTAATATATCGATATCATCATATCAATGTTTACAAATTTTCACCTGAGGGTGGGAGGCTGAGGCCAGATGAAAGTAATTTCACCTGATTGTGATGTCGGACGTCGAGATTCTGAGATGATCCCTTATTATTATAAAATAAATACCTTTCAGTTTCCATAAATGTAAAACTTTTATGCCAGTTTGCATGATTATTGATTGTAATCCTAGTTGACCTAAATGTAATCTGACCTTTCCATCGAGAGGTTGTGCGAACATATCTGCTTGCGTGGCGCCACCTGTGAGTCGGCGACGGAGTGAAAGCTGTTGTTGTGTCGCACCAGGTAGGTGAAGCAGGTGTTTTGTTGGGGCACAATCTCCAACACTGCCCAACACCTGCAAACACTACCACAATCTAGTGTTTTCACATTCTCGACAAATAAATGAGGGGCATGTCCCAACTGTTTTGAAGCCATCCTCCCATCTGTTTTGAGTCCAACCTCCCATCTCCCATCTGTTTTGAGTCCAACCTCCCATCTCCCATCTGTTTTGAGGCCAACCTCCCATCTCCCATCTGTTTTGAATCCAACTTCCCATCTCCCATCTGTTTTGAGTCCAACCTCCCATATCCCATCTGTTTTGAGTCCAACCTTCCATCTGTTTTGAGTCCAACCTCCCATCTCCCATTTGTTTTGAGTCCAACCTCCCATCTCTCATCTGTTTTGAGTCCAACTTCCCATCTCCCATCTGTTTTGTATCCAACCTCCCATCTCCCACCTGTTTTGTATCCAACCTCCCATCTCCCACCTGTTTTGAATCCAACCTCTCATCTCCCATCTGTTTTGTATCCAACCTCCCATCTCCCATCTGCTTTGAGTCCAACCTCCCATCTCCCAACTGTTTTGAGGCCAACCTCCCATCTCACACCTGTTTTGAATCCAACCTCCCATCTCTCATCTGTTTTGAGTCCAACCTCCCATCTCCCACCTGTTTTGAATCCAACCTCCCATCTCTCATTTGTTCTGAGTCCAACTTCCCATCTCCCATCTGTTTTGTATCCAACCTCCCATCTCCCACCTGTTTTGTATCCAACCTCCCATCTCCCACCTGTTTTGTATCCAACCTCCCATCTCCCATCTGTTTTGTATCCAACTTCCCATCTCCCATCTGTTTTGTATCCAACCTCCCATCTCCCACCTGTTTTGTATCCAACCTCCCATCTCCCACCTGTTTTGTATCCAACCTCTCATCTCCCATCTGTTTTGTATCCAACTTCCCATCTCCCATCTGTTTTGTATCCAACCTCCCATCTCCCACCTGTTTTGTATCCAACCTCCCATCTCCCACCTGTTTTGTATCCAACCTCCCATCTCCCATCTGTTTTGTATCCAACCTCCCATCTCCCACCTGTTTTGAATCCAACCTCCTATCTCCCATCTGTTTTGTATCCAACCTCCCATCTCACATCTGTTTTGTATCCAACCTCCTATCTCCCATCTGCTTTGAGTCCAACCTCCCATCTCCCACCTGTTTTTAAGGCCAACCTCCCATCTCGCACCTGTTTTGAGTCTAACCTCCCATCTCGCACCTGTTTTGAGGCCAACCTCCCATCTCTCACCTGTTTTGAATCCAACCTCCCATCTCCCATCTATTTTGAATCCAACCTCCCATCTCCCACCTGTTTTGAATCCAACCTCCCATCTCTCATCTGTTTTGAGTCCAACTTCACATCTCCCATCAGTTTTGTATCTAACCTCCCATCTGCCACCTGTTTTGAGTCTAACCTCCAATCCCCATCTGTTTTGAGGCCAACCTCCCATCTCCCACCTGTTTTGAATCCAACCTCCCATCTCCCACCTGTTTTGAATCCAACCTCCCATCTCTCATCTGTTTTGAGTCCAACTTCCCATCTGTTTTGTATCCAACCTCCCATCTCCCACCTGTTTTGTATCCAACCTCCCATCTCCCACCTGTTTTGAATCCAACCTCCCATCTCCCATCTGTTTTGTGTCCAACCTCCCATCTGTTTTGAGTTCAACTTCCCATATCCCACCTGTTTTTAATCCAACCTCCCATCTCTCATCTGTTTTGAGTCCAACTTCCCATCTCCCACCTGTTTTGAATCAAACCTCCCATCTCCCACCTGTTTTGAGTCCAACTTCCCATCTCCCACCTGTTTTGGATCAAACCTCCCATCTCCCACCTGTTTTGAGTCCAACTTCCCATCTCCCACCTGTTTTGAATCAAACCTCCCATCTCCCACCTGTTTTGAGTCCAACTTCCCATCTCCCATCTGTTTTGTATCCAACCTCCCATCTGCCACCTGTTTTGTATCCAACCTCCCATCTCCCATCTGTTTTGAATCCAACTTCCCATCTCCCCTCTGTTTTGAGGCCAACCTCCCATCTCCCATCTGTTTTGAGGCCAACCTCCCATCTCCCATCTGTTTTGAGGCAAACCTCTTAACTCCCCCTAATTTCTAGGACCAACCTCGCACTTCATGCATTACCCCCTCCCCTTGACCCTGTATAATAATAGTGTGTGATCCTATATATCTTAGCCCTGGCATGTGCCTAGATGCTGAGCTCTTGGTATTCAACGATTTACCATTTTCCCACGTTCAACACAGCAAATACAGCAGATTTCCTGTTACAAAAGACTATGCTGGCTAATTCCAGGTAGAACAGACTGCCAGGTAGAACAGACTGCCAGGTAGAACAGACTGCCTCCTTTTAACGTGTAATTTAAAACACCGAAGATCTTCAATCATCTGATCTGAATGGAAAAATCAGATTTTACAAAACTTTGATTATTCAACAAATTATTGGTAACTACAAACTTCTGCTACATTTGCTTCTCATTCCGACAGATAATTGTATTAGTGCCTTGTGCCCTGCGTCCATATTTAATACCCATCACGTTTGTTATGTTTGATTGACAACTGTACCTACCACAGGACGTTCAAGATCATACAAGTAGTGAGGCCACTGAGAACTGCTCTGCGAAACCCACGAACCTAGAACACACGTGAAAGTATATTTAACTATATTCCTTAACCATTTCATGAAACTGAAGGCTACCTTATTACAATACTATCATACTCTATAGCTTTGAAATGGACATTGTCTGTTCATCATTTGTTCTTTGTATATTTATTAATAAAAATTATAATGTTTTTAATACCAGAATAAATATGCTGAAGGTCTGCTGCTCACCAAATTTCATTTTTAAGCCCAGAACAGTGTTCATAATTTGAATGTTGTACCAATGGAATGTTCAAAACGTATACAAAACATTCAAGACATAAGCATAACTGTAGCAGAGATAGGCCGGGATAACTGTAAGCTCCTGGAATTGCTCTTTGAAGCTGGTTGCGAGGGGCCTGGTTTAGAACATTAAGTAGGACAAAGTACTACGGATTCAGCAAACTTCCTGCTAATAATGACCGCCCAAGGCTTGACAGGATGACAAGACTTCTCACCTGTGTTTCTACCGGCTTAATCTTGCCGTACAGGAAGGGCATCACATTGACGATTCCACCTGAAAGAGAAATAACCTCTCTGCACTCAATGACAAAACATACCTGCATTTTATACAAACATGGTGTTTACTTCAGACAGGTCAGATTTTGGAAAAAAATCAAACCAGTTTTGTGGAAACGTTGAGCATCCGACGTTGCTGTCCTTTCATTCAAAACCTTTCAAAATGGCAAATAATGATACTTTTTGCACATAGTTTGCACATCTTTTATGAAATGGAACATTGCAGAGTTCTCCAGCAGACAGCTGGAAACATTCTCCAAACCCAGAAATATTCTTATCAGTATTTTTATCACAGAGTTTATATACTCTATCTTGGAGTTCAAAATGGTGACCATGACCAATCACAATTGTTCTCATATACGACACATAGAAAGTTAATTCTAGTTTAAACACACACCCAGAAACATTTCCAAAGCCAGACATAGTCATATCAATATTTTAATCGGAGTTCATGTCTTCTGTCTTGGATCTCAAAATGGCAAATCACCTAGTATACTTTAGGTCTTACCAAGTGCCCATGTGCCCACGAGGAAGGACTCTATAACTTACCAAGTGCTACTGTGCCATTGAAGAAGGACTTTAGAACTTACCAAATGCCACTATGCCCACGAGGAAGGACTCTAGAACTTACCAAAGGCCACGGTGCCCACAAGGAAAGACTCCGGAACTTACCAAGTGCCACTGTGCTCATGAGGAATGACTCCAGGACTTACCAAGTGCCACTGTGCCCATGAGGAATGACTCCAGGACTTACCAAGTGCCACTGTGCCCATGAGGAATGACTCCAGGACTTACCAAGTGCCATTGTGCCCATGAGGAAGGACTCTAGAACTTACCAAGTGCCACTGTGCCCACGAGGAAGGACTCTAGTCTAGGACTTACCAAGTGCCACTGTGCCCACGAGGAAGGACTCTAGTCTAGGACTTACCAAGTGCCACTGTGCCCACGAGGAAGGACTCTAGTCTAGGACTTACCAAGTGCCACTGTGCCCACGAGAAAGGACTCTAGTCTAGGACTTACCAAGTGCCACTGTGCCCACGAGGAAGGACTCTAGTCTAGGACTTACCAAGTGCCACTGTGCCCATGAGGAAGGACTCTAGTCTAGAACTTACCAAGTGCCACTGTGCCCATGAGGAAGGACTCTAGTCTAGGACTTACCAAGTGCCACTGTGCCCATGAGGAATGATTCTAGAACTTACCAAGTGCCGTTGTGCCCATGAGGAATGACTCTAGAACTTACCAAATGCCACTGTGCCCACGAGGAAGGACTCTAGTCTAGGACTTACCAAGTGCCACTGTGCCCACGAGGAAGGACTCTAGTCTAGGACTTACCAAGTGCCACTGTGCCCACGAGGAAGGACTCTAGTCTAGGACTTACCAAGTGCCACTGTGTCCACGAGGAAGGACTCTAGTCTAGAACTTACCAAGTGCCACTGTGCCCACGAGGAAGGACTCTAGTCTAGGACTTACCAAGTGCCACTGTGCCCACGAGGAAGGACTCTAGTCTAGGACTTACCAAGTGCCACTGTGCCCATGAGGAAGGACTCTAGTCTAGGACTTACCAAGTGCCACTGTGCCCACGAGGAAGGACTCTAGTCTAGGACTTACCAAGTGCCACTGTGCCCATGAGGAAAGACTCTCCGATGTATGTGAAGTCGTTCTTCACCTGATGATGTATCGCTGCACCGACAAAGAATGTCACCACCACCTGTAGAAAACGGATATGTTTAAGTCAGGAAGGGAGTACATTTGAGTACAAGTAAAAGAACATTAGATGAAGTACTTGTCCAAGCATATTTTACTCATAATGATCAACAATAAATTTATTTATTTATGTGCCAGGTTTCACTCGATAATGCACAGTACAGTAGAGAAGTATTATTTTGTGTTCTAAATACTCAGGTTATGTACTTAAAATGTTCTTGATATTTTGGCAAGTACATTTCACCAAGTACAAGTCCAAGTAGTGGACCAAAGTACACAAATACAAGTCCAAGTAGTGGACCAAAGTACACAAATACAAGTCCAAGTAGTGGACCAAAGTACACAAATACAAGTCCAAGTAGTGGAACAAATCTGGCTCATCACAAGCTTCAGAACGTGGTTTTGCCTGGGATTAAATAAATATTTTAATTTGCCCAATCACTATGCTTAATTCACTGTGGGAAAGAAGACCAAAACCCTCTTGGTGTTTATCAGTGTAAATACATCAGACTTTTTGGTAGCTTATTTGTATTTTGTATATTTTTTATTCTCCATATTCACATATACATGCATCTTTTCGAAGGTGTTGTCATTAGGAAAGTCTTAATCAAAAAAACATAGTTAAATGATTTTGTTATAATTGCAACCATTGATTTAACTTGCATCCCGTCACGGTGTCAATGAAATAATACTGCCTACTAAACCCATGCCAGTGTTTGCAGAATAAAATACTGGCAAACATTGTATGGACTAACTCTAAAAAATACTGATGTACACATCATTGTAGTCCTCTTAGTATGTATACAAAAGCATAGTTTACCATTTGTCACCATTTTCCAAAATACATCAATACAACTTACAACTGAAAGATCAAAATTAATATAAATTAATAACTCTCCAAGCCATTCAAATGTTTACATTTAGTTTCACAATAACAACAAAACACATCATTTGATTTAATTGTTTAACCCAATTCAGTAACAAATAGCGCCACTTTCCCCTATAGAAGCCTAGTTCCCGACTTACGGTAGCCAGAAGCAGAGATCCCTTTGCAAATGTCAGCAAAGCAACCACAGGCTGGATGATTTGTAGCGCAAAAACAATCGCAAAGGCGAGAATCCAAACAAACACGGGAATAACGTATACGTCCCTGCAACACACATATTATCATAACATCATTTTGTTTCTCTAGATACAGGATTTGTGATTCATCAAGCCCAGTATTTTCTTTAAATTTACAAACGTCATACTCAGATATTTGATAAACAAACTAATATTTCAGCTACATTATAAAATAAACCAGTTACAGCATTTATAGTATACAACATGATTTATTTGGCATTTATAATATACAACATGATTTATTTGGCAATTATAGTATTCAACATGATTTATTTGGCATTTATGGTATACAATATGATTTATTTGGCATTTATAGTATACCACATGATTTATTTGGCATTTATAGTATACAATATGAAATCCGTGTCGTCTATCATGCAATGAGAAAACATTGTTAAATTAAACACAAATTACAAAATAAATTCAATAAATTTTGGGCATTGAAAATGCTGGAAATTGTGTGTGTGTGTGTGTGTGTGTGCACGTGCTTGCGTGCATGTGTGCGCATGCGGGTGTGCATGTGCATGCTTGCGACTGTCTGTGTGGGTGCATGAATATGTGTAAGTAAATATGTTACTGCATGGGCGAATGCGTAGTGTTTTGGCGGGCATGCATGCATGCATGCGTGCGTGTTGTAGTTACCTGATACCCATCACCTCCGCATAAGCTTGTGAGCCAGCCAGTGCATAGCTAATGAGGAGAGCGATACTGAAGAAGAGAATCACTTGTAGTCATATAACACACGTAAAATGAGTAAATACAGAAACTAATCCTTGAATAAAATTCCCAACCTAATGATCATTTTGGTTACCTGACCAAAAACATTCAAATAATGACAAGACCGACATAAACATACTGAAATTATAAAATGTTTGTTTCTTATCTGGTTTTCCTTTATACAGCTGAGTGAACTGAAGCAAGGTGGAAAAATTGTAATTGCTAAGACTTCAAAAGATTTTTGGCCCCTCAGTTGAGGTTCTGACTTTATATCATTGTGTTTAACGCGCCCGATAAAAGCTGTGACAGCTTTAGCTAGAACACTATTATTTTCTGGTATGAAAAGTCAGTATGTGTGATGTTTATGGGTTATGTCAAATAACACACATACACAAACATCATCCATGTATTTATTTATAACCAAACATATATAGTGTACCATTTTGGATCTAGGATTTTATTTAAATTGCAAAACATTTGGTGATGGTATTGTTGTATAACAAGTAAGAAGTCACAACTGTGTGATGTCAATAATACATTACTAACATCCTTACTAAAAGGTCTGTATTTGTGAAAACGTAGATCAAGTTGCGAGAATACAATCTAATTTAATTTACTTCTTTTATTAATTTCTTTTAAATCTGACTTACTTCTATGTTTCAGCTACCATCTGGAACTGAATTGTAAGGTTTCAGTTGTTCAACAGTGTGCCATAGTTACTGACAGAGAATATCGGGTATATGCAGTGGGTTAAGGAGGACATCTGGATATCATGGAGAACGATAATAACTATGTAGGGAAATGAGGGGTGATACCAATGCAGCTAAGTGTGGGATAGCCTGCCTACCACACCGTCTGGCAAGCAGAGGATAGATAGATAGATATATGTATTTATTTTACCAATATTGTACAATACAAAGTAGTAATACAGATAAAACATACATATAAATCTATAATGTAACGCAATAGTTATTTAGATTAAGTTTGTACAATATTTGGTGTAGGAGACACCTATTAAGACTAATAAATAGTCGCTATCATGGGGCTACCTTGGGGTTTGGTAACTGTCTATCTTTTATAGAATTTGTAAGTTATTGTATTCCACTGACCCACCATTGCCCAATCCTATTTAGATGCATGTATATTCATGTGTGTTTTATTAATGTTTGCTTCTTCACGCGTGTTGTAAGTAGTGAATGTCTGGGTACAATGTAATGTTTATGGCTGTACGTGTTCCTGGGCTGGGTGTTTAGTCATGATTATGTGGGTATGTGTGAACAATTTGTGTGTTTGTATCCTTATATCATATTATGTTTTACATAATGTATAAATCCTTGTAGGCTGTGTGGGGTTATCTTTGGTTTAATTATATCAGAGGTATTGTTTATTGTTTGTGGTAGACTATATCTAAGGCTTGTTTTTGCAAATTTGTGTTTTATCTTGAATGTATATATTCTGTCATGTTTTCGTGTGAAATGGCTATGTATGTTTATGTTCTCTATTACCTGCCAGTTTTGAAAGTATGCTGGTAATGTTATATGTTTGTATTTATAGTAAAATCATAATACATGTATACTAAGTAGGTCTTCAATCTTTAAAATCGAGAAACGTTTAAATTTTGATTCCGTGTGGGAGTTACTTATTTACTTAAAGATATTGTTCTTACAGCATTCTTTTGCAGTTTGTTTATTCGATTCCATTTGTATCCCCAGATCATTAGACACTAGTTAATGTCAGACAATATTAGTTAATTGCATAGTGTAATTTTTACTCTAATTGGTATAACATGCTTCAATTTATATATTACACCAATTGTTCTAGAACATCTATTTGCTATTTTATCAATATGTTTTCTTTATTCCAGTTTAAATACGAGAGGAAAAACTTAACTCTCACAAAAATGCCACAATTCAGATTTGAAAGAACAGTACCCACAGTAGCTGAAACATTGAAGTCAAATTTAATATTTGGGAAAAGAAGAAATTGTTATTTAAATGTCTGCAACTTTAAAGTCCAATTACTCACAATTGAACAAGCAGAATGGCGTCAAACATCTGCCGTAACCCTTGACCTAGAAACATGACCCCAAGCGAGTGCAGGTTGAGTGGCAGGGCAGGGGAAGCCTCTCTTTCAAGTATCACATGCCCAGCAACCATCAACTCTGAAATTTATATAAATAATACTTAAACATATTTACTTCTTCGTTTTTATAATTCTTCTATAGAAACCGGATCATCAAGCCATTCAAGGACATATCTATTGGTTATTTGTGTTACGTTTCAAAAGCAAGCATTTTATTTTACAGTTTGTCTCATCAGTTCACAAAGTTAAAAAAAAATGTTTTTTACTGATTCCACTACATGCCCCCACCAACACGCCACACACAGCGGACAAGCACTCAATTGTCGTTCAAGGGGTCTGGCGTTCAAATGAACATATCACCATCTTTAAATTTTGACAGTTTCGTTCACCCCACATTGCCACAGTGTCTTTCAGAAGAGACACGATTGGTCCCTTCTGCATGGTGTCTACACTGAGGAACATAAAAGATTCCATGCATGGATTGCATAATCTGTAGTGGATTGACAAAGCCGAGACCTCATTATCTAAATCCTTTTGGTACCAACAGCTTGACAATAGGTCTCTGCCAATTATGTAGTGGGACTTATGATTTTAGTGATCCAAACTGGTTCAATAAAACCACAGCTAAATGTGCCAATAGCTGCTGGATTCAACTCATGCAACGCTGCCCTCATATCCACAATAACGTCAATGTGCATTAATGTATGTTCCAATTGGTGGCCCACTGTAGCAATTTATTTTCCACATAATACGTGAAACCATCACCCTCCCATATGTAATGTTATTTTATTAAATTTGTGACCACCACTTAACAGTTCAATAAACACTGACCCTTGCAAGTGAACTATGACCTTTGACCCACCATTGTCATCCTGTTCCTCCTCCTGCTCTTCCCAGCAGTCATCATTGCTGAGGTCATTCAACGGCACATTTTCCGGACCACTCTCCTGTCATGGAGACAATAAACAGGTCAGTCGACAATACCTATATTAAGTGAGAACTTAAAATTCACCATGCACTTTACAGAGAAAGAACGTTTATAATTATACTTTGAACTACCGCTAAAGTTCACAGCAAAGGATTTCTTGTGCTTAACTTTGTTTTCTGAAGGCAGATTGCAAATTTGTTACAAGATTATTTATTGTTGAAATTCAGACCAGAAACATTTTTTATAACAAAAACGTACGGCAAGTTTTTACGTGGGAATGTTTGATATAGTAGATGTCATCCCGTCCTAGTAATCAATCAATCAATCAATCAATGTAATACATATATATTACTGTTGTTATCAATGCTATTCATAAACCTTGACAGTGGTCATGCACATAACTTTGATTGTGACCAGGCAAACAACAACCGTGCTGGACAGGTTAGTTGGTCTTGTGACTGGAGTAATCAGTAGGCTGGTGCTACACCTCAGTGGCTGACCCCACCTTGACCCACCTTGTCAACAGACAGCAGCTGACCTGTCTGTGCTCGCTGCAGGATGTCAGTGAAGAAATAAATGAGCAACACCTGCAATAAATCAAAAACACTTTCCTTGATTACACAATATGCTGAAAGCATAATCTGCACATCTGTCAAGACTGCCTCAGTTATCCAGGCTCTATATTCACAAAGTGCTTTTGCATTGTGATGAAGAATGAGGGTACATAACCAATTTGAAATTTTACTTTCAAACTATCTCATCAAATAGAAGTTAAACTTTTTTGAACTTACATGGAGCCAATTTTACGTGCGCCTCAGTTTTTTCACTTATAAAATACAAATACATTTTTGCAAAAGAAAACCCAATGGCATCCACTAGAATATATGGATAATACAAACAATACACAATCAGATGGGTGAAGACAAGGCACAGTGGGGTTAATGAAGACAATGCAGTGGGGTTGATGAAAACAAGGCACAGTGGTGTAGATGAAGACAATGCAATGGGGTTGATGAAAACAAGACACAGTGGTATAGATGAAGACAAGACACAATGAGGTTGCAGACAAGGCAGTATTGGGTGGATGAAGACAGTCGGATGGATGAAGACAAGTCATAGTGAGGTGAATAAAGACAAGGCACAGTGAGGTGGGTGAAGACAAAGCACAGTAAGGTGGATGAAAACAAAGCACAATGGGGTGGATGAAGACAAGCCACAGTTGGATGGATGAAAAGAAAGCACAGTAAGATGGATGAAAACAAGTTTAAGTTGGTGGATGAAGACAAGGCACAGAAAGGCGGTGACACATACCTGCATAAGGAAGCCAAGGAGAAATATGAGGAGGAATGGGTAGAGGCCACAGCGAGACAGTGTCACTGGCAAACCTACAACAAAGAGATATTAAAATTTATCTATGTATGAAAATGTAGGTTATATAACTGTTACTGTTAGTTGTGTGCCGTGTGGCTCTGTGTGGTACATGGTACGTACAGTATATTTCATAAGGCATACAGTATGGTATGCATTTTTTTGGTTATAAAAATTCTGTGATCGCCCACAGATTCAATGGCTTGAAACATTACTAACTTTAGAAATGAAAAATTAATTTTGCATACACGACATTCCAACAAAATGAAGGATGAATTATAGGCATATAGCATCGTTCCATATAGTTTGAAGCCCAGTTGTTGTTTGGTTCTCGGCTAGATGCAATGACATGTGCGAAGCGCGGCTTTTCTTGTATTTTGGTTCATTGTTGGTGACTTTTATGGTGTTTTTTTTTATATTTAAGCGTTACTAGTTGACGATGTATACATACATGTGGAATACTGGTTTTGGTAAAAAAAAATGGTTTCAAAACAGTATTGAAAAACTGGTTCACCGGTATGCCGGTCTCGGTACACAACACTAATAACTAAAAAATAAAAAATTAATATTACTTAATATAGTGGTTTCATGCATTTTTAAATACAAAAACTGTCAAATTATTTTGATACTTTGCATTAAAAATTACAATCATGTGACGTGTGTATGACTGTAACACCTAACATTGCAAATACTCACCGAGCACGCCAGTACCAAGAATGGTGGCAATGGTGACAAAATCTGAAAACATAAATGTTCATGTGTTATGATAATAACATTATGAACTCCTACACTAATGCACTGGAACATCATTATTATTACTTAAGGCTACCCTAGAGACTGGGTCAAAGAGGCTATTCAGAATAGCTAGGTGACCATATCAGCAGGATACATTTTTGGGCCTGTCTAGGGTGACCTTAATTGGAGGGTGGCTGTATAACCAAGATGGCCCTAAAGTGAGGTCCAATTGTATAGTGTGAATCACGTTTGTTTACAAGCAGCCAAGGCCAGTGAGTGTGAAAATTTTTCCACAGTAAATTGTAATGGTATCATTTCCCATATCGATGGTTGGTCAGTTGGTGGGATGGGTGGAACCTGCCCTTATTAGGCTTATCCTGCCTCACATTCCAGATACAGTTACATGCCAGGGTCTGCTTAATTGTTGCATGTGTTTGTTTACAAGCAGCCAAGGTGAACGGGTGTGGTGAATGGGTGTTTCACGATAGCTTAATTTTGTTAACACAACTTGGCTTTTTAACTCTGTAATTTGTAATGGAATCTAAAATCACCGTTCAGCCTCGGGGAAACAAATTAGAAGACTACTGCATTTATATGGTAAGTAGGGGATAAAAGTTCTACGCCTAAAGTTAATCATTTAGGCCAGTTAAGTAAAACAAAATCTCGTAATATTATAAATGCCCTGTAGAAAATAAAGATATTTAACAGGTGTGTATCGATTGATGATTGTTGACGTCAATCGTGGCAGGCAGCTGAGCAGCCTACGACTACGCCGGCTACGTCGGCCACGAGTACGGTCGCTGCCATTAATTAAAATTCGTTATTTGCATACCTATCGAACTTACAACATTGAAGGTATACTACGTTGATGTATCCGGTCGATCCACGCTTCGCTGAATTGATATTTTCGCCCGGTTCTGGGGCTACAGCCCTAGCCATATTTCGTGTTTAGCGCGATTGCAGCGCCACAGAACGATCGATCAACGAATCAATAGTTATTACGGTGGCCGAACAACATAATTTAATTCGGTTGTTAACATTAGTTATTTACGTGTTATTCGTTATTTCCACGGATCTTTTACATTACAGCATTCGTAAAAATCAGAACAAATTTATGTGTAGATCCTGACATATTTTAATAATGTTAATTCGCTCACAGAAAGTACAACGCCTATAACGGCATAATAGAACGTTGCCGAGTGCTGGAAACAACTAGAACTAGAACTACCGTTTCGCAGCCGTCATACTACGTTGTAATGGGTATCTGTTGATGACAGAGTTAAACAATATTTGACCCACGACGTTTCATTGTAAATACTTCCGGTGTAAAACGACAAAACGAAGCATCGAAATTGAAGTAAATTCGCGGTTATGTTCTTCATCTAGACAAGGCAAGTTACATAGATAAATTAGGAGCTGATATCTTACCTATGGTCTAAATTGTAAGCCTCCTGACAATGACGCCATACCAGTTATATGAACATTAGTGTGGGTTAGCGCCATGATTCAACAATCGTTTCAGGTTCAGCCTTCACATACTGTGACATAGTTCACTGGCCTTGGTCATGGTTGAGTACTGGCCAACACTCCTTAGGCTTAGGAGTCATACGGTCAGGGTTGGGTGCGCATGCTAGGTTATTAGTCGTGTATTAATGCTTGTCTGAATTTCTGTGGCTCTCTTTTATTGTTCGGGGGAAATAGGAAAATTTATAACAGTTCTTGCTGGTGTGGATAGTGACGTTGATTGCTTTGGTATTTAGTCTTTTAGATGCCGTTATAGGCGTTGTACAGGCTGGAGGAGGTTTTCGACAGGCAAGGTTAGGTGGCCATAAATGGCTTTGTGCAATATGGCGAGGCGTCTGTTTGTTCGTCTGGTTGTTAGTTGTTCTAGGTTTATTTTTGTTAACATTTGTGACACGCAACCAGTTTCTCAGGATGTATAGTCGTTAAGGCAGAAGCGAGCTGCCCGTCTTTGGACCATTTCTATTTTGTTGATGAGGACTTGGGTGTGGGGGTCCCACACGGATGCTGAATATTCTAGGAGTGGTCGGACAAGGGTTGTGTAGGCAGTTGTTTTAATGTTTTGGGGGCACGAGTAGAGGTTGCATCTGATAAATGCTAGGGTACGGTTTGCTGAGGCTGTAATCTGATGGATGTGTTTGTTCCAGGTGAGATCTTTGGTGGTACATACTCCTAGATAGGGATGACTGTCGGTTTCCTAATTAAAATGTTTTACGTTTCTTGCATGGGTTAGTCTCATCACAAAGCATTTTTTTGGGTTAAAGTGCATCTGCCAGTCGTGTTCCCATTTTGCTAACTCATTTAGGTCTTTCTGTAGTTCTTGTGAGTCGGACTGATTATTGATTTCTCTATAAAGGACACAGTCATCTGCAAAAAGACGGACTGTGGAGCGGATCTTGTCAGGTAAATCATTGATGTATATCAGGAAGAGAAGCGGTCCCAATACCGTGCCTTGCGGTACACCTGATGTAACATTTGTCCAGGTGGAATGTTCTCCACCGACCACCACTCTCTGTTCACGGCACTTGAGAAAGTTAGAGATCCAGGCATGTGTTTTGTTGTGGATGCCAAATCTCTTTAATTTATTTAGGAGCCGGTTGTGGGGAATGGTGTCGAATGCTTTTGAGAAGTCCATTATTCATTATTATGGCTTCAGGTTCAGCAAAGTTCAGGTTTCACCGACACCGTTCACCCCACAGTCACAGCCCAGAACTAATATTATGCACAATACCAGTCTCGGCCCTAGCGTAGCTGCTGTCCCTGGCTTGGTCTGATATAGTCTAATGCCATGCTACTGACAGTAATCAGTACGGTACGGTACTTTCAGTGTCACGCCCATTGGCATTGTTAGACATCTAAATTATAATTCAATGCCGCAGTTCTACTTCTAGTAATAGACTATAATATACTTATATGGTGAATCTCCCAGAATTAAACAAAGTTGGCATACAGTGTATATTCATAGAAAACAGACATAGATCGGTCAACAATACATGTGTAGGTAGGCACTTCAATGAATCCTGCAAACTGGGTCGTTTAGCGTGTATCGACTCGCAATCACCGCAGCACCATCTCGTTTGCCGGGCACCTGGATATCGTTTTGTTTCAACTCTTGTTTTCTTACTCTTTTTCCAGTCATTTACCTCATTTACAGCTGGGCTGCTGTCGAACTAAGTTGAACTTTGTTTACATCTTTGAAATTTGATAAAAATTAAGCTATAATACATCCGTTTCTGTGTTCATTTGCAGATATTATTTTCTAACCGCGTCTAACATGAAATATTTTGTGTTTAGCCTTATCTATTAGTTTTATTGAGTCTGTGTTGAAAAAATTGGTGGTGTGCTCCATTGAGAAATATGGTTTTGCGCCGTTCAAAAAATCATCACATTTGAAAGTTCTGTGTTGGCGAAACCGATTGCGTGTGTCACCGCAGCCGGAGCAAGATGTGATTTATTATATTTCTTTGAATTTAAATCTTTGCAAAATTAATAGTATCTTTGTATTATTTATATAATCCATGCCAATTTTGCAATACTTTACAGACTTTAGACTAGTCTTACATAATATCTGGCTGCCTAGCCTTGCCCTAGACTCTGCCTACGGGTACTAGGTTTAACTTTAATTAAAGTAAAATTTTATAATTGTAATAATAATATGCAATTAGTTTGAGATATATTCAAATTTGCTAACAATTAATTACTTGTTTTAAATGTTAAATGTTATATATACAAATATCTTCAAAATCATGGACATTATGGCCATTTCTTGAACTGTCTCGGTCTACTGCAGTAGCACAGTAATTAGCCAATATTGACTTATTAATTATACTATTATTAAATGAATGGTTATGCCTATAACACCATAATTCATGTGGTTTTACAGCTTACATAAATTATACAAATACCTTCATAATCATGGACACTATGGCCTTTTACGGAAATGTGTCAGTCTGTCGAGGTAGCGTGCTAATTAGCCAATATTTAATTATTAATTAAGTTATTATTAAATGGATCATTAATATATATTTATTACCATAATTAATGTGGTTATACACCTTCTATAATATATATAAATATCTTCATATTCATGGATATTATGGTCTTACTGAAATGTATTGGTCTGTTGAGTTTGCATGCTACATAACTAAAATTAACTAATTAATTTGGTTATAATTAGTACTAAAAATATATAATATTAAAAATGTATTACTGAAGTCAATGTGTTTGAAAACCCTGAAAACAGTATTTAAATATATCCATATAAATATAAAAGTTATGACATTTCAAAGCAAATATTTATCCTCAGAAAACACAAAAATGAGCCCATTTTGCCATTGTAAGAGATACAGAAAAATTATGCTGTTTTGTCTTAAAATTGCAATATCTTTGATATTAAATTTTTTGTTGAAGTGCCTAAGTTGGGCCAACACAGCCATAAAGTATAATAAAACTACCGGTAATACACTAACTTTAGAGGTTTGTAATTTATTTTCTACAAGGTGCCAAGATCCATTTGCCTCTTTCTTTGTTGTTTCGCTTCCTTAGACCATTGGCCTCTGATAGGTCTACCAATTGGCATTGCATATATATATATATATATATATATAAAACTCAGCAACAGTTATTTGAAGTTATTTACTTAAATGTTTTTGCTTGTTTATACTAGAAAGCCTTCCTTTTATGGCAACACAGGTCTGCAAGCCACAATTGGCGTATTGCCAGACATGTATGTGTATTTCTGGAAGTCTTCCTGATTTGTTGTGGAACTCTCTCCCTCTCGGAAAAGAAGAAAATCTTGTAGATTATATGTTTTTAGGTACAGTTAGAGCTTTTTTGTGAGCCTCTATGATACCATATCAGCATAGTTTGGCTTTATACCAATATTGGCCTGTTACAAGATACAAATTGTATTTTTATAAGGCGTATCAGTAAACAATGCTAACATACGCATGTCTGTGTTTTTCCATTATCATAAAGTGCGGTTTTGTTATTTCAGACATTGTGTCCTATGCAAACGGCACAGGAGACTGAGACTTTGGACCTGTCAATTACAAATAGGTCTGGATGTTTTCCCCATATCACACATCAGGCTTCTGTGAGTATGTTAGGATTGTTAGCAGGGACAGGACTCTAAAAATCTTTACAGCAACATGCATGTATTGGTCCTTGTAACATAGTTGAAACTGCAGATGCAGATGATAATAGCTCAAATGTGTGCATTGTAGCCAGTTTTTCAGTCCAATGGTGTTAAAGGGTTTTAGTTTTAGGTAAACTGTGTTTCTTCAACACATGTGTACATCTTGTCTGAAGTAAGTGTAATCATGACAGGTTGTGTTTGTATAGATCTGTAAACATGTTCATATATGGCAATGTGTGTGTGTTGTAGCCTAGCTGTGTACCTGTGACTGTGTGTTTGAAGTATAGTCCTGAGTGAACACATGACATTTTGTTTGTAGAGTAGATATGAAAGTGTGTGTTTGAAGAGTAGACATGTTCATGTGACAGTGTGTTTGTAGAATAAATGTGTTCTCATGATTGTGTGTGTTTGTAGAGTAAACATGTTCACAAGATTGTGTGTGTTTGTAGAGTAAATATGTTTGCATGATTGTGTGTGTTTGTAGAGTAAATGTATTCACAAGATTGTGTGTGTTTGTAGAGTAAATATGTTCACATGATTGTGTGTGTCAATAGAGTAAATGTGTTCACAAGATTGTGTGTGTTTGTAGAGTAAACATGTTCACAAGATTGTGTGTTTGTAGAGTAAATGTGTTCACATGATTGTGTGTGTTTGTAGAGTAAACATGTGCATATTTGTAGAGTACAGTGTTGATGTGTTCATGTAATAATTTTTTAGTAAACTTGTTCATGTGATATTGTGCTTGTAGAGTAGACGTGCTCACATGATTGTACACATGTGTGTAGAGTAGGTGTGCTCACATGATTGTGTGTGTTTGTAGAGTAGACGTGCCCACATGATTGTGTGTGTTTTTAGAGAAAACATGTTCACATGACAGTGTGGGTTTGTAGAGTAGACATGTTCATGTGATAGTGTGTGTTTGTAGAGTAGACATGTTCATGTGATTGTGTGTTTGTAGATCATGCGCCGGTGACAAAGGGTGTGTTGGGGGGGCTGGTTCTCTCCTCTGTCACCTTTAACCTGCCCCTCAGTAACTACCGCGGCTGGTTTGACTTCAACTACTCAACGATATTCGAGCAGCATAATGTAAGCATTACTCTTATGGAGATGGTACCTATAAATTTTTCCTAATGCAAAGGGGGTATAAATGTAATCGTTCTTGATGCAAGGGGTGTATAAGTGTAAGCATTATCTACTTCCTCTGAATGCGTGTCCAACATGCATGTATTAGCATGCACTGATGCTGTACTTGATCTGCTCATTGTCATTTAATTATTAATATTTTAACAAGTAATCTTATTCACATTAGTTAGCAACACTTTAAATGTACTGTGACTATTTAGTGTACTATATAATCATTTTATTTATAAACATTTAAGTATTTACTTGTCTATTACATGTCTAGACCATGTTTTAATATGTTATAAAATGGCGCAAACTGTTTTGGATCTGGCGCTGTAGCAAATGAAATATATTTGAATAGCTGACACCGACCCTTGATGCAACTAACCAAGAACACCAGTTATCACCACTCACAGTGGCGCCATCTGGAGAATCACAAACCACTCTACAGGTTTCATATTTCTTGGATAGGTGGCAAAGCAAATATGTAACATTGTAAGTATATAACTCAAAATAACTTCCTTTGTGCTTTGTAATACCTCACCAGCTGGTAGTAAGGGAATAAACATAGAGGCGATGGACCTCGGTGCCTGGGAGGAGATACAGTTATGGTGTCTCCAAATTAGTGTATTAATATATACCGGGTAGGTACGTGCATGAGTGGGACGGTAAATCATGTGTGTTTCCCTTAAAGGTTCTGCGCTACATCGGCTGTCGGAGTGTCTTCCTCGACCCGAAGGACCTGCTGTGTGCTTCCATCCTCCTCTACCATTTCCGCATCTTCGAACGACGATACGGATCTCGCAAATTTGCTGTTAGTTTCTTTATCATATCTCGTATAGATTTAGCATGTTTTGTACTGTATCAGAAACGTATCTGCCATAATGTGTACAAATATAATTGAAATACATGGTTGCGAAAGCCTTGAGTTTGCCAAATTTCATGGAAAATTATGGAATCTTAAGTTTTCAAAAATAAAATGGCCAACCTTCAGGATGTTCTGTCCTCCATCTATCCATGATGTGCCAGTTTTAGTTCCAGGCGATTAAAGATTGGCAATGGGTTATTAATTGTGCTTTCAGGCCGGACACCCAAGGTGAAATGTTTTTTTTTACAAAAAATACTGAAAATGGTTTTCTGCCAGATTATTATACCTTTGTATGCATACCATCAATAAAGTTCACTTCTATGACAATTACGTACCTCTAAGTGAGTTTTAATCATGGATCAAGCATGTCGATATCATGTAATGAAATCCATTATGCAATCTTTGACAACCATTTTCTCAAAAACATTTTTCTTCATATTTCTGCATTTGGAAACAGGATATCTGTTGGAATAATTATGCTATATAAATAATGTTTTCAGTGTTGCATTCAGCATATTCTACTGCGTGGGATATGATCAGACACTTTTTTTAAATCATGAATAGTTTGAAAGATATAGCCGTATTTGTTGTCAAAAAACGATTTTTTTTCGTATTTTACCAAAAAATTATTTAAAAAATAAAAACAACATTTCAAAAAATGCTCTGATCATTTCACAATAGAATCTACAGAGAACATGGATTATAACTATATATGGATTCAATAAAAAATGGCAGTGTTTCCAAATTTGCCAATATTTGCTCAAAATGGCAGCCATTTTGTTTGTTACCATGGAAATGGGGGTCTGGCTGAAAAAAGTTCAATAGATATTTTACTCAGTAAGACCCATTTCATGCATTGGGCAGAAAAAATTGAACTGTTTGCACAAATAAAAAAATAATCCTATCTACCTGCCGTGTCTGGCCTTAAAATGTCAGTTTTGTTTGATAAACATGCTCAAACTGAAGTAGATTTTAGCACAGAATTTGTTTTAAGCAGGCTTACAAAATGGAAAGAATTTCATGCTTGACTTGGGGACTGTTTCACTAAGATAAAGAGGTCGTAAGGAAACTTCATCATTAAACAGAATCCGTTGTTAAATCTGAGGTTTTTCAAAATTCAAAAAGGCATCACCAAGAACAACATTTCGTGACAAAAATGTCCCGGTGGCGCACACTGGTGTTGACAGTTTTCGGTATTCAAAATCACTGTTAATGAGCGAAATTGATTTTAAAGACCAAAATCTGGCTTGTAAATGTTATTAAAGGTTAATGAGTTCATAGGCTCGTAGGAATGTTAGTGAAGCAGTCAGTTGGTCTGAGGCAGAGAACCTTCACCTTACTGTTTGCCTTGTGTTTGTTTCTAGAACTTCCTCTTTGGGACGTTTTTCATCTCCCTCCTCTTTGAGCTTCTCATCATCTACCTCGCACACCGGTTTGAGCTGCCCCAGTCTCACCAGCCCCTCGGACCGTGAGTAGTCATTATGTCCTCTTATAAAGCAATGGTGTCTGTCTCAACAAGGTGCTCGTGGTTCTTTCTCCATTTAGTCCATTATCAGAGCAACTGTTTGGGCGGCTCATGTAATGTAGTGCCTATATGTTTTGTTTTGCAGGAAATGGATAGGTAATGCAAGCAAGTGAACTTGTTTTAACTAACTAAGTATATGTGTGCATGTGTGTGTGCGTGCGTGCGTGTGTGTGCGTGTGTGAAGACTACCAGTAATTTGTTTTAACTTGATGTCTATATTTATTATTATTTCGTTTTTGTCGACTAATTAACGTGATTTACCTGATTTACGTAGATATTTATCTCAATTAACTCATTTATTTCAACACAAACTAACTTACTGATGTTTGAACTGTGTTAGCTATTCTTATTTTAAAACTTATTTCATCTGTACTATTTACACATTAGTTTTATGTACAACACTATAAACTTATTTATGGATACGGCACTTTTAAAAATAATTATTATTGATGGTGTTACCCTTTAAGACAGCCTGACTGAGATCATTTGCGGATCTGTTTAGATTTGGCCCATTGTTTTCGCTGTTAGTGCCCTACTTCTGCGACATCCCCCGAGTGGCCGTCACTCATCTCCTTGGTATCCCCATCACCGGCAAGTCATTCACCTACATCATTGGTCTACAGGTGAGAGGCGAGACATGCAAAAACAAACACACTCTAATGTTATTCCTCATTCAGTTTTGTTTCTAAATTTTTCTTTACAATTATTATAAGTGGGGTTGTCACTGACGTATTCCCGATAAGAATAATTAAATTTTTTTCAAACACCCAAAATATAAATAAATGACATTGAAAAACAATTTCAATTATATAGACATACATGATACATACTGATGTTGAACTGCAAAATATGCAACAACAATTAATAAATAATCAACAAAATAGTACATTTTGCAACAAAAGTAAAGTAAACAAAATTGCTGTTGGACGGGAGACTCCTATCCTGCTATGACCAAAACAAGTCTCTATCATACGAGCCATCCAGATTATAAAGCAGGTATTCCTTAAATGTATTTGTACATTTTATATGAAAAATTAAAAAAATACAAAGGTCAACCTTTTATACGGGCCAAGTTGACTTGCATCACAGGCAGTGTGCTCGTTTTCACAAGCATATAATATTATAATAGTAACGGAATGCAAAATGTATGTAGCACCATAATCACAAAGTACTCTATGGTGCGTTGCAATAATCTTAAATTAAGGATATATATTATATGTCTATAAAAGAAATACACGTGCATATAATGGTCCAAGTATATATAAATAATAAAAACGTATAGTGTGTGGGAAAATAAATTATTATAAAGTGGCACCACCTATTGGGTGGAAATCTGCCTATTAATAGCCCAACTCAGAATCGGAAACCCAACACCACGTATTGATGGGGTGGGGGTGGTTCAACTACATTAAAAAAAAATTTTGAACTTATTGTACTACCACTGAAGTTGGGACTGACAGCTATTTGAAAATGTCTAATTCACAATAATAACCCTGGCCTAGTTCCCTCTTGGAGAAAATACTGATGTGTATTTCTACCCATATTTGTGTTGTATTCCTGGTTCTTTCTCACACAGATGGCTGCCAGTTCACTCGAGTCATTCATCCTTGCCTCCTGTGGCCTGGTAAGTGATGTCATGTGACTTCTGATATATGTCATGTGACTTCTGCTACACACCCTAATATACCTGTGTTTCTTATGATGTTGCAAACATTTCTTTTAAAGATCTATTAAAAGGGTTCAACATGCATAATTTGATATCATACCGCAAACAGTTTATTTCTATGTTTATATTTTGTAAACTGATTTAGTTTATGGCTTTAAGTAAAATGCAATTATACATCTGTATCAGGAAATGGCTGTCATGTAAGTTTTCCATGGTTAGAGGTGATATCACAAAATATGCCACATTGAAATCCACCCATATTTTGATTTGAAATTCTGTATAAATCCGTAAAAATGTATCCTAGATTTGTTCTAGAAGACAGGTGATATACTGTGTATTTACTTTTAAACAATCAAATTATCGTTTCTTCTCAGGTGGCGGGATTGCTCTACCAATCCAATGTGTTTAAAGTACATGGCATTTTGCGGATACCGTCATTTATGAGCTCACTCATCAACAAAACTCTTGGCCCGCTGGTGGCTTCTGCCGCACCAAAAGATGAAGTGCCACCTACAGGAGCAACACTGGAACTGCAGCGGCAGCAACATATTGAACAGCTCGAACAGCAGATGGCATGGGCTCAGTTACAACATCGGCTACCAGAGGGAGTAAGTATGCAGTTAGATATTGTATAATTATTTGTTATTGTCTGGCTTGTTTCTCTCGGGCTTGTTTCTCTTGGGCATGTTTCCATCGGGCTTGTTTCTCTTGGGCTTGTAATCATACAGAAAACTTTGTCAGGAGAAATCATTCAGGTATCTTCTAAGACCATTATTGTCTTTGATAACCAGTAATCTTGAGAATGAAAACTAATTAGTTTCTTTCAACAGTGGTGTATGAGGAGAGGGCTTTCACTTTCAGACTCCATTTGGGTTTGGCTTGTTTGGCAATGGAGATGCAAGGGACAGAGGAGAACCCACAAGACCAGCACCAGGTTAGTGCGTGCGTGCATGTGTGCATGCGTGAGTGCATGTATCAATATATCAGTGAATTCATTAATTTTGTTTCATTAAGATGATTATTGTCGCATACCAAGTTGACCACTTTAAAAGGTGCCCAACTTTTGTGAATATGCATGTGATAATACTGTTGTAAAACAAAAGATAAGTTCATAAGGTCGTCATTCGTATATAACAGTGGTATTGACCTAAATCCATTGACCAATTCTACACTGGACGCTGAACAGATGGTCATCTCAGACAGTCTAATCAATGCTATCATATTTAATTTGCTTAGCTAATATTTAAAATGTATCATTATCAATTTGTTTATTGTCTTATTTTAGCTTTGGCTCATCAGAGAAGTGTAACATTCAACTGTTTGTGAATTGCCTGTAGCTTTTATTTCAGCGTTATGTAGCAGCAGAATGCCTTCATCAAGTTCAGTCACAGACCGCTTATAATATGTACAATAAATGTAGTACAGTTCTAGTTTGTTTGCTTTGTTTTGTCGTAATTCTTGTTGATTCAAATTCACAAATCGATACAAATTTACTTATTACTGATAGCAGTTATATCACTTATATGCCATATGTAGGGGCTTTACTTGCATACAAAATGTCAAATGTTGGTTATGAAATAATTGCAATTCCTAAGGCTACTACAAACAACACACCTTATCACTAATATCAAAAATAGATAAGCGAGCGAAAAATGAACAACTCAGAACACGTCCAAAACATGAAATTCTACGGTCGCTAGCACCCTCGCAGCTCGTCCTGTCCCGACGATCTTGGTATCAATTGAAAGGATGCACTTTTATTATTCTAACGTCATCTAGATTTCCCGGTAACCGTTTAAAGAACACCGATAAACAGACGTACAATCACGCCGTTTTCGGTGTTCTGTACCGTTCCGAACGATGTTGACGGCGGGTACTCAGTACACTATTCTTCCGATTGCGGCGCTGTTTTCCTCATTTGCATAGGTTCAGACATGCGCACTTCACCATTTCTTGATTTAATGTTATAAGCTCCACCCACTTTTAAACCGCGGCGAAATTGATGTGCTTTGATTGCCGCAAAACCGATATATATCTACGTCGGCGTGACATCACAATAACGTACGGCACCCAACGGGACTAAATTTGTTGCGTTGGTTGGTTGATATATACGTGATTGTGACGTCACGCCTACTTCGCGTATGTCATTTTAGCAGCCGTTTGAAAGTAGGTGGAGCTTATACCATGAAATGTGGTGTGGTGGTGCCTCAATCGGTAGATTGGTGAACTGTGTCGACAAAACAACATCGTTTGCAATGTCAAAGACACTGGAACGGGCCCGGTTGTAGGTCCGTTTTTAGTTAATTTTAGGACTGATTATCACAAAACCATTTATATGTTTGAATAGCAGAAAGCTTAAACTGTCAAACGACATCAATATTGTTGGGATCCGACGAACCGTAATTGTACTAGCAGTCGTTCAAAAGGCGTTTTGGAACGTGTTTAACAGTTGTTCATTTTTCGCTTGCTTATCTATTTTTGCTAATATTCTTATTGATTGTGAAATTTGTAAAAACTAAAATAATCAGTGGTTTTATTTTTCTCTGCAGTCGTGTCGTTTTTTGTTGCAGTACCAGCTGAGTTGCCAGAAGAACAGGTGGGTGTGTCAGTTTTCTGAGTGTGTTTCTGTGGTGTGTCAGTTATTAGGGCGTGTCAATCGTTGTGTCGGCGGGTGTGTCGGTGCATGTATCAGTATTCTGAGTTTATTAATGGGTGTGATTATCAGATTTAGGTTAAATGCTCTACCGAGGTTCCATGTTGGTGCTAATGAATGTAAGACCGTTGGAATACTGCCTGTTGAATATAGAGTAGAACAGTTAAAGTTGAGCCAGATGTTCAATATTATCAATGGTAATGCACCATCATGTTGAAATGGTTCATCATAGATACCCCACAAGAGCCAGTGAATTGGCATGTGTTATTCCCAGAGTAAAGGGTTCTGGACAAACTTCTTTCCTTTATACCAACGTATGCCACTGGAACAACATGCCAATCAAAACAAAACAATGTTGATCTAAAATTAGTTTTAGAAAAAAGGTGACAGCCCTTTTATATAGTAGATTGGTGGCCCATGAACACAACCGTTACATTGCGTCTTAATATTATTAATGCATAATATTTATTTATTGTGCTATTTTTTATATATATAATAGTTTTTAATCGTACTATTTATCTATTTATTTGTTATATTAGAATTACTTATTCAGTATTTTTTGGAGGACCACATCATTGAAAATAAGTATACGATGTGTGCTTTTATGTGCTATCCTTGGTATTATTATATATATATATATATATGTCATTTTTCTTCTAATTATGTAATGCATTTATATAACTTTACTGAATAAACTCACTCACTCACAGTCTGTGGTTAGTTAGTGTGTTAGTGTGTGTCTTTTTTGGTGTGTCAGTTTGGTGGCTGCGTCAGTCAATTTGTCAGCGTGTTGGTGCCTGTGGGTGTGTCATGTACGTGAACAACATCACATGAGATCACCATGGTTACATGAATAGTGTTCAAACAAGATTTCAATGGTTACTTGAAGAATGTTCACACAAGATTCATTAAATCACACTACAGCAATTACACAAACAATGTTCACTCAAGACCACAGTGATCTCACAAAGTTCACATACAGTCATTGTGGATAGTTGTACGCTAAGTCTCCTGGAAAATCTGGGAGTCTCCCGGATTTTGGGTTTGTCTCCCAGAATACAGGCAAATCTCCCGGATTTCTGCTGAAAATCTCCAGCAGCCCCCCCCCCCCCCCCTGTCTTATGATGTCTTGAGTTGAGCCAAGACACAGCGGATAAACTGAAAAGCTGAATACAGCGGATTGGCATAAAAAAATTGTCAGCACCACCACCACCCACCCACCCCCGTCTTCCAATGTTGAGATCAGAGACAGCAAACAGCATGCCATGAGTAGTGTGCTTAACCGCTGATGAAAATCTCCGATTTCAAGAAAAAACTTGCATCATGTGAATGTAACTGTGTCATCGACATTATGCAGACAAGATATTTGATGTTTCAGATTGAGAGGATGACAGAGATGGGGTTTGACCGAGACAAGGTGCTGCAAGCCCTGAGAATGGCCAACAACGACCCGAGTGTAGCAATCAACATACTTCTGCAAGAGTCGTAGTCACTCATATCTACACATGTCTATTTATAAACACGACGCTAAACCATGCCATGGCATTGGCTGAACAGTGACATCTTGAACACGGGAACGAGACAGAGCATTGATAAGTTGCTGTAATGATATCATCTCCGATAACACCACAGGAAGGTCTGGTGTAATTCAACGGTTGGGTTACAGACGGTGTGATGTTACAACAATAAAAGTACACAGTTGGCCCGAGGTATGGTGCTGTTTATGTCGTTACATATAGCCCTTTGGTATATAACATCTACATCAAAATTCATGTGAGAAACATTCCAGAATTATAAAAATTAAATATACACAACAATCGTAGTATTTTGGCTACCGCATGCAGTACTTAATCTAACATGCATCTGCACAGTTTAAGTGACATAATGATATTTGAGAAATGCCTTGGTTGCATACTTGGGCAAGTGTAATTTCGAAGGTTCATCTTCTTTCCATTTTTACATTTTAATTACCCTTGTGAAAATTTACCATGGTGAACTGTGGAATACCATGTTTTATTATGCTTTACCATGATATACCATGCATACTATAAACACCTTGGTTAACCATGATGAACCTAGGTTTTAATATTGGTTTATTTTGTAAAAGTTGCATTGCATTTTTTTAAAGTAAGGGGTGAACAACGCAGGGTGGGAGAGAATAGCAGAGGATCACAATAGACGAACCGCAGGATCACAACTTTAAGAGCATGAAACAGATGAAGAGATGTGGCCCCTACCCCACAAGCGGTCTAGGGGGATGACAAAGAAGTATATTGCATTTGTAACCTGATTAAATCATAGTGCAACATTATTGGTCATGTAACACATCAAATGGATTGATTTGTGACATACTTTGATGTCTGGACAAAAAAGTATTTTTCTCACAGTATCAAAATGTTTTCCAATTAACAAAGTAGCAAACAATATTGTACATTTGCATATCTTTGTTGTTTATTTATTTGCATAGGCTTTGATTCGTGGATGTGATTTATGAATCATCTTTTACTTTCTTTATTGGAGTTCGGTTGAACCAAAGCTAAAGCTCAACTTTGAAGCAAAAACCCACCAACCACCAAACAAAGGAACATTCTGCAGTTGTCTTCTACATATATGACTTGGGAACATGATGAGAAAGATTTGTTTGTTCTTACATAAATTCATATTTTTATTGGAAATGAACTATTTGTTTTCACTTATTGTCTTTCAAAATGTGCAGATTATGTTTGTATACATGTATATGATGCTGGTGGATGTCGCCATTTGTTTGCAGCACATGGATTGGATATATTGGGTGTTTGAAAAATCACCAACTCGGGATGCTTTCATCGACTGTGTTATGTAATTCTCAGAGTGGGGACTTTGGACTGTGTTTCTCTATAGGGTCTGGTAGTGGTTGTCACATTGCAAACTACTTTGATTTGTTATTGCAAGCAACAAAACCGTCAAGTGAACATGTCACATTTATGATCAGTAACATTTTGAAAGATACATCAGACATGCCATACTTTCTTGGTTTAATTTTTTTTTATTTTTTTTATTCTGTACTACTGCAATGGACACAATAGTTTTCTAAATGCATCATTTCATTCAGATTATGTCATTTGTCTCTGAAAATTTGAGGCATAATACAAAATGCAGTAACAAAGTATGTTGATCAACTGAGGTAAACTGATCGTCAAATTGTACAAGATAAATAGCAGTGTGTTACCCCAGGTTGTTTGTTGTCTCGTTTAATGTCACCTGAAATGTGAAGTTTGCAGACATGAAGGACCCGTTTTTGGTGGAACTGACTGATCAGCAGAGGCATGTTTAATGGTAACAATTCAAAGCAATACACATGTTATTCACTTCAGAATATTACAAGGATTTAATCAGCTCAGTTACATAGTACAAATGAAAAGGAAACGGTATGTGATTGTGCATGTTAAATCAAATCAAATGATGTATCGCAAAATAAATCATCACGTTATGTAATTATTAGTTGTTTTTAATATATTTATTATATATATACTTGGGTATAATATATTATGTACAGCACTGTGAACATGTGTGGATATGATGCTTTAAAAAATAGATTAATAATTATTATAAATATGTTGACCCGTGTCCACATATAGGCTATACTATAAAACAGTAGGCTCTCTTTCTCTGTGGACCTATAACTACCCGATATGTTACTTTTGCATGTATGGGATTGAAGGTTATATGTGATCTAGCAGGCCCATGGGGGTTCGTAGATGACTCATTGAAATTTGTTCGGGGGGGTGGGGAACTCGGGGGCTCAATATTTCAAAAGGCTGTACTAGGAGTTCCAGTGGCAAATTTAATAACCATGCACCAGCATTTAGAAGCGACCACCAGTGAGCATGTGCATTTCAGAACAATGTATCTTCAGTATTTTGTTTATAATTATAGAGGTCAAGGATGTCCTAAAAATTAGGCCAGTGACGAGTTACAATTTATCGTATCGTAGGCTGCAGCCTACACATTGACTTGTTTGTCAATAATGCTATTGACTCATTTGACACCATATATTGTGCAAAATTTTTATAGTTTCAGAAAACGGGTTCTTAATATTGACAATGATATGATAAAATATATGTGTAACTGTAGAGAAATTGTTAATCAGCCCATGTGGTCCTGCTGGTCAAAATCTCTATACGTTGTAAAATAGTAACTATATTATATATCTTGAAATTTGTTTATTCTAAAATTTATTATGATTATTTTTTATCTTTTACCTGAAATAAAAGCATTCGAACCGCATTCGCAAATACTGAACATAATATTAGTATTAATATTTACAGCTGCTTGCAATCAGATATGTTTGTGTCGGCTAAATGTAAATATCGATTATAAATCCAGTTGTGCAAATACTACGCTATGCATATTCCCAGTATTTAGTAGTATTAATAGCTTTTTAGTAACCATTATTTTCGTGTTGCTGTTCGGCGCCTAGCGGCTTCCATACGAAGGCTCTGAATATATTCGCGCCATCTAGCGGCAAGCAATGCTATTGACTCATTTGACACCATATATTGTGCAAAATTGTTATAGTTTCAGAAAACGGGTTCTTAATATTGACAATGATATGATAAAATATATGTGTAACTGTAGAGAAATTGGTAATCAGCCCATGTGGTCCTGCTGGTCAAAATCTCTATACGTTGTAAAATAGTAACTATATTATATATCTTGAAATTTTTTTATTCTATAATTTATTATGATTATTTTTTATCTTTTACCTTAAATAAAAGCATTCGAACCACATTCGCAAATACTGAACATAATATTAATATTTACAGCTGCTTGCAATCAGATATGTTTGTGTCAGCTAAATGTAAATATCGATTATAAATCCAGTTGTGCAAATACCACGCTATGCATATTCCCAGTATTTAGTAGTATTAATAGCTTTTTAGTAACCATTATTTTCGTGTTGCTGTTTGGCGCCTAGCGGCTTCCATACGGAGGCTCTGAATATACTCGCGTCATCTAGCGGCAAGCAATGTGAAAAAACGATCGTTTTTTAATCCTGTTCGGCTCAATCTATTGTTATTGTCTTGCTCGTTAGTATTGTTCTTTGGCACGAAGTAGTCACACCACTACGTTGTAATGGTACGTTTAGTATATCATATTGTGTTAATCCGTCAGAAAATGCATCGATTAGTACCCGCTAAATTGTTAGGGGAATCCCCATTTCGTTACGATCCTCCGAATGCAACACCGCTTTTCGTATACTCTGACGCATGTTTATCTAATATTTATTTCAATAACGTATATTTAACGGACGCACGTTAAAATACGTTAATTTGTACTAACCGACCTTCGCATACAGACGATAATGTAAAACATTATTATTTGTTATCACTGTACCGGGTGTGGTTTAATAACAGTACCCCGTATACAAATACTATCTAGAAGAACTCTAGTCCATAGGGCACGTGTTGTAATTGGCGGTGTATTCGTGTTGATGGTGAGCACTACAAACCCGTTTGACAAAGGTGAGTAGATTTGCGGCTACACCTAATTACACGTTGAAACCGTTAGCTTAGCTTTAATGAGCACGACCAATGAAAGTGGTTACGAACGTTAATAGTGTTGGAACGTTGTTAACTGGATTTGAAACAATAATATGGATCTCGATCGTTTGATAGTGTACAAAGCAAAGCATTTACAACTCCAGGACCAGGGCAGTGGAATCCAGCCGAAGACGAAGTCACGATCGTTGTTCTACTTCTGGGAATCCAGGTTTCGTTTTATGACTCACCTGCTATGATACCATAACCATGCATTTGATGACGTTAACCAATCGTGTAGGTGTAGTAGGCCTATATTATTACAAATTAGCCACAATTGCAGGTATAATATTGCAATAGTATACAGGCCTAGCTACTTAAAAAATAACAGGTTGTAACGTTACTCCAGACTTACTCTACTTTTAAACGTGGGCTGGCTGTGACTAATTTTTAAGGTAATGTCCTTAAGGCTTAACACTAAAATAAATATGTTTAATATATAATGCCCACCAAGTTGCATTGAATAAACCCCATGCAAACAATTAATGTTCACAATGCAGGGCTGCAGGCCTACCATTACAAATTTTCCGTAATTATTCCGGAAATTCTCAGATTACGGCATTACAGAAACTGCTGCCGCAATATTGGAATACAAATATCCGACTACAGAAAATGATACACATTAAACAATTGCTAAATCTATAAATAATGCTGCAGAAACACTATTTTCACTTGTTACAATTTATCCAGTGTAGGCCTGAGGGAATTATTATCAACCCGTGAGACTTATGGTATGAGTCATGAAATAAAATTTAATCAGGAAAAGCATGATACTGATAACTAGAGGAAAGTATATGAAGGATGTTTGTGCCCTCGCATTTAAATTAAATGGGGAGGACATAAAGGAGGTCAGTAGTGTCAAATATCTAGGCCATATTATTTGCAATGATGCTAAAGATAACAAAGATATAATGCGTCTGTGTCGCCAGTTATATGCACTAATGTAATGTTTTACTAAGGAAATTTTATATGTGCACTGATGATGTAAAAATTAAGCTGTTCAATACCTTTTGGTCATCAATGTACACATCTCAACTATGGTGGAATCACAATGCTGACATATACACAAATTACACGTTTGTTATAACAATGTGTTCAGAAGTCTACTTCAATTACCAAAATATTGCAGCGCCTCAGGCATGTTTGCAGAAAGGCTTGTTCTGGACTGTAAAGCAGTCATTCAAAATCTTGTTTATAAATTTATGAATCGTTTAGACAAATCAGAAAACTCTGGTACTAGCCATACTAGATACGGATATCAGGTGGATCTCCAGGATTAGAAGGCGATGGGTTAAGTCCCTGTATGTACACAACGGCCTTCTGTAGGAGCAGTGCCAGTGGTACTGTGTAGATGGGTTTTCATATATATATTTTTTTGTATATCTATACCTTATGTATTATATAATGTGCATCTACTATCACTTTAACAGTGGTAGGGGTATATGGACCAATATATGTATCACTATATGTATTTGTGTCTGAAATAAAGCATTGAATTGAAGAGAAAAAAAAATATCAACAAATATTTAGTCCACCAAAAATTCTGTTAAATCTGTACGATGACATAATCCAATGCTATGCCTGTGTACACTCAAAGCATTTAAATAACCAAGCATAGTCACTCGCGCAGCGCCCTCTGTTATTCAGGTGTGAATGTAATGATATTGTATACGCTACCAGATCAAATTCAAAATGGCATATCGCTGAGTGACTCTGCTTGGTAATTTAAATGCTTTGGTACAATGTTACAACTTTGACTGCCAGCAGCCTGCTAATGACTGCCGTGGCACGTGGGAATATTATTATGTCTGCATCTGTCAGTCAACGGCAATTACAGCGGCCAAAAAATATCAGTGTCATTAATGCGCGTCTAGACATTAATAAAATTTACAGGTGTAGAATTATATAATGAAAGAAATAAATTAAGATGATGTTAGGTAGAACCATTAAATTACATTAAATAGTTATGGTTTTCTGAAAGTTATTAATATAATTATAAAGTCTTAGAAGAATATAAAATGAGTATTATAATTTTTGCAATTGCAATATAAAACTATCATATTTTTATTCAAAAGTTTTTATTTGAATACAACAATTTAACTTTGTCATTGGCTGTTACTAATAATTATAATGTTTCCTGCTGTGTGTTTTAAATTTAGAAGCTTGTTGGATGATTACTGACAATTCACTGACGCTTTCTTTCCACGGTGATGCTCTACAGACGTAAACACTTGGGCATGTCTGGCCATGCATGGCATTGAATGCACTTTGACAGCTGTAATTAAAGGAAATAAAAACAAGGCATTAGCTAAAATCCGTTTTCCATGTGTACACAAAGTTTAACATTGTATGTAACATTTGAGAACATATAAAATACAGAAAAATACATTTGTAGCATAAATTCGATTTTAAACCCGTCTGTGTAGCGATTCCCGCGGAAAATAATAACAATTTAATGAGCTATGCGATCACGTGGTATCGTGACGTCACCTATGACCCACACTCGCCTCAGGCCGACCCTTTCCTTGCATTCAGAGCATGTTTACACGGAAAGCTTTTGGGTCAAAACGAGTGTCAGAATGAGTTATTGTGCAATATTCCGATGTAATACAAACATTAGTCATCATAGAGGAACAAGCCGTTACCTTACGGTTCCACATGAATCAAATTTTATTCAAAACAATGAATGCGAATGGGCCTGTAAATCGACTAGGTTTCGCCGAGCTTGAGCTCGTTTTCAGAATAATTATATCGAATGCAACCAACAGGAGATAATCTACACCAATAAACGTACATAGCAAACATATATTGTATCCAGCTACAGAAAGTAACATGTATAATCTCATAATATCACTAGAATATCGATGTTTGAAGGAGTTGTACGATTTATCATAACAACTTAAATCAGTCAGTTAATTTCCGTTGGTGCCGCTAGCTCAGTTGGTAGACGCGTTGGATTCTTGTAACACCAAACCATTGATGTTTTTTACACTTTTTTGTTTAAGTTTTCATGAATAATATAAATCAGATCATTTTGTATACTATGGTGCACTGTTTGTAAATATTTTTTTTTTTTTAGTAATTATTTATTCGCCACAAAAATGAAAATATGGTAATTATATATAATGATGTTTGTAAATTTTATATATCCAGACAGATCACAATTTGTTTTCACATATATAATTACAGTATATTACCGTACAATATATATACAATTAATCAGTTGTATATCAGTTGCATTATATTTGTTTGGATAAATAACATTTAGAAACATCGTTATATAATTCCCATATTTTCATTTTTGTGCGAATAAATAATGACTACAAAAATATAAAAATGTTTATAAACAGTGCATCATAGTATACAAAATGATTTGCAGGATGTAATATAATATGAATTCAAGCAATAGGTGTTTTTATTCCCTTTAACACAATGTAACTTATTGGATGTTGCTAAACAAGCACTCTTTGGAGTGCTAATGGATGACTCTAACTGCCCACAAGAGTTACAGTGTAGCAACACAATTATGTTGAGACAGAATATATCTAGAAAGGTTTGATTGACAACCTTGTGGACCGGGGTGGGATGCGACGGGGGTGGGGGGGGTCATTACGGAAATTGTTTTTATCAGGTAGGCAACCCTGACAATGTTGCGCCCACAAATTTTTCAAATTGTAAACAGCCATATTATTGACATTTGTTGCAGAGAATTGCATCCCAGCACGGAGATATCTTTAAAGTTGGCACGTTCCCACACTCGACTGCAAAGTGAAACAAAAAATACAACTGATTAAAAGGAAACTTCAATTGGTGCTAATACCGTACATGTATATTCCATAATTATCACCCCTGGTTAATTCCAGGTAACAGAAGTGACAACCTTGCTTTAAACGGTCTTACAACAATGATCCTGACTTACTGGCTATAGAGGTCCTTCATTTCTAACTTCAGAGACTCCCACCATGCACATGTCTGAGTGTACAACATTACTGTTTCTGCAGTGAGGACCCGTTGAAATGTTATGCAAGCATCACAAGGAGATCCTTGAGCGGCATCGACCCGAACTGGTCGAAGAGATCGAACCTGACTTACTGTTTCCTGAATTACGGAAACGGAAACTTGTGACGAGCCGACAGGAAGATAAGATTAAAGTAAGTTAGAACTTAGAACTGTTGTCATCGTCAATCTTGCAAATGTTTAGATAAGTGCAGCATCTGTTGTTAATTTGCAGTTAAGGTATGAATGTATACTCCAGAAAAAGGGTGATTACATCAAAAGTGTAATCAGTTACGATACTTTGTTAATTGGAACCTGAGCATGATAAATATGCACAAGGAAAGTGTAATCATGGTTTGTAGCAATGTAATCGAATAGCTTCTTGCTTGTAGACAAGACACAATCTAAACATAGGGGGGCCTGGTTGCAACATGCCCCCTAGATCTTTGGAATTTCTAGAAACTTCTATGTCGGAGGAAAACTGAAACCCCACAGTTCAGTTCCGGAAGAAGCCAGCCAACGGTAGCTGAAATATAGAAGTAAATCAGATTTGTTCCATTTCCTGCTCTCAGCCATTGGTAGTAATTTTTAGTGAAAAGTTTGCTGAATCTGTTATATTTCTTCCCATTGTGGCTAGGAGTGTGGAAACAAACCAACATCAAAGTTTGCTGAATCTGTTATACTTCTTCCCATTGTGGCTAGGAGTGTGGAAACAAACCAACATCAAAGTTTGCTGAATCTGCTATACTTCTTCCCATTGTGGCTAGGAGTGTTGGAACAAACCAACATCAAAGTTTGCTGAATCTGCTATACTTCTTCCCATTGTGGCTAGGAGTGTGGAAACAAACCAACATCAAAGTTTGCTGAATCTGTTATACTTCTTCCCATTGTGGCTAGGAGTGTGGAAACAAACCAACATCAAAATTTGCTGAATCTGCTATACTTCTTCCCATTGTGGCTAGGAGTGTGGGAACAAATAAACATCAACGTTTGCTGAATCTGTTATACTTCTTCCCATTGTGGCTAGGAGTGTTGGAACAAACCAACATCAAAGTTTGCTGAATCTGCTATACTTCTTCCCATTGTGGCTAGGAGTGTGGGAACAAATCAACATCAAAGCAATAAGTACCAACGGTAGTTGTTTACAAATTGTATATTTTATTTTTTAAATGTCACTGGGTAAATATTTTTTTTACTGCGGACAAAGTTCCGGGCCTATTAATTTAAACACTACTTGGCTGGCAGTATACCTTCAACATATTTTTGGTGCATTAAGAACATACTAAACAAATTAGGAATATAAAGCCTTAGTTTGATAACAAGAAATAAACTTGCTTTGGAGCACTTGTCAAACGAAACCTTGCATATATTTCAATAATTGCTCCAAAGTAAGTTTATTTCTTGTTGTCTAACAGAATCTCGGAGCCGTGAACAATATATATTTCATATCCTTAGTTTGATGGCTGGTAGTTGTGAAGAGATGAAAATTCAATTAAAAATTTTGTTGATCTTCCCAGCGGAATGGAATGAGGGTGAGGGCAGAAATTGTAGAGGATATCCTAGACCTGATCCCCCGTCGTGGTGAGCATGCGTTTGACGGTCTGTGTGAAGCATTGACAGACAGTGACCAAGAGAGGATTGTCAAGGCCTATCTCAAGCCAACAGTCTCGGTCACGACAGAACAAGAACCGCCAAGTAAGTGTCAGGAAACGCATAGGTCTGTCAGAGTCGCAATACTGGGCTTGTGTTGTCTTGGGTATCTGAAAGAGACTGTCTCTGTTATTTGCACCCATGGTTCATTACTGCTTTAAAAATGTATTTTGGGAGGGTTTACAGTTGAATATTTCCTTGAAAGTTAACTTCATATCTTAGTATGAATGGTTTGCTGGACAGCTTTCCAAAACACAACTGGTAACCGTGACGTTTAAAGTAACTGAAACAGCAGTATTTTTATTAGAATAATATTAGAAATTTAATCAATTTTCAGTTTGCCAATAGTTCAAAATGTTGTACATTTTGTTTGTTACCATGGAAATTGGCAATCTGGGTGAAAAAAATTGTATTCATTCTTAGTCAGTAAGACCCTCTTGTCTGGGCAGAACAAACTGCTCTAACTATCCAATTTAAAAAATAATCTTATCTACCTTATGTACAGTAACCAACACAGTATCCGCCATTTTGAACAAATAGTGACAACTTTATTATCTATGCTATTCTTTATTTAATAAGAGATAATAATAGATTTTGCAAAACTGTTCAGTATGCATCCTGTTATACAACTACGAGAAGAAAAACTTGTTTCCTAGTGATTTTTAAAATGTTAAACATGTTTGTCTGTTGGTTAGAGAAGAATAAGCTGAATGCTGAATTATTTGGCTACCATAATTTCTTCCAGAAATATTCTTATTCCAACTAAAAGAAATGGTTTTGTTTAAATGCCCATTGAATGCTGGAAGTAATTACTTACTGGTGGTGATTTAAAGGTTTGTAATAATTGTAAAAGTTAACTTTATTGTTATTAAACATATAGTATATACCAGGCTATCAGAAGGCCAGAATCCCGTTTTGAGAATTGTTTGTAAAAATCACCATTTTACATTAACTTGTTACTGTATGTGTCTCTGTAGTAAAGAAGGCACGTAAACACGATCCCACCCAGAATGACGAGGAAGATATGGACGAAGGTATTGACCTCCATGATGGACCTATATCAGTCCGTGTGAATCAAAGCACAGAAGAATTCTACCAGAGGAACTACAAAGAGGTGATTAGCAAAAACAGCTTATTGTGGATGTCATTAAAACAAATAGAAATGTAATCTTAGTTTCCAAGCAAAAATTTGCTTGAAGGATATGTTTCCAACTAGTATTATGAATTTCCACCCATTGGTTGGTTACTACCGGTAGATTGTGTTGAAGTTTCAATTCTAAAATAAAGGAATCACACACGCACGTGTACGCGCGCTCACATGCACATGTATGCAAACTTATTGCATGACACAACCACACTAACACTGAAACATTATATACACACACACTTATTTGTACAGTATATTATTACAGCAAATGTTCGTACGATTAAGCTACGAACTACAATTCACCGGTTATAAGCAGTGTTGCTAAATTCTATTGAAAATCCATGGCCAAATTGTAGTGCAAATTACCATAATATCCTAAATGAATGTAACACATTTCATGACGTGTCTGCATATGATATTGGCCGTGTGTGGTAGGCTGGTGTGTCCAACGAAACAGTATCAAATGTGGATGACCCAGTTTATTCGAATTCAGAAATGGTTTTAAGACATGTAATATTAAACGATGATTATGTCAGCCGTATTACTAGAGAAATTACTGGGTTTTTTAAGGTGCACACAATTGTAATTTTTAATATGCAAAAATAACGAATTAATTAGTATTTTTTATTTATTGTTACCTGGCGTCCATCTCTTCCAGGCCTACCCGATGTATCAGTCGTGTCGCGGTCTCGCCTGTATAATCAATATAAAACATGTGGTTGGAACAGACGATCGAACTGGCACTGAGATTGACTGTGACAACCTGCAGCAGCTGTGGACACAGTTGGGCTTTCAGGTGTTTGTTTACAATGATGAGGACGGTCTCTCAGTGGAGGTGAGAACGTTAACGGATGTGTCAAAATTAGAATTTTTTATAATAATATTTGTTAATTCATATATATATATGTATAATTGAAATTCGGTATGAGTCCGCATTACGTTTTTCATTGGTTTACCTCCTTTTGCATTCCTGTTTTGGTCAAGTGTTGTCATCTGTTCGAATACTAAATGTACCTAAATCAAACAAAATCCGCTGCGTTTTGTCGGAAATCTGCATAGTGTGAAAACTACTTTCTCTTTGACCGCTGTCAGTTTGTCATTCATTCATAATTTCTGTGGGTGTGATGAAGACAATCAAATATTTACTTCACAATTTTTACATTTCAAGCAAATTTGTTTGAAAACGGGATATGGTTATATTCGTCCAGAAGTTCAAAGTATCAATAGAGCTAGAAATAACATTTTAAATAGGTATATTTATTTATAAAACAAAAAAGTGTATGTATATGTGTACATACATGTATATATATATGTATACAGTATATTGCCTAGCAATACAAGCCAAATGGCTTCCATTCTGTCAGATGTCTCTCTTCCTTTTCACCAGGGGATACGAGACAAGGTGATCCAGTTCGCGGCTCAGCAAGGCCATCAGCAGTCGCAATGCTGTGTATTGTGCGTGCTCAGTCACGGTAAAAATGGCACCATCTATGGGACGGATGGTAAACTACTGCCAGTGGCTGAGCTGAAGTACCACCTGGACGCAAGGCGCTGCCCGGCGCTCAAAGATAAGCCCAAGTTGATATTTCTCGAGGCGTGTCGGGGAGGTGAGATGGTGTACACCAGTAACTGACAGATCTGTTGAGGTTTATTAGCAGGGTTCACAGTTGATTGTCTTGTGGTTTGTGGGTGGCGGTTATTTGCTTTTCATCAATCTTGTTCAAAATAAGGTTTTTCACACCAATCGAAAATGTTTGCAGATAAATTACAATCTAGATGGTTGTTTATATTTTCTTAGAGAGATAGACAACTGAAAAACATGCCAAAAATAATTTTATATAAATAGATAACTAAGATTTTCACAGCATCACATTTGTGTTAATACAAGTCACTGGCCCCTCTTCTGGAGTTTTCTGTATCGTTATTACCTGATTAATTTAAATATGGTTGGGATATTGGTGCATATATATTATATACTGATTATAAACATGCACTAATAAGTAGATTTAACAAGATTGCCACCCAGAGAATTAACTCTAGGTGGCAGGTGGACAAGGAAGCCATTTGGCTTATCGAGAGTCCAACCCTTTTATCTATGTGTATCCCGCCTTTCTGAGGTATGTGTCGATTTTATTTTTAAACATTCACGCTACTAGCACCCACACAATCAGCAGATAATTTGTTCCATTCGTTTACAGTCTTTTATTAAAATGAGAACTTTCTTATATCTAATCTACACTGCTCCTTTGCTAATGTAACTTCATGTCCTCTAGCCCTTCTATCTTTCTTAACTGAGAAAAATATATTTCTATCAATATTTTCGTAACCATTCATTATTTTAAACACTTCTATCTGATCTCTCAATATCCTGGTCTCTATTGTTATTAAGCCGCATTTTTGTAGGCGTATTTCGTAACTAAGATCCATCAGTTTTGGTATCATTTTAGTTGTTCTCCTCTGCACTCTTCCTAGCATATCTATGTCCTTCCTGCGATATGGCCTCCACGCTTGAATACAATATTCTAAATGAGGCCTAACTATTGTTTTGTACAGTGGTATTATTAGCTCTTTTTCCTTATACGTTATGTTTCACCTAATTAATCCAAGGATTTGATTTCCCTTTGAAGCTACAATTCCGCACTACTCTAATGGTTAACCTTAAGTCCTTTTCTTTTACAGTAGTACTTAGTACAGTACCACCCATTGTATATTCTACCTCTTCGTTCCCATGTCCTGCGTCGAGGCATTTACATTTCCCAAAATTGAACAGCATTTGCCACTTTTCAGATCATTTGATCAACTTGTCAAGATCATCTTGTAAATGTTGTCTATCTCCATCACTTTTAATCCTTCTAAACACTTTTGTATCATCCGCAAATTTCAACACCTTGCTTGTTATTTCATCATCCAAATCGTTGATGTATATTAAGAATAATATAGGACCTAATACTGATCCCTGTGGTACCCCACTCAATACCGATTTCCAGTTTGAAGCCTCCCCATCAACTACTACACGTTGTCTTCTGTCAATCAGCCATTTTTCTATCCAGTTTATTATACCATTTCCTATGCCATGGGCCTTTAGTTTAAGCAGTAATCTTTGATGTGGTACTTTGTCAAAAGCTTTTTGAAAATCTAAGTAGACGATATCTACTGGTGTTCCCTCATCTACCCACTTAGTGATGTCTTCCAAAAAACATAACATATTTGTTAAGCATGACCTCGCTTTAAAAAACCCATGTTGGGATGGGTTTATCAAGTTATGTTTAACAAGAAAATCCACCATGTGATCTTTAATTAGTCTTTCTAATAATTTGCAAATCATTGATGTTAAATTCACTGGTCTTTAGTTCTCTGACTTGTTTCTCGAACCTTTTTTAAATAACGGTATAATGTTTGCGTCTTTCCATTCTAAAGGAACCACTCCCTCTTCTAATAACAAATTGAAAACTGTTTCAAGCGGTACATTGATTTGTTCTGCAATTTCCAATAGTAGTTTTGGCGGAATCTCGTCCACTCCAGGTGATTTATTATCCTTCATAGCCCTTATTTTCTTAGCTACCATTTCCGGGGTTACAATTAATTGTCCTAAATAGTCTGAATCTGCCCCCTTGAACTTAGCCTCTGGTACTGGCAGTGAACTAATATCTTCTCTGGTAAACACTGAACTAAGGTACTCATTCAGGTCTTCTGCCATTAAGAATCCCTCTGATATTATATTTCCAGCACTATCTTCTAGAGGACCGACCTTATCTAAACTTTCTGTTTGCTTCGAACATACGCATAAAAACTTCTGCTGTCATGTTTTATATTACTAGCTAATTGTTGTTCATAGCTTCTCTTTGAATTTCTCATTTCAGCTGTAGCTTGGTTAAGTGCTTCTTTATAAATGTTGTAGTCTTCATCATTTCCAGTACATCTATATGACTTCCGCATCATTTGTTTATACTTAATTTTTCTAATGACTTCTTTTGATAAGTGTTTCTTTTTGGACTGTTTCCCTTGTTTTTTGAAGGGTACAGATTTATTGACTATCCACTTAATTTCACTCTTTAATATATTCCAGCATTCTGTTGCTGTCTTATTTTTCAGTGTGTTATTCCAGTCTATCTTTGCTAAATATTTCCTCATGTCCTTATACTTTCCTTTGTGGAAATTTCTTGCATAATGCTTTTTACTATTCCTTTCTGATTTTACTTTGATGGTAAAATGTATCTGGTTGTGATCACTACTCCCCAGTGGCTCACATATCTTGACATTGTAAACTAATTCATTCTGTGAGGACAAAACTATGTCTAACACATTATCACCCCTGGTTGGTTCTAGCACATGTTGAGAAAGGAAAGTATCTTGAACTAAAACTAAAAACTTGTGGTCCTCACTCCCCATACTCAGTAGAGATTTCCATTGTATATGCCCGTGGTTAAAATCCCCCATAATAATACAGTCCCGTTTGCTTACTTCCCTTATAACGTTTTTTATTCTCTATGCTTATGTTTGGACTTCGATAAACTAACCCAACTGTTAACGTTAAGTTTTCTGTAACTATGTTACACCAAACAGCTTCTTCACAATCTGCTTCTCTTTCTAATTTTATTTCATAAGCCTGGATAGATTTTTTAATATATAAAATAACTCCACCTCCCTTTCTTCCTATTCTATCTTTCCTAAACATTACATATCCTGTCAGTCCCAATTCGGCATCTGATATATCGGTGGTGGTCCAGGATTTGGTTATACCTATTATGTGAGGGTCAATATCTTCTACCATAATGTTTAGTTCATTTCTTTTGTTTACTATACTCCTTGCATTTAAACAAACACATTTATATCCAGCTTCAGAAGAGTTTTCCAGACTGTTCTTTGCTGATTTATTTATGCTGTCTTTATCTATGCCTCCAGTTTCAGGCTTTTCTGTGAGTCCCCCCTACGAATCTAGTTTAAATAGATGCAACCTGTCTCACTGTCAACAGATTGAAGCAGGTTCTCTGAGAAAACTGTTGCCCCCTTTCCACTAAGATGGAGGTCATCTCTCATGTACATATCTTCCCTCCCAACAAAATATCCCCATAAATCTGTGCATCCCACCCCCTCTTCTTCACACATCTGTTCAACTAGTGCGTTGATCGCCATCCTCTTGCAGTTTCTATACGTTGCCCCCCCTTCCTCCCATTACTGGCAAAATTCCTGACAGAATAATCTGTTCAACACTTGTCTTCTTTAGCTTCCTCACTAACTGCCTATACTTCTGTACTATCCCAGTTGTTCCCTCCGTGTCTGCATTATTTGTTCCTACATGTACCAGTATAGACCCTCCCTTGCCATGTCCCAATACCTTCTCTACCCTGTCAGTCACATATCATATAAGTATCTGTATAATATCACTTGAGATACCGTATTTCTTCTGTTAAGAGTACAGTACACTTTAAAAGTATTTGTATCACGAAAATATGTAAATTTTTGCTTCCTAATAAGCATACACTCAATTTCTTTGGTTCCCAAAACGACTTTACTGTCTCACTCTAGGGGGCTATACTTTCGTTATCATTCACTAGGTGGCGTCACGCAACACAAACATTGCATCTGGTGAAATATTCATTTTTGATTAAATATTTGTGGTTACCGCGAGTTTAAAACAAGTTAGGAGAGTCTACCATTGGAGGTAACTATCAATAGTGAAGGATGCAGACAAATATATTGTGTCAATCTACAATATGGATGACATGCCTGCTAGGCAGGGACCGGGTGTGTATGATACTATGAAGAGTTTCTAGCCAAAATGCGATATATCCATTTTCTTTGTTTTGAGAAAAAGTTACTTTTGTGATTCATCCTCAAAGTTTTTTTTCTGCAGAAATAAAACCATACATTATATTTAGAGTCCCAAATCATAGAGAATGGTGGCAAACTTAAATATTTGTTGCACATTTGTTACACAAAATGCGATTATCAATTATTTTGTTATCAAAACGCTATATATTCATATAGTGCGCCGTCATTCCATGAAGTTGCATGTGCGGTACAGCGGATTTAATTGGCTGAAAATGGATATATCGTGTTTTGATAAAATAGACAGATGGTGCTTATCGCATTTTGAAAACAAATGCTCTTGTGCACGTCATTCATGGGATTTATTGCATTTTTGTATAAATTAGACAATATCCTAGCTCAATACATTAAAAAAAACGTTTAGTCTTGGTTTGGGAGAAATTAAAAAAATAATTGTTTATCGCGTTTTTACCCTGAAACCTTTTGTACACTAATTAGGGCCTGTGTGCTTTAAAAATTAATATGGTATGTTACTTCTTGTTCTTCAGATCTTGCCGACACAGACATAGCGGACTGTCCGACGCAGGCTGACTTCCTCGTTGGATTTCCCTCACAGCCAGGTCAGTCCTAGACAGGCGCTCTCTATTCAGTCTTGGGGGTAGTTGATAACACGAACTCCACAACAAATTATTTAGCATTATATACTGATGAGTGGTGAGGTGATCATTACATTTCGCAGAAATAAAACCACTCCAGTGGTGCCGCCTAATGAGTGAAACTGGTATTAATAAACATTGACACTATTGTGTATGTTAGAACCAGATAACCCACAGGTAGATTTTTTCAATGCTGAACACTACTTTTTGGAGTATCATATTTGAAATGTTGTGTGATACAATATCATAGGGTGTTTCTAATTGTAATGTTTGGCATACATTTTTTGTCCGCAAGTTATATTCTGTTTGATGCCACCAAAAATGCTTCATGTACTTACTGGGCAAAAATCAGTGTCATTTTCGATTCACTCCATATCAAAAACTTCAGAGTATACTTTCATAGACAATTGTCATTTTAAATTCATGTCCTGGCACATTCTAATTTTATTGTCTACCTCCTTATTCTGTTTACTTGACAGTATGAATAAATTGGCATAATATCCTTGAAATATTTTTTTTATCATACAATCTTCCTAACTCCGTCTGCCATCTTCATTTTTTATTTGCATTATTTCAAAGGTACATTTCATATAACTGAGGAAAAGCCAAAATATATTGACAGGGGTGAATGTATCGATGTAGGATACAAGGCTTGGTGAAACTGTAGGAAATATGTCTGTTTGTCGGATACTAGGTTTGGTGCATCTGTAACAGAAGTGTTTCTTTGTAGGGTATAAGGCTTGGCGGAATTGTAGGAAGGGCAGCTGGTACATTAGTGCCATAGTGCAAGTGTTCATGGAATTCGCAGCGACAAAGAACATTGATGAACTAATGATAAAGGTATCAATTGACGCAGTGAATTACTCGTCCGTCACTAACCATGGGTCTTTTCTTCTTTGGCTCTGACCTCAGATGCCACCTTTCAATATATATTTGAGGGAGAATTAAAAAAAACTACTGTGACATATCGTTTGATATGCCTAGAATCACTTATATTTTGTCAAGATTTTTGTTAGTTCTATAGAATGATTGTGTGATATTGTTGAAAAAACATTTCAACTATATGAAAAAATATTGTTGGTAATGTTTAAGTGCTTGATCACTTGGTAGTTTTCTGATGTTCGCTACTTTGATGTGAAATAAATTTTCTATTTCCTGAACCAGTTTCACAATTCTAAAAATGTTCTTTCAATCAGTGTTTTATTTGCAACACCAAACAGTATGAATCTCAATGATTAAACATAGAGCACCATCTCTAATGTTCATGTAAAATATAAATCTAAATTTGGGGTATTGCAAGCGGATCTCTGAGTGATGAGTGAAACTGGTATTAATAAACATTGACACTATTGTGTATGTTAGAACCAGATAACCCACAAGTAGATTTTTTAAATGCTGAACACTACTTTTTGGACTATCATATTTGAAATGTTGTGTGATACAATATCATAGGGTGTTTCTAATTGTAATGTTTGGCATACATTTTTTGTCCACAAGTTATATTCTGTTTGATGCCACCAAAAATGCTTCATGTACTTACTGGGCAAAAATCAGTGTCATTTTCGATTCACTCCATATCAAAAACTTCAGAGTATACTTTCATAGACAATTGTCATTTTAAATTCATGTCCTGGCACATTATAATGTTATTGTCTACCTCCTTATTCTGTTTACTTGACAGTATGAATAAATTGGCATAATATCCTTGAAATATTTTTTTTATCATACAATCTTCCTAACTCCGTCTGCCATCTTCATTTTTTATTTGCATTAGTTCAAAGGTACATTTCATAATATATTGCAAGCGGATCTCTGGTGTATTTCAGAAAACTTATTTTTGTTTTTGATATGCATGGCTTTTCAGGAGAGTTTTTCTCCTACCTGAGACAGTAATGTGTCAGAAAGGGATACGAACATGGAGGTATCTTTCTGTGGGGTACCTTGTGTACTACATACAGCTCAAACAGTGTTTGTAAATAGCTTTAAAGTCATAAATCTTATTAGAACGAAACATATGTAGAAGGCTCACCAAATTGTCTTTAATAAGCCCGTAGCATTTTCCGTCTCTTCCCCACAAAAAAACCCCTCTGATACGGGTTTCTGATTGTGTGTTGCGGAGGCACGGCAGCAAAAGGTGTACACAATTACACAATATAAAACGAAGTTAATTTCAAAAACTGACAAATGGAATGTTTGTGACATAACATACTTCTGTTGGTGAGCGATCACTTTTCATAGAATCCACGTTAATATATTTTTAACAGACAGACGCTGATATTTACAAGCTCCACCTCACAACATTCCGGGAAATAGCTGAGCTACTCACAATAATAACAATATTGAGTTGTTTTGTTTACATATACCATGCCTTTAAACATAATGACTGCTGTTTCAGGTAAACAACATCGTGTCCCGCAAACTCTCTCGCACTAATCTGTATGAGGACAACAACAAAGCGCAGATGCCAGAAGTGAGGCACTCACTAAGACGTCCTCTCTATCTATTCCCCGGAATCACGGAAGACGAAGGCTGTTGATTGTGCAGACAACCAGAAGAAACAACTGCATATCATGTGCCCTTGACTCACTCATTCTTATGCTGGACATAACTACAGTGTGAAAGACTATGGAGAAATGGGAATACTGTGTGGCATATTTGGACATATATTATGTAAAATGCTAGAGTTTAGAGTATTTTTAGTTTTATACTCGCTAAGGGTTTTGACTTAGCTGTCATAGCCGCGATATTGCTGACAATTTTAACTGCCTAGAAGTGTTCAGTGTGAAGCCAGCTGAGTGGAAGTTTATGTGGAAGGTTGTGCCGTAGAAGTAAGGGGAAAGATGGGGGGGATTTATGCCAGCCACCAAAGTGTATTCACAGAGCCGGTAATGTACGTTGTGTGTGACAGACACTGAAATCATGTATATTAATTGTTAGTTTAAAACGGGTTTGGGTCCAGTTACTATTGCTGCAGTACACTATCCATGGCTGATTTGATCTGCAGGGATTTAGATTTGTATTTAAATCAAGATTGGTCAAGACCGTTGTCTCAGTGAGTCCATGACACGTTTTTCATTTTACTTCCTCTGGCCAATGCCATGTGGAATGGACCATTAGCTTTTGTGGCTTTTCTGAAAGATACAGGCAGGATGGGGTGAACGAAATTGCCCAAGTTTCAAAATGGTGGTCAGTAGGTGGATATAGTTGAGTGAGGTATAACTTCCGCATACTAGGCATTCTTTCTGATTCATCATTCCTTGTTATCCTGTCCAACAACTAAAGATGTTTTAATTGACACAACACAGATGTGCAGTAGAAATGCTTTTCTTGTAACTGAACCCAATACTGTTGTTAAATTTTTATTTTTAAAAATGCTAATATAAAACAGTAGTTGCTTAATTATTATTGTAACATGCATAGAACAAAGTGAAGATTTTATATTAAATAATGTTGAAATATGGTTTGTTGTTTATGTGTGCAATTCCTTGAGAACTGAATGTGCTACGTCATACTGAATGTTTTAGTCCACCGCAAGAAGACTCTCCAAGCGGATAGCCAATTTCGTGGGTATATCACTTATGTCCATGAAAAGGATGTGCTTTAACCCTCTCCTATGGCTGAGTTCTGTCTCGAAACTATCACTTACTGATCATTGTTGTGGTGCTGAAATCATGCTTTAGGGCAAATCACCCCCATGAAAACTTGCTCTGCTTGAATGAGATTCATGTGTAACATTTACAGTATTATACAGACAAATTTTAAAAGGTTTTGTCCTTATGACATTCTTCATAACCTGTACGAGCTGAACCCCAAAAACTAATTTTCGGCTGCCAATCACAAGTATGCAAGGAGTTGACATAGAGTACTTACGGGAGTTTGTCCATTCGTTTTATTGTAAATTTTTTATATCGTAAATTATATTTATTACAACATACTGATGGCCCAATTGTGTTTTATTTAACTATACCAAGTCCATAAAAATGATATACATGTCATGGACCAAGTAAATAGCAACTATAAGTATACGTGGATGTTAAGCTTTAGATGGGTTTATATGTATTAAAAATGTATAAAAACAATGTAGGTAATAACAAGTAAAAAATCTGTACAAATAATGACAAATATATCAATATGATACACACGTGCATAAGAAATGCTGGTAAAATATTGTGGATATGAAGGAACAAATGTTAAGATTTTAGTGGACGTCCATCTGTTGATGCCTAGTACTCGGCAAATGTTTCTTTGTGTCAAGGACATGTAACCCATTGATGACATCTTTTCCAAAAAAAATCATTGACCCATATGATACATCTATGCACGTAAGAATGTTAATTAACCTTGGATCATTGTTGTGATTCGTGACGAGAAATTCAATGTATACGACGAATATAACACCTTAAACTGCTGTGTCATTATTGCTTGCAATGTCGTTGTTGTCTGAAACCTGGGTGACCTAGTAAGCAGAAAGGTCATTGACCACAGTTACCGCAGACAGGATAATAGTGATAAGAAATACAGTTATATAACAGAACTATAATGTATACATTTTAAAAACAAGTACCAATAATAGATTCTGAACTTGTAGAGACCATGGGATCGTATGCATAAGCACCTGGAACTCGGAATCTATTTATTTGACCTATGTATATAATACACATACAACGAATAACTTAAGTAATACATAAGGTCTGGAGACTCCCATTAAGATATATTATATCGCTAGCACAGGAGCAGAATAATATATGACTTAAATAGATAGTTGAGAATTACTCAACGTATCAACATACATCCATATATACAATTATATGTACTCGTGTATTGACGTACATGTAGATATATGTATGTATACATTTCAATATGTATTAGGAACTATAAATATAACAATTATGAATACCACAGCAGGATTCATAATTTGAAATAAAGTAATTTGTTGTCTATGTCGAAAAACCATGTAGACTGTTAGTGGGTAAGTTTATCTGTGGTTAGTGCCTATCTGGCAGATAAACACCCTATTTCAAATTACAGATCATATCACTGCTAATTTACCCAAATATTCAGGTACCTTTGTCTTCAACCAACTGTTATTGTGTTACTCCCTGACCCAAGAATGTTTGTTTTTTACAATCACATTCCATTTAGTGATGCATAAAAAATAACTACACTGTATTCAGATGTATCAAATGCTTGTGTTGCATTAGAGAATGCAAAGGAGACATTTCTCGGTTACTAACAAACGCTTCTTGATGCTGTAGCAACTTTAAATTAATGCATTTTAAATGGTCTAAAATGTTGATATTTAATTACCATATCATGTGTTTTTGTGTTCTACAACTTGTATAAATAGTTTCAGTACAACTTATACTAAGTTTTAGAGCTGTTTGGTATCAGTCTATTTGTTAGAGCTGTTTGGCATCAGTCTTTGTACAGCGCATAGATCCACCAAGAGGGAATTAGCATTATTATTTTTTAAATTGGAGACAAAAATCAAGACAATATTCAGTTTACTTTTGTTGTGAACTGGAAACGTATACAATGGACACAGTGTGGCCCAGGACTGGTATGAAGAGGGTCTAGCTATTTGTGTAAACTCTCTCATAGGGTAGGTGCTCATGTGACTGGCAAAGTGGTCTTGGAAGCTTATTAGTTTTTAATCTCAACTTAAATGATAAACAGTTTGAATGGGGTGAACTCTGTAACAATATAGCTGCAATGAGAGTCAGCTTGCTAAACACAATTAACGATATCACATAAACTGCTCTGATGGAAAGCGATGACAGTTGATTGACAACCTGATATTGATATGTTTAACGAATCTTACAGTGGCATGCATGAATCGGACAACAATTTACATTGGTTTATTCCATTATGAGACAGATACATTAACCAATATTTGATTAAATTTGCCATCGCATGTTAATAGTCTAACCAATATGGATTGGTTGAAAGGGGAACCATATACGATTGATTGTTTTAACAAATAATTAACATTGCAGGACATGCACAGGGGAGACCGGGGTTCGTTGTCACACGGGTTGGTTGTTACAATGCATGCCTCTATAGTGTTTCTGTTTTGTTTTAGAGCACTCGGCCTTGTCACTGCTGTGACCGTTTGGTAGACATTTATAAATTGTAGTTTCGCGGTGGCGACGTGTTTTCATTTTTATGTCGTAAGTAAAAGCTTGAGGTGTTACTATTTATGATATAACACCAAGTAGCCCTGTCAGAGAAATGGCGCTTGAACTGTACTCTTGAGAGTGTTGTCGTCGATCTTGACAACACATTCGCCGGCTTACGTACCAGTCGCTCTGTTAACTGGACATTCCACCGCAGTGCCAACTTTGTTTTCTGACCGTCCGATCATGCGTCGAAACGAATCAAAATACCAAATGTTATCCCAGGACCTTCAATGCAACCATCGAACCATCGTCGCAATTAAGCCAGGGCTGTTTGCCATGCAAAACTAGCCCTGGCAGATCTCCTGCGCGAAGTGCGGAAGTTAGCCGAGTCAAACTAGTAATTGACTCACCTGTGAGAACAGCGCAAATACCCGCCCCAATTTGAAGACGGATGAACGAATTCTGGGAATCCCAATATATAATGACCCGTTCACCCATTAGCACGAGCAGCTGAACGGTATTGTGTATTCGAATAATTGCTTCTACGGTTGGTTGAAATTAGTTTTATTATGACCACCTGACCTGCCGTCAACCACTTATCTAGTGAGCGATTTCATAGGCTGAGCTTAAATTCAGAGTTTCCCAAAGCGATCAGCCAGGGGGTACTGCTGGTTGGCACTGACGTAATCAGCAGGCGACCCTTGGCGCGCGAAGATGCATCCAACCTTCGGCTTCGAGTTCCCTAATCATCATCGTGATTCCTTTTTTTAAATGGCGCTTCTCTTGAACTATCCGCTTGGGAGTGTTGTTGACTCGACAGCAAATTCACCGGCCTCATATAGTCACAGGCAAGCCAGAAAACCAGTAATAAGATAGAGACTATGGGAGTAGGAAGATGACAGTTAAGTTAAGCCATGCAGCGCGTCTAACTGCGTAGTATGATGTCACTTAATTATTACCTCACTGATAACGTCACTTCCGGCGATGTTTCACGCTCAATTTTTTAAATAGCGGTAACTGAGCGAACGGAATTCACATACGTACGATTATTCCGCTTTACTTTTTATGACCGTTCAGGCGTCAAAAAAAGCCAAATGTTAAATGCAACATCCGCGTCCCCTAATCATCGTGATCCTTGTCAAAGAAATGGCGCTTCTCTTGAACTATCCGCCTGGGAGTGTTGTTGGCTCGACAGCAAATTCACCGGCATCAAAGTTAGACTCACAATCAGTCAGATAAAGTGTAAATTTCCGTTTACCGTCGGTGGACTTGATGAATGACACGCCATCTTGTATTCCGCCATGTCGTCTTCTAGAGGTGATTTTTGTCTGGTTTTTTTGGTAGACTTCGTGCATTGAATGTGCCTATCAAAATGGTTTAATCTTGTTTTCACAAGCATGTTGGTGTACTTTCGCCGCGTCACGGTCCGTTTCCATCGTGAAGCGAAACAGAAAATAACTCTGCACCCGGGGGGGGGGGGTTACGGGACGCTAGTCCTTAATTTAAGCCGCTTAATCGGCTAACAGCGTTACTTATTTACGTTACGCTTGTTATTCCGGCGCCATATTCACGTAGTTTGACGTCACGTAACATCCCCTAAATCCTTGCTCAATTTATGACGTCACTTCCGCTCAATTTGTTTTAAAATAGCGGGATCGAAGCGAAAAGAATATATAACCCGTATAGGGCCCTACCACGATTTCTTTAGCGGCTGGCTATCTCACGTACCAGTCACACGGTTTGTTATTCCGCCGTAACGTCAGCTTTGTTTTCTGATCATCCAAGCGTCGAAACGAATCAAAATACTAAATGTAATTCTATTAATTTCAAAGCAACAACCCAGCCTAGTCATCGTGATACCTTGCATAATAAGTTTTACGCGAGGCAACCAAGGCAACACTAAAGTCCTAGAGCCAGCCTGCAGGCTAGGTAAACAAGCTGACACTGTACCTTGACCAGGTCAGAGTCCAATAGCCTGAAGGCGTACCGGCCGTCCCGCCCAGGTCAGAGTCCAATAGCCGGGAGGCGTGCCGGCCTTCCCGCGCTTTAGCGTAGTGATACAGTAAAACCTAGTCCGACCATTCAGGACATAAAAGGCCACTGCACCTCCAGCAGCGGCCACATTTGAAATTCCTCGTGTTCAGTTGTTTATCGAATATCGTATCAGTTTTGACTCCACCTCACTCCCCTCCTGCCATAAGACTAGTTATAAGTATGTATGGGATTTTCACAACACGCACATGTGTTAATTTTAGCTTTGCTGACGCTTTTCCCTGTTTCTAAATGGTACACGAGGTTTTGCCTTAAGGCTTTTTCCTCCTTCAAGTGTACGCAGGGTTTTTAGGGCGGTAATTAAAGTAGGATTAATAAACGGTGTGGCGGAAGGCGGAATGGTCCCACCTCTCTCTAGGATGTGGTAATAGTTAGTAGTTTTAATCGTCTAAATGTCTGGGAGGCGTCTTTTTAATAGTTCTGGTGTATTACCATAATTTAAATATGGTATTCTATAATGTGGGCCTTGTTTTTAGAATGTATAGATAAAATAAATGGGGCAATGTTTAAGACCTCAAATGGCCCACATTTGATTGTATTGTGCTTTAGCTAATAATTCATCCAATTATCGGGTGAATAATAAATAAATGTCAGAAGGTTATTCTGGCCACATTTCTTCCATATCTGGTGTTGTCTTGTTGCATTGCGTAAAAATTAATGCTATGTTATCATTGAACTGGTTGTTGGATGCATGCTGATCGTGTTGTTTTGTTATAATTCTGTATTACATGTTAAAACGATGGGGTGTCCTGGAGATCCTTTCTTGACTCGGGGGATATTTGCGGAGAAAAACACCTGGAATCATTACGCTACAGCATGTCTAACTGCACTGGACTATAAGGTCCCACTCTGTTGGCCTACCACGTAATTACAATGAGTCGTATAGGCCCTGCACGCTGAAACACACACTCGCACCACACGTATGGCTATGAATGACAGCAATGTACATTACTGGTCAAAGAACTCCATAGAATCTTACACTACTTATCAGCTATGTGGGATCTTGTTTGCGAGTCGGCGATCAACGATGACAAGGCGGTTCAAATATTACATATACTCAATCGGCTAGGATAATTATATAGATATTGCCTATCGTCGACATGTATATTAGTTAATGGTATGTACACACCAGATATAGGCCTAAGCTTGACACCCAAGTACACGCATTGTTTTGATTAGAGTGCTTTCGACTGATTATAATGTCTACCAACAAAGAACGTATACATTTATAAGCCGACGTCTTAAAATAAAGTCTTCATGCATGTCCCGAATCAAAAAGGCTCGCGTGTGCAAACGGTAAGCACGTATCTACTAGGATAAGCACGATAATCACAATGTAATGAGAAGGACAGAGGTCCACTTTGAATGGTGAATCATATGTCATTAGCATGGCATCTGTTTTAATAAAACATCTTTCCATATATCAACTGTCATATCCCTGTTGATCTTCAACCGTCTGTCTACGGGACAATTATAATTCTTATCGAAAACTTAATATTAATAAAAGCTTTTTTGCAACGTGGATCTTCACAGGAAATCGGGAATATTTCTTGTGCGTTTGCTTATCTAGGCCCGGATTTCTTGGTGTTCATGATCATAAACGAACTATATACTTGTTATGTAACTATAGACAGCTACAATAATTATGGACAAACTAGCTGAGTATGTTAGTCACGTCTCCGTAGCAGCTGTCAAGACAGGTAACAAGTTTAGTGATTAACTATATAACTCACTCACTCATTCACTCACACACTCGCTCACAGTGGCGGATTAACAGATAGGCACAATATGCACGTGCCTAGGGTCCACGAAGGCCCGAGCATATTTGTTGTAGACTGAATATTCCCGAAACCCAGCTAGCAAAACATGATTTTGCCAATCATAGATATTGCATAAGTTTCATTGGTAATTCATTGACCCAATGGATTTTGCAAGCTGAGAGTAATCCTGATGTGGGCCCTACATGTTTGAACACACGGTACAAAGGTGTTACTACATAACTAACTATAATGGAGAGGAGAACAGTCTTCAACATCACCCCTCCCCGTCTTCAGATGCCATGACCGACAGCGCGCGACAGCGCGACATGCAGCGCGACAGCGCCCCTCCTCCCCGTCAACTCTCCCTCCCTCCCTCCCTCCCTCCCTCCCTCCCTCCCTCCCTCCCTCCCTCCCTCCCTCCCTCCCTCCCTCCCTCCCTCCCTCCCTCCCTCCCTCCCTCCCTCCCTCCCTCCCTCCCTCCCTCCCTCCCTCCCTCCCTCCCTCCCTCCCTCCCTCCCTCCCTCCCTCCCTCCCTCCCTCCCTCCCTCCCTCCCTCCCTCCCTCCCTCCCTCCCTCCCTCCCTCCCTCCCTCCCTCCCTCCCTCCCTCCCTCCCTCCCTCCTTATTACGAACACGTAAACCTTTTTGATAACGTGTGGTTATATAACAATTACAAGACAACGAAATAACTTTACTATGTGTAAAGTGCGACTCACGGTGCATTGTGCACGTGAATTCGTATACCATGCTATTTAATTTAGCTTTATATAATACAATTAAGAAGCTACTTTTGGCGACACGGTCGGTCGTAAGTACACGACATGCACGTGTGCCTACACGTTCCTCTCAACGTGACCTCGCAGACAACACTATTCTTTACACGGAACGGCCAAAACAAAGAAAACCATTGAATCGAAGCCACTGCGTGCAACGTATATAAGGACGCGAAGAAGCAGTAGCGAGTCATTGAGCGACGAAGATAGCCGAAGAAACTACACATCATACAAAGAGCAACGATACGAGTACTGCAGCACCGGGAGATGTCTAAGTTTCGAGAGATGTATCGTCTTCTGTTCGTCACTCTCGTACTCGCAGTGGTCTGTGCCGAAGACAAGGACATGGCAGTGGGCATGTCCATGGTGAAGATCTTAGGCAAGTCAGGCGAGATTCAGTTCCGACGTCAGCTGGGGGACGCGAGCACAAGAACAGATGCGGTGAAGATCAAGCTGGCAAAAGTGGTTCAGATGACCTCAGCCAACGCCGAGGTATCTACATGCAGTCCGTTTCCCTCGTTCAACCCGATGAAAATGTTTGACAGTTTCGCTGACAAGGTGTTCGCCATCGATCCCATGAAAATGGCACAGCCCATGCCAAATGTGGTATTCATAATTTATTTTTGATAAATCATATATTAACTAAGAACTAAACCATGTGACATGGACGTGTTTCTTCTGTATGTTAGGTCAAAAAGGACTCGTTGACATGGACAGACATGGCGGAAGGATACCCGAAGTTGGACTCGCAGAATAAGTACGTCATCGTACGATTCCCTCGATTCGACACTAAACTTGTCTACGACCCGACCGTGTCTGCCGCAGCTGCTGGGGCGACAGGGCAGGAATTCGAGGACATGACAATGGGCATGTCCAAAGTGAAGATCCTATCCGACTCGGGTGAGATTGAATTCCGACGCCAGCTGGGAGACGCGAGCAAATTGACGGACCCGGTGAAGATCAAGATTGCACAAGTGATCCAGATAGCTGCTGACGGCAGCGAGGCATCGACCTGTAGCCCGCTCCCGTCGTTCAAGAATCCGATGAAGAGGTTTACCGGTTTCGCAGGCAAGGCATTCAAGATAGCGACCATGAGAAAATCCGCAGCCATGCCGAACGCCGGTTCCTTGAAAGCTGCGATGACAAAATTTAGTGCCAACCTCGGAGCCGATGTTGGGCAGTTGGCCATTGACCTGGCTCTCGCGGAAGAAGCCGGGGAGGTGATCATCGCTGGAGAGAAACAGCCGCTGAAGAAAGGAGACATGAAGTTCAACATGGAACTGTCTGAGTGGAACTGGTGCGGCACAGCCGGTGCTAGTGGAGCAGCAGCGTTCCTAGATGTCTACATCGAGGTGAAGAGCAAGAAGACGCCAACTCTGTTGCGCAACAACAGCGCTGCTGCACCTGCTTTCGAGCTCGGAGATAACATGACGATGAGCTTCTCAAGAAAGGTATGATCTTTATATTCATGACGCATTCAGCTAGGAAAACTACCACTGGATGTTTTTGTCTATTGGAGAACGTAATGAACAGTATGTCAAGTATGCCATTATTGGTCAATGTGAAAATGTTATGGTAACAATAATAATAAAAATAATGACGGAAAATGTTAGACCCTAACCGTGTATGATTGAACTTAAACACATGTTATCTGCTGTGCGAGCAAATTATTAGTTATTCGGGAAATTGCGTCAAATATTTGTGAAACAAGAGGCAAAGCCTGCAGTACATTTCCTGTAGATTCGAGTGAAAGGACATCATTGTTATGAGAATTACGTTGAATTCGCTTCTCGTCGTTTGACGTCCACTTGGCCATAATTGTTAAATAGTAATCAAAGCTATCACGGTGGCGAATGCTATGAGACGAAACATACATGCATTATTGTTGTGTGCGTGCACGTGTGTGCGTGTGTATATGGTGTGTGTGTGCGTGCACGCGCGCGCGCGCGTGTGTGTACAAAGTTGTGGGCTTCAAGAGTTCATTGTGCCGTTGTTCCTTTGCTCTTTTTCAGTACTCTTTCGTGCAGTATAACAAATAACTTTTTGTACGATTTCGTTAATTTTAAAATTTGGCTACGCATTAATTTGTGTCTAAGTACAGCCTCTCAACATGTGTCATCTGCATTTCAGTTCAAGAAGGATTCGGCAGACTGGGCCGATATGGCAGACGGCTACCCTAAGGTAGACCCGACAGATGCAACCCGCTTCATTGTGCGTTTCCCGCGATTCGCGAACAATATCACCTACGACCCGACCGTGGCTTCAGACGACAACGGGGGCAGCAGCAATGGCAACGCCGCCAGCGCTCTCAAAGTGTCCGTCGTCGTGACAGCATTGGCTGCTATGGTGGCCTATTGTTGTAGATGCACCGAGGACGTTTAGCGACACGAAACGATCATAATTAACCGCACGCACAGACGTTTACAGTACTTTATACGTTATAGTATGCTAATTCATTACCATGATTTATGTGTCCTCATGCTTTCCTTGCACAGGAATGAAGTTGATGTCCTGTACTGTAGCAGTGTCTTTCTGTTGCTCGCTGTTGTTCCGTATCAACAGCCCTTCCCTTCAGTTTTCATCTGTGATGTTTTGTTCACCACCGCTGTCTCCGGTATATCTCCGGGTGCTTACATCATCCAGCTTCATACTATACTCTATTGCATCCCGATCGATCTCTGTCCACGATCGTGTCATATTCATGCCATACACTTAGAATAATTGTTATGTTTGTTATGAATTAATATATGTGCGATATAAAGCGCCATAAAACACCAAGTCAATGTGGGTCTATATACATTTTGTATTTTATTTACTTGTATTATTACACCATGGTAGCATATTGTTTATTTGAAACAGCATTCCCATCCCAACGTTCGGGGGTCCCTTGCTCTAATGACGACTCTTGCTTGTCCATGTTAACGATTTTGCCCAACGATTCTTGTATGTTGGGCCTCTGACCTCAGATCCCTGGGGATTTCGGATAGAAGTTTGTAATTATTATTATTATGTCATCTGTCGAATTTCAGCAGTATAACAATTAAATTTTCAGAATTATATATGTTGCCTCTGTCTAATTTAAACGTCACATATTAATCGTTACCACCGAAACGAAGCCTGCTTGAAATGGTCCGACTTCTCTTCAACTGTGCTTATAATTATGGATTGTACAAATACGTGAAGCGACACGTATTATCGCTGCAGGGACGGTTTTGACATTTGACAAAAGCCATGTAAAGGTCCATTGTTCAGGGGCAAATGGTCCCTGATGTGTCATGACGTGCTTGAAAGATGCACACCTGGGGGAGGGTGTACCACCCGTTCTTTCTACTGACTATATGTAAGTTGAATATAAACTTCTTCTGAAATTACGAATTTCCCGGTGTAGGAATTAAAAAATTGGAAACATTGAAATTAATATTAAAACACTCCAGTTAGGTTGAAAACACTCACCTGTAGGAATCAATGTCAACACACACACGCCCGCACGCACGCCCGCACGCACGCACGCACGCACGCACGCACGCACACACACCCGTTCATATGTTTTCCATAGTGAGTATATGAAATTGCTGTAGGAATTTCAAAGCACTCCCCATTTTGAAAAAAATTAAAATTATTGTGTTAAGCTAGCCGCACGCCGCACGCCGCACGCCGCCCCGATTATGCAAGATTAACTACGCTGCGACGGTCGCGATGCGTCGGATCGTAGACAAATAGGGCGGTGTGCCGCCGGCTTTATATTAATTAAATTGCTTCAATTATAACGTTAATCTGTAAACACCTTAGTGTTTTCATATTAATTTAAAAACACAACGTTGGTGTGTTCAAGGAGTGGTTTGAAATTTATACGCCGGTGTGATTTTCATTACTGTGGCTGACGTTTGATGTGGTTTACGGTCGAGTCTCGATTTCACGTGACTCATTTTAAATATTAGAACTACTGTGCATTTACGGTAAATTATTACTTATTTAGAAAACCCAGCCACACATCTTAGTCCCTACAATACTGGCAGTTATAAACTGCGTCAGTTATGCATGGAACTGCATCAATAACATTCTACACAGACGGCCTGCTCCATCGCTACCTGATCATGTGTCAATTAGTCTCTATGTGATTCGTTCTCTAGTCACTTTAAGAATAAAATCAGTATTATTCGTTCTGCTTTCCCACGTCATAATTTAGGTAATGTCAGTGTGGACTTTCCACAAGTAAATTATCTACTCGTATCATTTGAACCTGCAACAGCTGATGAAATTAGGAAAATAATTATGTCCTCCCCAAATAAATATTGTGCACTTGATCCATTTCCAACAATACTGCTAAAAGCATGTCTTGATCAATCCACTAATTGGACATATAACAAATGCATCACTTTGCTCAGGCTGTTTTCCTGATGATTTTAAATACGCCCATGTCACACCACTTCTTAAGAAGTCATCTCTGCCTAAACAAGACCTAAACAGTTATAGACCTATTTCTACCCTCAGCTTTATTTCCAAAATAATAGAAAAAATTATTGCAAGTCGTCTAAGGTCTCACATTAGTACAAATGCCTTAACTAATGTGTCACAATCAGCATATAGACAGTTCCATTCAACAGAGACTGCCCTCTTAAAGGTTCATAATTACATTAACTTGAACATTAATAATGGTAAAGTGACTGCACTTACCTTACTAGATCTCTCTGCTGCTTTTGACACGATTGATCACAGCATTCTCATTGAACGCCCATTAAAGTGGTACGGCATACCTAGCACAGCTCCAAGCTGGTTTTCTTCATATCTAACTGATATATACCAAACTGTAAAGATTGGGAACTGCTTTTCAGCTGCACTGCCGGCTTTACTAGGCTCTATTATACAAATACATAAATTGGATCATAATTATGCTGATGATACTCAGATCTACATTTTGTTGGCTAGCCCGGATACAAATCGCTCCCTTAACCAACTTAGTGGTTGCCTTCAAGATATTTTCCACTGGATGACTGCCAGCAAGTTGAAATTAAATGCAAATACAAGTGAATTGATCATTCCAATGCAGCGTAGTAAACTTGATGTATTTTGAATCAGTATATCACGCCAGCTACCTCAATTTCCGACAACACATATCTCAAACATGTCGCTGCTGTTTTATCATATTCGTCATCTTCGCCGGTACATGTCATTTTCTGTTACAAAAACTATTGCAACAGGGCTTGTTAGCAGCAGACTTGACTATTGCAATTCCCTCCTTTATAATATCGCTAGAAAGGATATCACAAAACTTCAGCTTGTCCAAAATTGTCTAGCAAGAGTAATTACAAGATCTCCTCGTTTTTCTCGCTCTTTACCACTTTTGAAGTCTGCATTGGCTTCCTGTACGATATCGTATAATATTTAAGATCTGTACCATTACATACCAGGCACTGTCCATTGCTTACTCTTGTACTAAAGTCAACACCAACATTGGAACAAGGGTTTTTTCTGTTGCTGCACCAACTCTTTGGAATATGCTCCCTCTTAGATCAGTTGAAAAAATAACAAAATTCCGTGGTCATTTTAAAACTTATATTTACATCCTTGCTTATCCCTAGCACCTTGACCCATGTGTGACAACTGGAATACTGCTTATAGATTTTGAGATTGACCAATCCTTTTGTTTTTATACGCCTCCGAGCTTGGTTTCCTAGGATTTAGGCGCAATAGAAGTTCTCTTACACTAGCAAAAATGCCCGTCACCTGACGGGATCGATGCCTTGATATAAATGATCAAATATAGTTAAAATCACTAGCTCCAACATAAATAAACGATTAATGAAAACATCATTGTTATTAAATTTGCCTGCTGAATACAGATAAATTGACAGATCAGCGCCGTTCGTCGTATTATCGACATATAAAAAAGCCTTCCAAATCGAAAGTAAAGATGGCGGTGGAGTCTGGAAGATCACACCATTTCGACAATGTTTGCGTGAACCACAGGTCAAGAAACGTTGGTCTATGTAAAACCGAGGATGGATCTTGAATAAAAGTATACCGAGAGGGACAAAAATGTCCAGATATTTACCCTCATTTCAATCACACAAAACACCACCCATTAATCACATCGTTTTATTTCGAGTTTCGTAAGTTTTGAGAACCGTGTAGATTGCATCAGTTCCATAATAGTATTCACAAATCTTCATCATTACCTGTTGCAAATAGTTAATATACACAACTCGAGCATAATCTTCACCAGAATCTGGCTAAACAATAGGACCTCCCGAGAAGAAGTCGGTGACATGACAACCAAATGTAGCACTACCGTTGGATACAACAGATAGAAGAGAATCGGCCAAACAACAATGAATTAAATATTACAATGTCTAAATGCGTCGTGTAAATAGAGGATGTTGTAATGCTACCCTAGGGGTTGTTAAACACAGATCTGTGTCGGGGGAAACTACCTTTATCATCACGAATTAGTAAACATGTATTTATTCCGAATGTACAACAAATGTCACCGACATCAATCAAATTGTGTTTAACCAGTAATTCCTCTCACATGTGTAGTGTAAGTCACATTATTATGAAAATAACACTTCCAGACTGTTTGTCGAACACGGGTTACTCTTAAATTTGAACAATGGTGAACATATACAATTAATACACTGTCATTAAATAGGCTACGACAAAGGCTTAATTAATTAATAACTTTGTACAGCTATACAATGATTCGAGAACGTCTTGGCTAGTTTCTACCTTTACATATAAATATATCACTGCACTGCTAGACTGACTGAGCTTGTCGATAACAGAACAGTGGCTGCACTCAACAAACTATTGCTGATAACAAAGATTTTGCTTTACACGGGTTTCTTGCACCCAAACAACACGTAGAATTTCACTTCAACAAATCACGAAATGTAGAAAATGCCCACTTTGCATAACGACGGGTTTACACAAGGTGATAATGCACTGTGACTGCCTATCCTATTAGAAAAGTCATGGCTGTTTCAAAGAATCGGTTCTATTTCCAGTGCTATCTCCACAATGTGTAGAAATGATGCAAGGTTTACACTGACCGATCTCATTACGATCTGGTCACATGATGGTATCACCTTGTGTAATCCCGGCTTTATTCAATTGAAATTACAACTTTACTCACCATCACAAATGGGTCATATACATACTGGCATTTAGTCTCTTGCATAATTATGCACGTTTGTCACCAGTAAAACACCCACACGTTGAATACAGGCAAATTGAGAATGAACAGATTTCATTTGGTTCGTTTTTTTTTACAATTATCTTATTCGTTTGAATTTCAAAGTACATCTAAATTAACAATGTTCAACTTTGTGTTTTAATATTAATGCTGCAGTATATTTACCATCCGAAACTTGTGATAATTTGACTAATGACTTAATCTTTAGGACTGGAAAAGCATATTTCTTTGATAAAGGCAAAGGTTGATTGGGTGTCTTTACTCTGGAAAAACAGTCTCAGAAGTATTTCTAAATGCAGTAAAACTAGCAATTTTTTTGGGTGCTAAATCTTGTATTTTCGAGAATATACAGAAGTGAAAGAATACACTGTCTGAGATGTCATAAATGCCAATAAATTCAGTTTTGCTGTGTTCCGTAAAACACTAAATTCGGTTAACCATTAAAAATCGTTGTATATCCATGTTTAGTAAACGTGACAATACCAACTTCACATTATGAGGCGTATTGCAAACATGCGCAATATGAATTGCAAGTTGTGAAGTTTTACGATTCGACATACCATCGTTGAAACCATATCTACCCCAGTACACACCTGAGAGCTCAATAGCCACTACATATCACGTTTTATCATCAGTAGAATTACCTAGGCACTGTGCATCCACTAACTCCCCTATTTCACCCTCACAGGGTGTGAAAGACCAATCGACACTGCTATGAATGCCCAGGCACCCCATATGTGGGGTATCGCCTCCTCTGTACAAGTATTCATTTATGCCTAATGTACACTATATGTAATATTTATCAATTCGTTCAGATTTTACATACGGGTATGTTAGCAATATAAAAAATATCATCTCTTTATGATCACGTGATTTGCCTTCTCCACTGCGACCGCACCAAACAGCCAATGGCCAAGTTCGAGCTACCATAGTAACTGTATGCATTCAGACAATGTATATTTTCGGGACAGCCTAAAAATCTACCGACACCTATTATTTTTAAGTATCCAAATACATACAGTACACAATGACTATGTCCTTCGACAGCTGAGAATTTAATTATTTTATGAATACATAGTCCTTACAGTACATTCTTTTTGTGTCGGGACAAACTCAGAACCCTGTCATCCCAATGGAAAACAGCACAACCGAGCCCGTTCCGACTGCAAACACGCGCCCGAAATGTCGACATGACCCGGCAAAGCAATGGCCGGTGTTTGGTGGTGATACCGTGAAGAGCAAGATATATCACAATGAGCACACGCCACGCAGCAGTGTTACGGAGCAGTGCGAGTGTGACACGCGGCAGTCTTAGTGTCCTTCTCCACAGCACTACACCGGGATCTGCAACGGAAAGGTTTATTATTAGGTACTGACGACAACGACTGGTGCTCTTGCTTAGCTAGGGTTTTAAGGTTCCTGTACAGGCTATTTGTTAACATTAATTACAACAGACAGCAGGTAGATAGGTTTATTTTTTAATTGATGCAAATAGTACAATTGTTTCTGCCCAAAGTATAAAATGGGTAAAAAATGTATTGAACTTTTTTCAGCCAGACCTCCGTCTGCTATTTTGCGTAAATACTGCCAAATTTAGGAACATTGCCTTGTTTACCGAATAAATACATAATTATAATTCTTCAAAATCATGTTCAATATTATATTCTATTGCGCCGCCAATGCTTAGTCAGGTATTCATTAATACAACTGAGTGAACTGAAGCAATGTGGAGTGAACAAAACCCCCCACGCTCTCATATGGTAGCAAGAAAATTCCCAAATTCCCAGAGTCTGATGTTCTGACCACCACACACACCACCACTGGTACAGAAGACCTTGCCAGAGCTACTGACCGTGTCTAGGTGTCCAGGGTGGTCTGACTCGGGGGCCCAGTGCATGAAGCAGCAGACATCGCGGTCGCCATCTGACCGCAGTGCCTGCACTGCATTCAGCAGGTCTCCTAGGTGGGGATTCTCAGCACTCATGAAGTAGTCTGAAACACACATCTATTGTTACGAATATTTTTATGTCATGTCAAAAGCCACGCGTAGGTACATGCAAATATGCATTAAAACGTTTTAAAGGAAATAAAAAAATTAGTTGAGAATAAAAAATGGGCCAAGAGGCCCTGAAATATGGTTAATGTATTATTAAAAATACTGTACAATTTAATCTCGATACTCTGCTATTTAGGCCGATTTCCAGTGGTTGTAAAAACCTTGCAGGAGAGTTGGTGAGCTGCAATCTCGCATGTAGCACAATTAAAGGTTGTTTAAGAAAATGTGCACACATTTTCTGTTCTCATTTTGCCCCTACCACCTTCCCCCAGAATACAAAGAACTTTATTTGTTCACAAGGTACGTATACCGAGCATGCATTTTGACTTAAAAACAGTAGCTATTAATGACATAATACTGATTGAATTGGAGCGAATAGCTGCAAAATGTATAGTAAAACATTCGTTATAATTTTGGCTAAATATGCTTTAACTTTTTTGAGTATACCTAAGTTATTATTAAGTTATCATTTTATACCTAAGTTACTTATTTTAATCCTAGATCATATCTTTATATTGCATTGATAATTGTCTATTGCTGTTTTAAAGTTTCTCAGGTTCTACCAATGCAGTAGGGATTCCCATTACACATTATAGTTACAGCCCACATGGAGGCATTCTGTTTGACACTGGGACAATGGCAGGCAGTGAGCTAGTGAGGCCAGTTTCAGGGGCCCTGGTGGCCCTACAAATGATACAATCAAATACAGATTTCTTGTGCATAGTGGCCGTACCATAAGCTACGTCTATGCAAAATTAGAGAAAAAGTTGCCGAATGGTTTCTGAAATATGGCAGCTAATGGCATACAGCGGACGTGGAGTGATGGCATAAGTCCGATGGACCTTCGACCCAAAGTTGAAAATATGTTATAAACATTATAATAAATAAATAAATATATGCTGTTGCTGACTGGACCACACAGGTCCAGTCTATTACAAAGTATTTGTACAATTGCACATATACTTTATCAAACCATTTATATATCCTGCAGACACAGACAAACTTCTTACTAATAAATCTTGCAGGCCAACTCTCAGAGCAAATAAAACTACAATACACCAAGCTGACATGTCACACCATACAAGATTTACAAAACAATTCTTGTTTAGCCTACAGGTTTGGGGGGATGTGGCTATATCTCATTTTCATATGGATCTGCTTCAAATCTACAAATCATGATGATGTATTGTCCAGTATTCTTTGCACTAGTATAAATTAAAATAACAGATTTATTGCGATCTAAGAGTGAATAGGTGCCTATTCTTGATGTTAGATAATTTCAATAATGACTGCATACTGGCAGACGGCGACACCTGATCGAAATCTGAATGCTACAGGCTGGTTATCCAATGAAAACTGTCATACTGATCAATATGGATTTTCAAGTGAGAAATACAAATTTCAATCAAGAGAATGTGGTATGTTTAACCACGCCTCAACCTAAGATCCCACTGAACCAACCTGAGGTTATCACATGATGTGCCAATGTCTTTCCTAGTGTAATGCGAACATTAACGATCGGGTCTGAAGCCATCTTCAACATGGCTGGTAAGAGCTCTTCTGCAAGTCTGTCTCTGCTTAGCGATTCATCGTCCAGGATACAGTAACATATGTATTGAAACCTGCAGGAAAGAGCAGTTTGTGTAAAGAAATTGTACACCATTATTTTCAGCAATCTGCACATTAATTACATAACACATTTTCAATAAGTAAACATTTACAAATGGAAAAACATGTTGACCACCCAATACCAAACTATAACAGCAAACTTCTCGGGCAACCGTTGGGACAATTTGTAAACTTATATATTTATGAGCTTTTCACAGAGTGATACAAGCTACCATTGTAGAACATTTTTGTACAGTATCGTCTGAATGTCTACTGACAAACGAAACCAAAACTAGCAAGAACATGATAGTGAAGTTTGTAATGTGTTTCAAGCATGTTAAAAATGCTTGCAGGTGTAAAATGATGGTATGCACATCTGGCACAGCCGATTTGCATACTGGACTTTGTGCAAGACAACAGCACACGGAGGCCTCCCATCAGAGGAGGCTAATTTATGCAAGGACATGTTAATTACTCCCGTGGGGAGAATCAAATCAACCAATCAGCGCGCACTGGAGCGGGTCCCTCAGGAGAATCCTAAGCTGATCCCGCACTCCATTTGCGAAAGCATAAAGGGGCAGACGTTTGTCTAATTTGATACGAGTTTGTATTGGTTCTTGTTTCTGCACGATCATCAGTTTCTTCTCGTCCGTTGGTTCAGCTACGATTCGTCGCTGCATCGAGGTGAATTTGACGTCTTTCAGCTGGACATAGCTGAGTATTTTCGTTTTATATTTGATTTGCGTTTAATTATTACGATTCGGGTTCCGCCATTTTGTCATCTCGTGGTTTGAATTCGTCGTCGGCCCTATCATGTCGTCGGCGTGTTCCCCGATTTCTGTTCTGTGTATCGGTCATAGTCATGTGTCATGGCTGCGTTACGTTCGTAGAATCGGCAGATCTGTTTGCCGGATTCGAAGTTCAGGGCCGCCCGTGCGATGTCCAGTTTCTAGGTAATCGTGGGGCGACTCTGGAGACGTTCCTGGCGCCGGCTATGATGGCGCGGATAGTTTCGTGTCGGGCGGATGTCATCGTGATCCACTTGGGTGGTAATGATCTCGATGGGAGATCTTACCCGGACCCAATCATGGTTGCGATTGACATCCAACGTCTCGCTGTGAGATTGCTCGGTACGGGCGTACGCCGCGTTGTTGTGTGTCAGATTTGTCGTCGGCAAAGATGGCGGAACTCGAGTTACACGGTAGGAGCGGAGCGGGTTGTCCAGATCAATCGGTACCTTGATGCGTTTTGTTCCGACACTGACGGAATTTCTTTCTGGCGGCATAAACGCCTGTGGAACAGTATTCGGCCTGTTTTCCGCAGGGACGGAGTCCATTTCTCAGACATTGGGAATTATAGGTTTTACCGTAGTATGCGGGGTGCCATCATTCACGCAGTGGGAGCAATATTTGGGTAATTTCACGGGGCGCGTCATCGAGTAAATATTTTAATGTCCAACATCGAGGATGGCGTGGTGCATTGTCATGGCATTCGGATGCACATTTTCAGTTGAGTTTTTACGTAGATTATATAGATTTGGTACAACCACGGGGATAAATGTTGTTGTTTTTGAGCGATAATATGTCAACATTGAATGCAGTATTGGTGGATTTTGTCATATTATTGACTGTGTTTAGCCGCATGTTGGTTTACGTTGTTTAACAGTGGTTGTATTTATATACGGTTCGTGGGAGGGCCACATGCTACTATTCTAAATTGCGTAGCCTCTTACAGGCACGGAGGGAATTGTTAGTTATGCCCGGTAGATTTTATGCTATACAGTTGGCGTTTATACACGTTTTTGTGAGGGGGGGCCACAGGCAATCTTTCAAAATTGGTGTAGACTTTTACAGGCATCACATGGATGTAATTTGTTAGTTATGCCAGTAAACTTTATGCTATACAGTTTTCGTGTTACACACGATTGTGGGAGGGCCACAGGAAACTATTCTAAATTGTGTGTTGACTCTTATGAGTATGACAAGGAATTGGTTATTTATGCCGGTAAACTTTATGCTATTCAGTTGTCGTGTTTATGCACGTTTTTGTGGAAGGGCCACAGGCAACTTTTCGTCCAGATATGTGTGATATATAGTCATGATTTGTGCTTACAAGCATGACATGGCAGGGAATTAGTTAGCCGGCCAACTTTATGCTCTACAGTTGTTGTGTTTATGCACGTTTTTGTGGTAGGGCCACAGGCAACTATTCTAAATTGTGTGTGGACTCTTACCGACATATCAAGGAAGGATATCTGTTTGTTAGGCCGGTAAACTTTATGCTATACAGTTTTCGTATTTATATACGTTTTGTGGAAGGGCCACAGGCAACTGTTCTAAAGTGTGTGTATGTGTGTAGACTATTACATACAATGAGTGAACGGATTTTTGTTAGTTATGAAGGCCACAAGCAACTATTCTACATGTGTTTAGACTTTTACGGATGAGACATGACAGTTTTGTTGGTTATGCCAGTAGACTTTATGCTATACAGTTGTCGTGTTTATGCACGTTTATGTGGGAGGGCCACAGGCAACTATTCTAAATTCTATGTAGACTCTTACAGACAAGACAAGTTTTGTCAGTTATGCCGGTAAAACTTAATGCTAGACAGTTGTCATGTTTATACATGTTTTGTGGGGGGGCCACAGGCAATTATTATATTGTGTATGAACCATTGTGGCATAATGCTTTCAACAAGTATGCCCATCTACTTATTGCAGTGTGTGTATACTGGCAGTTGGTCTGACAATTTACGTTGGTTGGTGTCACGAGTAACTTTGTGGTATATTGAAAATGCTCCGGTTTGGGGTGGATAGAGCTGTTGCGGACAGTGTTTGTCTACATTAATCAGATTCACTCTATATAATGTTCTGGTTCTATCTACTGAGAGATTGTGTCTGCTGTGTTATTTGATTTGTAGAATGCCTCGAGCTCCACGTGGACGTGGTCGACCGGCGCGTCGGGCATCTCTGACTCGGCAGACACGTTCGCGGACGGCTGCCGCAGCTGTCTCGTTGGCCGCCCCGCCACCGCCTGTTTCACGGGGCACGCCGCCACCACCCGTCTTGCTCGCCTACCCGCCACCACCCGTCACGTTGGGCACGCCTCCGTCGCAGTGTTCGGTCCATGAGAACTTTGAGGACGCTGCCGATCTGCAGGCAATGGTCAATAGCACACTCGGGCCAGTCGGACCACAATCTGCGTGGGAGCAGGACATGGAACGGCGGGTGGCAGCATCAGAAAAAATGCTTCATGAGATCCACTCGATGGTGCAGGCTTTGCGTCCGGCCCCAACAGTGCTGCACCCAGATCCGGCTTTGGCGTCTGTGTCAGCCGCCTTTGGCAGCGCCGCCCAAATGGCAGCCGCTTCCGGCCGCGGTCATATCCCAGCAGTGACACGTCCCTTGGCTGCGAACGAAACTGTGCCACCCTTGTCGTCTTGCCACGGCAACGCAAGGGTGACCCCATGGCCAAACACTGACACCGTACCAGGTGGACAGGTTCCGGGAATTGGCGCCATGGGCAGACGTCAACCCAGTGAGGGTGCCTCCCCGGCCGGCTTAGGGACTCTTTGAACCAGCTACTTCGGGCTTCTATAGCGCCGTCATCACGTGCTCACTATGAACGGTCTTGGAACAAGTTTGTTTTGTTTAATGCTTCGCTTGGTTTATCTTCGCAGCTGCCAGCTTCAGTGTCGACAATGTTACTCTTCATAGCACATCTGCATGCTAGTGGAGCTGCCCCAGCATCTATTGTGTCAATTGTGTCAGCCATTGCTTATTTTCACAAGATTCATGGTTTTGATGACCCATCTAATTGTTTTATTGTAGCCAAGGCCTTGGCGGGTGCTCGTAATCTTGGATCTGTCCCTGATGTCCGCCTGCCTGTCACTCTGCCTATTCTCACTCGTCTTGTGCTTGCATTGCCCACCGTGTTTACATCACGTTATAAATGTCTAATGCTCCGTGCCATGATGGTGCTAGCTTTCAAGGCTTATTTGCAGGTGGGAGAAATGGTACCGCGATCAAGGAGCCAGGTAGGGGGGTGTTTGCAGTTGGGTGACGTGTTGTTGTCAGGAGATCTAATATCAATTTCCTTCCGTCGTTTCAAACATAGCATGCGGCAGGGTCCGCAGTCCCTCCAGGTGCGAGGTGAGTGCATCCCTGGTTCACCCATATACCTTGCTTCCTTTATGAGAGAGTTTCAGTCAGGTAGAGGTCATACAATCATCTTTATTTGCCTATGCGGATGGCTCCCCGATGCTACGCAGTGAATTTGATGTGTCTTTAAAGCGATTGCTGGGTTTCTGTGGTTATGAAACTAGTTCCTTTAAGGGTCACAGCTTCCGCATTGGGGCAGCTACCGTGGCAGCATTGCGAGGTGAATCTGACGCGCAGATAAGAGCGGCAGGCAGATGGACATCAGACGCTTTTAAGAAGTACATCAGAATAGCTTAAAAGGATAATATGGTTTCAGTTAGGCCTGGTTTGTTTATGTGGGGGGTCACATGTTCGGTGACCTGTGGCGAAATACCCCCACATTTGGGATTATTATAATTTTAGATTTAGTGTTTTTGGCAGCAGATAGCGTGGTATTCAGAAAGGCACTTTTTAGTTAATCATGTTGGCTTAGTTAATCATGTTGGCTTTAAAATTAACTACACATAACAAGCTCTGCTGTGATTACATGTCATTCCTTTCAATTGTTCTAGGAATACCGCTGCTGCTTTATAAGTTGAAATGTGGGCTCTAACAGCCTGATGCTCAGGAGACTAGTATGGGCTCAGTCACAGGCCTGGCATTGGGTTGTAGAGTCCACATTTCTTTTATTTAAATATTACAGTGTGCCAAAAAGGCTTATACACTGGTTACCCATAATAAACAAACGTCATCCATTTGGCCTTTTTCATATCTATATTGTCTCCGTGTTGTTGCTTGCATAAGTAATGACATTGTTTGATATATGATATCATGTATACCAATACTGCTTGTTTTATGTGCCGAAATGTGGGCTCGGTCAACCTGAGGTACAGGAGACTAGTATGGGCTCAGTCACAGGCCTGGCCTTGGGATGTCGAGCCCACATTTCTCTCTTATCACGTTAATAAATAAACGTCATTCATTTGGCCTTTCTTCATCACTATATTGGACTCTGTGTTGTTGCTTGCATAAATGATGGTATGCACATCTGGCACAGCCGATTTGCATACTGGACTTTGTGCAAGACAACAGCACACGGAGGCCTCCCATCAGAGGAGGCTAATTTATGCAAGGACATGTTAATTACTCCCGTGGGGAGAATCAAATCAACCAATCAGCACGCACTGGAGCGGGTCCCTCAGGAGAATCCTAAGCTGATCCCGCACTCCATTTGCGAAAGCATAAATGGGCAGACGTTTGTCTAATTTGACCCACCCGCCTCCCTACTTTTCGTCCAGGTATGTTTGATGTATAGTCATGATTTGTGCATCGTTATTGGAAAGGGTTGCTGGTCTCAATGCTTTCCCCACATTTATAGTTGATTGTGAGCATAGGGTTTGCACCGGATGTGTTCACGGGGTTTTATTGCAAGAGATGTCGCATGCCTTTTCCACTTTCGATTTAGGAATGGTATGGAATTGTATATATCGGGGCGAAATACCCCCACATTTGGGATTATTATAATTTTAGATTTAGTGTTTTTGGCAGCAGATAGCGTGGTATTCAGAAAGGCACTTTTTAGTTAATCATGTTGGCTTAGTTAATCATGTTGGCTTTAAAATTAACTACACATAACAAGCTCTGCTGTGATTACATGTCATTCCTTTCAATTGTTCTAGGAATACCGCTGCTGCTTTATATGTTGAAATGTGGGCTCTAACAGCCTGATGCTCAGGAGACTAGTATGGGCTCAGTCACAGGCCTGGCATTGGGTTGTAGAGTCCACATTTCTTTTATTTAAATATTACAGTGTGCCAAAAAGGCTTATACACTGGTTACCCATAATAAACAAACGTCATCCATTTGGCCTTTTTCATATCTATATTGTCTCCGTGTTGTTGCTTGCATAAATACTGCAATGACAGAATGTCATAAACCATCCAGTAAGACAAAATCGACACGTCAACATCACAGCATCAGTTCCAGAATGTGGCCCAAGAACGGGGGATGTTCACTTACGCCTGTCTGTGGATCCACCGCTTATTGCATGCAAATTTATCGATCAGGTCGGCGACGTAGATTTGTAGTAATTCCTTGTCTTCGTCTGCGGCCAGATGACTCATTACGACACTCATCTAAAACAATAACAATGCATGGTATAAAGCACGACGCATCCAGCACACAAGTATTACAACTGCCTTACACAGACAAGTGAAGAATTGAAGAACAGGAGCTTGTGATAGAGTTTCAGGAGGAAGTTGGTGAGGAGTTGCTTAAGCGGTCGAACGCTTAAAAATGAAAACACTAGCGTACAGTGGAGGATAGGAGAGGCAGATGATAACTGATATTTGACTGTGTGAAGAGACATTGGACAGGAATGAGGATTGAAAGAGGAGAATGAAAGAGCAAGAGATGGAGGAGGACCAGAGACAGATGGTGGAGACCGCAGTGGGGATCAAAGACAGAGGAAAACAAAATCGAGGACCAGTACCAAGGCCAGCCGCACTCTGGACTTCAGGGACAACAACAACTCTAACGACATCTGGTGGATGCGAACATCGTTTAGTTTCATAAGAAGTGATAAAATTAATGGTTTAGTAATTGCATTGGACCGGCAATGAATTTTAGAAGCAAAAAAACACTTCTCGAACTGTAAACAGTGTTAGATTTAAACAGAACTGTTAACCTACCGCACTGAATGCTTTCAACCGCACTTGAGCAACTTTATCATAGGCAAGTGTGAAGACAATGGGCAGCATGTAGAGACTGACGTCAGCTGCTGAGAATAGTTCTACGAGCAGCCCCAGCTGTCTGTAACACACGCAGTAGATAGCTGATGTCTTGGTACTTGGTGACAACACTCAATTCACCCCCAGGCAGCTGCTGTACCAATGTATTCATAAATTACACTCTTTATCAGTCTTTACATTTAATACAAATTCGTACCAAAACGCTTTATGGATGTGTTCCTCCCAAGATTCCGCAAATTCGTATTGGAACTCTTGTAACAGAAGTAGTGCATCCCTTTCTGAATAACAGAGATGACGCGGAAGAGATTCTCATTTTTCCTAAGCCAGGCTTTGGTTAAATTTGCAGTGTTTGTTTAGTTTGCTTCAGTGTAATATCATGGTAGATTCAACACGAGGCCTATGCTCAATTAGTGTACATCTACTGTTAGTTAAAAAATAGACGAGCGAGTTCTAGCAATGATTACGACAGCATGCTATACATACTCCGCAAGATCTTCACGAAAACGCCAATTCCGATTGTTATCAGTGTTTAGGAAGTCTGTCAACCTTGTGAGGTACTCACGTCGCAGTTCTGGCTTGAGCAACTGCAATCACAGGGAAAAAACCTATCTAACTTCTAGTTGACAACACGATCGCATCCGACACATCACATCTGACACAACGATCACATCCGACACAACGATCGCATCCGACACAATGATCGCATCCGACACAACAATCGCATCCGACACAACGATCGCATTGAACACTGTACTATTAGAATGTCTAACAATTTAGAAATGGCACAGTCAAACACAATACACAGACGCACAAACACACAGATGCATGAACATACATAAGCGCACACAGTTCAGTTCCCACAGGCAGTGTTCAATTTAACACTGGTAAACCTGATTTTTACATTTTGTCCGAGTAAATAAATGTGACATATCAATCTCATATGGGCAGTGCAGCATTCCACATAGGAAATTATACCCTATACGAGACTTACGCTGCGTTCCAATCATCTCATGTTTACCGTCAATACCATGTGATGAACTCAAAGGTTCAGAAGCAGCCCTATATATTCCAAGTTATTTTAAGCACTGCCATCAGTTGTCTACACGCATGCACACAAACACACACAAGAGTAAAGCGAAAGCTTTTAGTAAGTGTCCTTTTCCATGACTGTCATACAAAATCCATTTTAAAATCATGTCACCACAATTATAAATTACAACCTCTCTCAACAAAACCTCGTTAACCAAACAGGCTACATCTGCTGTCCTTGTTTCAAGGCACGAGTGTAACCCACCTTAAGAAAGTCAGCGAGATGTTTGAGCACACCAACCCGAACTTCGTCCAAGTCTCGCAGGAACCCATTGAAGATTGGCACAAGATCTGCAGTTGTGATTTCTTCACCTAGAATCATTCCCAGTTCGTGGATGGAAAACGCAAGCGTGCGTCGGACTTTCCACTACAAAAACACACCATGCTGGTAAGAACACGCTTTCTGCTACCTGTCTTTGCTGTGTCAACGATGCTGTTCATTCAAAGAACAATTAGGATATCATACTTATTTTACCAGCTAGTTGATATTTTCATGAGAAAATTACATTTTCAACCAACATTTTTAATAACAATGATGTTAACGTATTTAAAAAAATAAATAACACCAGACACATTAAAATAATTTCACATGCCTAGCACACAAGAACTGCAATAAGCCAATGCACTAAATCTAACAAAACAGGTTCTGAAGCTTAGCATACTCCTGTAAATTACCATCACTTTACAGCTTGATGAACTGTTATATTGTTAATCCTGCAATTTTCATTCGACTACAATGCCAACACTACCACCGCAACCATTGCTCAAAATTATTGCCGGTCCAAAGGCCTGAAACCGTCAACTCTTCAGACAGGTTGGCAAATTTCATAAACTTGTGCCGACCTGCATGAGCGCATTCTTTTCAGCAAACACAAAATTTGCACTTCAAAAAGTGACAACAAATGGGGACCACCAAACAAACGTACAAGGTTGATCATATTGTTGATCACCAACGTTTCAGTTCAGTTTTCGCACACTGATTACAAGGGCACCGAGTACTTTGAACTAGCAAGTATGCGCGAGTATTTGACGATCCTTACCTGCATGTCTGCGGCCAGTGTCTCGTAGAGTTCTCTCAGACACGGCCAGTACTTCCTGCCGAGTGTGTAGGCAACCGCAGGTAGGCTGTAAGCACAGTGCTTGGCTATCTCCGAGTCTACAGTCTGTGCACGCGACGGGTCTGTCATGCTGAGGTACTGATCCAGTAGCACTTGGGGTATGACGTCCTGACCGAGAACATCAGTTCCATTTACACACATAAGCATCAAACTACAATCAAATCACATAAGCCAAGACGAGGAATTATCTGGATGTCAGACAAATGTATTAAACATGCGTTTGATTTACTGTGTGGCTTCCGTCAAGAGCCATGTCAGTTTCCCCACTGACTGTGCATTAACTGTCTTATTATTACTTTTGTTGTCCATGTACACGTGTATTTCTTTGGTGAAATATAACTGATAGTACATGTGAACTAAGTAAAAGTATTGTAAAACACATACATAGAGTTGCGAGCAAGTTCCAAATTACATAATCGACATCAAATGTCAGTGCTTCGTAAATCCGCCCCCTGGATCTGTGTGCATGCAGCACCATCCGGACGATGGGTATTTTAGTAATAAATAAACAAAAACAAACCTGGTCTGGATGAAATTCGTCAGACATTTCGTCCTCCCTACTTGAGCTGTCTCTCCGCGTACACAGTTTGTCCTCCACTAATGAGAACGTCATGTTTGCATCCGAGAAATCTACAAAACACAACCACATTTTCTAACATAGGTAACGAATTCCAAACTCAGAGTATCCCATCCGATTATACGGAAAGTAATGGTTCCCCCATCTTTTTATGAATTTTTTATATAAATATTGTACTTGTTAGTTTGAATAACTAAAAATTCATCTAGCTACTTTCAAGAGGGTTCCTCCAAATTAACTATGGTATATAGTGCAGTACATCTGATAGGTATACACAAGAAATCAGATGCTACAATCTTCTTTACTAAGTGTCAAAGCTCCTTGTCCCAAGTCTTTATTTATAATAGTAGATTTTGTTGGAAGTCAGGCTTTACGAATACAGACAATTATGGTCTCGCACTGAAGACATGAATTTGAAAGACATACGTATGCTCTCACCTTGTACAACACCGTCTATAACTTTCATTGCCAACTCCCCGACATGTTCACCGAGGACGTGTGTCGTGCCGAAGTGAGCGACAGTTTCCGTCGGTTCCTCTTCCGTCGTGATCAAGCTCGCCGTATGAACTACGACCCCCACTGGCTCAGCGGCATCCTTCGATGTGGTTGCATCATGATCGCTCATGCCAATGTTTAGACTGGCCACGTTCTCTGATAGTTCTCTGTCCGTGTCACTGGAACCTTCACCAACAGTCACCTCTGACTGTGTCTTCGCTGCTGTCTGGTCATCATCGAGTGCCGTCACTGACTTCGTTGTGTCTTGCGGTAACCCTGTGGACGCTGCAATAGTGACGTCGACATCTGGCAGTGGCATGCGCCAGTAGAGAAATGAGTTGAACTCGTGTGTGGGCTCTTTCTCGAGTGCTGTACATACTTCTTTGGCGTCGCCATCACTCGACGGTAGGCTGTCTCTTTCTTGAGTCACTTCTAAGGTGTCACTGCCTTGGCTGGCTACAGCAGCCATCTCTCCGTCCTGTGACTTCTCTTCTGAAAGACCCTTGTAGTACTGTGCCCTAGTCTCCTCCACAGAGGTGTCGACACTGTTATCATCGCCACCAGCGTTGTTAACGTTTGTGTCGCCAGCTGTGTCTTTTGTTTCATAACTGATGTCCATGTCACTTGTCTTCCCCTTCGCCTCCTGTCCCTGTTCAGTGCTGCTGTCCTTGGTGTCTGGCGTTGGGTCTGATGTGGCATGTGACGGGTTTGGGGTATCCTCAAAACTGTCACAGTCGCTGTAGACCGGCGGGTCACTCTCGTCATCACTGCTGCAACAACAACACACTCTGTGAGAATTACACACGCAAACACTGTAATAACACTGTACTATCAATGTACTGACACTGTACTAACATTGTGATAACACGATAAATACTAACACTGTACTGATTCAAAACTAACATTGTACTAACACTATACTAAGATTGTACTAACACAATAATAACACCCTGCAAACATCGTCAAAACTTGATCACATATTGCTGATTTTTTTGATTGATTCCTACTAAATATTCTCCAACTAGCCAGATAAATAAATTTTATTTTGTGGTTCAAACAGTATACAGACCCACTTTAATGTCTGACGTTCCTCTATAAAGGCACAGGCGAGGCTAGGAAAGAATAAAATTATTTATGAAGACAACTTACCTTCTACAGTCGTGTGCCTTGCCGACAACTAATAATCCCTCTTCGTTGAAATATAACCCTGTCATACTAGGATCTGCGAATGTTGAAATAAATCCTCCTAGAGCTTGAAAGGCTGCCATGCGAACCTGGAGCAGATAAACAAGTGGTGGCTGGTCTCACCGACTTCTAGCAACGTAAACATACATAACTACATAATTTATCAATAGGAATCCAAACGGAAGGTCTTCTAAGTTTGCAAGGTAAAAAAACATTGTTTTGTATTAGTTCAAACCGACCCATCAATATGTCGATCCAAAATGGCTTTCAAAACCACAGCCAACAGTCGCCCAGTTGCAAAACTGACATGGCACGGTTGTCAAGACATGACCCACCTCACTGCCTGGTTATCATATCGTCAACAGCGTCAATGTACAGTATATGTTCCACTCAATTGGTGGCATTGGTGTAGCGATTTATCTCCCCGCAATACGTGGTGACGACCAAACGACTGCCCATCCATGCCTAATGTATGTTTATGGGGACTTCTGCAAACACCGCTAAATTCACACACAACCATTTGTATAAATGGTCATGCAAGTGAAGGTCTGAACAAATGTTCCACATTCCTTCAAAACCACCTACTGGCAAAACACAGACGCAGCACACTACATGTACAACTACCTACCCATCTCGACTGATCACAGATGAGTGAGAGGAAGGTCTGAGCTAGTTCTTTGCGTCGGACGTCAGTTGAGCAGGCACAGGCGACTTGTGTGAAGCACTCGGCACAAGCCTTCCTCACGCCCCACACTCCGTCCTCACACAGGAAGCAGAACTTGGGCAGCTGGTGCAACACAAACACACTATATGTCTCTATGTTTACAACCGTTTCCAATTAATAACACATTTATTACCAGGGTATAAGTAAACTTATATACTTTAATAACCTACTGCTGTCAATGCAGTTCTTTCTCTTTTTATTTGTAGTATCTATGTATTAGTTTTATGTACAGCGCTGCAATGCATATAGCGCCTTATAAAATAAATATTATTAGATATAGATCTATGAAAACAAATATAATTCTGTCTTCAAATGCAACCACATAATACATATGAAAGTGAGATAGCTATGTAGGTTTGTACTGTTCAAACAAATTTATATGGTATGAAACTATGAATAACATGTCCTTCCTTTAGATTTCTACCACGCACACATGGTAACGAAGATGTCGCCACAAACAGAAAACATTCAACAAAACATGCGGTAAACTCGCTGTGTACAGAGAAAATACTCATTGGTATTGTCAGTGTGTAAGGGATGAGTGTAGCACTCACCAGTAATGTCTCTGTGCTGTCCTGGCCCACAACGCTGCACAAGTCGCCAAAGTTAGCCGCACACACCTGCCACACGTAAACACTGCTTACAAGGATGCAATGTTCAAAGTCAAGGCCAGCCACCGAATGCTTACATTTAGCCCAGTCGTAGGAGGCTGTAACCACAGATAAATGTCTAAGCTGGCCTTCACATCGTCCAATAATTGAGAACATAGAAATATCAATATAATCAAGTGAAGAGGAAAGCACCTTAGCTATGATCTGAAGAGTGGTCAATGCCTGTTGATTGCCATCGAATGAAACATTACCTAGCAATAAGAGGCAAAAGTGCATTAAAAAATCCACACAACTTTCCAAGGGTCTGTTTATGACAAATGGGTAGTGCCTGTTGTTAATGGTCATACAACTGGTCACAATAGTGACCACAATGTTCATGAGCTTATAACTGTATTTACCTTTCTGACATGGAATAGTGTGTCTGTGCACATATCTGCGAACCGAGGCAGGAAGATTCTACAAGTCGTGTCATCGCCAACCAGTGGCGCCATCTTGCTCATGAGCTGCATAACAGATGGCGTATAACAACGGTCATTCTACATACTGCAGTTTTAATGCATTTTACATAAAATTAATATACATAAGTGTATATAGGATTACTATTCCATACCGGAAATCTGCCAAATTTATAACTGCCATAATATTCCGTGCTGGATCATATACGAAATTTGAAGAGGTTGCTCAAGGACATTATGCTCATCAAAGCAGGCTGTGATATGAAGTCCAAAGCACCATTTCACAGTCACTTTGATGCGCACAACAAGTCCAGCATCACTCACAGTCACCACATCGTGCATCACATCAAAGAAAGGTCAAAGTCACGCTTAATCTGAAAAGTAACAATGCAACAGGGGTGATGAGTATCATCCTTATATATATCCCTTTCCAACACACTAATGTTTATATAGTTACACTACACTTGATATGTTATAACTGGAGATGTATTTTTGTAATAATTGTGATTCATAGCATTTAGTTGTTGGAATTAAACTTCGGATTTACACGATATCATGTCAATTTTTTACACATCGCAAGGCAACAATAAATACACAAAACCTATGAATCAACACGGAGAGTTTCTTCAGAGCTAGATTCTGCAGCAATATACCAGACAGCAGCTCATCAAAGCTGGCTGTGATACGATACAACCAACACATCACAGCCACTTTGACAGCTGTATTCTGGTCAGTTCTCCCTCCAATGTCCAGCTAGGTTGGATCCTGGTCTTGGTCAGCTGTACGGCTGGACGTCTTGTTCCTTTGGTTGACAGTGGCAGTGTTCCGGCTCATCAAAGCAGGCTGTGATATGATTGCATGAGACACATCACAGCCGCTGTGATGACTCGGTCACACCGCTGCCATGGAGACATATACCAACATTGGCTCCACCTAGTGTTCTCTCGAAGGTTTAGCAATTTTGTTTACTCCATGTTGCACGCATCTTTGAGGAGACACTAAAATCTGTTGGTTCCCTCTACCTGGTGTCTATGCCAAGGAAGTAAAAATCACCCCCTCAGTTTCATTCTCTCCGATATGTGTTATACGTATGAAGGTTACCTGGCAACTTTCCAAAATATGCAGCCTGCAAATTCCAGGATTTTTCCAGAACCACACATAAAGGCACAGTCCACATTATAGCCATAACGTTTCTGTGACAAAACTATGATAGAAGCAATGTAATAATGTACTGAAAACACTTGGTTCATCTATGAAAACATGAGGCTCATCAAAGCGTGCTGTGATATGTCTGTAAAGTGAGCATCTCACAGCCACTTTGACTGCCCCACATTCTCAACATTCTTCATCGAAGCTCCTTGTCGAATTGCTGCTCTGTCATCTTGCCGTAGTAACAAATAAAGTGTTGTGTACACTCTAAAGCTGTTGCCTCCTCCTACACCTTAGTCGTCATTTAATGAGTGCATGCATTACAGTAACCAATCAAGTATGTGTCTAAATGACAAAGTCACTAACTCATGGGTGAAGACAGTCGCAGCGTTTCTATGATCCAAGCAGGCTGTGATACGCTTGTAACAACCCGGATCACAGCCACTTGGACAGTAGAACCATCTGGAAGGTATGCCTCCAGAGAGGTACATCTGGGGACACTGAGGTCTGTGGAGGCTTCTCACAGCCACTGCATGCTGCTACTAGTCACCTTAGGCCGGTACGCTTAGGTCAGTTCCATTGGAAAGACAGAATAGTAAGATGATCCAACTGTTAACATCTCACTACCCATGTCTTTCAGGTGGCCCAGACAAACAATCTGGTGCACTCAGCAGCTTCTCAAATACCCAGCCTCAGACACACGTCAAATACTTTAATAAATAATCAAATAACAGTTTCTGAATCAGCAATCAGTAAACAAAAAAATTATACAACAGACTTATAGGAAACACGACAAGGATAACAAATATGACTACAGAACAATATATGCATCTACATTATACACAAAAGATGCCTCTTCAGCAGGTTAACTGTAGGGATAAAGCCTGTAATTACAAGATAAACATTTCATCTAATTGTTGTCACCCTGAATGGTTATTGGGCATGAAAAATTGTTTACCAACCGCAACTGCTTCTGTTCGGAAGTCGTCGGGACTGTCGGCACCGGCCAATTCGATGATGACAGGACATACATGCTTCTCCACGTCACCTGACAAAACAAACATATCTCAGTAAATAAGACTTGTCTGTACTGCTGTATATATGGCACACACTGTACATTTCATACTGTTCTACATCATTACCAAGATGTATTCTGTTTTATGAATCATTCCCTAAGGGGGATCTGCTAGGTATACTATGTACTTTGTATGTACTTTGAAGCCAAAGTGTCAAATGTCTTCATTCAGATTTGATGATTTTACATGGTTTGGAAGTGTAAAGTATTGTCACTTACGGAAGATGTAACACACCTTATGAAAGAATGGTTTGACTGCATAAAATGACAAGTTTCAAAACCATAATAAAAGAACCAGTGCACAGCAGTAGTCTACACCTGGCCTATTGCGGTGTCTCCACATGCTTGACAGTCACAATTATATTTATGTTTCTGTTACCAAACTGACACTATTAAATATAGCAGAGCATAAGTTTTCACAATATGACAAAGCAAATACATTATTTATTTGCAACCCTGCATAAAAACAAGCATAAGGAAAAACAGAAATCTGACACTGGTTTGAACTGAAGAAATGGTTCAAAACAATACAAATCACCAAGAAATATTCATATGTTTACCATAGTTACCTACCCTAAAATGAGAGCATGTAACCAGATGTACACATTATTCTTAATTTGTTTGTACAATAGGATACATATGCATAAACAACCAATTTCAAAATTGTACCTTTTTCTAAGAGGCCTTGTTCCAAGAGCACTAATAGAGCTGCTTGACTTGTCTTGCGAACCTGCAATACAATGTCTGATTTGACTCCTTGCAAACACCACATTTGAAACAAAACTGTTCATGTCATTTAAACATTCTTATTTGTATCCATTCAACAAGACTGACATTTGAAAGCGAGAAAAAGTGGAAACACAAAATTTAAACCAACCTGGTTATTGGTGTATGTCAAGTACTTGATTATAATAGGTAGAATGAAACTGGAGATGGGTTTGTCGTCGTGGAACAGCGAGGCGTTCTCGTGGCAAAACATTGCAATGTGTGGAACCTGTTCCATGAGTTCTGTGCGCACCATTGGATCTGCAACGGGAACGTTCATGTCGCTCCATCAGGACTAGTCTCACACAATACGCTTAAGGCCAGACATGGCAGGTAGATAGGATTATTTTTGTATTTGTGCAAACAGTTCAATTTTGTTTGCCCAATGCATGAAATGGGTCTTACCGAGTAAAATATATATTGAACTTTTTTTAACCAGACCCCCGTTTCCTTGGTAACAAACAAAATGGCTGCCATTTTGAACAGATTTGGAAACACTGCCAATTTTATTGAATCCATATATAGTTATAATTCTTACAAATCCATGTTCTCTATACATTCTATTGTGAAATGATCAGAGCATTTTGTGAAATGTTATTTTTAAAATAATTTTTTGGTAAAATACAAAAAACTTGTTTTTGGCAACAAATATGGCTATATCTTTCAAACTATTTATGATTAAAAAAAAAGTGTCTGATCATTGCACACAGTAGAATATGCTGAACGCAACACTGAAAACATTATTTATATAGCATAATTATTCCAAGAGATATCCCATTTCCAAATGCAGAAATTTGAAGAAAAACGTTTTTGAGAAAATGGCTGTCAAAAATTGCATAATAGATTTCATTACATGATATCGACATGTTTGATCCATGATTAAAACTCACTTAGAGGTACATAATTGTCATAAAAGTGAACTTTATTGATAGTATGCATACAAAGGTATAATAATCTGGCAGAAAACCATTTTCAGTATTTTTTGTTAAAAAACACCATTTCACCTGGGGTGTCTGGCCTTAAACTGCGTTGCCCTGCATAGATCCAAAACATACATACCAAAACTGCTGATTCGAACCTTTTTGCTTTCTGTTTCATAAAATTGTTAGTATTTACTAATTTTTCACCACTTTAGTGAAGCTTGCAAGAATGGGTGACATTAACATTACATGTTATATGTATTGTAGAGAAAAAATCAGCCATTTGTGGTTGTATATCTTGACCCTCCGAGGCTCATAATAGAAACTGTGATGTTTATATGTGTTGCATTACTAGGTCTATAATAATCATCATTAATGCAATTATTATTGTACATGAAGGAACATTGGTGAATTTGTACTGGAAACAATTATGTGAAAGTTTTTCTTGACCAAATAAACTGTTTTTTTTTCTCATAATGTATATTGTACCAAAATATTAAATAACTGTACATTGTGGAAATATCAACAATCAAACAAAAACATTACATAACAATATTAAGTTTGCCAAAAACTACTTGACAGTTGTCAAAGTGACTCCAGTTTCTAGAACATAAAATACATTGACTGTTACATACAACAATGTTCACAGAAACAGCACCTGGGTCTTCTGCTAATTGGGCCATTGCTTCCAGTACTTTTGTGGCATTTTCTGCATTTGGTTCACCAGACCTAATTGTTTCAAGCAGGTTGCGAGCCACCATTTGTCTACAAACAAACACATCACACACAATTGCAGAAAAATACTTGCTAGTTGTAAGGTTTATTGCGAAATCTGTTTTCATCTAACAAGCATGACTTTGTTCTGGTCTTACGCAGGCAGTGGTGTATATAGGATTTTCAGTGGAAGGGGGGGCCAAGTTTAGTCGCTAATACTATCTGATGCACAGGCGATGTACTGCATTTGCTTTCAAAAGCCAAATGGCCGACTGCCCCCCCCACCAAATGAAATGTCAACAATAACCTACATACAGAGTGCCAAGTAAGGAATGAAATCTGATGCACATGTATATGAATTTATTTTAGGAAAAACTGCCCGAGTAACTGTGATTTACAAGTTTACTAAATGTAAATAACAGACAAGACTTCATGTGAAATGTGGCAAGTAACAGCAGACACATCGAAGAGCGTGGCATTTTACATCCAAGCCACGATGTAACTTGTAGGTTCTACGTGTAAAAGCCAAACTACAAAACATCCACACTTATGGTGGGTGACATATGACAATCTATAGATCTACCAGTATTGTGTCTTCACCAGTCTTTATCGGGACGACAGAGTACCATTGTAAAAATCAAATAGGTAACAAAGTAAGCAGACACATCAGCTCCCTGTGCCCACCACCATCTTCTGATGTTTTAAATACAGTGTTTACATGTTCCACTGTACAAAAAAAATCTGTCAATGTATTCTTATATAGTTTTATAATGACAGGAAAAGTGTATGTTTGTAACAATCCGAATAGCACAAACTAAAAACTTACCAGAGCTCAAAATATTAACAAATTAACATGGTGTTTTAAGGTTTGAGTGGCAGTTATCATGTCAGTTGAATTCTTTACTTTTTTCTTCACAGACCGTTAGTATGTGTTGGTATGAACATTTGTACTACAAAAGAAAACATGGCATTAATGCCATACATCACTAGTCTGTCCTTTAAAAACTAGTCAAGTTGGTTATTTGAAAAGATTTTTACATGAGCCTTCATTTTTTTAAACAAAATTGTAAAAATATTACTGACAGGTTATTTGGGTTGTATGTAGTAACTGCACAACATTTTGGGTCGTCTAAGGCTGGTAGTTACTGCGATATGTGAAAGGAAAATTCAATCCAAGATGGTCATGATACTGTGACAAAGTCCTGCAAAAAGTCTGAAACAAAAATTCAATTATGTTGTTACCATGACTTTCAATCTCTGAAAGTCCAGCAATGTGACTATATGTGATAATGCAAAATGTGGTCTTGTGTATCCTAGTTTACACATATGTTTTTTGCCTTGTACCTTTGTTTGTATAGTTGCTTTGTTTTTTGAATGCATAATATTATTTTTGTTTTTGCTAGATTATACATTGGAGAACATATCTGCAAAGTTTTGTTCATCTAGGTTTCATTTTAGATGTTGAACTGTGTGTACCAATGTACCCAAACTTTGAACGCGATTTATGCAGAAACATGTTTTTCCCTTCACCTCTTGTCTTCCGTGTCACTTATCTGAGCTGTTACTTGACAGAACTGCTTGAAACTTGCCACAGTAGTTCTTGATAGTGTACTCTTGAAAACTGTCATGTAACTTTTCTGAAAACATTGCCTGGTTTTTGCATAATGGATTCTGAATGTAAAATTTGCCCTGGTTTTTCCCAAAATAATAATAACATTTCAAAAAAATGTCACCAAAATTTTTTTTTGAATTATCCATGGAAACTCTTAACACTTTTTATTCAGGTACTATGGAGTAACTACACACAAAATTTGGGCTGTTTATGTCTTGCGGTCACCGAGATAAGTGGAACGATAGTTTAATCCAAGATGGCCACCACACCGCAGGAAAATCCTCAAAAAATTCTGAAAAAAATCCTGACTCAGTATCTAACCATGACTCACAATCTCTGAAAATGTAAAATAAGTTCTATAAGAAAAAAAGTGCTCTGACCATCGCATTACCTTAGTATGCATTTGTTCACAAAACAAACCCATATGCATGTCAATTATTTGTGCTTACAAACATGCAATTTTTTCTTTCAGGGCATTTCTCAAAATAAAATAAAATGCCCCTTTAAGGTGATTTTTTTACATATTTTTTAATTGTCTTTAAAAGAATGGAAATGTCTCTAAACAACCTAGAAAGTTAATTCTTTTTGGGCTAGAGTATTGCCTGATGTCTCAGGGAGCCCGATAAAAAAATGTTAGTCTATCTTAAAAACTTTTATTAGAAATGATTAATTCAAAACAAGCATGTCTTTGCCACCACAGCCACCTTAATTGTACTTAGTTAAATGAGGTGATGACAGTTCAGCATCAAAAGCTTCAAAGAAAGGCACAATTCAAATGGAGTAATTAACTTAAGCAAAAGCCCTGGCCAAGTTATAATATAAATATTAGTATGTTAATATTTATTGTATAGACAATCCATCTAGATAGAAAGTAACGGTTTGCAAGAAAAAAATACAAGTAAATGGTTGAACACAAACACAACAAATACCTGCTGTAGACATTTTCACTGTTGAGGTATCGCTCCAACTTCTGTATGGCTGAGAGCTCGTCGTCCGGGCTGCACTGGCCGCACTCCTGCGACTCGAGGTCGTCGAGGCTCAGCTCCGGTGAATCTGAGTAATATAAGCTCATCTCGCCGGAGTAGCCTGTTGGGGAAAAACCAACACACTATGTAAAGTAACACATCAATGGTAAAGAGGTGCAGTCTGGTGTCACTGGTGTGTGACTGTGAATGAAACATGAGGTGACCTGTAGTATTCATACCACTCATACGCTCAAGCGTGAATAACTAGTGTACCAGCAACCATTGATAAAGCATTCAGGTGTTCCACATCAAAGGACAGATCTGTGGTATTACTGAATGGATGAGCATTACATGTTGCCATTTAGTTACACATAGCACTTGAAAACAGATATCTTTTCATCAGCTGATCTTGAGGCTTGCATTACCAGTTATTGATTGAGCTAGGACCTGAAATTTAGGGGTCACAAATTTCATTGTGTTGGACTGAGAATGCATAGAGACATTGACTAGGGAACTCATTGTCTGTCCCTTTGTCTTTGTTTAACCATAGAAGAGCACCATGAAAATCCTCTACCATACTGTTACTATATAAATCATAACTTACCTAATATTTATCATAAAAATATGAATGCGATACAACAATTTTATTGGTAAAGAAACACTTTATTATAATAAAATTACATGTAAATTGAGAACTTCTTCCCATAAATGCTGAAAGAGTAGAATCACCAACACTGTGTACAACACTGACTTTATTGGCGATATTTTGAAACAAACATGATTACTCTGCAACGGTATTCGTTTATTTTGGTGGATTTATTAAGCAGGATTTTAAAAATGCGCAAGGCAAATTGCTACAAAGTGTCATGGTGCCCGTGGCACCTCGTGTCAACAGGGGCGCAGGCGGAAGGTTCTACTATAAACCGTTTCGCGATCGTTGTCTGGTTGTCCACTAAGCGCACTGAAGACATGTTGCTAATTAAATGTAGTTGTCACATCGTTAGAACACGCATAAGTGTACATATTCCGGTTTCGAACACAAAATACGAAGGAATAACAACAGCCTAGGTTACACTAGCTCAAAGTGATTTAGTCCACGTTTCGTAGTTCTCACAAATTCCATTCGATGGCGTCACAATAGATGAACAAAATTATCAGTGAAACAGCATCAATGATTTGAACATTCATAACTGTTAATATGATTGCTTGTGTAATTTTCATTTGTTAACTTATATATTATGCACTGCTGCATTAGAAACAACCAGTCATTTATGTTATTGTGTGAGAGGAATTATTTTATTATCTAAATTGATTATGTACGGTTGTTACTGTGTTTTGCAAATATTGCATAAATAAATGTTGTTAGAAAAGTTAACCACAGTAAAAGTATTATATGGATGCATAGATCATAACATTTTGATATTTTAAATATTTGATAAAATGTATTATTTCTCAAAGTTAACTTTGAAATATTTTGAGGTACAATCAAGTCCTAATTATGCCAGTCAAATTAATACTATCACAGCAAGATATATCCTGCCTCTAATCAACACGTTTATGGCTGTAATATTAACATACCATAATGGTATCTGCCAAGTCTTGTTATCAGTACTTGTTATTTTAAATTGTAATAGTCTTCAACTTTTATTAAACTTTCATAAAAGTGTGTCTAGTAAGTTTTGATACAAGGCTAAATAAGTTTTTTTTTAAGCAATGTACTGTATGACAATGCACGTATTTATACAAAACACCTTTCTCGTGCAATAACGTTTATTTTTATTCCCCCGTCCTCCCTAACAAAAATCCGTAATCCTAACAATCCAATGGGTGTGACCTTAGGGTTGTGGACATGATATGACAAGATGGAGAGGTGTAATATCCAGGAGGACAGCGAGAGATCAAATTGGCCTACACATTTAAATCAAGACTGCCAAATTGGCTCCAACAACTTGCACTAGAAAACAACAACAACATTGTCAACAAATCTAAACAGTTTATGATCAATATTGCTATGTGGATATGTATCCAAAAGGGACAATGGATAAGTACTGGACATTGGCAAGACTGTTTATTATTTCATGATCACAATTTTGTGAGCATATTTAAGTGGCGCAGATCCTAACAATAATGCAAGCAGTCAGACATGGATAAACTCCATAAAAAATATGATTTGTTTGCACCTGTTTGAGCTGTTAGTATATTATCATCTAGTTGGTAATAACAAGGAAACTGTAAACTGTGCTAAGCCATGATCATGATCACATCAATTTACATACTATTTAAGTAAATGTAATCAATTGCACTTATTTTCTAAATAATTGAATACACTCTAAATCAATGACAGCAGGGTGAAATTTGTTTATAATGATTTGCTTTTTGATATAAGTCATCAACATGTTATGATTATATCTGCTTAATGTCTACTGTGAAGATTACATCACATGTAACATTTGCCCCATTAGACTTTAGTTAGGAGAAAACAACCAAGTTGTCACAAATCACATTTTAGTTTTTTTTTAAAACCTTAAATATGTGCTGCTTCGGTATAATATAATCAAAGCATATACTAAAACAACACTAACCAACATAAACTGATACAACCTAACAAATAACATTTGCAAGCTTGATGATAGTTTATGTGCACTGAAATTATGTATTCACACAATAAAAGTGTACAAAGAGTACAAATAACTAAGATTAATTCAGCCTCCATTCATTCAATTCAGGTGTAATTTGATAAAGCTTCACCATCTGAAGCGAACAGGCTTCATCCAAAGGCAAAGAGTGAACAATGACAACTTGATTGACAAGCCACTGTCAACCATCTAATTTCGTATGATGCAGTACAGAGCGATTAATACATCACAGTAAATGGTTGTACTAAACACTCATAAATAAATAAATGTTTCATTCACCAATTCCAACAAATGTCAGAGAACAAGATAAACACGCCAAGAGCTCGCGATCCCAAACAAAAACAGAAGCACACGGGACTTGACCTACTTTTAACAGGTCCCTCCAGGCTCCATTGTTTGGCTTTACATATCACGCGAATTATCAATATCACGTTCCTGTAATCAATCTAATTTAGTAAGATAGTTTGCAGTCGCTGCTACATTATAGGATGGGTTATGTTTCTCTGGATTAATGTAAATAAATAATAACAAAAAGTGCGTTCGAACATTCGAGGTTAGGAAGGTCAAAGGGAACTCTGCTGTCACGTGACCATTTGGCGCACGGTTGTTGTAATCCGTATCGTATCGACCCAATTCTCGTGCACGTTTCTGACTCCGTGGTATTCACCAACACGCGAATATGCGATATTCTTGATCTTTGAAAATCATAGCACCAGACGGGTGTGGTTATAATGAGTATACGAGACAGATTACAGTGTACGTAAGCGTTTAAATGATGCGAGATGGCGCAGATATTTCAATGATGTACAAAAAACAAAAACTCGCGAGATAAGGATGTTGCTTAAAGGAATATAAAACACGTACCATCATCCAGCGAATCCTCTTGATAAAGTTCTATATCTGAAGATAACAAATCCTTCATTAGCCATTTGAAATTTTAAGGAAATCTCACAATTAAAACGAACAAATGCGAATTAGTCTTACCCGCCATATTGGAATAACCATAAGATTTGACATGAGTACTTTTATTGGTTGGCGCATCGGCCCAGCCAGGCTCTGATTGGTTCATACAAATTTGTAATCCTCTTTGGCGGAAATAGTCGACGCCTTACGGAAAGTGTCGATGAGTCATCCGTTGCGGTGCTTCGAAGTCAGGGGGTGCAAACTGCTGCGGGGTGCATTTATGACAAAATACGCGTTGCTAAGAACGTTGTTGGTGTTCGAAGACGATTTGTAATGTCATTGTTCGATTACGAAATAGCATAGGCAATATAGTGTAGTATAATTAAGAGGTGCTTTGCATATGCGCCACTATACTATATACGATATCCGAAAAATGTCACTAATTCTAATTACTAATGTGACTAGACTAGTCTGGAGACAGTAGTCGAGTACTAACCAGGGTCCATGGACAGGGTACTTAGAAATAGAAAAGCTGAATTCGAGTAAGCCTACATCGAACTGTTAGAGAACATAATTAATCCGAGTGAGTGAGTTTCTTACGTAATATATATATAAATTATATATATAATTGTACCAATTAAGCCTATAGTTCCAAGGAAACACATTAAAGCACACACACACACAAAAAAAATAGAACTTTCAACCAGTGAAGTTCAACCCAAATTCAACTGAAACTCAGTTGAGTTTCAACTATGAAGGAGTTGAAAATTTCACATGCAAATGAGCTCGCGTTCAATTGTTGAATGTCAGTTGAGCGTCAACTATATATCTATATACAGGGTGTATATATTATGCAAATAGACATTTGAAAATTTCTCATGCAGATGAGTTGAGTTTCAACTGGTGTTGAACTTGGGTTGAGCTTCAACTCGCGTTCAACTGTTGAATCTCAGTTGAGTTTCAACCCATGTTCAACTGTTGAATCTCAGTTGAGTTTCAACCCGTGTTCAACTGTTGAATCTCAGTTGAGTTTCAACTCTCGGTTAACTGTTGAATTTCTGATGATGTGAGCTAGCTTTCCATTTACACAGCTGCATGTGTCAAATAGCGAAGCATATGCATCATCTGTAGGAACATAGGCATGCATCATCTGTAGGAACATAGGCATGCATCATCTGTAGGAACATAGGCATGCATGCAAGCCCTGGAATTCACAAAGCATCACAACAATAAGGATTCCATTCTTTTATTTTTCTTCAACCATTCGTTTTAAATGTCCATTCTCTCCAAACGTCTCAGAATTCTTCGGGTGTGGAACACCTTTTCGTTCATTGCTCGTGTGAACTCAGTGCCAGTCACTGCCAGAGAGCATATGCCTGTTTGTCGCATACTCTGAAAATATACAGAAACATGTCATTTAATACAAGTAAACAGGCATGCAAGGCTGTACAATATTAGCATAACAAGGTTTCAACTACATTTTGTGTTGAAATAGGCAAATTGAGAGTGATTTAATAAAACATTTGCATGCGTGCCTGATCGAGTGCACACACATACGCACACACTTATTTTCTACACACGCACACGCGCGCGCACATTTTGATGGCCAGTGAATATGTCTGCATTAATTTTTTTCTAGATAGATATGAATCATACATATTAAAGGTATTTGTGTTTAGAATTTCAATTTGCATAGTATGTGTAGATGCTGAGGCTAGCAGGTTTCATTATTGGCATTTGAATTAACGTGGTTCAACTGATTATGTGCTTATGTTACAAACATATATACTAATATATATGTATAGGGTATAGGGTAACAATTGCATGTTTTGTTGTACCAGCTGGAATTCAATACTGAAAATGTTATACCAACTGACATTCCAAAGCCTTGATCAAGTAATGTTTTAACTGATGGCAACTGTGTGCAGCTACAGAATGTTAGTCCATTAATTGTCTATCCTTGAAGTTAAACTTATACCATTATAAATATGATTGCAACCTGCATGAGGATATATATATATATATATATAGAGTATAATTCTTACCTTCAAGAATTTCCGGTTTCATCTGGCTCAAATATTGCTAAATAGTGATGTATTTTAAATTCAATCGTGACACTAGCATAAGTACACTTATTTCCAATGTACGTGTTCCTCAAACTTCCCAGTGTCATGCCCATAGCCAGGGGGGGTGACAGGGTTCACCTGAACCCCCTTTTTGTGAACCCCTAGCTTTCTCCAAAATGTGCATGAGCCCCCCCCTCAAAATTGCATATTTAAAATGCGAACCACTAATTGTATTCCATGTTTCTCAAAAGCGTTAACCCCCCTCCTAAAAGCTGCTGGATAGTGTTCAAGCATTACAAGGAATGCCAAGAAAGCCTGATGTGTACATTATGTTAAAAGGAGAATCCTTATCTGTTAAGTGATCATCACTGAATGTATGGGAGCCTGGCTGAGGGGTCTGTCTCCAATTAATGCCATGTGAGAAAAGGGCAACACATGGTGAAACAAATACACAAGAAGCCAGTTTTACATCAAATGTAACATGATGAGTCCTAATTGTAGTCATGCACTCAGAGGTGACAGATGTAGACAAAATACAGGTGAATTATCATTAAACCAGAGGTGCAGCTTTTTATTGTTAGTATGCTGACTAAGGTAACTACGGACTGTCAAAGAAGCTATTCTCAACAATCAACAACTTAAGATGTATAGCAAGTGTATTTCTTACAAGCTGCAAACCCGGTAGACAAACTCATCTGGCTTAACACAAAGCATAATTTTCAATGAATAATTGTATTTAATTAATAAAGTTTACCTTCACCTTTTTTAAAATGTGCGTGCTGATGAGAAATTGTAATTGTGTGGTTGCCAAAATACTGTGGTTGCTAGTTGCATGTTTGTAGATCTCAGAAAGTTGAGTCTTATCGCTTATGAAGAGGCAATAATGTGTGAAGGGCCTTTATTATCAATAATTATGTATATTTTGTGTTCTCTATAGTTGTAAAATACAGTTTGTGTTTTCTGGAGTCAGTGTGGTATACAGGATATATGGTACTTGACTGATTGACACCTAGAATTTAACTCAAATTCCACAAGAGGACAATATTTTTGTGTAATCTAGCTTCTATTTACTGGGCATGTTTTATAAAGGTTTGTTAATTTACTAACTTAATTATGTTTATGATAAATTATGGAACTTTTGCTGATCTGATCATATAAATATAATGTATTAATTGAGTGAAAACCAGATTGTTGTTTATCCTAAAAAAATAATTGGACACACACACTCTCCTTGGTGCCTCATTTATTATATTAATATGAATATATTAAAAGCAGTTACACACACAGCAAAGGGTTTCAAGTAAATAAATCAGCTACATTAACAATATACTATCACTGTGGCTTTTATGAATACAATTGGGTGTAAATTAGGCTAAATCGGGCAACAAAATGGGACCAATCTCCACAGACCTCATACGAGTCCCACTTTGTCTGAAAACGCACCCCCAAACGATCTCGTTATGGGCCTGCTGGGGATGCTGATGTGGTGTTTGTACACATAAGATGAAAGAACATAAGATGGAACCACATGGTCCACCAATCTCACCCCCACTTCATTGTTCTTCCATTTAGAAATGTAGCTTTCTGCACTATGTGCCCCCACGTGAACATGTGGGGCACTCTGCATTGTGAAAAAATATAACCCCACATGAACTTGTGGTGCCCCCTTGAGTATGAATTGGTAAAATTTGAACCCTGCATTATAAAAAGCTGGCTACGGGCCTGCAGTGTGGTCCTCAGAGATATCTAGAACTTATACTACCATATATTTACGCTTCCGATTGTCGGCTTGCATTACAATAAATTATATAGGCAGGACAATTTGCCAATTAATAACGCACTTTCTAATAAGAAAACTGTGTTTGGGTGGAAGCAAAAAAGGTTACGACTAATTAATACATTTAAACTAGATCGTTTTGCATGACACTTTATTGAATGCTTTCGGAAGGTCTATGGCTAATTAATTTACAAGAATCAATGTTGAGAGATGGATTTATTGGCATGCTTAAATTGTGTATTACGCATAGTCCAATGCCTCGGAACAATATTGTAAAGTTCCAGCAGGCTAGAATTGTACCCATCATAGGCTACTATAGCCAGCTTCAGATTTGAGTATATAAGTTCTGTAACTTAAAAGTTAAAATTAACATTACAGTGATTAGTGCGAGTCAGTTTTAAGGATATGCGACTCAAAGTTGAGTCTCGCTATAGCAATATTAGCCTATGCTGTTATCTGAATACAGTTTTGGACTGCTGCATGGAACCCTTCCCCTAGTACAACATTGGACTATGCCTAAAATTAAACATGATGAACCACAGTTAAATCCTCAACATTGAATCTGAGGTGAAAAACAGCATTAAATGCTGATAGTCTGATACAGAGTGCTGTAGAGTGACGGCTGGTGGCAGTGGTTAGAGCACTGCACTCTCAATTGAGAGAACCCAATTTTGAATCCTGTGCTGCCGTTTTGGACCTTGGACAAGTTTGTTCACTCTTCAATGCTCCAGTTTATGCAGCTGTATGAATGATGGAGTAACTGGCTTTAGACGGTACCCGGTAGTTGATTAATTACAGCATGGCTGAATGCTTCCCAGAGAAGTTGACATGGTGTTTGATTCAACAGGTCTGCAAGGGTATTAACCGCTTCGAGCCATTCTAAAGACTGGATATTGTGCTATATAAGAACTTGTTTTACTTTTTTGGTTTAGCCTGGTGTTGACTTACACTTCTATAATTCATCACCTCAAGACGAGTAGTATAACAACATTGACTTGTGCAGTGTTACGCTACCTGTGTTGAGATTGATTGGTTCTCATTATGAACATCTTGATCATTTCTGGGTATTCTATGAATTTCAGAGCAAATTCGGTGAGATGTTTTGTTACAAGGAATCATCCTCTTGAGCCAGAAGTGGTAATAGTTTTAGTAGGAAGTTTGTCGAAAGAATCAGTTGTACTTTGTCTGACATGTCTCGATTATGGGAATACGCAAAATCATTGAGCAATTCCATGAATTTGCCATTGCCTGAACCAGTCAGGGCTAACAGCAAGTCCCTGTCACTGCTAGCTGAATGTTTTCCACCCAAAATCTGGAATCAATTCCCTATCACATTAAAATCACCTGAAACTATACAATACAATACAATACAATACAATAACTTTATTGTGTGTTGGGTTATAGAAAATTTCCTTTAGGCTTGTTCATATAAAATCCTACATATGTATGTATACAAGGTAAGTACTAAGAGCGAGGTTATCACGTAATATTCATATCACATGCACAAAAGGATATAGTGATAGATCATATGCTCATAGATAAGTAAACCACAATAAATAAGTAAATAAGTAACAGGTAAACAAGTAAACCACAGGAGGAGATTGTCTATCATACAAATAGTACTGTAAACAATCGGGCTAATACATGGGGTCAGAGTAAATACATTGTAAAATACTAAGCATAAAATGGTAAGCATACTATCACAGATTGTAATTATTCAATTAAACACATATATATTGCAATAGATTATTTTGAAGTCAGTCATGCCTAAAATTGGTAAGATTCATTTACACACAAAAAATTAAAGAAAAAAAAAGAAGAGGCGTTACCATGAGTAGACATCTGGCGCCGGCATTACAAGTTAAAAACAAAAACAAAACTGTGGAGCCACGACACGTATACACTGCAGGACACTAAGGCATAATATAATGACATAAAAAAAACTACCCTGGGGTAAATGCAAACACAATACTGCTACAGAATACATTCACTTACAGTTGAGGATGGACACTGCTGTTGGTATAAACTATAGCTACTTTTCGTGAAAAACTCCAGACTTATTTATTTGAAAATGTATTCCCACCCTAACTGTTGGCGGCCCCTTTCTCTATATGATGATTCTTACTTGTCCATGTTCATGGTTTTGCCCAATGATTCTTGTATGTTGCGCTAAGATTCCTGGGGATACAGGCACTATTAGAAGTTTATTATTATTATATATGATTTGAATGTTTTGTGGGAAAAAATATTCAAATTGTGAACTATGCTTTGGGCTTATTAAACACAAATTGGTAGGCACTATACCTTCAGTATATTGATTCTAGTGTTAGGAACAATATATATGAATGAACAAGAGACAAGGTCGGCTTAACAAACCTTTGGCTGATCCAGATGCAGTACGTCAACATGAATTGTATCATCAAGTCTGTCTAATTGTGAAATTATGTCCTTATATAACTGCCTAAGATGATGTTTAACCACTGTGAATATTGTGTTATGCTCCCATATAATTACGGATAACATCGGTGAGAAGGTTGACAATTATTTTAATTTATTAAATGAATGGAATTGTTCTTCTTAGGTTCAGCTCAGAACTTGGTATCAGTCACATTTATGTGGCTAGAGTAATATTGCAGTATTTACTTAAATTCAAGATTCAATAACTTTATTGTCCATTTAAAACATTGTATTAAAACGGAAATTTTACTTTACATACACATTAAAGTGCCAGTAATAAAGGTGCAATACATAACATTGGTAAAACACATTATGGTCAGCACTAAAAGTTGGTAAAACACATTATAATTATCACTATAATGTGTATAAAAATAATAAATAAATTTAATAAATAAATAAAACACTCCTACCACAACATACCATACATGTTCTACTGTAAACCGTTTATCTAAAACTATCATTTAAGATTAAAATGGCAGAGGGAATAAACAATTTCTTAAGATGATTTTTCCTTGCTAATGACATTTTCAAAAGTATAATGATGTTTAGTTTATTTTGTTCAGTAATAATAAGTGTAATAGCTGTGTTTTCACTAAGAATCCATTTTAATTTATTATGTTGTTGCGACTAAGCATTCCACTATAATGTCTGAACATAAAAAGTACCACCAGGTAATGGTCATCATCTGACATTAGCTGACAATCAATTGCCTTGACTCAAAGCAACTTCCTAAGGACTTAAGCAAACAGTTAGCAATCTACTTGGATTACTTGTAACAGGGTCATTAATGGAGTAAATCAATTACTGTGAGGAGATCTTGTTTCATTGAGTGAGGTGTTACAGATTAAAAATGACATGCAGTGTTTAATCCCTCTATGGTTATAAGCATTGTCTGTGTAATTGCTATTACCACATTGCTATTATCTCTTGTAGTTACTACAGAGATGCACTTAGCTCCCTGGCATATGGATCCATCTGTTGATGACTTTAATATGGCTTATCGATTCTGTGATTGACTATTTATTGCATTCTGTATTGATGCGCCTCTGACCTTGGTTTCTGATGATTTAGGCAAAAAATAAGTTATCTTATTATTATATAAATATTGTATTGGTAGTCTATGTTATAGAGCATAAACATATTGCAAATGTTTTTAACTTGCAAGAATTATATCACAACAATCAGTAGATGACACATAGCCATTTGGAGAAGCAGATAGTTAAAAGTGCAATGTCCATTCCTTAATTTTAAACATTTATTTTTATAATTGTTCTTAATGCTATAATAAATAATTATGATGAAGGTATACTGCCCACCAAATTGTGATTAATAAGCTAGAAACAAACACTGTTCACAACTGGAAAGTTGTGCCTGCAAAATGGTCAAATTGTAAAAAAAACATTCATATTGTAAGCGTTATTGTCACTTAGTGCAGAAGCTTGCAATGCATCCCCACCTGCAAATATCTTTGAAGTTTGATGGTTCCCACACCCCAGACAGGAAATTGGGGTGGAGAACAACTGATTTAGCAAACTGCTTATAATTACTACTACTGGCTGACGCCAGGTAGCAGAACAAACCTCGTTTTAAAGTATTTCTGTGATTGTTTAGTTTAGTTAGGTTTAGTGAAGACCACAACTTGGCTGCTGTTGTTATATGATGGCACCACCTACTGTGTCCAGAGGACAAAAATGCACATGTAAAAAGATTTAAAAATACATTTATTTAATACATTTTATTTATAAATTATTAAAAGGCATTCAAGATTGTACGATATTGGAATCTTGAGTTAACACATTTTTCATTATTAAATTATATACACAATTATTGCAAAGGAGACAACCAGTTTTTTACAATGTCTTCTTTTAAAATAATTTTACTTTCGTTCCATGTGGCAAAGTTCTGTCAGAAACATTGTTAGATATCTACTCATTTTTTGCTTAAAGATTCACACTTCTAGCCTAGTACTATTGTTTTATTTTGAATGGAATTGCAGTTCACTGGACCGAGTCATGTTGTTAATTGTTTAATTTATCAGGTAGTTGAATCAGCTTAAGAGCTTACAAGAACAACATTAAATCCTTGGAACACAAATTGGTTGAACAGCATTACCTGTTCATTGGATTACACACAAGAAGAAAGGTGTCCGGAAGCCACTAAAGGAAGGTGTGTAATAAAGCAGGCAGATTGCAAGTTGCTTGAGTAACTGTTACAGTGAGCTAATAAACCGGTACATGCAACGGTCTGGGAAACACTTGCAAACACAGCATGTGTAATATATAAGAATGTTAACATTCTGATGGTGGACATTTATTGGAGCACAAAGTGTACATATGGTGGATATTGCATGTTGATTGATACAATGACATACACATCTGAAATTAAACATGCCAATATATAAACATAAATACACCTAATCCTAGTGATTTATGGTAGTAATATTTGTTTAATTTTAATACCAACACTAGGTAAGGGGTAATGGGGTAATTACCCACTTTGGGATCATTCGGGATTTTTCAGGGAGGGTGCTAACATGATTGAAAGAACCCTGGATATTTCAGTAATTAATTCACCATAACTATGCTCTTACATCAGGCCACATCTATAATTATAAATCAATATGGTTCAAGGTCTTTTTTGTCTGTGAACCCATATCTCTGTTACTTTCAATGCATGTATGGGGCTGAAATTTGGTATGTGATCTAGGTATTGTGGTGGTTTGTAGATTTTGATTTTTTTTATTCGTCAAGGGGTGGTGATCTTGGGGTCACAAATTTAAAATGGCACTTATCTCCACCAGTTTTGGATGTATGGGGCTGACATTTTGTGTGCGATTTAATAGGCCCATTGGGGTGGTTCATAGATTTAATTTTTTTTAAATATTCGTCTGATGGTAGGGATCTGGGGGGGTCATAATTTCAAAAACGTTTTAGCGCAGGCGACTGCCTTCTTTCCCTGGGCAACACCGGATAACTCGGCTAGTTGAAGATAACAATGACATCCATCATGTGACCTATTACCTAGCAAAAGCTCCGTAAAGCCATAAAAGATAGATGCCGAATACGTGCATTCGTGTATACCGTCGTGTACTTTGTTGAAATTCTGGCTACAAAAATGTTTCTTTATGACAAAGACATAAGGCACAGTTTTACAACTGTGTGGGAACGTTTGATTTTTTAGATGTCATGCAGTAATAGTAACGTAATTCACGTATTGCCATTATCATGATTGGTGGCAAAGGCAAATTTTGATGTAGGTCACATGCAAAATTGTGATTGTGACAGACAAAGTGTGAAATACTATATAAATAAATTTTACAATGGAATGACGTAATGGAAGTTAACATAGGAGCCACGTGTTTAGAGCTATATTTTGCATAACATTTTTCAATAAAAATATTAATGAAAACTATGTTCTGTCCTTTTATACCTGGGAAACTATAATAACAAATATTCAATGTGTGTTACATGATTTTTGTTGGATCAGTTTGTTCAAATGTTAGGTCAGCTATTCACTCATTGTGTAAATATTATGCTGTTCAACATGTGTTTTCAACCCCGGATACAAATCGCTCCCTTAACCAACTTAGTGATTGCCTTCAAGATATCTTCCATTGGATGATTGACAGCAAGTTGAAATTAAATGCAAATAAAACTGAATTGATCATTATTGGTACTCCAATGCAGCGTTGTAAACTGGATGGTTTTTTCCCTACGCGTATTTTGAATCAGTATATAACGCCAGCAACCTCGGTGCGGAATCTAGGAGTGATCTTTGATAGTAACTTCAATTTCCGACAACATATATCTCAAACATGTCGCTGCTGTTTTTATCATATTCGTGATCTTCGCCGTATTCGCCGGTATATGTCATTTTCTGTTGCTAAGACTATTGCAACAGCGCTTGTTAGCAGCAGACTTGACTATTGCAATTCCCTCCTTTATAATATCGCTAGCAAGGATATCACAAAACTTCAGCGTGTCCAAAATTGTCTAGCAAGAGTAGTTACAAGATCTCCTCGTTTTTCTCGCTCTGTGCCACTTTTGAAGTCTTTGCATTGGCTTCCTGTACGATATCGTATAATATTTAAGATATGTACCATTACATACCAGGCACTGTCCAATAAACAACCATCTTATTTGCATTTATTGCTTACTCCTGTAAGAAAATCTATCCAGCTTCGATCATCTAGTTCTGACCTACTTTTTGTTCCTAGAGTCAACACTAACATTGGAACTAGGGCTTTTTCTGTTGCTGCACCAACTCTTTGGAATATGCTTCCTCTTAGTGTTAGATCAGTTGAAAATATTACAAAATTCCGTCGTCATTTAAAAACATATCTTTACAACCTTGCTTATCCACCGTAGCTCCCTAGCGCCCTGACCCATATGTTGACAACTGAAAAACTACTTATGGATTTTGAGATTGACCAACCCTTTTGTTTTGATGCGCCTCTGAGCTTGGTTTCCAAGGATTTAGGTGCAATAGAAGTTATCTTGTTATTATTATTATTATTATTATTAAATATTAGTTAATGATTGTTGTTCAGTATTAATTCTGTTTGTGAAAAGCCATGTTTAAATAAATAGTGCTAACATTTTGTGAGAAGTAAAATAAATTAAGTTTTTTATACAGCCAAGTTGAACAAAATAATATCTTCAGTAATTTAAAAATTAGATTGTATTATGTTTTGTTTGGTCCTGTATGTATAAGGCCTAATGTAATGTCCCATTGTGTGATAAACGTGACAATTTCAAATTTTGATGCATATGTCTGTCCCAGTTTAACTGTTTGTTCATGTTTATTATAATTTGTACTGTTTTCTTCTTTATTCTATATTCTTGTTTTATTCCGTGAGGCCTTTTTATTGGGGTGGTGCTTATTTTCATGCCCCAGTAGTATGCACACCAAATAAACTTTCTATACAGTATTTAATTTCCCTAAGAATATTGCAAATACTTGTACAAGCATTGTACATTATCGTTGTAATAACATTGCTAATAATTAACTGTAAAATACTACAAACAATTAACAGGGCTCCTGAGGTTCAAGTATAAGTTTGTGCCATACATATATACATGTTTTGGTTCAGATTGTGACATAAATCAAACAATGTAACAAACACAATTAATTTTGTTGAAAAAAACATGTTTTGTAATGTAGCACCTGACAAATTAACTCTATATTTGGCAGTTTGTTTGTGTGAGGTGAGTAATTGTCTTATTTGACGCAACCCAATCATAAACACAGTCTTTGAGGGGGTGCATTTCTTTCATGATATGAAAGTGACTGTCTATAGGATAGGCGTCCGAAGGTGTTGCTACTTAGTGTATTTGAAACGTGACATCAAAGACAAAGTATTATGACAGTGAACAACATGGATTACCGCTTGGAGCTAGTCCGGCCAGAACCACGGGCGGCACTATTTATACTATAGCCGTGTCGATTTTCAGTAATTCGTAAGAGCTCAAAACGGCACCCCCAAAAGCCAAAGTCAAGACTGAAAAGCAACTATGACTCTGTCTATGACTATGTCTAACTATAAGTATAAGACGTAATTCGCAATTGAAAACACCTCATTCTTGTTCAATTTTCCTTGATTTTTATAGCCATATAGATCTAACTTTTTTTCTGATCATTTGACATGTTTTTTGGTTTTAGGCAAAATGCATGACTGCGTGATAGACAAATCGTCATCGATGGTAAATGTTAGTAATCTGTGCACCTAAATATTCGTCCTAGCGGTCTACCATTTTGGCTCTGGTAGCACGCATTTTGAGGCTGATCTTATGCAAATTGACTGCTCTACTCTGGGCTTGCGGTATCATGAAACGATAACTATGCATGGTCCGGGGCATGACTTTAAAAACCGGAGCGGTCGCGCATGTGCAAGGAGGACGGGCTTGTTTCTGGACGATTTTGAAACAGCTCGTTTCGGTAATCAAGGTTATTAAAAGAATGGTTTCAAGCACGTGAAATATACAGACAATTACGGCGACAACTACACATCAAGGTGCATGGATCCAAGAATTGCTTGGGTTCCGCCGGAGCAGCTCGGAAAGGCACACAATCAGTGGACCAGACACTGGGAAACCGTGAGAAACATGCATCTCAACAATAATTCGCCGAATGTGGATCAGAAACCTGTGGAATTTATCCCTCTAAACTACACAAACAGACTAGACCAGAAACAGGGACCATCAAACTGTCAAAACAATTATCATAACCAGCTCCTACAGAAACGAAAGAGGGACAACAAAGCGAGTACATATGGACTAAATCACTCCTCAAATGTTCGGTTATTACGTGAAGATGGCGGATTGACCCCGTGGATTCCTCGAGGCAAGATCTACTCTCCTGAAGCAAACGCGGTTGTTCGGTATGTAATTGTTCGACATTGAGACCTATGCCATGGCTAAAACATATTAATTATTTATTAAAAGTTAGCGTAACATTCTGTTAAAAACAAGTAATGGTGGGCTTCACAGCTGGTAGGCGGTGGCTAGTCGACTACGTCTCGCGATTTGTTACCGGCTGCAGCATTGCCATTGAATGCAGGAATGACGGGGGCTGGGCCGGTGTCGGTGACTGTCACGCTGTGTATTCTGACATTGGAAGCCGATCTTTGACGTTCCTGTTTAAGCTGGGCTTACCAACGGCTCTCCCACGTGGTGGTGCAGATTGGTTTTCTCATACCGTAGGCTTTGACTGGCATACAACAAATTTATTGTAATTGATAATTGTTTAACTGAATAAGCAACAATACTGACTGACTCTCAGACTCAGTCAATTTAGAAAATTTGCCAACTACTAAATTTGCAATTAATTAAATGTTACTCTACTGTGACAATAAGTTGGTCTGTGTAAATTATGTATGACATTGTTGTATATTTAGTTCTAACTAGAAACACATTAAAGGCACCAGGCAGTCTGTTTCTCTAGCCAGAATTAACTGGGTAGTAATTTGTAACAAGAAGTATGCCATGTTAAACGTGTGAAAATGGGGAATTGTTGAACATCAAACTTCAAAGGGTATTGTGATTAACTCAGCCCGGCTCAGCTATATATTTTGGTAATAAAGTTTGTTTTGAAACTGGATGTTTTACTAACTATTTGAACATGCTTTGGGAGTGTTTCCTCTGGGCGAAATGATGGGCGAGGTGGTATGGGTGGGGTACGCGAGCGCCACAGGCGCGAATCATTGCTAGGGGGGTCCGGAGATTTTTTTAACTAGCTTTAAAATGGTGCATTCTGAGGTATGTTTTAAAATTTACTCTTGAATATATAGGTGAAGATATAAAACAACAAGACACTACTCGTAAATGTAATGATCATGATTGATAAAAGTCAGTAATCATGAGTTTCATCATGTTGAGATGTGGTTTCCATCTTACCACTGCTACTCAGTAGAGGTGTGGTTTCCACTTGACCACTGGTACTTGGTTATGGTTATGTTTTCTTGCACTAACCCTAGGCCTTGTTACCTCGCTGACATAGTCAATAAGAAAGTAAACGGTAAGTTCTTATATAGCGCAGGACTGCTCAAAGCGCTTTACACTTTACTCCCTGGCAGAGCTGTTCAGTCGAACACCATTTCGACTCCTCTGGGAAGCATCCAGTGGTATCATCTGAAGACTCTCGTTATATTTTATTTGTTTGCTAGAATGCTATACAATTAATTAAACAGTCATTTCTGGAATGCCAAAAAGTATGTTTCAATTAATTGCAAGAATGTTTCTCAAATTGTGTCCTTTTTATAAAACAGTATAAGTTGTTTAGTACATCCAATTGCTGTGCAAACATATCATTGTCTAACCCAAGTTATTGATAACCCATTAGTATACACGGTTTTGGGTAGTAGGCATTTTTTATGAGATGTGAACTTCGGTGGTTTGTATCCGTAAGTATTTCACCCAAATCAACTTTCCCAAAAGTTTGTTTGCACAACTTTGTAGGAATATGTATTATATATTTAGTACAAAGATCTTACGAATCACATTCCTTATATTGCTAAAACAAAACCGCATAGAACATTAGTTGAATAGACTTGTGGGCATTTGCGTAGAATCCCGACCCACGTCTTTGTCATTGATTTTGCCGCATGAGTTTTGCTTAACTTTGATACCTCGGTGAGATACACTGTAGTTCCATCATTCAACATTATCCTAGGCATATTTACCTTTAAGAATATTGCGTCTTACATCCATCCTTAGCGCCCCGGTTTGTATCAACATACGCTGCTATATATATATATCTTTTTACGCGCGCTGTGCGGTAACGCACGGCCGCAGCGGCACAGACTAGCGCAAACCGGGTCGCTATTTGAGCTTCAACAGGGTCCGGATTCGATACAAATGCCGACTAGTGAATAGGATTAGGATGCACGGTTTTTATTTGGGCTTCAAAAGAGTCTGCATTCGACACAAGTGTCGACAAGTGACGTAGTGCCATCAGCCTGCACGATTTTCACTCCCACCACCGTCATAAACCCAAACGCAAGTTACCGTTTGGGCGCCATTTTACATGAATGTCTAGATTTCTAGTATGTCGAAACTCCGCAAGGTGTCACCATTGGAGACACCAGGGATCCCGCAGGAATATTCAGTGATTGGACAACTGACAAGTGATATCTTTCACGTTGTCCAATGATGGCTAAACGATGTTGCTACAAATCTGCGATTTTGCAGGAATATAAGTGACTTTGTGGCGTCATTATGTGCCGCTCGTCGACGCTGAATATACCGTGAAAGAACGGAAAAAAGGGTGTATGAAATAACTACAAGACGGCAATTTTGGCCGAGGCGGCATAGAAAAACGACGAGGCCACCCGCCTCGCTTATTAAATACCAGGGGAAACACTGTTTTGGGGGTGTATCTTCCAAATTGCAAACTTTGTTACAGTTAGAATACAGGCTTTCTAAACACAATTTGATAGACCTTCAACGTATTTATTATAGTCTTCAGAACATTATATTAATTAGTAAATGAAAAACTAGGAACATACTGTCTCCTTTTAAATTATTTGGTACACAAAACATTTAGACTTAGTCATAGTATTTGAAGTATTTTTAACCCATTTGTGATTTGTATGTTAACATTGGCCAGAATAGCCCTATTACACTAGATCATATATACTAATATAATATTTAAAAAAAACTTGTACACTGTACTAATGTTACTGTTATGTGTAGTTAATGATAGGATTGTAAGTTGAGTTGTAAATCAGGTTACATTTTGCTTTCAGTCATGGAGTTTATAAATGGTCATTGACATTTAAGCTTGAGTAAATTAGTTGATGGGAGTGGTGTATATTAAGGTTTAATTTTCTTTGCAAGTAGCAAGCCTTTTGAACTAGACATACCTGGATTTAGAGGAAAGAGTGCAGCCAGGGTACTTGTAATGTGTGCTATTGTGTGACACAACAGCATGATGTGGTAACATAATTGAGCAGCACAATGCCATCAGCCCTGAATGGCTTCAATTATTCCTTGCAGTAGACCCCTAAGATTGGCTCGTTTTTGCAGTCAGATGTCACTCACTCCAGTGCAGTTGTGCCAACAGTTTGTCACACCTCTGGTAACCTAGTTAGCACAGCCCCTTACCAATATATACAGGGCAGTTGGAGGTCTGATATCACAACTTAGCTACAACATCTTAAGCAGTCAGGTGTCTAGATGTTGGCTGGAACATACATGGATTTATGTGGTTTTATCTCCACTGCGAACACATGAAAGTTTACTGTTTGTGTATGTACATACAAGTGTGCAGTTTTTGCAGCACATGTGCATTCAGTTGTCAGTATGCGGCTGCACTATGTGTTTCACAGGCTGCACCATGAAATCAAGGACTTCTTCATGTACATGTCTCCCCAGCCGAACGAACAGCTGATGCGTGAAGATGTCGTCTGTCGAATCCGCCAAGTTGTCACAGGTCTCTGGCCGGCCGCCAAGGTTAGTTGAACACACTTCACAACATCTCACTTTACCCTCTTTCTCATTTCCTGGGGTTGGTATGTGAAGCTCTTTCTCATTCCCAAGAGTTGGTACATGAAGCTCCAAAACATCCCAAGTTTCCTGACTTTCCTCTGTTCTGGGCTCTCTGTCGTTCTGTCTTCCATTTATTTTATCCAAACGTGTTGTTTTTGGTGCACTTTCTTTTTACAATTTATAATACATTATAATAACAAGAACATGTTATCCATAAGCAACATGACAAATAAGATGTTCTATTTGTACTTAACCTTTTTTCATAATTAATGTAATTTTACAGAACCTGTGCTGCAAAGTGTTTAGTTACATAAGTAGATTGTGAAAAGAAACAGTGGATATCCGAAACAGCTTGGAGTTGACACAGTTATCTTGTTGGGCTGTCATGTACATCATTCTACCGGGTAGTTCTAGTTGCTTCCAGCACTCGGCAACGTTGTATTAACTGACTAGTCTGTATATATTGTGGTTACAATGTTATCATCTTATGAGGTCTCATTCAACTAGTCAGCCTTTTTCAGAACATTATCGCCAAGCCGACCTTTCTATGCTGGCACTGAGAGTGGTCACTGCGTGGGTGCTTGTCGTCCTCAGTGGTTCTTTTACATCCCAAATTGAGAAGTCATGAAGGCATGATGTTCATAAACTGAATAACAATGTTGGGCATTCACATTGCAACAGGACAGGTTCACAGTACCTGCTTCCCAATGCAGTGTAATCATGTAGAGACCACAGATAAGGCATCATGCATGAATGCTTACTGCCTGTATTGTACAGAATTTGTACAGTGTACATTACTACATAATCTACAGACGATCAAAGTCATTTTACAATTTGACACCTTCTTTGTTGAAGTCTAGATGGTGTTGATTTGAAATGACAGACTCTGGTTAGGTGGTAGGTCTTTTATCATGAGACACCATTCATAACATGTAAATGTTCACTGGTTATCTGATTGGTAGAACCATCCCTCATGGCTGTGTCATTTCATACTGATATGATGTCGGAGACATTACTGCAAGAGTAAGGTACATAATTAGAGTCAATTTAGTCACAACGATGGTGTCCACATTTACGTAAGAACCTACTGGGTATGTAATATGCCACAAATCACAGATGTCCTGGAATCAGATGATGTGTCATAAATCATACTGGAGGCGGCATACATTTCTTAAGTTAAAATGTTTCTTAAACCCAAAATGTGAACATTCTCATTCTAGCAATTTGTACACATTGTCTTGTTTTGTGACGTATTCATATATTAATTTTTTAGATGTATCGTTCGATGTTTGCGACATAAATGACTTGGGACATCACTTAGAGACCTATATCAAATTGCGTGTAATTCACCTGCGTCAGTGTCCATGATGGCTTGCCTGGGCCAGTTTTCAAAGACACCATGCTGGTGATTACGCACAAGTGCTGTCAATAAATTATGTGTATTCATTTATCATTTGCGGTTACGCATGTACTATTGAAAGTGAAATGGGCACAGATAGATGAGACCAACACTTCACAACATGTTGTGGAAATAAAACTGTAGACATTGACCCTAAACCACAAACAAGCATCTCATATGTTTGTAAACACGTCAGACGCTAAAAAGGCAATCAGTTTTACCACTAGTAGCACTAGCACAGTAACCCAAATTTGGGTCGCCAAACCATTTTGAGTGGGTTTCCAGTGACTCTGAATTGTACTTTATTGTCCTGCCTGTCTGTACCATAATGCAAGCGAGACAAATAACGTATGCCAAATCTTGTATGAGTTTGAGCATGACATTCAGGCAACATTTCGCATAAAGTAATCGTCTCACGTGCATCTGGAAATTTGCGCACAGGCTGAAAATCAATGTTGTTCTTCAATTCACTCTATATTGAAGACTTCAAAGTATTTTCACAAACCTACTGCTTTAGTTGGCATGTCCAGACACATTACACTGTCTGTCTAATTGATTGTCTGTCCCTTTAATATCACCAGTATGAAGACAATTTGTATAATATACTTCAGACATTGTCAACATTTATTTACATGTTTGAAGGCGTGGGTGCCAAGAAGGCTCCGCGAATAACTTTTGTGTCTCATTCTCTGTAAAAGTTAAGAATTGCTGCACTAGGAGCATCGATCTTACTCCTGTAGCACTTCAGTATTCAGACATGTTCAACCTTTGTATTTATATCTCTGCGCTGTAAATTGTGTAACATGTTTTTTAATAATGTCAATTAATCATCGTCATAGTATTGTGTCTTTATAAACAGTGATGGTCATTTGTCATGCAACTGTTAGTGCAGACACCTTGGTTGTAAATTATTTACGTAGAAATAAAAAGAACGCCAGCGAAGCATTTGAACGGAAATGACAGACACAAAACGCAAGCAAGGGGAAGAATTAACGCCAAGGCCAAGCCAGTCAATGTTTACATTGCAGAATTAGGAATTTGACGCTTCGTCTACGTATCCTCACTACACTGTTACATAGTACAGTTAGAAGACACCACCTGCGTATGTGTATGATGTCGATTACTATTCAGAAGACGCGCCGGTGAAGGTGAGACTTAGTTTGATCACTCGGTGTTTCTATCGCTTTATTAGCGCACATTCCATGACCATGGCATGACACTAGTCTGTCACTAACTTGACTAAGTCAATCAAACTCAAACTTCAAAGTTGTAATTTCGTATGACGTAACCGGAAACAAGGGGCGTGACCAAGGAAGCATATGTGTGTTACAGATCAGGATTTGTGGTTTGTTGTAACTTGTAATGTAGCGAGTAGATGATTTAACATAGTAGTGACTTGTGGCTGTGCAGTTGTGTTAAATATTCATTTAGCAGGCCCCTAGTACTTGGCCTAGGGCATGTATTTGTTAACTAATTACGTGCTACATTGGCGTATTAAGCCTAAATACTATTGAAATTAAAGTGGAGATTTTTTGGTAAATGTATAAGCTCTTTGTGGATTTATAATTTTGTGTCAATGTGGATTTAAGCACAAAGCATCATAGGATAAAACTTGTTGACAGTTATACATGCACTGCCACTACTGTTGTTCAAATGTGTGCCCCTATAGACTATCCACCCCTGAATATGGACTATGTTAGATGATGTGTCTATGTATAGGGCTAAGGTAGTGAGGAATAAAGATTACCAAAGAACAGTATTTCATGTACCCAGTGCATAATTACATAACAAATCAATGCAATACACACTATTGCTACAAAACAACTACAATGACATTTTCTGTACTTACAGCGCACATCCAACATCATCTACCAAATAACCATGATACCACACCCAAAGGCTGAAAACCAGTGGGAATGAAAGGTAAGTTACAATATGTGGTTATGGTTATGATGAAATATACACGATAGTGTTCTCTATCAGTGGTGTTGTTGTCTGGTACAACCTAGTGTTTTACATGTTATAAAATTTTATAAATACTGGGTAGTATCTACTTTGCCCATGTATTGTATGGACACTAAAGAGTAAAACTATGTATAATATGTCTATATTTATTATATATATTTTAGATATCACCAGTAGCATAGTAAATATGGTGTCTAATACGGTTGTATTTTAAAATGAAACAACATATTTATGATGTGCTACATATGTGTTTTCAGAAAGAAAATTGATGGACTGGAATGACTGCTGTATCTTAAAAGATGCAAAAGATACAACTGGACATGGTGCAGCACCAAGAAGACAATGTAGCTGCAGAAAAGAAAAATTTAAAGTGGCTAAACAATCTACGAATCATGCGTAGCCTGTGCTGCTCCAAGTATTGGTGCTGCAATGACATCAACATTTGATTGCATTAACATTATGTTCTGCAATGCTCTGCGTGGATGTGGCACATTTCTTCTCTTTGTAATGTCTCAAGGATACATTGAAACTATATCCATTGTTTGCATAAATTGTTAACAGTGGTATGTGTTTTTCAAAATAAATTATACAGTGTATAAAGGATTTCTATGATGCAGATCAATCGCTTTGGAGACTATATAAAAATCAATGACCTGGTATACTAAGATCTACTGGTAAAAGCAGTATGTTAGCAATATTCTTTATACTGATTCAATTGTAACATTTTGTAAAACAACTACAAGGTCAAGATAAATGTTATGTCTTCTGTTGGTAAGTCGGTTTGGTGAGAAAAGAAATTGGATTATTGGCACCTGGAAAATAGGATGTGTCAAATATTTACAGTAATGTTTTATATATTGTTATATTTGATGTTTAGTATATATGCACTGTTTCAAGATCAAACTTATTTCAACAATACAGGTGTACTGACATATTATATTTACAAGTGTTATGTTATTTTGTAGACGCAAAAGTAGGTGTATTCAAACATATCGTAGTATCTATATATATATATTTAGTTTTATATACATATATAATTTATATACATAATTATCATTTACATTATAATAGTTACATATTTGTTTTGGATGGTATTGTCAATGCTTGAATAAATGATGCAATCTATCATGGGTTGTCATAATATTGATGCACTTAATATAGCATTTCTCGAGCAGCATATATATCTGAAAGTGGCAGCCAAGCTTACTTACCTATTAATTTTATGTAGATGTGGTGGAACATTAACATAATGTATATATGAAACATTAGATACATTTGCCAAAATCTGTGTGCCATGTCATGGCCATGATAAATAATAAATTAAATATGTTTATATAAGAAATAGTGTCCTTTTTACATTAGTATATAGATTTTCATGTCATCGAATTAATGTCTGCAATACTGTGGTCTTCTGAAATAGAAATTGTGGTTTCAAGTGTAGTTAAACGTGCCTACAAAAATTGTAATTGTGTAGCACGCAGTCAATCTATAAATTACTGCGATGAATTTCGAATCGGTCCCGTTTGTTGGCTGGTCCCGCTTGTTTACTTTTTATTGTGGACTTTTGCATTGGCTAGCAGTGTAGGCGCGGCGCCGCTTTCAAAGACGGGATTTATGCAATTTCAGCGGTCAATAAAAATTGACAAACACATTAGTGTCATTGAATCGCACACAATTTACTAATGTGTTTTTGCGACGTTGTAACAGCAAATAACTGAGAAATCTCCATCTGAAAGCAATACCACAAAAGTTACGCGACCTCTTGCGTTGGCGTAACTTTGTGATGAAATATACGCCATATTTGCGAATGTTCCTATCATAAATGTTTCGAGAATAGCACTTGCGAAATTTTTTAACTTACGCTCTTTTGACATCATTTTTATGTAAAAATGGCGCTAAGAAATTCGTAAGTCCGAGAATACGGGCCCTGGTCCATGAAACTAGGATTAGCTGGATTACTAATTGTAGGTATGCACCATTGGAATGGCTATATGGTTTCCACACATTCCGAACTCAAACAACAGGCACAGGCAGCTTCAGATAGATCTACAGACAGACAAATGATACTTTAGAGGTTCTGTAGCCTCTATTGAAATCAAACTAAGCTCATGGCACCCTTACCTGTCAGCTGTTTCATTTGAGAAGTTAATTGTTTTATTCAAATTGCCAATGCCAATTTGAATTGTCTATTGTTTTTTAATCTATACGTACATAAATGTACATAGTTTTTAATTCTTTGTCGAAGAAAATAAACTGGACATTAAAAGATTGTGTGGCATGTCAAAAATCGGGATAATAATACTACATGTAAAACTGTCTGTTGCAGGTGGATATTTTTGGCAGCTTTCGTACAGGCCTCTACCTGCCGACAAGTGACATTGACCTGGTGGTGTTTGGCAAGTGGGAGTCTCTGCCGCTGTGGACACTTGAGAAGGAACTGCTAGAGAAACGTATCTGTGATAGGGAACACATCAAGGTGCTCGACAAGGCATCTGTAAGTACACACCTTGTCAACGTGACTGCAAACAGGTGCTATAATTTTTGCCCTGGTAGATTGTATATTAGTTGGTAGATTGTATATTAGTTGTGCCCAGTCCACAGTGTGGTGCCACAGTTACGTTCATATTATGTTCAGGAACCAGTAGTACTGGTTCGATACTCGATATATCGAAGTATCGCAATACTTGTGAAAGTTCGATACCAATATTTTGTGGTACTTCCATGTTTTGTGTATCGAACTGCCAGTAGTGCTGGATTTGATATCTTCGATATATTGAGTCCATTCGGTATCTGTGAAGTAGAAATTACGGATATAATACGGAACCTACGCCGACACCACTTGCCGCTTCGCTTGCCGCGGAAACTCCGGACAGTAGCGTCACATATGTCTATTGGCTGATTGACATTGAAGACGTCAGTATATTTGGGGAAATCACCAAATCACCACCGAAAACAAAGATCGTAACATTTTGACAATTTTTTGAAGGATAACTCTGCAAATTTACTCCATCATGATAATTATAAGGATGCAGACTAGCGGACAGATGCTATGATGTGCCCTGACATGCTAACTGATGTGATATTTGTCCGTGAAAATGTATTCTGAAGCCGGCTTCTTCGAAATGGAGTGAACAGCACCTATTTTTGCCCAGCCGCAGGTCGTGTATGACACAATTTTGGTGGCCACAAACTTAATGTTACTTTCAACGACAGTACCTAATTAAAAAATAAATTTATGTTGCTATGTTGACCAAGTTCATCAGTTTAGTTTACTGGTTGGTTAGTTTACGAAACGAGCCACAATATTTGCATAATTCTGTTCTGTGGCGCAACATGTTGCATTTTAATACATTCGCATGGCGGTATTACAATATTATTATCCAAGATGCATATACAATTGTTATGCCTTTGTTTTCTGGAAAGAATGGTGTATAAATTAAAATCAACGTGCTCATGGATAAAATTTCCCGTGAATAGTGATTTGAATTTGTTAGAAAATGTTTTGCCATATGCCGGCCCACATTGTAACTAGATAGTTTGTTTTAATCTGCTTTCTAATGATATCACATTTTAAAGTGCAATGGGAAATAATAAAGTTACGTCCATTTTAAATAAAGATCTATAATTTCTATTTATTGAAATAAGTGATAACTGCATAATAATAGTTTTTGCATGAATAATTATCAGACATTATGTCGATGGTCAAATTGAAAAATTAATAGATGTACCATATCGTTCCCCATAAATGCTTGGTAGCGAAGGCTTTGGTGCACGTCTATTATTATCTCAAAACTGGCATCAGGCAACACATATCAACAACGCGTATATTCAGCATATGTACATAAATATTAATATTGACACATGACAAGAACGCAACACCTTGCAGCTAGACATACACGCGTTATGAATGACCTAACAAGTTTCTGCAAGGTGATGGCAGCAGTAGTATTGCCAAAATTTTCCATCTGTGATATTAACAAGCATTCGTTCATGAAGCATCTATGTTTTCAAGCATGTTTCCCTAATGGAAAAAGGGTGTGTGCTTCTATTGGATAATATGCTTCTATCTGGAATTATACACTATATGAATTAGACTTACAATGCAAGTATTGAGTATCGAACATAATTCTGGTATCGATCGATATCGAGGAACTCAGGTATCGAACCAGCAGTAGGAACCAGACTACACATTGGGACTAGGACTAGAAATATACGATATAATGTATTGTATGCAGGGTTTGTACAGTTCCGTCAAAACCTGGGAAGTCATGGATTTGTTTGTGAAGGTCATGGAAAACGGAATACTGACAAAAATTATTTTTATGAAATATTTGACCACTCTCGCCATGTTGAACGACTGAGTTGTATTACCTTTGGGTTCCGGTTGCATTGGTCTGTATTTATGTGGTATGTAGTTATTTCAGTTTCTTTTGCCTCTGACCACTCAACTGTGTGAATGTGTACCAGGCATCTGACACAGGACATTATGTGGATGAGTAGTTGCATTGTAATAACAGCATGGCTCAAAGCACTCTAGTCAGTTGAAGTAAATGTATGAGTGAACAGGTATGCCCATTGCCCAGGGGTGAATGGTAAAGAGGGTTCAGTCGTCTGTAAGGTCTGATGCCATGGTATGATCGTGTACAAGTCTAACTTGATTTCTACATTATATAATGTAGTAGTGACATCACTACATAAATTTTGTTTATGTTTAAAAAAAAATCTATTATGTTCATGCCTTCATTCTTTATTGTTATGAACTGCCAATGTGATATGAGAGCTGAGGAGGGTTATGTTTTACATGAAGTAGAAAGATATAAAGTACAATTTTTAATTTCTTAAGAAAATAAGCATTGCCACTGTAACAAGTACTGTGATACAGTGAAGGTTTGAAAATATGGAAAACAAGAACGAAAGGAGTGTATGTAGAGCAGTGTCTTTTGTGTATGCAGTATCGACTGTTCGCAGCATATGTAGTATTGCTAAATGAGACAGAGGTGCTAGAAATATTAGCAAAGTTTGAGCACAAACAGGGACTTGATCAGCTGGCTGTTCTCTGTCCATGCAGGTGCCTATAGTGAAGTTGACCGATGAGAAGACGGACGTGAAGGTGGACATCAGCTTCAACATGACCAGTGGAGTGACCAGTGCAACACTCATTATGGTACGACTCATGCGATGCTCGGATTGTTTATATTTGTTAGATTATTTTAATTTCATCTAGTTATCTGCAGTGTATAAAATAAAGTTTAGGCCATGCAAAACATTTGTTATTTCGCTTTTAAAATGTAGGTAGGAGCCAATAAAATTGACATAGATTGCAATACAATTCCTGCCAGCATCACATGACGGTGAAACCGGTGTTGCATTGTGTGATGATGTATGTTGCAGTACTGCAACAAGTCCTGTCTGATAATGTAGTGATGTGCTGTGTGTGTGTTGCAGGACATGATGCAGCAGTACCCGAACTTGCCCTACTTGGTGCTGGTGCTGAAACAGTTCCTGCTGCAGCGAGACCTCAACGAGGTCTTCACGGGCGGCATCAGTTCCTACTGCCTCATCCTTCTCACTGTCAGCTTCTTCCAGGTACACCGCCTCACCTGGTTCTTTTATGTCCAAAAGTGTAGTGTGTGAATAGTTTAAGGAATACGTCGAGTCTGTTCAGTAAAAAGAATGCATATCTATTTTTAGTTGTAAATGATGTGATGTTTTGCGAAAGCCAATGGTGGTAGCGACATTTAGCTTCCAACCCATTGGCAGTCGTATGACTTCAGTGTCTCCCCAACTTGATTGCAATTGACAACAGCACAAGATTGCCATTGGCAAATTCAAGAATTCCTTGGATGAATTGTACATTTACCGTAAATTCTGTATTTGTAGCCGCACCCCTAATTAAAGCCGCACCCCGACTTTTGACCTAACCCCTGATTTTCCTCCGCGCAGTTTGTCACAGGCAAAAACCTTATTTAAAGCCGCACCTGGACTTTGAGCCATGACCATTTAACCCTGCGTGTGACATACTTCCGTAGCGCACACAAGTAGAAAAAATTAAGAAGTTCCACAAAGAAAGTCATAACTTTGTTATTAATTATCATAAATGAATGAATAAGGTATAATTTTATTGGTAAAAGACTTTAATGTAATGCATTGATAATAACTACATCACATTTTATATTAACGTAAGAATAATACTATATGTGAATGTTGTCAAAATGGAAAACAAAAATAAACAAATTTCACCATGCTACCAGAAAATAACTGGGTGGCTGAATGTCCATACACCCAGTGAACGAAATGTAGCCATGCATTTAAGCTATACGGTAAAGCTAGAATTATACAAATATTTTGAGAAGTTTTATTTTTATGCCATTTTATGTAGAATCATGTATAAAGTCGATGTTATAAATGCATTGAAAAGACTAGAGCTGGTTTAGTGCAGTAGGACCAGCTATGTTGACTTCAAAGGTGTTTGATTGACAGCTAGTAATTACAACGTAATAATTGTCGTCGCCGCGCCGCCGTGAGAACGGATGTGATCTTGTGGTTTGGTCTACTTCTTCCAGTTCCAGACAGTTGACCCAGGCATGTGGCATTATAATAACACTGTATCTTACCAGGGGAAGTGCAATTTACTCCAGTGCTAAGGGGCACTTGTAATGGTGTTGTGTTGACAATCAGGTGAAGCCTGGCTTCAGCAAAGCTAAGGTGTGAACGTTGTGCTTGGAACTTGGCTTAAAACATCTACACCTGATCCCAAGAGCAAGCATTTAACAAAGCAGACAGTTGTTACAGTTGATGTCTGCTAGTGTGGGACAGTTGTTAAGAATGGCGGCTGCCATCATATTCAAATTTCAAAAACGTTTGTGCGCGGCCACGATCCGTGATGCCGACGGCCGGCCCAGACACGGATACGCGGGATGACGCTGCCATGCCGTTCCAGGCAGCGTTCTTTGATAGCGACAATGAAAGTGACTTTGGAGGATTTTAGTTGTGAAATGGATGATGCCATCTTATTTGAAGATGTTTGCCCAATGCACACGGCACGGATACATGGAATGACACCGCCGTTTCGGCATGGCATTCTTCAACGGTGACGATGAAAGTGATTTCGCTGACGATGGATTTAAAAATTTTATGTTTTCACATGTCTTGATCTTTCTTTCTGAACACTTTATGGACATGGGTTTGTACGTGTTGTGTAATTATTTTTGCACCAGTGGCAGTTGTAATACAATGTTTTATTGATACATCCGACTTCGTTTTTTCGGTAAGTTTTTCACTTAGTTATTATCAACGTTACTACTGACAACCCAGTGAGCCAATGTGTGAGATGCAGACAGAGATTTTGAGGGGTTTTAAACCTGATCAAGCTGGACCTATCTGATCATAGTGATGAACTGGAATCCACATGTTAGCTCAGCCTCTGGTGATGTATGATCGCGTTGCATCACTGCATGCTTTTTAATGTTTTATTGATTTGATACAGTCGACTTCGTTTTTCTTTGATATTTACATCGTCATTGCCATACCGTTCTATTCGCTAGTACCAACAACCCAGCCAGCGACCTGATATTCATTTTTTCGGCAAAATACTGTATTTAAAGCCGCACCCCAACTTTGACATTTCCTTCCCGATTTCAGTGACACAATATTGAATTGAAGCCGCGGCTATAAATACAGAATTTACGGTAACCTCAAATAATTTATAGTTTTCTGATATATTTTTGTTGACGACTACACCAAAACTACGCAAAGAACTTGCACAAATGTTGTAACATTTAGTGGATGCTAGATTGGTTTATAGTATTCAAAAATGAATTTTAAACGCGATGAGCACAACATTGAGCTGAGGAAACTCCTTTAACTGGAAATGAATGACTTAAATGTTGGCGTCCTCAGCCCTGAGACACCAGTGCAGAGTTGCTGTGTGTTGCAGAGGCACCCCCGCCTGGATGCCGCATCTCCCGGAGCCAACCTCGGCGTACTGCTCATTGAGTTCTTTGAGTTGTACGGCCACCAGTTCAACTATCTGCGCACAGGCATTCGCATCCGGGCCGGCGGCGCATATGTAGCGAAGGAAGAGATCCAGAAGGACATGGAGAATGGCTACCGGCCCTCCCTGCTGTGCATAGAGGATCCCATCAACAATGGTAGGTGTCTGTGTTCGTTATGTCGACTGATTTACACTTTTCATATTGCCCTGAGAGTTGCATGTTCTTGTATTACGTTGTGTTGACATTGTGAATGTATGGCCTGTCCAGCTTTAATGTTCAGTTGGTTCCTGGTCTGATCGTTGTAATGTATGATAAATACTGGAGGTAATTTCCGAGGTATCTTCAAAAAGATTTTATAAGAATGAGAAAGTGGGTCTTACCTTCAGCTACGACAATGTGCTCATGAGAAAACTCTACCATTAAACAGAATCTGTTGTTAAATTTTAGGAGATTTTCAAAATGCAAACAGCTGTCATTGAGAACATTATTTCCGTGACAAACAAGCAAAAGTGTTCCACTGTTGCATTCTGGTGTTTACAATTTTACGGAGCAAACTAAATTTTAAAATCAGGCCGATGAGCTCATGAGAATCCTTGATCACTTACTTGAAGTGTTTCGTTTGTGCAGGTAACGACATCGGACGTAGTTCGTACGGAGCCCTCCAGGTGAAACAGGCATTCGAGTACGCTTACGTGGTACTGCGCGACCGTATCGCTCCCCAGTATGCCCATCTGTACCCCCCCAATGACGGGTATGTAGCACCACAAACACAACTTGCCCCACTGAACTGCATGTATATATATAGTATTCCTGTCACCACAAAACTGTGCTTGTCCTCGCGAAAACTATTTGCCCTATAGAACATAAGAGTGCTGGAAATATCTTGAAGTTAAAGTGTAAAGCGCCCCAGAACAATTATTTGGACGGGGTGCTATATAAGAAAATGTATGGACCGTGAACTTTGATATCTAGGATGAGATAGACTTACAATGCTGCAAATTCTGTCTCATCCCAGGCATCAAGTGCACTCATTTATTTCTATTTCATTCGTTTTCTTGGACCAATGGTCGCTGACCTACCAATTGGCGATGTATTTGAAAAAAACACATAGGTAGTTATGTTGAGTTTGTAATTTGTCAGTTATTCCCCAGGTGACATCACTGGAGTTACTTTAAAATGATCTGCTGCATGCAGTGTCGTCCGTAATTGACGACGGCAGAAATCAATAATACAGTAATGATGACATTTGCTGTCCAAGGTGCTCTATGGATAGGTGAAAGCTACTTTTGATTATGCCTACGACATTGACTGATGGTGTTTGTGTTGCTCCACAGCATCCTGGGCCGTATCATCCGTGTGACAGATGAGGTGGTGGAGTACAGAGACTGGATCATGCAACACTTCCCCCTCCAGTCACCTGTCGTAGACTCGACTGAGGGGGTGGCGCCTCGACAACGCACCTACGCCAGTGTGGCGAGCACCAGCAAGACACACGCAAAGAACCCCAAACCCAAGTGAGTGCAACGTCTACTACAGGCAGAGTAGGGTACCATCTGATCCACCAAAAGGAGGCATCATTGTGGTGATTTATTTCCCCTGCGATACATGGCGATTCTCAAACCACCTCACATCTACATGTAATGCCCTATGTTGTTTTAGGACTGCGAACTTATTCGACCACCCTACAATAATCTAATCTAATAATCAAGTTAGATTATGTGTGTGGGGGTATGTTAAGTTTTCCCCCTAGACTCCCTGCGCCTCGAGTGCCAAACGGATTAATCTATAAGCCATCAGAAGAAAAGTAACTCCTTTTCCGGAATTCCCCGTTTGTATAAAGGTTTTTAACAGTTTTAGGACTCGCATCGAACATTAGACAGACAGATTAATTGTTCATAAAGTAAATCGATTGTTTACAATGTTACATGAGGAGTGATTGGTTAAGGATATTTTATATAACTTGTTTGGTTGCAAAAAAACATCTGTATATAACATTTATAACCCACTAAAACTTAAAAGAATGGTATTATTTCTAGTAATAATAATACAACTTCTTTTGCGCCTAAATCCTTTGCCATCCAGCTTGTTGATCTGACGGTGTAAGTGACTGTTTTGTGTTGCTGCAGGTACGCTGCTGGCGACCACCGCACCATGGAGGAGTCAGACAGCAACGGCAGCAGCTCTGTCTACCAGTCGTCATCATCTAGTTCTGCCAGCTCCAGCTCCAGCATTGCCAGTGACGACACAGTACGTATGCAGACACACACACACACCTATAGCTCAACGACATGGGTTGTAGTGAATCAAAAGGTTCTAATGAAACTATTCTGATTTGTGGTCAAAAAGACAAGCAAAAAACAAATTGCATAATTTTAAGATGAAACAGTGGCAAGGTGTAAAGAGAAATGGAAGGTGTAGAAAGTCCTTGAAGGGTGTTAGCTGAGGTAGGTATACATATGGTATCATTGAGCGTAATAATAGTAATACATTTTATTTAATATATCGCCAGTTGCTAGTTTTGTAGCACTAGAGGATATAAAAGACCAAATGTGCTGGTGTTTGTTGTTTGATGCTGCTACATTGTTGTTGTTTCTCTCCAGGACTCGGACACCAACTTGGACATGCCTGTGATAGCGAGTGCACCGCAGAACCCAGCACCGAAACAGTCCCGTCAGATGCGCTACGTCGACATCGTCAAGTGCGACCCGCAACCACGCAAACCCTCTCCAGGGAGCGCGGTGAGCAACAATGCGACGGTGTCGTCTTCGGTTTCTAGCTCCGCAGTCGGCGAGCAGACGCAAAAACCTTCTGGCACAACAGTGTGCTCGAACCGTTCATCGAGTGCGCCTGCACAACACCACTCACATGTGCCTCCCTCTGGTGGCCACAGTAGTAAAACATTCATACATTCCCGCTACTTGCCCAAGCGTCGACGGAACGCGGCCGGTGCAAAGCAGAGCACGGGCAGCAGCAGCAACAGCGCCGGAAAGACGGCGAGATAGTAGCACGTCCGCGCGGGCCGATCACGCACCCGCGTCACCCTGCAATATCAACCGCCATTCACATGGCGCACGCCGTCCCATAAGGGTTTCATGACTCTTCTACCAAACTTACGTCTATGCACTGTGGGTTACTGCTGTCTTGCAGTCCAGTTGGGATGTGATGATAAACTTGTTGGATATGGTTCGAGAGCGTTGATTATGGGTCAGTTTTGAGCTGCTGCATTTCATTATTACTAGTCGCCAACTGTATGTGATAACAGCACGCAGACTTACAGTCTAATGTCGTGGTGACATCAATGACGGGACACAACTAGTTCTGATGTGATAATAGGTGTGCTGCAAGAGATGTTTCGTTTAGAAAGACAAGCATTTTGAGCATATCGATGTGTAGCAATTGCTTTTACGAAAAGCACAAAAATATGTCCAGTCGTGTCTGTATCCATTCTTTCTGGACTGCAGATAAGCAAATGTTTACATCGGCCCCTTTGTTCAAGTAGTCATCCTGGATGGTATGTAGTAAATGTCTTTAATGGTGGCTTTGATGGCACAGTGTTGCTGCTCACGCCACCAGCATGTACAGTGTGTGTGTGTTTGTGCATGTGCTATGTTGGAGTGGATTCTTGGGAAGACATGCTGTGTTACCGTGTGTGTGTGCGTGCACGTGCGTAAACATCTTTGCATGGCAGACTTTTCTGACGAGATAAAATAAGTATTTTATGACTTCTATCACTTAACGATGTGTGTACATAAGGTAAAAAAAATTAAAAAGCTGTAACTGAACAAAAACAAGACTGTTATGTGTGTGTTATGATTAGTTTTTAGGTTTTGTCAAGTAGTTTGTTGTTGCTCTAGTGGGCAGAAAAAACTTAATTACTGTGCCAGGTTATATAAGAATACTGTTTGCTTTGCTTTTTTCTCGGAAGCGGAGAATGTGACATCATCTGTAAAGTCTGTCTTTTAATGACGGTTTTATTGATGTTAACGAAGGTACTGTGATGATTCTGTGATGCGTAGTGTAATTATTACATGTCAACTCGCTTTTATCAATGTAATGTGTGTATCTGGGCTGTGATTTAGAAGCGGTTTGCACAACAGCTATCTAGAGCAATCATCCATGGCATTCTATGCAGAGTTGTTTATAAGGTTCTTCACTCTAGTCCATCTGCCCGCCAACACAAGTAGGATTCATAAAACATCCTGAATCTACCCGGTAGGCCTTGTTGCGAATGACAGAATTGGTTGTGAGCCACCACATTGTTCATAGCCACAGTTTGGTGCTTAGTGTTTTTGTACTTAAAATTTCCTTCTCAGTTCGTTTAGTCCATAGAGAATCCGATTTGTTGATGTTCAGATGTATAGAGCCTAAACAGTTGAGGTAATATGTGCTGTTGGTTTAATAGACGAGTGCACACTTACGTTAAAATCGGGATATTAGAGAATGTTTGCCAAAGTGTGAACAACCTTATGTAATATAATAAAAAAATATTATTTAATAGTTTGATGATTTCATTAAGAAAATAGTGGTAATAATACATTTAATCAAACAAGCTAGCATTTCATTGTGGTACTAGACTGGCAGAATGGTTCTAAACGAATTGAGGAGGAAGGTTTAGGATAAACTAGTTTCACATCTGGTGTAATGTGATGTCAACATTGTGTCACAAAGTCATGTCTGTCACAGATGATTGAATAAATCATAATTGAATGGTAAATAAGGAAGTCCTAATGAATTCTAATAACTGCCTTCCTTTGAAAGGATACTTGTTGGAATTAACATAAAAAGCACCGAGTCATTATATTTTGGTTTATGAACTGTTGGACTACAGACGTTTTACTGTGGATAATTGTTTTCATTTCTGCAAGTTTGTTATAGAAACATAAGCTGGTAATAGAAAGTATGGTAATAGTTTGTTTCGAAGCTGACTTATAGTTATCATTCATTTCTAGTTAAATTACAACTTCATGCTTGTGCAATTGGTCACTGCCATATGTTGTAGCATCCCAATTCATAGTTTAGTTTTCTTTGCCTACCGGTACATATGTACAGTATGATATTACGATGTCATGTTGCTACAGTTGCCGGCATGAAGTGCCATGTAACACAAGGCCCTCACAGCACTTACCTAGAACCTAACAACTGTTTGCTGGGCAGTTTCAACTGGTGTAATGACTGTATATTTAATTTGGCTGCTCAGTAAAACAATCTAGCGCAGGCCTCGTGTGTAAAACTTGTAATAAGCAGACAATGCACATGTCCCTGGTCTGGTATATATGCTTTTCAGGATCACAGAGCATCTCTTCATAATCGATGTAGTGTGTGTGTGTGTGTGTGTGTGTGTGTGTGTGTGTGTGTGTGTGTGTGTGTGTGTGTGTGTGTGTGTGTGTGTGTGTGTATTTGCTGTTGCATTAGTTTGAAACATGTATTATTCATTTTGTTATTCCCCATAAAGCAGGTTAAGTTTATTATCTCACTGACCAGTTAGAACAAACTTGGTTACAGTTGTGATTCATTAATAATTAATTTGCCAGTTACTAGTAACGCTCACGAGTCATTGTTCTTTCATTTGTCACTTACAAGTAACATTTGTGATTAATAATTCACTCATTTACCAGTTACAAATAACACTTGTTATTCATTATTCACTCATTTACCAGTTACAAGTAACACTTGTAATTCATTATTCTCTCATTTACCATTTACAAGTAACACATTTACAACTGGACCTATTTTCAGTCAAGTTACAGGTGACATACGAATGTGTCGTTAAACGTTTTACTTGGTCTTTCAGGCTCATTTACAGGAGTGGGTTTATTACTGTGTTCAACATCCACCACCTGATGTGCTGTGTAGAAAATGTGATGACAATGTACAGATCTTGACAAGTAGCTTTTGAGTATAATTTTATATTGGTGTACAGGATTGCAACTGGGAAATAATTGTATGAAAATATCTTGGAAAATACAAATAAAAATGGAACATATTTAAACGGGCTTTCTTGTTATTGTTGATACAAGTTTGCCTGACAACTTCTGTCGTATTTGCTTATCCAACTCACTCACTTTTATGAACCTTGGAATCTCGCCCAATACACATAGACTGATTGCATCACAATTTGGATAAATTCATATAATTAATATTTGTTTTCAATATAAAACTGCTAATACAATAAATAAAGCATTATGCAACATGGAAGTACCCCTGGGAAATACCACGGCAAAATAAACTTGATTGTTATTGGAGTGAAATTAACCAGAATGTAAACTATTGGCTACCAGTATCACCGACTAGGTAACCATTAGACCATGTGCCATCATGTATCTTGGTTGTCAGATCAAAATGTCCAGTCAATTGTCTAGGCAAAAAGTAGGTCACGCGTGACAGAATAATAAATTTGTGTGATGGTACCTTAATAACCAGATATCCGAAAATGCTGACAGGCAGTTTTGTGGAGTGTCCCCTGGAAAACTGAATTCATATATTTCCATCTGGTATTATAACTAATAATATATTAAGTTGTGCAATACAGTAGTTTAGTTGAATAAAAAATAATACTTTTCGTATACAGATTTGATAGTTGTTAATACTTTTTTAAGCTGTAAGTTAATATAATATTTTTGTATCAAAAGTGTTACTGTTGATTCAATCAAACTACTGCATTGGACAACTTGATATATTAGGCTAAGAATAAGAACAATATAGACATATCAATTCAATTTTCCAGGGAACATTCCACAACACTCTTCTAAAATTATCTTGTTACCATGGTTACCATTACACAACTTTATTATTATGTCACCTGTGGCAGGTGCAGACCCAGTTGAGATCGAGTTGAGCTTCTATACTCCATGTCCAAAGTACCACTACCATTGGCAGAGTGGGCCGACACACAGAACACAAACACAGTATTAAACATTCATTTTATATCCGTTTAGAATCTTTTATGTACAGTTGCACATTCTAAAATGTTACAATAAATTATCTATTTTTGGAAAAACTTAGTTTGGATGTTGCCCAGATTCTGCGTCAAGCACATGGGCTTTGATGCATTTCCGTCACATTTCAAAATTAAAACCTGGCGCTTGTGAGCAAGAAACGGTGACATCTTTTGGAACGGGTGTGCCAAGGTTACTAGACTATATTATAAAATAAGTTTTGGTGTTGCTAAAATTAGACATTTGCATGAATCAGTGCAGTGTAAATAATGTTTGACATGGCAGACCTCAGGAGGTCACCTGTTGCGTCTTGTCCATGTTATGTGTGACAGCTTTCAAGAGGAATTCAAGCCACGATGCGTCATCCTCCGTAGAGATATGTATGTGTCTGTAAGAAAGGCACAGGTTCACATTTTAGTTTAAATACAGGATAATTAGCAAGATCTTTAGATCATTTAAAATTAATACATTATTTTATTAGCACAGTTCCCTTGTACCCTCAATGAGTTTTAAGATAAAGATACACCAAACTATATACAGACAAAGTAATATAAAAAGAAAAGTAACAAACTACTAAAATGAAAAAGTCTATATGAAAAAAAGTATCACCTAAAATGTTACAATTAAATGGACCTTCAGCAAGAATAATCATTATATAAATCTAAAGGGAAAATCAATTTTAAAATATGCCAGTTATTCAGTAATACGCTTTTGATGGCTTTTGTGAATCACTGCACCTTCCCAGACAAGTGCTGCCACCTGATGGACTTTACACTGACCACTGATAATTTTGATTTAGTGCAGATGGCATTTTGTGATGGGGTAAGACCACATTAAGGATTCGTCCGCCATTACCCACCGAAAGAGTGCCCTTGAAAATACCGTGTTGGTGTGATGTGTGAATTTTTTTCAAGCACTTTGGCATGGCACATGTCAGTCCAGTGAATACTGAATGTACTACTACATTAGATCTTTCACGAGGTAGCAATAAACATACGCTAGTCGCTCGCGTATTCGCACAGTGGCTATTTTGCAGAACACACCAATATTTCAAAATCCGTCACCAGATTGGGGCAAAATTTAGGGGTGTCATGTTTGGGTAGATTTTTCTAAAAACTGAGGTATGAGAATTTTACGAGTTTTCCACAGCACTTGTGTCAATGGAGGTTAAATATGGTGTGAAATTTTCAAGAAAATTGTATGTCAAATTTAGCAGGAAATGAAGGAAACGTTATAATGGCCGCCTATGTAAAATTTTAATGTGGTCTTACCCCTGATGTCGTGATTAAAAGTTACTGGAACTCTGCTTTATGAAAGGTATATGGAAATAATAATTTTAAATGCTTTAGAACTATTCTAATATTGCAGCAAGATAAAGGAACTAAAAACAAGGCAGCAGCTGAATTCCATTTTCTTTGTGTACACAAAGTATAGCTTTTGTATGTAACATTTGACAACATGAAAAATACAGAACAATGCATTGATCAGATTTTACACCCATCTGTATCGCGATTCCCACGGAAAGTTGATAGTTAATGAGCTAGGTGATCACGTGGTATTGTGACGTCAGATGCGCGAATGTCGCACAAGATGCCAGCACTATCAATACATTCACAGCATGTTTACAACGATAGATGTTGAGTCAAAGCGAGTGTCAGAATTTGTTATTTTGTGGTATTCCGATCTAATAGGCCCTACCAACACTAGTCATAATAGAGGAACAATAATTTATTTTCGGTTCCACACAAATCCAACTTTGTTGAAAAAATGAAGCGAGAGAGTCCAGTCAACCTGACAACGTCAACTAAACAAACCAACTGCAAAAACCTTTGCCATTTCAGCTTATTTTGAGAGAAATAGTTACGATTGCGACCCAGGAAAACTATCTACATCAGTAAACATGCACACACGAAAATATTGTATCCAACTGCATAAAGAAACATTATGTGATATCATAATATTACACATTACTTTGTGAAAAGATAAATACACTTTTTTAAAGTTTGGTGTTAGGCTTGAACCCGTGTTGGTAGTAAAACCAGGTGTGCGCTGAGCCAACGCACTTAACCACCGGCCACAACGACTGATGGAAAAAGAATTAACCGGCAGTTGGATACAATATTTTCGTGTGTGTGTGTGCGTGCATGCATGTGAGTGTGTGCTTACTAATGTAGACTAGTTTTTTTGGGTTGCAATCGAAACCATTTTTTATTTAAATAAGCTGAAGCAGCAAGTTTTTGCGGTCGGCTTGTCTTGTTGACGTTGTCAGGTTGACTGGAGCGGAGGTTCTATCCCTTAATTGAGTTTCAACAAACTTGGTATTCATGTGGAACCATAAAATAAATGCTTGTTCCTCTATAATGACTAGTGTTTATATTACATCGGAATACCACACAATAACTCATTCGGACGCTTGCTTCGACCCAACATATATCGTTGTAAACATGCTGTGAATGTATTTAAAATGATGGCATCTTGCGCGACATTCGCGCCTCTGACGTCACACCTAGGCATACCAAAAAGCGTGTCAAAAATATGCATATTCGAAGAAGACCAGTCGCACAGTGTAAATTGTGAAATTATTAATATATTGAATTCTGGTAAAATTATTGTCTTGGTGGAAATATACAGGAAGATGTAATATAATATAAATTCAAGCAATAGCAGGGTTTTAGTTCCTTTAAACAAAATTCCAGATATCAGACTAGAGGATGCGGTTAAGCAAATATCCTTGAATTACTTCCTGACCTCTGAAACTAAATATTGTTGACAGCAATTTCCATTCAAACATATTGGTGTCTTCAATATCATCACATATACCATAATAGTCTTAACAAAAGTGATTAGTCTTCAATCATAACTTCGAGCACCTAATACTGTCGGTAACTTACTTGACACATTCCAGTATATTCTGCAGGATTATGCGTAGTTTCTCTGTCTGAAATTGTATAGCACAGCAGTTTTATTATTTTCAAGAAAATAAAAACTTAATACATTAAAGCTATTTGAATATAATTATATATATATATATATATATATACAGTTATCCTTTACATAATATATATATATATATATATATTATGTAAAGGATAACTGTATACTAATCCACTCAATACCAAACTCAATCAACAATAACAATATTAAGTGACACATTTTATGCCAACGTTAGCAAACAGTCAGACAAATAACTTTACATCTTTTAAAAAATGTTGGCTGCCAGGGTGTCTCTCATCCTCTGTGGTTCATTTTACGTCCCAAATTGAGGTGGGACCAACATTAACATGTTAATGTTGGCATGTGCTAATCACTGTAGTACCGCGTCTTTTCTAGTGGTGCCTCCTTACTGATAGTTCTGACAATACATTGGATATGATGCCTGAACTTACGTATCACAGTTTCTCATATACTTGTATATCTGGTCAAACATATGGGAGAAAAAATAGGGACTTCAAAAAATGGCCAAGTAATTTGAGGTTGTTACCTACGGATGTGGTCAAACATTTGGGTAAAGTAAACACATTGAAAACTGTTGAATAATGTCAGTTAGTACTTACGTTTTCGCATACAGCTTCCTTGCTGACTGGTGGATAGAGACAGAGCACGACCTCGTCCACGGTTGGACTTACTTCGTTCAGTCGCTCCACTAAATTGTCCAATTCCGAAGCATCTTTTGCACAGTCACATTTCCCATTCTTCTTCACGGCTCCCATGACTCTCTTAATGCAGGAATTTGCAGCCTTTATAAGTCCAACACTCTGCATAACAAGTTGTTTTTCCTCCTCAGACCACGAGGCTTCACCCTCGTCCTCAAACGACAGATCCAACTGGTCACCACCACCTCCGTCTTCCCCCTGGAGAGCCTAAACAGTCATATAGGAGAGTGATTTGAATCTCTCCTCAAACTATAGACAGCTGTAAACTTAGAGATAAAGGTTATTGTAAATATTTCACGGTAAACAACATGCCATAGTTAACCCTTTAGACACATGACATTTAATGAAAATTATGAAATGCACTCTGAGTCTCTGACTGCCCCCAACACATGTATAAATTCAACAAGAAATTGTTCAAGTGGCACTAACTCATACTTTTCCAATACTATGCCATACAACAAGTACCCCTGGTCTATAGCAAATATACTAAGCTTTAAAATAACATATAACACACGCGTATCAAGTAGATGACACCATGTGTATAAGTAGTTAAAGTCCAGTTAACGGGCAGTTAGACAGCATCACCAGTCGGTCGATTGTGGGAGGTCGGAGACTTGGAGTGAAGAGGGTTAAAATTTTACACTTAAAATAATGTTGTACGGAAACAGGAATGCTGTTGTCATAATATGTGGCAAGTAATAGCTGTACATACTGGGACAAAGGGGGAACGGGAGGGGACAGGGAGGAAGAGTGAGGAGTGGAAGAAGGAGAATGGTAAAGACAGGGAGAGAAGGAAGGAGGAAGGAGGAGGAGGAGGGTACCGTCACAGACCTCCTGTATTTCCTCCAGTGCATCTTTCACCAGTTGTGATGTTTCGTTGCCAACATGCAGGGTGGCAGCCTTGTTATCTGCAAACACTAGCACGGCTACAGACAGCAGTTAACACCAACAACAAACACATCTTCTCTCCCTCAATAAATGGGTTTTTCGATGTTCAAACACAAGGGTTTCAATGTTCATGTTCAAGCACATGGGTTTTGATCTCTAATCACATGGGTTTTAATGTTCAAACACATTTGTTTTGATATTCAAGCAGATGGGTTTTAATGTTCAAGCACATTATTTAAACAGCCCAACAAAAGCAAAACATTCAATCCAGGTCAGCAACAACCCATATTCAAGTCCAACATTTACTGTTACTTACCAATTATTCATTCTAAATTAAATCTTATAAAGATACAACGGCACTCTACTTTTCGGCACCTACCTTTCGGCAGCGTGGGAAACTGGTCACAGTATTCCCACACAGTACCAGTGCTGTGTAGGTGTTGCTGGGATCTACAGCACATGAAACCATTCTAAAATGAACTCCTGCTATAACGAATGGTATCTGAGCTATTCGCCAATGGACATTTCGCCAAATGAGGCGGGCATTTTGATTTTGTCAGTCATAATTTTAGTATTTTATATTTATTTTTAGCTGTAAGAAAATAATTAGGTAATTGAAATAAATTATGTCTGTCTGTATTTATAATAAAATTAATAAAACAATAAAAATTGAAGTTTCTATTTGTTAATAACAGTAACTGAAGATACTATCAATGACTATTTGATGCCATTTATTAGTAACCTATTATTTATCTACATTTATGTATTCATACAGAATCCTTGGGACGATTCAGAAGTAAATTGGAACCTAATATAAAATATATGACCACCATCAAATGAAGTGTTTGCTTTGGGAACTTAAAAACTACATTTTGGAATAATTATATTTAATTTTGATAAAAAGAAAAGAGTAGTTGTTTACAATACTCACCCTTGAAAATCACCGGATTTGATCACTTCTGTCAATGTAATTGTAGCATCAACAATCCGAGATATGTCTTTCCTCACGATGCGATTTAGTGTTGCTCCTAATGCAAACATATGACAGACTGAATGTTCAATATCACGTTAAACAGAGACCAATCCATCATTATATAGTGTATCTGTATAAATATGACACATCATAGAAAACAATATTTCTTTACATCATAATGCAGGACTTACTCACATTAAAAATTATGTGTGATGATGACGAACCTATTGTTATATTATCATCACGTACTCAATGGCAGATGAACATTTCAATTGTCTTAAAACTGAATGACAATTGATGGTGACGTCACAGAACATAGACCACAACTTTGAGTTTGCTAAAATTATTAGGTGTGTGAAATAACTATCAAATGGAACCTTTTCAACCAGCATTCCATGTTTGTATGTTTGCAATTCACACAAAAACATCATAATCAGATCTTTTTTTCTTTCTTCAAATTTACAACTAAATCAACAACATCTAATCTAACAAAATACAGATAAAATTGGTGATATTTGTATTTATTTCACAGTCAGTTTACCTTTTCTCCCACGATGGTTTGGCTGCTTTCAACAGTCTTCCTCAGATGGCTACCACTATATGGCGACAAGGTAGTCCTTCAGCACAGACATAGTCACTCCGGTGTGTGCCCCCCCACGGCTGTGCCCAGGGTGGCTCTTCTTCAAGAGATCGTCATAGATGTGTGAGAGCCAGTACCAACCTTCATCTCGGTTCATGCTGTCCTTGGTTTTTCTAATCCAGATCCTTTCTTTGATGCCTCTTGTCCTCCAGTCCGACTCCTTGTCCACAAATTTGGCCTCCTCCCAGTCTATTATGTGATTGTGCTGTGTCATATGGTCTGTGATGGATGATTTGTGCACCTCCTTTTCTGATGTTTTTCTGTTGTTTCTAGTGTAGGGTTTGTTTGTTGTTGCTTTCTCTGCATCTTGTCTGTGTTCTCTGACGTGGGTTCCAAGTGTGCATTCAGTTTCTCCGATGTATCTGGCATTGCATGATATAGCGTACACACTACTTCGCACATCTTGTGTCGTTCCACTTTTGGTCTAACCAGTGACCTCTTGATGGTGTTGTAAGGTTTCATAGCTGTATTCACCCTGTATTTCTTTATAATCCGTAATGTGGTTTAGGAAACTCCTTGGACATATGGAAGTACCACCATGCCTGTGCTCTTGTCTTTTTATACCATCTTCTTCCTGATGTTGCCTTCATTCTTTTGTTTCATCTTTTTCTGTACAGTTCAAATGGTCCACTGTGGATATCTGCATGTCTTTAGTACTTCCTTGATGTGTTCTCTTTCTTTGCATTTATCTTCCTCCTCTGTGACAAGCGTTTCACGTCTGTTTAGAATTTGTGAACAGGGGGTCGGACTGGAGGACAATAACCATCAAAGATGCGATCTACATTAGAAAAACCAAGGACTGCATGAACCGAGATGAAGACCGATACCAACTCTCACACACCTATGATGATCTTTTGAAGAGCCACCTAGGGCAGTGGGGCACACACCGGAGTGACTACGTCTGCGCTGAAGGACTACTGTGTCGCCATGTAGTGGTGGCCATCTGAGGAAGACGTCGCGGGAAAAGAGGTAAACTGACTGTGAAATAAGTAGAAATATCACCCATTTGAACCACCCAGTCTGATGAACCTCTTCACTCATATAGATAAAATGGTTACCTTTGGAGACAGGTAAGTTGTAGAAGGAGGTCACCATCGCCAGGGTGGCTTTTCCAATGCGCTCAATCAGAGGATGATACACCTTGGAACATACAACATATGTTTGGTTGCTGGCCAGGAGGAGACAGGACACATGACATATTCCCTCACTGTCCACTCATGTAACCAGACTTGTTCTGTCCACATTCCATTTGTATTATAACAAATCTGTCATTTTTTTCAAAATAATTTCCTTATTATGGGTTGTGTCGTGTGTAAGGCAATTGGAACATCACAAAAGAAAACTGGCAAAATTTATAGTGAAAAACGTAGAAGAGAAATTGTTGCTTTATTATATTTTATAAGGTTTTCAAAAAAAGTAAAAGTATTTCTGTTTTTTACATGTTTCTGTGGTATATGTCTAAAAGTATACATGTACGTGCAAATTCTAACTAAAAATGTACTACGAGAATATATGAGAAATAAACCCAAAAGAATACCTCATATTTTGGAACAGGTGGCTCACCAAATGCCAAGCACAATTTAGTCGCTTCGATTGACACAAGTTTCACTGCAGCCTCTGTGATGATGAAGCAAAAGGCAACTGTGATCAGTTCAATGCAATGCAATCTGTATTGATAGATAAACTAAACTTCAGATATAATGAATTAATTGCTTGAAATGACTGAATACAAAGCTAACAATCAAGTGTTCGATCTAAGTAGTAAGAAACATGCTTTATTCCATAGTATTCAATGTAAAATTAAGCCCTTGATGTTTACGGTTTGAGGTGAAGCTTGGGGCACAGACCTCATTACGCAAACACTACCACGAGCATTGGGGAATTCCATGGATACTTTATGACGTACACGTTCATGCAACTTTTGGGAAAGCGAAACTATTCTAGAACTTTCCGCTGACAAAGACGAATTCCAGGGGATTTCCATTCTGGGTTACTTGCCAATCCTACTGCTATTAGCCAGTTTTGTAGAACTGAAGATACCTAACAAGGGCAGTCATGAGATCAAAATATGGGTCCAGACCGGCTTAATTTTATTTCATGTCATCAGTTTGTTATATCCGGTAATATTTAAATGGATTTGGCCACTGGGACCAATGGAATTGTTCATTACCTCCAAAAACTTGTTACAGAAAATTCATTACACTGACAGAAATTCATTAGAAATATGTTAAGATAAAACTGAAAAATGGGCCAAGTGGACCTGAAGTCCTTTGGACTAATACGTCTATATGTGACCCCGGCTGACCAAATGAGTGATAAGTCGGAAAAATTGTAATATTGTTTTCTTACATCCTTATAAAGGTTTGGTAGGGTGCTTTACACGGTTTCAAAAAATATGACTGATACAAAAATTGGCAAAGTTATGGAGCATTGAACATGGTAGGGTTCAAAAAGTGAAAATTAAGAAAACGGCTGTTGAAGTTTTACATTATATATGCAAATGGATTGCATGGAAATATTACATGCACAACATTCAAATGTGGCACACAGTATGTAATATGTATGTTATGTTGGAATGATACACTGGAAGTACAAATGTGCTGCTACAAAGACTTATCAAGTTATGCCAGATTATGTCTTCATGTGTAAAACTAAGAGGACAGATTATTTGAGAGCAAAAGGTAGACTCACTGTTTGACACAGTGTAAAACCTACAGGCAACTGTCCTGTTTAACAGGGGTCTAGTGGCTTAATGCTGTATGTTGACACAAGCTACTGCCAGCGACCAATTACACATTAGTCACAGTTTCCATCAAACAATAGCAGACAGAGAATCTTAGCTCCACAGATGGGTGTAATACACAACCAGAGCCACCACTGATTCAAGTAGATTAGCTCAATGCACCAACTAAGACAATACACAAGTCTGTGAGTGACAATGTCCAGAGTGAGGCCTAAGCAGTGTCCTCATTGCTGAATAGATCAATTAAACCTGCCAAGTGGGTGACATTCTGCACAAGTGTTCATTAATCCTTAGTGATTGTTCAGAACACCAGACTGACCACATACCTAAACAAAGCGAATGTAATAGGTGAAGAACAGGCAGTGTTCAAATAGGGGTATTGGTTGAATTGTATTTGTCTCAACGAAAAAGGCTTTATTGTGCCTTCATCGATTCTAAGAAAGCATTTGATTTAGTAGACCGGTCCTCCCTGTGGTCTAAGATAATTTCATGCGGTATTAATGGTATTGTGTTGAAAGTTGTATACAACATATACAAAAATGCTAAATCATGTATAAATCAGGGCCAGGCTGTGTCAGCCTTCTTCTCATGTGATGTATAGGTATGGCAAGGAGAAAACTTGTGTCCTTTGTTATTTGCTATTTACCTGAATCATTTTGAACACTGTTAGTCACAATTATAACGGACTTGACATACCTGCTGGTGAAATTTACAACTATATGCTGATAACACTAGAATGATTCAATCAAATACAGATTTCTTGCTTGTGTACAGCGGAACTATGTCAACTCTTCTAATGGTTGACATTTGGTTGTTTCAGGTGTCAACTATATTGTGAATCTGTAATTATTAGTCTATATTGATACAATTGATTTACACAGTACCATGTCTACACAAGGCATGGCAAGCGTAAACAGAACAGTAGAATGCATTTGATATCAATAAAGTGTAGGATATTTCACTCTATAGTTGTCTAGAATATAAATTTTCTATGTTTGTCACCTACAGGTGACAGAATATTAATTTTCTATGTTTGTCACCTACATGTTTCTACAGACAATACATCTTTAACCAATAGACACCACAGTCACACCATTTTATAATAATTAAATCAACATCAAAATAAACACAACTTGCAATTATAGAAAATCAATAGTTTTGAAGATAAAAAGTGTTAGGCAACTGTTCAGTCTAACAGGGGTCAAGTGTGTCTACTCTGCCTGGGCACTGTGACCAATTAAAGATTAGTCAAGGTCTCAATGGAACAGTAGCACTAGGCTGCAGAGATTAGTCAAGGTGTTGACTTTGTGGCACATTAAACAAAATCTACTGTTGGGGGTGGTCTCAAGGGCCCTTCTCAAAACCACATCACTAGATAATGTAAAACTTTTGCACTTTGGGGGCCCCTTAGGTGCCCTTAGAATGATTCAATCAAATACAGATTTCTTGTATATAGTGGCAGCTCCCTAAGATACATCTATGCAAAATTAGAAAAAAAAGTTGCTGAACAGTTTTTGATAAAATAGGCCAAATGTTACATTTTTACCAGTTTTGGGGTCCTTGGAGGCCCTAGGGAGCCCTTAAAATGATTCAATCAAATACAGATTTCTTGTGCATAGTGGCAGTGCCCTAAGATGTCTATGCAAAATTACAGAAAAAGTTGCTGAACGGTTTCTGAGATACGGCAGCTAACGGCAGACGATGGACGCAGAGTGATGGCAATAGTCCCTTAGACCTTCGGCCGAAGGACTAAAAATGGGTGCTCGTCCAATCCTCAAAATTAGGCAGTTTCGAGTCTGTCTTTGGATCTGACCGAATTTATGTTCGTGGTTGTCACAACCGCTGGTTTGTACATTTGTATCTTTACAAAAGAGCATTTGTAATCCTACACGTGATTAACCATGCAAGACCACTGATCGCACCAGGTACACGAATGTGCCACCGACCTCTGACAATGCACTGGTAGATGACATCGGGCGTTTCTCAAAGACTATAGTATTTATGACTCGGGAATGAGGATAGACACGACTCTCTTGGGTGTGGCAAAGTGAGACTCTTACGTGCTATTATAATTAAGGTAACAGTGCCACAAATCATCACAATGTCTGCAAACCGCTACAACAACTCTCAAGATATGAACTCAGATAAACTCAAACAAATTTTCGTTGAAATTCTCAGTGACGACAAGGCTCTAAAGACATTAAAACGGGCACTATTCCCTCAAGAAATTGCAAATAAACTTGACTCACTAACAGCAAAAACTGAACAACTGAAACAACTTGTTGAGGAAAAGGACACAAAAATAAAACAACTCGAAACAAGTATTGCATCTCTAGAAACACAAAATGATAACACAGAACAGTACACCATAAGGGCAAACCTCTGGTTTCAGGGAATTACCGAGGCAATGGAAGGGTACTACATTGAAAACACCATCGTGAACATTGTAAACGAACAAATGAAACTCTCTCCACCATTGCAGGCATGAGAGATCAAAAGAGCACACAAAATAGGAAAACATATCCATGCTCAGTAATCGTCCGATTCAACACAGATCGGTGCAGGGACTCCGTCTACAAAGTGCACAACCCAGACTCAGTGCCTAGAGGCTGAATTTACATCAACGAGGACTTAGCCAGGTATCATTCCCAATTTCTATATGAACTCAGGAAACTTTAAAAAGATGGACACCTTTAACACTGTTGGCCATACAATAGTAACCTATTGTACAAAGACACTAACATGATGGAGCACCAAGTCAGATCAAAACAGGAGGAGTGCTTCAAATGGTGAGGAACCCTGTTTGTGACATTGCGTCTAGCACTTGCTTGTTTCGTCTCATTACGTAAAGAACACCTACATCTGCTATGCTTGGCTGAACATTTGCCATGTGGCACTGTGCCAACCACCCAACTTTGGACAATAATAATATACTCAGCTTCTTGTATTTAGGCATATATGACCCCAGACACTACCAACACAGGTAGTTATTGTTTGTGGGTTTGTAGCAATAAGAATACTTTTTTCAATTATGATTTCTTTAATGATTTATTTTCTATACTTGCTATGCATAGATGGACAAAATGCAAATTCCCTTTTTATACATCTTGGATAACAATCCATTTTTGTTTTGTTTATCCTCTTTCCATGACATTTAATTATGTCACCCTCACTAATAATTATTGTTGCATACCCCAGGCTGTATATTGCGTTATCATATCATCACTAATGCTACTTTTGCTGATTTGCTTGTTGGGTATACAGGTATACAATATATATCCTTATATTTGCAAATTCATTATATCCAAGTTTACTGTACCTGAAGAGTAGGCTGAGGAACAAAGATACTGACTTCTATATTGTATGACAGAACTTACTAACCTGAAGTATTCCAGAAGACAGCCAAGTCGTAGGTGGCTGTCTGTGACTCTCTCTCCACCCCATCTACAAACACAAATCATTTGAGAACTTGGACAGTTCAACGTGAAGCAAACATTCAAGCTCTACAGGCAATCAGAACAAAACACAGTTGTCTATCTTTAAACTTCATGAGACAATCAATTTACGTGTGGTGTTGACAAATATATTACATATCAAAGTAATTTAAATATAAATTTATATGTACATATATTGTGCATGTGCATATTGTGTGTGGTGTCTTGAGTGTATATATATGTATGTGCATGTATGCGTGTCATACTGTGTACATCTATTTTATTCCATGTTTTTTTATCTAAAACAGTAATTGGACAACGTAATTATGCACTATACACTAGTTACAGCACATACAAAACCTAGAAATCCTGACTCCATCTATCAGTTTTCCAGATTGCTAACTACAGATATACTAATGGTGCACGGCTAGTGTAGTGGCTAACACATCCGCCTGGCATGTCAGCACTTTGAGTTCGAAACCCAGACTGGGCAGGCATGATATTTGGTGTTAAAACCTGGCTTTCAACATTGGGGACTGTGTATCCCTCGTGACTCAGAGATCACGTTAATGTCGGTCCTGTCTCAATTTGGGATGTAAAAGAAGCACCCTGGCAGTGACCACCCTCAGTGTCAGCATATAAAGGTCGGTTTGGCGATAATGTTCTGGAAAAGGCTGACTAGTTGAATGAGACCTCATAAGACCATTACATTGTAACCACAATAAGCTGGAAACAACTAGACTAAGTTCTTTGACGAGCCAATTTTTAAAGACCGATGCAGAATGCTTCCACAGTTATCTAGCACCATTAAGACACCAGGAAATGGTGTTCAAAGGAGAACGCTGTGGTCATTGAGGAGAACGCTGTGGTCATTGAGGAGTACGCTGTGGTCATTGAGGAGTACGCTGTGGTCATTGAGGAGTACGCTGTGGTCATTGAGGAGTACGCTGTGGTCATTGAGGAGTATGCTGTGGTCATTGAGGAGAACGCTGTGGTCATTGAGGAGTACGCTGTGGTCATTGAGGAGTACGCTGTGGTCATTGAGGAGTACGCTGTGGTCATTGAGGAGTACGCTGTGGTCATTGAGGAGTATGCTGTGGTCATTGAGGAGTATGCTGTGGTCATTGAGGAGAACGCTGTGGTCATTGAGGAGAACGCTGTGGTCATTGAGGAGTACGCTGTGGTCATTGAGGAGTATGCTGTGGTCATTGAGGAGTATGCTGTGGTCATTGAGGAGAACGCTGTGGTCATTGAGGAGAACGCTGTGGTCATTGAGGAGTACGCTGTGGTCATTGAGGAGTACGCTGTGGTCATTGAGGAGTACGCTGTGGTCATTGAGGAGTATGCTGTGGTCATTGACTCTTGCTAATTATACTATTATTGTAACCAGGGGTTGTAATCACTGAATTACAAGTGTAATGAGTTCCTATTATCATACATTTATGCATTTCATAGAAATATGAGCCATGAATGCAATGTTTTTCTGACAACATAACTTCCTATTACTGAATGAAATGGCCTTGTTTTTTATATTTTATAACATGATTTTTAAATATTAAATGTTTGTATAGTTCCGTGTCTTATGTGAAACAATGAGTAACAATTAATCAGTCCTCATATTTTCTTTTGCCTGCGTGTAAATACACCATTTTTAGTACACGCTGTGCAGATCATTTGCAACTAAACTGAAAACTATTAAAATAATACGTTCTACAACGTAAATTTTGAAAGTGAAATGGATTCAAATCTAAAAAAATCACAAGTTTAAACAGGCTACCGCAGGGGTTTGTGGTGGTCTTTGCACTTGTGTTGTGGGTAGCTTATGCAATGACTGACTGATCGATCTGTTGATTGTTTGATGTGGAAACTGCCCCTGTTCTGCCTATTATAATTAACTTTATTAAGAATAAAAAAGAATCTTCTTTCACAGTGTGACAATTCCTTATTATTTTATACACTAAACAAACAATGATTAGCTGGATTTATTTCACACAAGACATATTCATAATAGTGTGTGATTAACACGTGGGCCGTATGTGAATCTTCTGGTCCGACACTCAGTCCCCGTTTGGTGTTTACCATACCATGATAGTTTGGTTCCAAACCACAGGCTCAGCCCAGGCCCAACCTGGGGTAAGATCACATTAAGGATTTGTCTGCCATTACCCAGTTAAAGAGTGCCCTTGAAAACAGCCTTGGTGTGTTCATTTTTTCGAGCACTTTTACATGGGACATGTTGTTCCGGTGAATACTGAATGTACTACAGCATTAGATTTTTCACGAGGTAGCAATAAATATATGCTAGTCACTCGCGTATTCGCAGTGGCTATTTTGCAGAATGCACCAATATTTCAAAATCTGTCACCAGATTGGGGCAAAACTGAGGTTTGGGTGGATTTTTCTGAAAAAACGAGGTATGAGAATTTCTCAAATTTTTCACAGCATTTGTGTCAATGGTGGTTAAATATGCAGTGGAATTTTCAAGAAGTTTGTTAGACAAACTTTGCAGGAAATTAACGATTATAATGGCTGCCTAAGAAAAATCTAATGTGGTCTTACCCCTAATCAGAAATATGGCCCGTTTTACCATAAAAACCGCAAACATTTTGTTTGAGCAACGAGTGATGGTTTTTTGGCTGCATTTGGAAGCTGACGGAGACCAAAATACTGTGCAGCTATTACATACTGTTAGTATTACATCTAAAATAGATTTTAATAATCATTAATAAGGTTACAAACTACATTCCACACATGTTCTATGAGGCTGTGTACCCCGAAAGCTTGTATCATAAGTGTATCTGTGTCAGTGCGACTGAGTGCGTGGAGTTTCTTTTAAATCTGTAACATGTGCAACAATATTGACATATTTCCAATACGATGAATTCCACCTCCGTTATATAATTTATATATATCTTCCTAATTATATGTCACTTGTACCAGAATATACCATACTTGGATTGCACAATAAGCAATAATGGGCAAGCAGGGAACATTTTGATTCTACCCCCCTTAACACAGCCCTAATTTTAGTGAAAAGTTGGCCACCGAAGGAAGCAGGTTGTCCACGCACTTCTACCAATCAGACATCTAGCACCTGTTTATTACAGTAGCATACATACACTAACTGCGACAACAAGAACAATTGAGAATCTTTAAATATACCCCGAATGTGACTGAGAATATCATAGCAGGGTGTGACTCTCGAAAAATATGCAGTGACTGCATTGATCTGAATTAGTTCATTTTAGCCATACAATTCAAAACTGGTCACCTAACAGAAGTGCCATATGTTGAAATGATCTACAAAGACAGGCTGCACTCATTATCGATGGTCGTGCACTATTCTGTTGTAATATAACCGAATTATACCGAAAGTTTGCACAAGGCAAGGCAGCTTAAACTAATTGTAGGATTATGTCAACTACTCTGACAAGAAGCTGCTTTTATCACTGGTATTTTGTATGTTATATCCATATATTCAACATCAAAAATGTTTTTAGTACCCTTGTAAGAATTTGGTGATGTTTGAATAAAACATGATTAGGACAATGAATGCGTTGATGTACTTGGAGTGACACTGGGTGTCACAGGTGTCTGCAACCTTTACCACGTGCCTTGGATGTTGGAGTGACACTGGGTGTCACAGGTGTCTGCAACCTTTACCATGTGTCTTGGATGTTGCAGTGACACTGGGTGTCACAGGTGTCTGTAACCTTTACCACGTGTCTTGGATGTTGCAGTGACACTGGGTGTCACAGGTGTCTGCAACCTTTACCACGTGTCTTGGATGTTGCAGTGACACTGGGTGTCACAGGTGTCTGCAACCTTTACCATGTGTCTTGGATGTTGCAGTGACACTGGGTGTCACAGGTGTCTGCAACCTTTACCACGTGTCTTGGATGTTGCAGTGACACTGGGTGTCACAGGTGTCTGCAACCTTTACCACGTGTCTTGGATGTTGCAGTGACACTGGGTGTCACAGGTGTCTGCAACCTTTACCACGTGCCTTGGATGTTGCAGTGACACTGGGTGTCACAGGTGTCTGCAACCTTTACCACGTGCCTTGGATGTTGCAGTGACACTGGGTGTCACAGGTGTCTGCAACCTTTACCACGTGTCTTGGATGTTGCAGTGACACTGGGTGTCACAGGTGTCTGCAACCTTTACCACGTGCCTTGGATGTTGCAGTGACACTGGGTGTCACAGGTGTCTGCAACCTTTACCACGTGTCTTGGATGTTGCAGTGACACTGGGTGTCACAGGTGTCTGCAACCTTTACCACGTGCCTTGGATGTTGCAGTGACACTGGGTGTCACAGGTGTCTGCAACCTTTACCACGTGTCTTGGATGTTGCAGTGACACTGGGTGTCACAGGTGTCTGCAACCTTTACCACGTGTCTTGGATGTTGCAGTGACACTGGGTGTCACAGGTGTCTGCAACCTTTACCACGTGTCTTGGATGTTGCAGTGACACTGGGTGTCACAGGTGTCTGCAACCTTTACCACGTGCCTTGGATGTTGCAGTGACACTGGGTGTCACAGGTGTCTGCAACCTTTACCACGTGTCTTGGATGTTGCAGTGACACTGGGTGTCACAGGTGTCTGCAACCTTTACCACGTGCCTTGGATGTTGCAGTGACACTGGGTGTCACAGGTGTCTGCAACCTTTACCACGTGCCTTGGATGTTGCAGTGACACTGGGTGTCACAGGTGTCTGCAACCTTTACCACGTGTCTTGGATGTTGCAGTGACACTGGGTGTCACAGGTGTCTGCAACCTTTACCACGTGCCTTGGATGTTGCAGTGACACTGGGTGTCACAGGTGTCTGCAACCTTTACCACGTGTCTTGGATGTTGCAGTGACACTGGGTGTCACAGGTGTCTGCAACCTTTACCACGTGTCTTGGATGTTGCAGTGACACTGGGTGTCACAGGTGTCTGCAACCTTTACCACGTGCCTTGGATGTTGCAGTGACACTGGGTGTCACAGGTGTCTGCAACCTTTACCATGTGTCTTGGATGTTGCAGTGACACTGGGTGTCACAGGTGTCTGCAACCTTTACCATGTGTCTTGGATGTTGCAGTGACACTGGGTGTCACAGGTGTCTGCAACCTTTATTACGTGTCTTGGATGTTGCAGTGACACTGGGTCACAGGTGTCTGCAACCTTTACCATGTGTCTTGGATGTTGCAGTGACACTGGGTGTCACAGGTGTCTGCAACCTTTACCATGTGTCTTGGATGTTGCAGTGACACTGGGTGTCACAGGTGTCTGCAACCTTTACCACGTGTCTTGGATGTTGCAGTGACACTGGGTGTCACAGGTGTCTGCAACCTTTACCACGTGCCTTGGATGTTGCAGTGACACTGGGTGTCACAGGTGTCTGCAACCTTTACCACGTGCCTTGGATGTTGCAGTGACACTGGGTGTCACAGGTGTCTGCAACCTTTACCACGTGCCTTGGATGTTGCAGTGACACTGGGTGTCACAGGTGTCTGCAACCTTTACCATGTGTCTTGGATGTTGCAGTGACACTGGGTGTCACAGGTGTCTGCAACCTTTACCATGTGTCTTGGATGTTGCAGTGACACTGGGTGTCACAGGTGTCTGCAACCTTTACCACGTGCCTTGGATGTTGCAGTGACACTGGGTGTCACAGGTGTCTGCAACCTTTACCACGTGCCTTGGATGTTGCAGTGACACTGGGTGTCACAGGTGTCTGCAACCTTTATTACGTGTCTTGGATGTTGCAGTGACACTGGGTCACAGGTGTCTGCAACCTTTACCATGTGTCTTGGATGTTGCAGTGACACTGGGTGTCACAGGTGTCTGCAACCTTTACCATGTGTCTTGGATGTTGCAGTGACACTGGGTGTCACAGGTGTCTGCAACCTTTACCACGTGTCTTGGATGTCCCTGTCAAACATTTTTTTTTCTCTGAAATTAACTATTTTGTTAGCAGTACCTCGTTTACAATAATGAGTGTACATCAGCAAAATAAATAGTGGTCAACTAATTGACGTGTGGCGATGTTTGAACACTCTGTATCAAACAAAGTTCTGCGCCTGTGTAAAATTTGGGTTATTGTAAGGGGGGGGTTAGGATGACAATTTGTGTGACGCATGACGCATGACGTATAAGTTCTGTGCATCCCATTTATTGTTTCCTCATGTAGTATGGTATATACCCCATTGCACGTCCAGCATTTTAACGCTTTATCTACAACATAATTGTAGTTACCATCAAAAGACGCCTCTGTGCCTTTAAATATTGTGAATATTGTTGAAATGCCTGGCTTTGGCTCTTGACACCTACTAGTATCGTACACAAGTGACACACAGTTCATGGTTGCATCTTATTATTTAGCATAGTTTGAGGGCAATACGTTGTACCAAAATTTGTGAGGATCTGCAACTTGCATGTCCAATAAAATGCTGCTTAAAATAATGATTTTGTGTATGTTTTACCAAAAAATACATTTAATGAAAAATAAATATTTTGTTAATATTCTATAAATCTTGCATCGGTAAGACACTGCAGTGAGTTGTGTGTTGTTACTGTTGTTTGCTTGATGCTTGATGTAGTAATCCCTTTGTGCTTAGTACCATTCATATCAGGCAAACTTTGTATGTGGCATAAAGTACCGAATAAGCATGTTTAAACCAACTGAAGGTGCTGTTTAGCTTGGAGGTGTGCAGAGTTTGATGACGCATATTTTAATTATCATTGAGACAGTATAATTTCCCCTTTGTGGTTAATCTAGTTATATGTATTGCTTGATTAAAATCTAACTTTCGTGAAGATTAGATTTGCAACAATCAGGATATATATTTGGGAAAGACCACATTAAGGATTCGTCTGCAATTACCCAGTTAAAGAGTGCCCTTAAAAATAGAGTCTTGGTGTGATGTGTGAATTTTTTGAGCACTTTTACATGGGACATGTTGTTCCCGTGAATACTGAATGTACTACTGCATTAGATCTTTCATAAGGTAGCAATAAATATACGCTAGTCCCTCGCGTATTCGCACAGTGACTATTTTGCAGAACGCACCAATGTTTCAAAATCCGTCACCAGATCAGATGGGATAAAATTGAGGGGTATCAGGTTTGGGTGAATTTTTCTGAAAAACGAGGTATGAGAATTTCACGAATTTTTCAAAGCATGTGTGTCAATGGAGGTTAAATATGCAGTAAAATTGTCAAGAAGATTGTTAGACAAACTTTGCAGGAAATGAAGGAAACGTTATAATGGCCGCCTACGAGGCTATGTAAAACTAAAATATAATGTGGTCTTACCCCACCTGCCCAAACTTCACGTGGAATACCTTTTAAATGGTCTCGGACAACTTGCAACGTTTCAACGAGCTTGTCTAGATCGTTGCTTATATTCGGTAATGATTCAGTCATTATACACAAACCCTACGGGACTTAATGAACTAAAAACAGTAAATCTATTGAAATATTCACGAATCTTCTTCGCAATCATGCGCTATCAATCATGCCCTCTATTGGATAGATCCGCAAAACTCGTTTAAAATGTAATCCTGTAGGTGGCAACACCATCGCATACATATTTCCAAAATGGGACCGCATACGGACTACCAAACCATCAACCCATATTAAGCCTCGATTATCCAGGCGAACGTGTCACACACAAAAAAAATAAACCGAAATTAAACTTGTTGTAGTTTAGTGCCTTTTAATCACATGCATATTCACTAGGTGGCAGCTCTCTAAGCTGCATGTCGAAGATTCCGTATTGACTTTTTTGCTTATGCTCGAGCAGAAACAAAAGACTAAGTGTGAATAAGCATAATATAAATACCAAACAAGGACAAATTTAACTAAACAAAGTTCAATCGATGTCTCGCGCAACGGTCGGACTGCTAACTACTATATGTAGTCGCCAAAGTACAGCCAAAACGTGCTGGTCTTGGTGACTAAACAGGTAGCGCCTCGGTTCGAATCCCACAAAATACTCAAAACTGTTCTTTGTGTTCATTTAGTTTAAGAATTTTATTTTGTATTTTATTTTGTATAATACTATTTCAGGCACTATTTCGTAATGTCATTTCGTTATCGAAAACATACATAATACATAAACATTCTGGAGAATATAGATGTGCTAACTGGCGATGAGCAGTCAAAACGCGATTCTTAGCCACACTATCTTCCTGGCGAAGTCACGCAGCCAGACGAGAGTCGGTTATGCGATACTAATTATTATTAATACACGGCAAATCCTGACAATACGTTACATATAACTTCATAAATTGATGAGGCTTTAATTCATGAGTATACCAGTGTTGCCATCTAGCGGAAACCATTTTGAAGTGCATTTTAGAGCCAGACTATCGTTGTGAAGTCACGCAGCCAGGCGAGAGTCGGTTCCACCCATATTTGGAATGCATCAACCTGTCGCAGCCGTCAGTTGCGACAAATCGCAGACAAATAGTCGCGTCGTGACGTGTATGCCAGGCTTTATGACATAAACACAACAATAGAGCCGTCGTACAATTGTAGCGAATTAATTTAATACCACACATATACTAGATATTTCGTTAACAGCAATCGGTCTCGTTTTGGATGAATACGGCAGATGTGTTATGTGGAGCCCTCTGACGGCAATTTCTTATACACTGATTCATCCACGCATCGCTTCATATACTTGCACTGCGCGATTCGTCAACAGCAAGGAATCACCACGGCGAGCTAGTTGTAGTTGATACAACGCGAAGTTAAACTTTATTTTCGAACGATATTTCAACGGTTCGGTCAGAAATTATGGCAGACGATGAGCTTGAGGCGATTCGTGCAAAGCGAATGGCTGAATTACAGCAACAATATGGAGTGAGTTTAAGCATAAATATTAGATAAACAACTCGGTTTGAAAAGAATGCACAGTCAGGGCCATGGCAAGGCCCAACCAAGCCAAAGAGGCCCAGGCCCAGTCCAGAGCGCAGCCACATAGAAACGTCAGAACAGGCTAAACGGCAGCACGAGCTTAACCTTCACGTGGTCATGTTTATACCTTAGTCGGGCCTACTGTAAAGTTCATGAAACCCAAACTTGGCAAGACAGAAGTCAAAACAGGCAACATGCATGGCAAATTCTTCTCAGACTTCTGTCAGTGTCAGTTGTGTCAACTTCTGAGTTTGAGATTGAGTTATGTGTAGTCAACAGGTCATTATCGGTCCATCTCCATGATACGTTCCCTGGCTCTTGCTTGATCTCGCAGTGAGATATGGCGCTGTCTCTGTACATATATCGGTGTATGACATGTCACGAGAAGCACGACTTCCAAAGGCAGTTAACGTTAATCGCTATCTTTCATTGGTTAACCACCTGGACACTTAATGCTGATCAAGTCCATTATCCATTAGTCATACGTCATTGCCCTTTTTTGGTATCCAATTATCAAGGTGATCCGCCATCTTGGCTATATACAATCAAATGTGTATTGTGTATCATAGAACCAAAATGATGGAACGGTATTTTGATGGATTTCTAACGCCTGACAGTAATATACAAGTTCTTATGGTGACTGGCCAAAGATGTGCAGCTGGAAAACTAGTGGACTGTTTCGCACATGTGTTTGCAATGGACGCTAACGCGCCTTCTTACAGTTGTGTATAGCCCGCTAAGGGTTGTTGCTAGGATACAAGACCAGATGTCACATAATCGTTAATGGACCCGATAGCATTGTTTACGGAAATTGCAAGTATTTCACTAAAACCATCTTGTCTAACAATTTGTTTGCATAACATGAAATAAAAAGTGGTACAGGAAATTACAGTAATTATGGATCTATTTAACAACAATTTCTTCAGATTTTTATTAAATGTTTTATATATATACAGTGTATATTAAGTGGGATGCTCATCGGCGGGCCAAATATAAGCCACGCACACAGACATCGTTTTATTCTTATAAAAGTATACATTTAAAAGTCTACAAATATAGGATTCAAACAGTTCAATCAAGACTGTCAAACCTGCCTCACACCCACATCGGTCTCATTAATTGCCATTACAAACTTGCTATTATACTAGTAAGTAGAGCAAGTTTAGCTGGTCCTGTATACACAACCAACATGGAGCTGACTGTTGTTTGCAGGGAGGAGGGGGAGGCAAGGAGCAGCAGGAAGAGGTACGGAGACAGCAGGAGGAGATGAAGAACAGCATCCTCTCGCAAGTACTCGACCAGCAGGCCAGAGCTAGATGTAAGTGTCATGACATTACTAGGAGTAGGAGGGGGTTGGATTCTTGTTATAGGGACCATATTGTGTCTTGGCCAAGGTTTTCCATGTATTACTCGTTCACTTGCTTTCCCACCCTTTGTGTGCCTGTATATTGAATCTTTGTTGAGTATAACCAATTTCACAAACATTTTTAAGAGCTCATTAGCGTGATTTGCTTTTTAAAACTGGTTTCACTCCTTAACTATTGATCTGCTGAAAATTATCAACATCAGGACACATCACTGGGACACTTTTGTTGGTATGTCAAGATTCATATAAGTAGTGTCCTCGGTGACGCAGTGGTGGCTTAAATTTACACTGGGTTGGCTCTGAACTTTTCCGTATGATTGCAGTACAACTGTTACAAATGTCCCTAAATTTATCAGAATGAGACAACAAAATACTGACAGCCTTGAACATTTAAAAATAGAATTGATGCATTCAAATATTTATAAACAAGGATAGAGATACTAATCCCAATGACAATTAGAACCTCCTTGATGAAACTGTTACTACCACTATGGATAAATTCGTACCTACTAAAGTCATTAAATATAATAAACACAAACACAAAAGTCATGTTGGATTACACAAGGTATCATTAGATCTATCAAATTTAGAGATAAATTGTATTCAAAACTTAAACATACTCATATAGGTACAGCAGAATGTGTTTCGCTCAATACAGATTTTCTTACATATAATAACATTCTTAAACGAAGAATTATATTAGCCAAACAAGCATATTATAAATCCAGTTTTGGAAGAAATAAGCATGATATTTAAAAAAAATGTGGTCTATGATTAAAGAAATTATTAAAAAAGACAAGGAAAGAAACATTTCCTGATTTCTTTAAAATTTATGGTGAAGCAGGAACTGACAAGACTATTATTGCAAATGAATTTAATTAATTTTTCATCAATAGTGGTTCTACATTTGCATCGCAAATACCCAATACTGGAGATAACTCTTACAAAGACTATTTAATAGAGCAACGTATACAGACTTTCAACTTCAAGCTAATAGACAGTACAATAGTACTTTGCAATAGTACAACGATTTGCATAATTGATACCTTACATCAAAAATCTAGCTGTAGTAAAGATGGTCTATCAACCAAATTACTCAAGCTAATTAAAAATGAAATAAGTGAAGCAGTCACTCTAATCATTAACCAATCAATAACAACTGGCATATTTCCAGATAAAAAAAGACTAGTTATTCCACTTTTAAAAAATGGTGATGAGATAATCTTTGATAATTATTGTCCAATTTCTATTTTACTACCTATTTCCAAGATATTTTAAAGATTTATGTTTAATCAAATACACAAACATTTTAGGTCCAATAACTTATACTATGAGAATCAATACTGGTTTACGAAAAAACATTCTACAGAACTTGCCACTCTAGAAATAATAGACGAAGTTGTCCAACAACTTGACCAATCAGCAATAAACGTATACCTAGACCTTTCTAAAGCCTTTGACACAATTGATCATAACATATTATACAAACTGAATTATTATGGAATAAATGGTGCAGAACTAGATCTATGTAAAATCTACTTACACAATCGTAAGCAATGATTTTATTATGTTGAAATTGGCGCATACAAGTTGGAAGAAGCTGCCATAAACACTGGTGTCCCAAAAAGGTCTATTTTATTTTCTGTTTATTATGTATATTAATGACATAATATTTTCAAGTGATCATTTTAAATTCATAATGTATGCAGACGACAACACTCTTTAATACATAGAAAAGAAAGCAGTGCGACTAGTTACTTCAATTATATACAATTCTCACACAGATCCCATCTTCAAAGAATGTAAATTTCTTTAAGTTGGATGACATCTATAGACTCCAACAGCTCAAATTTTGTTACAAATTGATCAACAAGCATATACCAGAATACTTCTGTCATATTCCATATATATACAACTTTGCATTTCACCAATACAACACACATGGTAAAAACAACTTATTTATTCTCAGAGTTAATCATCAATATGTAAAAAAGTACATCAGACACAACACTATACAAACTGTTAACATAACTCCAAATATCATCCTTGATAACATTTCTACACACAGCTTATATGGTTTTTCTACTTATACAAAAACTTACCTTTATCAAGAATTGAATCATGTTGTCATATTTCTAACTGTTACATCTGTCATTCTTAAACTAGACATGACTTCGCGCTTGTTTAAACTAATTTATGTGTATACTATGTATACACGTATATGTATGCATATATAGTTGATCACATGATAATCATTATAATTTTGTTACATCGGTAGGGTGGCTTCAATGATAGTGGCATATAATTGTCTTAATGGGAGCCTCCATGACCTTACAATGAATATTATATTGTGGTTTGTGTGCTTATGATGGTCAAAACAAATACTGTCTGTCTGTCTGTCTGTCTGTGTTGCAGTGAACACAATAGCATTGACAAAGCCGGAGAAGGCAAAGATGGTGGAGAGTATGCTCATACAAATGGCACAGTCAGGACAGATACAGTCACAGGTGAGGTCGAACATTTATTGGCATCTTCTTGTTCCTCTTTTCCCGCAGTAGTTCTGTCTTAGATACAATCTGCAGCAACATATCTGTCAAATGTGTTGCTGATAATTACTTGCATTGTCGTTATCTTTATTTGGATTATTTACACTGCTGTGCCCTGCCTCCCAAACTTTGTAACCATCCCAACTCTCCCCAATGTGGCCACCTTTTCCATTTTGTGAAAAGTAATTTTCTATAATTGATGACTGCATGGAATATGTTGCTTTTCGTCATGAATTGTATTTTTCTGTGCATTATTGATCAAGTTCAAACTCAATCATTATGAACTTGTGGTCGTCATAGAACATAGTTAATTGATGTCCGCTGTGCATGTGGTCACACTCATTTATCTAGTGTAATTGTTCCCTAGACGCACAAAATGAATAATTTTCTATAAAATGCCACATATTTTCCTCCAAAAACAAGACGGCAGCCCAAATGTGTGGCCATGAATGAAGGGGAAATATTTGTGATTTATGTATAAAAATGCTGGCCCTTGCATGAAGGTTGCAGCATTATGAGGAGTGTTTTTAGGAGCTTTGGTGTACAACATGTAACAAGACGACTACAGCACTGTGCCATATTTCAGGTGTTTGACTGTCGAGTGTTATTTTGTTGCATACAGCTTGGCGAGATGCAGCTGCGAGGTTTATTGGAGCGCGTGAGTGCTCAGACGCAGAAAACAACAACAGTGAAGGTTTGTATATTTTACATTATGCAAAGTCCTTGTGGAGATGGGTACCCCGGTAGTCTTTCTTCTGGCGATCACAGCTTTTCCTCACAAAATGAAAGTTACGACACCTATTTATGTTGTGTTCTGCACCTAGTTGAAGTAGCGGTGACACACACCTTGCATATGTGGTTATGTAAAGCGACCTACAAAGGGCGCAACCTGGGGAACAACCTAGATGATCCAGTTACTGTAACAGTGGTAATGGGTAGATGTGATCTAATTGATTACTAATTCAATTAGTGTTTGAATGTGGAAATGTACTGGTTGTCCAGCCATGCTCATGTTACACCTCTTCATACTTCGATTTTCTTAGCCACCTATTTCTAACCAAATTGCTGTTGGTCAGTTTGACAGGCGAAGGGCAGCGGTGGATTCGGATGACGACTAACAAAAGCAGTGTCCTTGCCAATGACTGGACGTCCCCGTGAGAAGAAGGCCAGCCCTGCTTTGTGCCTGTCATGCAGCAGTGGCACGTGGTTCCATGGCTAGGGACAGGATTGATGCGTGGAAACCCTCAGTATTGTTTGTTGTAGTGGCGAGTGTAGAGAAAGAACGTTGCAGGATGTGCCATTGGAGAGTTCTGGTTTCTATGGAGGATGTAACAGTTGAGCCTCGCCATGTTTCCCTTCTACTTCTTGTCAGTATTCTTGTACGCCCGTAAAGGGATCATCTACTAATTATGTATGCATGTAATCCTGGAAAAACAACCCCTGCCCGCATGCATAATTATGGTCTGACCCCCTCCTCCTCGGTAAGTAGTATGCATCTGGTCTGACCTCTCGTGTTTGCACTATATACCTTGCATATGGTATGCATTAACCTAGACCAACCCCGTACACACACCTTGCATATGGCATGCGTAGATGCCCCGATAATAATATAATTCACTCATCATATCTGGTCCATCTACCTGTTTCAGTTGGTGCTTATTTACTTAAAACGTCTATCACAACTGTTATGGAGACATACATAGAGCATGCTTAGGGGACCATCCCCAACTAGTTTGTGACACCAGTGGGGTCATGACCTCTTGGTGGGGTGACAGCAGAGGTTGGCATATACACTAATGAATCTCCATCGAATGGAGAGTTGATAGCATCACTGGACATCACAGATATATGCGATTTTAATATTGCATTTTTATGTGACTAAAGCAAATATTATTGTTTAGATAAGTTATGCTGACATTCTGGTTACTACTGTATCTTTGTTGAAGAGTCGCAATCAGAAATGTCAATTTTTCAATCATTTAAAATGATGAATTTATAGTTATTTTCCATGGCCCACTGGTGTCCTATGAAAAGTTCACTCAAATTCTTCATGTGTTATTATATTTGAGAAAACATTTCTGGTTTCGACTCCTCATTGATGATATTTTTATCATTCATAATGTCTATTACTGTTCGCACACTTCTGTAAATGAAACTTTGTTTCAATCAATCTTGTTACTGTATGCTAACTCGCTGGATACTTAGTTTAATGGCAGACCGTGATATATTTTGGATATGGTTACTTTGTATTCAAGCAAACAGACACACATTGATGTCATTCACATTACTTGAACTTAGAGAGGCTTAGTACGCCGTGTGAACGTACTGAAAGCCCACCATATCATCCACACAAATGCAATGTGCACACTTGGATTATTTCCTTTATTGAGTCGATACATGGCTACAAGTATTTGTATTCATGTTTTCACTAATTTTGTAACAAGCCTTTGGCATTGTTCTGCTATTATTTTTATTAAACATATGAAACAATTTATTGGTCTTTTTATTATAACAGAAAGCCTTTATTTATACAACAGAAGAGCAAGTAGACGTAATGTTACATCAGTAGTCGCTTTGTACACATGCATGCAGCCACACATGCGGAGTCGGATAAACATTAAGTAAATCCTTTTGTAAATTAACACAACTACAGTGGAAACTCGTAATAAGGAACATGCTGGGACCGATATTCATTATAAAACGGCCTCGTTTAGGCAGATGTGCCTTACGTGAGTGAGGTTTTACAGCAAGTGACCACTGCGTGTTTTTGTGATACAACAAACATACACCCACTTCGCAACCAACATGTCCCCATAATACAACAAACAACAGCGAAATAAAAACAAAATTGTTTGTCTCAAAATGCTGAGATCAGACACATTTCTGTCGATCTAAAGTCTATGAATTTATCAGACATTTGCTGATTTGGTCCTTTCCAGTTGCGCAGATTGTCCTTACTTGGTCTTCTTTGTCTCCTTCTCTTTCTCATCATCAAACGACTGACCATATTCGTTGACCCGTTTCTTGTCCACAGGATAGAGCCTGAAAGAAAGTAGGTCACAGTGACACAGATACACTAAAGTAGTTTACGGATACTCAGAAGTAGGTCAAACACCATCTTAAGGGTGGTCACACAACCTCACAAAGTCCCCAAAATTAACAATATGTGGTTTGGTCATCACCATGTATCACAGAGAAAATAAATCGCAACAGCTATTCTGGATATCAGAACCATGCAGAATGATGGGTAATGCATTTGGTAATCATGTCACGTCAGTTGAACCCAGCGGGTAATGGCTGTGGAAGCCATTTTGGATTATGCTGCACCAAGGATTGGTGGGGTGGTTTGAATCGATACAACACAATTTTGTGTTTTTTGACTTTGGGAACTTATGAGACATCCTGTTATTTGGCTCCAGTAGAGACCACCTGGTGTGTGGCTCCAGTAGAGACCACCTGGTGAGTGGCTCCAGTAGAGACCACCCGGTGTGTGGCTCCAGTAGAGACCACCTAGTGTGGGGCTCCAGTAGAGACCACCCGGTGAGTGGCTCCAGTAGAGACCACCCGGTGTGTGGCTCCAGTAGAGACCACCTGGTATGTGGCTCCAGTAGAGACCACCTGGTATGTGGCTCCAGTAGAGACCACCTTGTGTATGGCTCCAGTAGAGACCACCTGATGTGGCTCCAGTAAAGACCACCTGGTGTGTGGCTCCAGTAGAGACCACCTGGTGTGTGGCTGCAGTAGAGACCACCTGGTGTGTGGCTCCAGTAGAGACCACCTGGTGTGTGGCTCCAGTAGAGACCACCTGGTGTGTGGCTCCAGTAGAGACCACCTGGTGTGTGGCTCCAGTAGAGACCACCTGGTGTGTGGCTGCAGTAGAGACCACCTGGTGTGTGGCTCCAGTAGAGACCACCCGGTGTGTGGCTCCAGTAGAGACCACCTGGTATGTGGCTCCAGTAGAGACCACCTTGTGTATGGCTCCAGTAGAGACCACCCGATGTGGCTCCAGTAAAGACCACCTGGTGTGTGGCTCCAGTAGAGACCACCTGGTGTGTGGCTCCAGTAGAGACCACCTGGTGTGTGGCTGCAGTAGAGACCACATGGTGTGTGGCTCCAGTAGAGACCACCTGGTGTGTGGCTCCAGTAGAGACCACCTTTTGTGTGGCTCCAGTAGAGACCACCTGATGTGGCTCCAGTAAAGACCACCTGGTGTGTGGCTACAGTAGAGACCACCTGGTGTGTGGCTCCAGTAGAGACCACCTTGTGTGTGGCTCCAGTAGAGATCACCTGGTGTGTGGCTCCAGTAGAGACCACCTGGTGTGTGGCTCCAGTAGAGACCACCTGGTGTGTGGCTCCAGTAGAGATCACCTGGTGTGTGGCTCCAGTAGAGACCACCTGGTGTGTGGCTCCAGTAGAGATCACCTGGTGTGTGGCTCCAGTAGAGACCACCTGGTGTGTGGCTCCAGTAGAGACCACCTTGTGTGTGGCTCCAGTAGAGATCACCTGGTGTGTGGCTCCAGTAGAGACCACGTGGTGTGGCTGCAGTAGAGACCACCTGGTGTGTGGCTCCAGTAGAGATCACCTGGTATGTGGCTCCAGTAGAGACCATCTGGTATGTGGCTCCAGTAGAGACCACCTGGTGTGTGGCTTCAGTAGAGACCATCTGGTATGTGGCTCCAGTAGAGACCACGTGGTGTGTGGCTGCAGTAGAGACCACCTGGTGTGTGGCTTCAGTAGAGACCATCTGGTATGTGGCTCCAGTAGAGACCACCTGGTGTGTGGCTGCAGTAGAGACCACCTGGTGTGTGGCTCCAGTAGAGACCACCTGGTGTGTGGCTCCAGTAGAGACCATCTGGTATGTGGCTCCAGTAGAGACCATCTGGTATGTGGCTCCAGTAGAGACCACCTGGTGTGTGGCTTCAGTAGAGACCATCTGGTATGTGGCTCCAGTAGAGACCACCTGGTGTGTGGCTTCAGTAGAGACCATCTGGTATGTGGCTCCAGTAAAGTACAAGAACGATATTTCGTTACAACTAGTGCTCATAGGTGCAAATATTCTACCCAAAAGAAACAAAAAGAATGGCACTGAGCACATTTCAATTTGCATCAAAAACAACTTAATGTGTTATATATGAAAACAAATTATTTTCAAGAATTACACGTGATATGTAGACAGGTGCCGTTGGTAATTTAAAACAGATGCAATAAACAACTTTGTCACCCAAAGACAACTTAAACATGTATTACGTTTCTCACCTGATGACTAATCTACTAATCAATACTGATTTTACATCCACAGCCCAACAATGTGATGAAAACAAAATGGAAATGTTGTCAATTCAACCCTTGCATTAATTCCCAATGCTTACCATCGCTGATAGAGATAGATAACAAAAACAAGATCGTCTCTGAAGCAGGCTAGTCGGTGAGCAGTTGGCATTGTGATAATGAACGCAAACACGTCGTCTATGAATGTATTGAATGCCTACAACAGAAGAAATGCAGGTGACGTCTGACAGTCTTACACGACTTCTGTCAAGTCTGACAGTCTTGCACGACTTCTGTCAAGTCTGACAGTCTTGCATCTTACTTTACAGGAAAGAATGACTGTCATTGCTTGACTCATAGGGAGTGTGATGTTTCCTCACTCATAGGGAGTGTAATGTTTCCTGACTCATAGGGGGTGTGATATTTCCTCACTCATAGGGAGTGTGATGTTTCCTGACTCATAGGGGGTGTGATGTTTCCTGACTCACAGGGGGGTGTGATGTTTCCTGACTCATAGGGAGTGTGATGTTTCCTGACTCATAGGGAGTGTGATGTTTCCTGACTCATAGGGAGTGTGATGTTTCCTGACTCATAGGGGGTGTGATGTTTCCTGACTCACAGGGGGTGTGATGTTTCCTGACTCATAGGGAGTGTGATGTTTCCTGACTCATAGGGAGTGTGATGTTTCCTGACTCATAGGGGGTGTGATGTTTCCTGACTCATAGGGAGTGTGATGTTTCCTGACTCACAGGGGGTGTGATGTTTCCTGACTCATAGGGAGTGTGATGTTTCCTGACTCATAGGGAGTGTGATGTTTCCTGACTCATAGGGGGTGTGATGTTTCCTGACTCATAGGGAGTGTGATGTTTCCTGACTCACAGGGAGTGTGATGTTTCCTGACTCACAGGGAGTGATGTTTCCTGACTCACAGGGAGTGTGATGTTTCCTGACTCACAGGGAGTGTGATGTTTCCCGACTCACAGGGAGTGTGATGTTTCCTGACTCACAGGGGGTGTGATGTTTCCTGACTCACAGGGGGTGTGATGTTTCCTGACTCATAGGGAGTGTGATGTTTCCTGATTCACAGGGAGTGTGATGTTTCCTGACTCACAGGGAGTGTGATGTTTCCTGACTCACAGGGAGTGTGATGTTTCCTGACTCACAGGGGGTGTGATGTTTCCTGACTCACAGGGGGTGTGATGTTTCCTGACTCATAGGGAGTGTGATGTTTCCTGATTCACAGGGAGTGTGATGTTTCCTGACTCATAGGGGGTGTGATGTTTCCTGACTCATAGGGAGTGTGATGTTTCCTGATTCACAGGGAGTGTGATGTTTCCTGACTCACAGGGAGTGTGATGTTTCCTGACTCACAGGGGGTGTGATGTTTCCTGACTCACAGGGGGTGTGATGTTTCCTGACTCATAGGGAGTGTGATGTTTCCTGACTCATAGGGAGTGTGATGTTTCCTGACTCATAGGGGGTGTGATGTTTCCTGACTTATAGGGAGTGTGATGTTTCCTGACTCATAGGGAGCGTGATGTTTCATACAACTAAAATGTGTCTATTCTCACTGTTCTCAAATGATACCTCATGCTTCATGTCTTAATCTTTGTTGCAGTATTATTATTTACTGTTAGATATATAAAAAGGAATGCGAAAACACAGAAACAAAAAAGAACTGGTCCGCCTTGTTTACTGAATGAGCTCATTTTTTACAGGTTGAGCAATGACTGTTTTAAGGCCAAACATTGTGACCCTGATATTTATAGGTATTTTAGAACATTTCAATAAAGTTGATATAAAATGTGCTACTACTGCAGTACTGATTTGTCCTTTCATCTCCATCTCCTATATTAAACATAGCAATGTTTTGCGACATACAAAGGCCATTCTACTCTATATTTTAGCTTGCCAATAACATTTAGTAAACATTATTTATAAGTAAGCAGTAGCTATAAGACAATGTAGTGGCTGGATACAAAATAAAGGCATTTGTACGGTCTACAACAGCTTATTTAACACAACAAATTATCAGAAATGTCAAAGTCGTACCTTGTACATGAAAGCTCTCCATGGTAGATGAGCGACTGATTTTAACTAAAAAAGAAACACATTTAATTTTATATCAATACACCCACAATTATATTTACGATAATGATATGAAGCTACACAGCTGCATTTATTACATTATTAAAACAATTACACTTAGTGCACACCCTAGATAAGGAATCTCCTGCAGCAAATTTAACAAGATATTGTCTGTAAATGAAATGCTGAAATGTTCACAAATATGGCCATAAAGCACATATATTGGTTAAAAAACATGCAGACAATTACACTGACAAAGTACAGGATTAGCACATTTGAGAGATGATAGTAGACTGCATACTTACCTTGTAGTTAACAAAAAGCTGAGGTAACATGAAGAGAAAGCCGAATGCATAGATGCCATTTACCAAACTGTGTACACACCACGAGTACCAGCTGTAAGCAGACATGTGACGTACTCACGGGATGTCAACATTGTCAAACAAGAATCTCTTGTTATACACGGGATGTCAACATTGTCAAACAAGAATCTCTTGTTATACACGGGATGTCAACATTGTCAAACAAGAATCTCTTGTTATACACGGGATGTCAACATTGTCAAACAAGAATCTCTTGTTATACATGGGATGTCAACATTGTCAAACTAGAATCTCTTGTTATACACATGATGTCAACATTGTCAAACTAGAATCTCTTGTTATACACGTGATGTCAACATTGTCAAACAAGAATCTCTTGTTATACACGTGATGTCAACATTGTCAAACTAGAATCTCTTGTTATACACGGGATGTCAACATTGTCAAACAAGAATCTCTTGTTATACACGTGATGTCAACATTGTCAAACTAGAATCTCTTGTTATACACGTGATGTCAACATTGTCAAACTAGAATCTCTTGTTATACACATGATGTCAACATTGTCAAACTAGAATCTCTTGTTATACACGTGATGTCAACATTGTCAAACAAGAATCTCTTGTTATACACGTGATGTCAACATTGTCAAACTAGAATCTCTTGTTATACACGTGATGTCAACATTGTCAAACTAGAATCTCTTGTTATACACATGATGTCAACATTGTCAAACTAGAATCTCTTGTTATACACGTGATGTCAACATTGTCAAACAAGAATCTCTTGTTATACACGTGATGTCAACATTGTCAAACTAGAATCTCTTGTTATACACATGATGTCAACATTGTCAAACTAGAATCTCTTGTTATACACGTGATGTCAACATTGTCAAACTAGAATCTCTTGTTATACACGTGATGTCAACATTGTCAAACTAGAATCTCTTGTTATACACGTGATGTCAACATTGTCAAACTAGAATCTCTTGTTATACACATGATGTCAACATTGTCAAACAAGAATCACTTGTTATACACAGGATGTCAACATTGTCAAACTAGAATCTCTTGTTATACATGTGCTGATGGTGAACCATGAACGATATATTTTGTTATAAACACAAGACAACATATAATTCTGGAAATTCTTATACCTAAACAGATACAAAAAATACCTCTGTTCATGATGCTGGACTTCAATTCAATAACTTTGTTGTGTGTTTAAAACATTTGCACTAAAAATGACATTTTCTTTTAGGTACATGTTGCACAGTCAGTTAAAACATTGGTACAATACATATCATGCAATTATTCATACTGCAGGCATTGCATTTGGTTTGTTTTCGCCATTCTAACTTGGTCCTCCTCTTTCCATTTCCCACACAGCACGCACACAAACTCTCACCATCCCAGCTGATGAAACACATACCCTGTTACTAGATAATTTAGCTATATATACAACCAAATGACGGAATTCATGGTTAAATCAGAGACGATTTTTCAAATTGACCAAAGTTTGACCCTAGAGTAAAACACTATGACGGAAGAATGTACCTTTTGTGTGGCATGTACACGAGAGAGTAGACGGCTCCCACGAGACACAGAGGATAGAGTACGTAGGAGAGGTACTTCATCGCCTGGCCACATAAACATGTCACAGTACAATAAACAGACTCAGCAGGGCTGTAACGACGCACCAGTTATCACATAGGGCTGTAACAATGCATCGGTTATCACAATAGGGCTGTAACGACGCACCAGTTATCATAATAGGGCTGTAACGACATGTCAGTTATCACAATAGGGCTGTAACAATGCATCGGTTATTACAATAGGGCTGTAACGACATGTCAGTTATCACAATAGGCACAAAGGGCTGTAACAATGCATCGGTTATCACAATAGGGCTGTAACAATGCATCGGTTATCACAATAGGGCTGTAATGACGCACCAGTTATCACAACAGGGCTGTAACGATGCACCGGTTATCACAATAGGGCTGTAACGACACATCAGTTATCACAATAGGGCTGTAACGACACATCAGTTATCACAATAGGGCTGCAATGACACACCAGTTATCACAATAGGGCTGTATTGATGCACCAGTTATCACAATAGGGCTGTAATGATACATCAGTTATCACAATATGGCTGTAATGATGCATCAGTTATCACAATAGGGCTGTAACGACACATCAGCTATCACAATAGGGCTGTAACGACACATCAGTTATCACAATAGGGCTGCAACGACACATCAGTTATCACAATATGGCTGTAATGATGCATCAGTTATCACAATAGGGCTGTAACGACACATCAGTTATCACATAGGGCTGTAACGACACATCAGTTATCACAATAGGGCTGCAACGACACATCAGTTATCACAATAGGGCTGCAATGACACACCAGTCATCACAATAGGGCTGTAGTGATGCACCAGTTATCACAATAGGGCTGTAATGACACACCAGTCATCACAATAGGACTGTAATGATGCACCAGTTATCACAATAGGGCTGTAACGACACATCAGTTAGCACAATAGGGCTGCAATGACACACCAGTTATCACAATAGGGCTGTAATGACGCATCAGTTATCACAATAGGGCTGTAACGACACATCAGTTATCACAATAGGGCTGTAACGACACATCAGTTATCACAATAGGGCTGCAATGACACACCAGTCATCACAATAGGGCTGTAATGATGCACCAGTTATCACAATAGGGCTGTAACGACACATCAGTTATCACAATAGGACTGTAACGACACATCAGTTATCACAATAGGACTGTAACGACACATCAGTTATCACAATAGGGCTGCAATGACACATCAGTTATCACAAATTCACAATAGGGCTATAATGACACAACAGTTATCACAATAGGGCTGTAATGATGCATCAGTTATCACAATAGGGCTGTAACGATGCACCGGTTATCACAATAGGGCTGTAACAACGCATCAGTTATCACAATGCTTTTCTCATGCTGTGATACATTTTACAAGAATTGTGATATGAATATGATTCATGCAAACATAGTTTCCAGTTTTATTTTCTCAAATGTGCATTTGAAACTGTGTCAAGTCTATTATTTTTGAATGACTGCTACCTGTCAATATTACAAAGTGAAAGGGCACATCAAATAGTGTCTTTAGGGGACATTTGTGGTTAAAAAAATGCTAGATATAGATCAACTTGAAAATAGAGACACCACATGCTGCAAAAGCCAAATTCTATGCTCATTAGATTCACGACGGGTTAAACCAGTTTAGAAAGCTTCAAGAAATGATCCGATGTGCAATATGTAATCACCTGTGAATCAAACTGTTGTGTTTCTTTTTCTTGATCTGATGTTTCACCAAACTGAAATCAAACCAGATTGCATATGACATAGACAACACTTTGATAGAAAACTAATACTTTTGTACACCTGATGCTTAAAAAAGACCAGTGAATAAAAATTTCAAGTTTGTCCAATTATGTCAATCAGAAAAAAATTTCATGTTTTTAATTTAAGAAAAAAAGGCTACAAATACTGGGTTACAATAATGTACAATCTAGTACTAGCAGGCCCTAAGACCATGATCTTTATTGCCTTGTTTTTAATAAACTAATGTATATATTATATGCCCACATTCTCTACCAAGGCTCCCTTCTTGTCAAAGAAAAAAGATTTTAAGAATTCCATATAATGTCGACAGTAACCACACAGCGAATCAGAATTACACATAAAACCTGACATGGCCCTAGTTGAATTAAAAAATAATATTTGATTTACCGTCAACATCGGCTTCAGACCATCCCAATGAACCTTCATCTTGAATGCTTTTGTTACCTTCCACAACTGAAATGAACAAATACATTGGACGTTGAAAAGATCCCAACCCACTTTGAAATGCTCCAACAACACGATATAAACCAACAACATAATAACATATCAAAGTATATTGCATAAAATGGAAACATTTTAATGTGGCAGTATTACACCATGTAATACCAAATCCAACTGTCACAATGATTAGCCCATTGTAAGATTATAACTAAATTAAATATGGACACATTTGCTCTCAATGCTACTCAATAATCAGTTTTTAAAATGATTAATTGTCTACGAGCCTGTGTTTTATAATACAGCACAGAGTCCATTCCATAGGACTATTAACACTGTTTCACACTTCACCCTAGCAGACATGTTCGTCCAAAAACCATCTCATTTCTATGGGAAGCATTCAGCCATTAAAACTGTATTCACACACTACACACTGCATGATAATTGAGTGCAATAAGTGATTTTAAACCAACTCATAGTGTCCACTGTGAAACAATAGAAAAAGATTGTTGGGGATACTTAAAAAATTAAAAAACTAATGTTAAAATTAAAAAAATTGTCAGATCACATAACATTCCATTTGTTAAAACTGCTTTTCAGCAGTTTGCTATATTAGTTGTTAGAACAATTTTTTTGATATAAATGCACTTTGATATAAATTGCACAAAAAACTAAACTGATTATAGGCTATAGCTATGCAAGTACTCATTTATACAGCTCAGTGAACTGAAGCAATGTAGAGCGATCCAAATTTATCAAATTTCAAAATGGCAGCAGGAGGAATGGAGCCGAGATTATAACGATTAAGAGTATGTTGTCAAAATAACTACACTACCGCACTCCACATGCTGTTTGTTTGAATGATAATAACTTTATTTATACACTAAAATCCAAAGTAAAGCTCTGTTAAGTAGTGTTTATGATCAAACAAGACGGTAAAATAAAACTAAACATAAAGATTAAATATTACTAAGAACTAGTTTTGCTCCCACAATGAGTCTACCTCAATGATTGTGCTAATCCCTGCTGGTACAAGCACTAACATGCTTGTGTTCTCATCCAGCAGATACAAGAAGACGATGAATGTGCTCACACACCGCCACACAACTGTAAGGTAACAAAATAACAAGTCGTCAATATTTGTTGAGATTATCTCTCAATAAATGTAATACGTCTGTTTTCAAAAAAGAAAGAAAAAAGTATGGGTAAATTTCTTGAGAGGTAACGTCAACAAATATTGAAATAAGCCAAGAAATCGGAACATTGTTATAAGAACAAATATTCAGTTTACCATAATTTATTGATTAGTATTATAGTATTTATATAACACACATATATATATATTTGTGTATATATATATCAATATAACATAATGTATATAATTATAGTTGATACTAAGATTAGTTTTAAATCAAGATCAGTTTTATGTGTCACAAAACGTGTGATTCATGTGCATGACCTGGTGCGATCAGCTAAACTTGTCAAGTGTCATCTTTATGCTTTAGACACTGTAGATGGGACATGTAACAACTACAGTGGGGGGTGTTCCCACCTACCTCCCCGAGATGACAGTCCAACCATGCTGCGTCTGTTCTTCCAGTAAGAGATATCATTCTTGAAGGCGAGGATATCAAATAGCATCTATGAAGTAAACAAGAAGAAAGATGCACTGTTGAACTGCCCTTGTCTGTTCTGTTCCTGGAGTCTTCTCCCAGTCAGATGTGGTGAAAGTATAAGACCACACATTATATGTAAACAAAAATGAATCAATTGTACTCCATCCCATTTGGTGTCTTCCCTAGTCTTGATTACAGGAACCGATTCCAGGAGACTGTGGTTAGGCCATTAGCCCTGTCTGGCTCTGAAATAGCTGGTGTTTATTATTTGACAGTTTTGTACACAATTTGAATGTTTCAAGGGTGCAACATTCAAATTGTGAACATCTGTAGGGCATATTAAACACAATTTGATGGGCACTACACAGTCAACATATTTATTCTAGTATTAAAAACGTTATATTAAAAAACAGGGTCATTTTAACATTTACATTATGGGCACAACACAACACAACACTACACATGCAACTGTCAATGTATAAATACCAACTGGGTCTGGAGATTAGATTTGGCATAGGTTTTGTGGACTAGTTATATGTTGCAAGTTTTGGTGAAGCAATTATTGTAACAGAATCATGTTTCAACAGTACTGTGTAAACTCACATGGAAAGCAGCAACCATGAAAGTCATCATGAGTAGATATAAATTTGTATCGGAAAATATTCCCTTCACTTCATCTGTGTCTTTCTCTGTGAATCCTGAAAACAGTCAATTGCTTAAGGTCAACAGATGGTAATTAAAATAATGCAAGACACCATTGTAAGAACATAACACATTATACAAGCACACACATAATTATACAATTATAGCGATACTGGCTGGTCATCACACTTATAAAACATCTAAGAAAAAAATATGTAGTAAAAATCAATTCTGTTAAGTAGCTATGTTAAAGAAGCTAGCTAAATTGAAACATAAGCATAACACTCTGACAAGGTTGTATTATTCTGTATCGTAGTTCAGAAAGATAAACATTGAGTTGCACACTTATTAATTTAGTTACATCAGATGAACATATTTCACACATCACACTGTGATCTGTAGTATTATGGTAACTGTACAGAAGCTTAGAAATAAGAGACAACCAGACCATGAGCAGGCATCTGAACCCAGGCAGGTGATCTGGTATCTTTCCTCCCACCAGGACGTATGTTTCAGAGTCTTGCAGGAGACATGCACAGTTATCTTCTCATACATACTTCTGCTTGTTTGTTTTTAACAAAACATATATACACACACGCACGCATGCACGCAGACACACCTGCACTGGTATGCACACACACACATACACACACACACAGATGCACACACACACACAAACACGCATGCACGCACACACATGCACGCACACAACGATGCACTCACATGCACACACACACAGATGCACACACTCATATGCACACACACACATGCACACACATGCACGCACGCACGCACACACACAGACAAATACCCACAACACACACACAAATGCTGTATCAAGAAGGTAGTGTATATACCAAACTGTTGCAGCAGCTTGAGAGACTGTTGCATCTGAGACCAAAGTCGCAGCTTGCCGATAGAGATGGGGCTGTAGCGGACCGTCAGCGCCATCTCCTTGCAAGTCTCATTGATGTGCTGCAACAACATAAGTTGTACCCTCCGCTGGTGTGTGAATGTGGAAACCTGCTGCATTTGTGAACATGCAGAACATATCTTCTCACTAGAACTTATCTAATTCTGACAGTTGCCGAAGCTGATGGTCAGTTATTTGCACTAAGGTAATTATTCGTGGACTGATGGGTGCATCAACTTCCTTATCTATACTAATGATGCTATACAGTGTAATATGAGAGGACAGTTTGTGTGTGTGTATATGTGTGTATGCGTATGCGTGCACATGCTTGCTACAGTACAGGTACACCACTGTTTCAGATATGTGTGGATGTAGAGTTCTTAAGATAAGACAGACCCAAACAAGTACATGCATCTCACCATGAGGTCACGGATACGATTACTAAGTTCATCCACATACAGAATCGGCAAATACTCTCTTTGTTGGGTTAGTCTGAAACATAACAACGGTTACACAATCATACACATCCTCCATAGCATAATGTGACTAACACAACTACTGGCATTTCATTAAAACATTGTAATATGAAAACTTTACACAGCACAGAAGTTACATAAACAGTACAGAAATCCATTTGCCTTGTTTTTGTTGAAACAAATTTAGCACCAGAATTACCAAAAAATATATGTAACAATGTAATGTTCTATAGTTTCACATATGCGGCAGTCATTTTGTATGCATGGTGGACTTGGATACTGGACAATTAGTCAGTTTGTAGACAATCCTTGTGAGCTTGCTACAACAGGTAGACGTGAGACTTGAGTTGACATTCCTTACCGGAGTAAATGTCTCATGTCTGCAGGTATTGAACGTTCGTCAAACGAGAACTTTTCTGACATGATGCTGAGAGTGAGGCGAGATCGCCAGTGTGTCACTGGCTGGCCGCTAGGTGTCACCTTAGGTACATCCTAAAGAAAGAGTTCACTGAATTGTAACACGTCGTGTCGAACAGTACCATGCCAACACATTGTTACATTTATTTGTATAATTTCCATTGTTCTTTGTTTGCTAAAATTATATGGGAACATTATACAGTCAATCACAAATTAATAAAAAGTTATTCTGATCAGGCCTAAAATTTATATAACTGTGGAAATAAGAGTGTACACAACTGTGACGTTCCACTGAATATCATGCGATAAACATGGCTTTTGTGATGTATAGCTTTTACTTCTACTACTACTAACTGTAAGACGTTCAACACAACCGTATGAAGTGTGACTTTCAGATACTTCATTTTGTAGTGCTACAGATTATGATGGGCCTAAATATATCATTGTCATTAAAATATTTCAGAACAGGCTAACGTTCAACACAACTGCCAGTCCAGAGGCCTGATACTATCAACTTTTCTGTTGGACTGGCAAATCTCAAAAAGTGCTTACATGACCAGGCATTGATTGCCATTTTTTAAGTAAATTTAGAAATTTATACTTCCACAACTGACAATACAAATGTTAACTGTTACATAACTTTGTGATTCTTCACCACGGCAGGAGTCTTATCCATTGTACGCTAGTTATTGTGAAAGAGGAGAACATGTGCACTGAAATAACACCAATGATGTAGTGCCACTTTACATGTAGGCAAAGTTATGAAGTTTATAACTTTGTACTTTCAGAAAATGAAGTTCCAAGAAATAATGCTCAAAATGCTTTGGTATTCATTCACATGTTTGCCTGGAGGTACTCCACATCAAATGCCTATTCTGAGTATTTATAGACAGTTCTTGATCAAATATATTTTCAAAATAGATTGTTATATAACCACAAGCAGTAGTTAAAGTCACTAAATCAACCAGATGACCCCATCAGCTTCATTTTTGGTCTGTACCATAAATTAATGTTGGTGCAATGGGACTCAATTTGTGGTTCAGGGTAACATTTGAGTGGAACCACCAACTTTACAAGGTTGAAGACAACTATGACAGATGGACGCACAGACCGGACAAATGGACTGAAGGACGGACAGACAGACAGGCATATGGATGGACAGACTGACACATCGACGGACTGACAGACAGACAGACCTGTGGAGTGTCATCACCAATGAGTTTGTAAGCGGTTGCCTGTTTCACTGCGTATGTTGTCTGTAGACTGTAGCCATACGACATGAAGGCACTAGAGAAGGGTGACTCTCCTCGTGGATAGACAAAGATGTGCAAGTGTAGCGACCCATTGTTCCTTGTCTTTGTTGGAATCGTCACGTTCACAACCCTGTAATAATCAGTATGTATAAGTGATTAATTATGACAAAATGTATGTGCAATTTTTTAATGGACACATGTGTTTAAGATAAACAAACAATTTAAATATACAACAAAGATTTGTTATAGTATTTATAAATATTTATTACTATTTTAATAATACATCTATATTTTAAATTGATTTATTCTTGTTTCTGATATATCCTTATCTGTTATTCCATTGATAAATATCAATTATTAAAAACTTATAATATATATATAGTTTAATTTGATTGATTCTTGTACATAATTTCTATTTTAAACTTTTGTTTACAACTGAATTTTAAAAAAATTTTTAAGCATATTTGTATGTACCTGTTTATGGGTTTGTACTTGAAATAAGTGTTGTATTATTGGTATTTATAACGGTAAACATGAAACCTGGATTTATTAAGGGCTTGGGCAAGTGTGTGCCAGAAAATATGTGGGTAACGTTTAAATGAACATACATAGGTCGAGCATTAATGAGTATAAGGCAATGTAATGTGTACTATACTGAAATTACAAGAATATTATTTTGTCGGAAACGACAGAGGCATGATTTCAACGATATGTTTTAGTTAACTGTCACAATATGGAATACTAAGTAGAAAACTAAAAATAGATATAAGAAGAGAATAAAGAATGGCAGTACAAAAGAAATAACAAAAAACTATTGCCAGTCCACTGTCACACACATGCAAGTTACAACTCATAATTATTGAATACACAGGGGTAATTGTACTTGATGCTACACAAAATGATCAAGAACGTATATATATATATGTGCAAACATGGATTAAATTGGAACCTAAACTGAGCGTAAATCAAGATTCTGTTGCAGAATCAAGAATCTGCCACATCTACAATGTTGGCAGTCATTCAAAGAGTTTCTACATTAAACCTTGTTAATTGAAAAAGAACCACAACTGAAACTAATTTTCAGTTTCCAATGCAACAGCATTATTGACAATGCATCTTATAAAACAGAAATTGCCTAATAAAATCTAAGCTATTGTAGTCTAACTAAAGTTTTTGTAACTTACTGTTCAAACTCCTCATGAATTGAAAAGTTCTGGTAGCTCAGCACGGAAGTGAGGTATTTTGTTGATGAAACCTTTGGCTTGAGTGATCTGTACACTTGTAGCTGTAGGCAAGAAACATTTAAGATTTCAGGCACCAGTGATTTATATAATATTACAAAAAATGGGCATGGCAAAATTGCATATTACCATGGGGTAAATCAATAATTGCAACCATGTCATTAATACTTAATTTTACTAAAAATTAGCAAATAATTTGAATATAAAAATGTCAACATTAATGATGTAGCAATGAAAATTATTTTCAATGGAGTCACAGAAAGATGGGTCTAAGTCATGTGACTGCCATAGAGAGTAACATCTTTAAATTGTGTATACAGTCTTGTATTGTTTAATCTTGTATTATTATGTATAAATTGTTATGTTGTCAAATAAAGTTACCTGCCCACTTGCAAGGGAAGTATCAATAACATGGAGTCACCAATACTGTTGATATTACAAAAACAACTTTGCCCTGCTAGTAATCTATTAGCACACATATCTCCCATTACAAAGTTTACAAATGACAATTCTATTTCTTTTACTTTCAGTTTGAATGATATCTTGGTAAGATGTGCCAGAACTTTCCATTTTTGTAGCTAAGACTCTTATTCAACCAATCACGAATATTTATGTATAATACCCTTTCCAAATTTAAGACATTAAGAACAATAAGAAAATTAAACAATATCCCTAAAACCTGAATATTAGAAATATATATCTAGAATATCATGTCACTGATTAAAATTCAACTAAGGGAACATCTCAGAACGTCAATGTCTGATATCAGATTAAATTACTTTCATCTAGCCTCAACCCTCCACACCCTCCCCTCAAGCAGAAGTGTGTAAACATTGATATGATGATATCAATATATTAACAGTATCGATCCAAAGCGTAAAATATTTATGTCTGGTGCCAGATGAAACAGCCTCTAACCCACAAACGATAGTAATTTCGATTGATATGGGACATCGACGTTCTGAGATAATGCCTGAAATGCCTGACTAAACAAGTCTTTTCAGCAGTGTTTGGAAGATATCAGCCAAGTGAGCTCAGAGAATAGCTTCTACCTCGAGCTCGGGATGTCTCGCGATGAACGGCTTTATGCAGCGACCATTGGGGGGACAGGGGGTCGGGAAGAAGAGACCCGAGATCGTCCACAGGGAATGTGCCATGTACGCGATGAACAGCCCAGACAGGATCAGTGTGATGGAAGGACGTCTCATCTTCTCAAAGGACACTGGAAGCAAAATAAACACTTAGTTATTATGGTTTCCCCTTTTCATTTTTACAGTCAATTTTAATTTTGATCTTTTGTGATGTTTTGATGGCTTTCACAGTCCTGTCTTCACTAGACTGACTTGTCAATGGAGTGAGCCCCCCCCCCCCCGGCTCTTCAGATCATAGAAAGGTGAGAATCAGTACTGGCCATCATCTCAATGAATGCTGGTTTTAGATTTCCCTATTAAGTAACTTAAGATCGCTTCTTTCATGTCATAGCACTGCACTATCGCGATGCTACACTATCGTGATGCCACACTATCGCGATGCCACACTATCGCGATGCCACACTATCGCGATGCCACACTATCGCGATGCCACACTATCGCGATGCCACACTATCGCGATGCCACACTATCGCTATGCCACACTATCGCTATGCCACACTATCGCTATGCCATACTATCGCGATGCCATCTAATTTCAGGAGTCAGTCTGATGAGTAGAAGATAACTGAAGGCTGTCGAAACATCACAAAAGAAAAGCAATAGATTCTTCCTGGACCTTGGTTCATAGATGTCACTCACTCATTCACTGACAGTGTGAGTGTCAGTCATTCACTGTTATTGAGTGTCACTGACAGTGAGTGAGTGACAAACTTGAAACTGTCACTGACAGTTTTAAGTTTGGCGCTGGAGATGCAAAGCATCTAAGATTCTACTGTAAGGAGGTCAGACTGATTTACCTCCCCTTCTGACAACATGGGAGACAGGAGTCCCAGTTTTGTGGCCATTGTTTATTATCATACATTCTACCTGTTCGTCTGTGAATTGTGTTATGTTGTAATAATGTCAATGTGTGTACCTGCGCTGAAAAAAGATTTTTTGTGGTATTTATGAGCGGTAATGATTTTTTTACTCTCGGTGACGTATTTTGGTTTTCTTCATTTATGTGTCTTGGATCACGTTGACAGGCCCCACCTATTAAACTGATTTGCGAGAGTATGTTAATAAGTACATCCATATTGAAATGTGACGAAGAAAGAGGAAATTCAAAGGAAAATGAATCTGAAAATACGGTAATCCGTCGATATAGTATTATGGATTTAAATTGGCCATTCAGCGGAATGCATGTACAGAAGGGTAAAGAATTGTGTCGACAATAATGTGATTACAGTGATGGCTTATCAACTGATAGCACAAACATGCACAAGGTCCGTTTATGGAACCCCTATCTCAAAAGACATCACCATTTTACCTTCTTCCCCGTACACGCAGTGCATTGTGGTATACAATGCACTCAGATAGTGACTTTGATTAATACTGCCAAATACCTATGCTTGCTTGTAATTCATTGCTGCCACGTTTAATGTAAATGATTTATGTTTATATTAATATTAGTTTATTTACTGGTATGCTTGGTTTTATTTTAGCTTAATTATACAATTTTTTAGCTAGTTAGCATATACCGGTACATAATATTATGCGTTGGTTACATTATTACAATTTATGATAATTTATGTTTGAATGAATTTATTGTATTATTGTTTATAACATTATATAACAACTTACTTTCATTATGTATGGCATTACTGGGGTATTCTTTGGTGAAAATTTTATTTAAAACTATTCTTGAGTTCTGAGTATGTTACTTGTATATTGTTGATAAATTATTTTGTATCATAATAAAATATTTTGATGTAGGGCCTACTATTTATGTATTTAATATGTATACACCAGTATTCTTTTTATGTTTAAAATTACAGAATATAATTATATCTTTTTTATTTGTCACTATGTAGTATACATAAAACAATATACATTAAATAAACCTGATGACTTATTGTAGCTACATGTATTAATTGAATATCACCATGGACAAATAAGTATAATAGTAGGCCCTACTGTTGATGATAACAATGGGTTTAACCACAGTATATTACAAGTTAATTGGTTTGTCAATCATAGTAGTTATTGGCTTTGCCCATTATAACAAGTGTTGTGTAATGGGGGGACTATTGTTGGCATTTCGTGCCACAGTGTATGACGAGTTAATTGGCTTGTCAATCATAGCAGTTATGGGCTTTGCCCAATATAACAAGTGTTGTATAATGGGAGACCATTATTGTTATTTTGTGATTATAATCCAATCAACAATGCCTTTCATGTGGTTGCAACTTCATACAGTTGTTTTAATGTTATGAAGATGGAACCACACTGATCATCTTTGCTTAGCTGCTGTGTCGTGTTCATGAGTTAATGGTATTGTAATACATGGTGTGTTTGTATATTTACTTTTTATGTGTATTTATTTTTACCAGTAATTTTGTGTTCGCCTTCTTTATAGATGGCAAAAGACTCAAGACGATTAAAAAGTAATTTTCTTGTGATTTATGTACAATATCAGATCCGTCATAAGATGTTCTGAAAAATTCATGAAATCTGGAACTTTGCAAAACTGTAGTTAATTTTTTTACAAAACAAAATGTTGGACCGACCACCCTTTACTCTAGTCTCTAGAGTCTAGTAGGATTTTTTGTTTGCTTGATGTAATAATCCCTTTACAGCTGTTCACAGCTAAACTGGGATTTGTGTGGTGGGTAACGTCAGGGCAGTCAAATAAAAAGGGAAAAATCGTGTAGAAGGATGTTCAAAATAAAGAAAGAAAAACAACGAAAAACAAACAAAAGCGCGGATAAAAACAAGTGGTGCACTATATACATAAGTTTGTAGCTTTAGAGGATGTGGACGTCATGCAAGGGTTGCATTTCCCTGATAGCTGGGCATGGCGACACACAGGAAGGCTGGCAATGATGGCGTGATGTGTAGAAGAACAGATGGTGGTAGTCTGTTCCATATGGCTACTGCTCTGGGGTAGAATGCACATTTACATTGATGGTTGGAATTATTGTGTTGGTATATTTAAGTGGATGATCGATTCTGTTAGAGATATGCGTGGAGTGCTGGAAACATGATGGAGGGCTGATGTTGACCATGTGGTAATGGATTCTGTAAAAACATTGATGCTTGTTGAATGAGGCGATGTGTTTGGAATGAGTCCCAGTTGAGTGTGTTTATGAGTGGTTTAATATGTTTCTTTTCGGTAGTCAGAGAAGATGAACCTTGCAGCATTTCTTTGGATTTGGTCTACGCGGTTAATTTCAGTTGCTGTGTTGGGATTCCAGACTTCACTGGCATATTCAATTTGTGGTCGGACAAGGGTTTAATAAGCTTTTTCTCTGACATTTTGTGAGCAAGGTGACAGTGTTCTTCTTAAGAATCCAAGTGTGCGGCAGGCTTTGGTGGTTATTTTGGTGCAGTGGTCGTTCCATCTTAGGTCATGTGACCCCAAGGTAGTTGTGGTTTTGAACATGGTTTAGTGATTTTCCAAGTAATGAATATTGATATAGTTTGGGGTTTCTTTTGCGTGTGATGGTGAGGACTGTGCATTTCTTAACATTGAAGTTCATTGACCACTTCTTAGACCACGTTGTGAGGGTTTCTAAATCGTTTTGTAATATATGTTGATCTTTTGTGTTATTTATGTCTCTGTATAGGATGCTGTCGTCTGCAAAGAGATTAATTGTTGAATTTATTTGTTCCTTGTTGTCGTGTATGTATAGAAGGAATAGGACTGGCCCCAGGACAGATCCCTGAGGGACTCTGGAAGTGACGTTAGCCAATGAAGAATGTGTGCCATTGACTGAAACAGATGGGATAAGAAGCTATTGATCCAGGCCAAGAGTGTTGTTTCGGATGCAGTAGTAGTTTAATTTATCTGATAGGTGGTGATGAGCAACTTTTGATGGGTTTAGGTGAGATAATTGTTTGGCTATGCCGGCAGTTGTGATGTGTAAGTGAGGAATGGAGGTATATGGAGATGGACCTTTACTGTGCATTTGTGTACGTGTCTGCTTATTAAATACGCTTTGGAAATGCATGTTGAATGCCTCCACCTTATCGTGATCTGTGCTGCACATTTTATCAGAAGTTTTAAGTGTTGGGATTCCTAGGTATTCTGGGCGAGTGAGTTTTACATATGACCAGAAAGATTTTTGATTTCAGTCATATTTTTGCCTATTAAGTTGTCGACATAAATCATGGTGTGCTGAGCGGATACATTTGGTAAAATAGTTGCGATATTCACGATAGGCTTTCCAATCTGACGGGGTGTTTGTTTTATGGGCTTTTGAGAACAATTTGTCACGTTTTCTCATCTTATACTTGATTTCAGATGTTATCCAAGGCAGATTTTGTTTTCCTTTAGTGAGTTTTGATGGAACATTGTCATCCACAATTTTGTCAAATCCATTTCTAATTGTTTCCCAGTTTGTGTAAAATGAATGTTCTTCAGGGTTTGAGGCTAAGAAGTTGTTGACAAAATCATGCACTTTGGATTGCAGTGTTTGGGGGTCAATTCTGTCATAGAGGTATATCTTTCTTTGTGGTTTCTTTTGTAACTTAGGTTTCATGTTGATATCAAACAGTACAATGCAATGGTCATAAATGCCTGGAAGCACCTGTATGTTGTCTATGAGATTAGGGTTTGATGTAACCAGAAGGTCTAGGATGCTATTTGAGACAGGTCTTGTGATGCTGGTAACTAGTTGTGAAGGCGAGTTATCAAGTAAAGTCAATGAATTTCTCGTGCATTGCTTTAGTTTTAGTATTTGTTGTCTGTTGTCAACCAGTCGGTCCAGTTCATATCTGGTAGATTGAAGTCCCCTCCAATTACTAGGTTTGGGTGTGGCGTGGATTTTTGTTGATAGTCTTGGCTACTGATGAGATTAAGGCATCTAATGACTGAGTTTTGTTGCTTGGTGGTCTATTATAACTGGCGATATAGCGGTTTAGTCACTGAATTGCACGCTTGCCCAGATAATTTCACAGTTTTTGCCTAATTCAGGTTCATCAGAGGTAATGAGGTAGTCTTTGGTGGCAATAAAGACTCCTCCTCCATTTGCATTGCGATCTTTGCGGTAGACAGTGTAGTTTTCTGGGAATAGTTCATATGTAGCCCTATTGCTATCTAATTTGGATTCACAACCCAATATGAGTTCTGGTTGGTACTGATCGATTGTGGCACGGAAGGCTGCTTGTTTAGTCGCGCTTTTGATACTGTTACAGTTTATGATCATTGCCCTGAGGCCATGTGTTTTGTTTTTGTCCTTTGGATGGAGTTGAGGTTTTCGGGTGCATATTATCTTCATCATTTATATAATCATTATCATTAGTGTCATCAAGGTCAGAGAGCAATGAAAAGGGGTTTGTATTGGCGACTGATTGGGTTTGAACTTTGAGATGTTGACGAATTACAATTTGGAAACCTTTGGTCGGAAAATTAGCATGACTTATGACTTATAGGCAAGCTAGATTATATTAAGATAAGGACAAGTTCGTCAGACCTTTGATCTAATCATACTTTACTAACGTAACAACGGCTACGTTGCCTACGACTACCGGTAAATGGTGGTATTTATATTTACAAACTGACCCGATTATCGCCCTCAATTATAGTGTATTTGTAATGTCCATATGGTCGTTCAAATCAAACATATCCTGAAAATTAAACGTAACGTGCATTAATAGTTGACTTGATTTAATATGATATCAATGGGAAGCAATGCATGCTCCACTTATATATACCTTCACTTTACTGTAAATATTCGTTTGACTAGAAGAGGCAATAATACCAGTAGCTCCTTCTTTCGATGGTATAGGAACCAAACAACCGTCGATACATCGATTAACCGAGCTCCGAGAGGTGGCGCCACAGTTTGTCGCATTTATTTTGAACTCTTGATGCGGTGTTTTGATTCTCCATTTCTTATAATATAGACGGGCGGCCAAGGACGACAAAAGTGCTCAGAAAAAGTTTCGTATGCATTTTGCTACAAGCAGCCAACTATTTTATATGTTCTCTATATATGTTACTGAATATGGTATGGGTTGTTGGACTTTCTGATTTCGATTTTTAGGTCAGAACAATTACATTAATTTTGGCATGACTTATAAGACATAATAATATGTATACATTTGATATTGCGGAAACTAGTTATTTATTCGTAAAACGTGAAGTAGAACGTGCGGCAGAATATCCTGATGATTGTCTCTGTGCCTGTGTGGCCGTGGCAATGCTGTGTGTTCCTGTTTGTGAGTGTGACACTAACAGTGTGAAGGTGTGACGGATGAAGTAATTACTTGCAGTATATAGGCGCATTCTTCTTCATTTTATGGCCCGTTGGCCATTTATTTTACTTTTAGACCATATAAAACAACTCCTGCTTTCTCGTCAGAACTTTGACAACAAGTCAACGAGGAGTGCGATTTTTTCGTAAATGTGTGAACGTTGATCCTGATGGAGGTGTTGACCTAATGACTATCAAAGCCACTCATCGTCAACAATCAACAACTTAAAAGTAAATGTCTGCTGAGTGTATTTCATCCAAGAATAACATTCGTTTGGCCTGGTGTGTACTATAATTTCACTTATTGTGCAGAATTTATTGCATGCATATTTAAACAGAGGACTATTATATTTAAAAATAAGTTGCGTGTGTAGCACCTATTTCCAAATCTGCGTACTAATGAGAAACTGGAATTATTTTATAAAAGTAACGTAAAATGATTTTATGTGGCCTTATTGTGAGACAAAACATGTTTAATATTTTACACATTCTATAGATACCATGCATAGTACAATGTGGTACATTCATTGAAGAAATTTAATATGTGTATGTTAATATAAAAAAATGCCCAAAAACCAAAATAAATATAAACATATTATGTTGTAGGCAACGTGTACAATAATTTTTGATTGGTAATTTATACTTAATAAAAACATATTGCATTTACATCGCCAGTACCTAAAATGGTTGAGGGTGAACCATTGATAAGTACTGTAGTTCTGTTCACCCTCTGTCTACACACAACATTGTATTTGTCACAGTGTGACGTGTAATGTTGAATATTGTTGGATATACATTATTTACTTACTTGTTTACTTACTAATATGCCAGATGCTGTCAGAAAGAATGACGTGGCAACAATGCCACTGACTACAACATCAAGAGAACCTTCGGAAGCACTTCAAGCACTGCACCTGATGTAGCAGAAATAGTTTGTGGACTATAATAATTAAGTATCCGTTTAATCAAATATCTGAATTGTCAAGTGCTACAGGAATCAATGGACAGTAATTGAAAATTAGCTTTTTGTAATAAATGATTTCTTTGTTATATGCATTGAAGTTGTTTGTGTATTTAATTTTGGTTTATAATATTTGGATGGGATATACTCGACATGTACATACTCTTTTTGAAGCAGTTTTACGTTTGTTATGTTTCTAACTGATCTATTACTATATTATTTTTATTGTTTTGAAATTATAAATTCCAGTTAATCTCAAGACATTGACGAATGTGTACCGATCGAGTAATGCTCATTTTATCATTAATGCTTAATTGGTGCTTACTATTGAAATGCTCAAGTTATAAGACCAATACACATAAATGTATTAGTATAATTTGGTCTTGTAACTTGGAAACACACACATATATACACACTTAACAAAATTGGGCAAAGTCCGCCTATGAGCGGCTAACCATCGGCACAATATCGTTAGCCGACTATGAGTCGCCCTCGGCCCGAAGGCGAGCTGCCGGACAAAATTCCATCGGCCCGCAGGCGGAAGCCGACAGCGGGCCCATAAGATTGCCGCTCACGGCCCGCTGTCGGCCCGCCATACTTAATTGTGTTATCTGGGATTTTACCAAAATGTAGTTAAGCAACTATGTTAACTATTATTTTTCAAAATGTAATCAGTGGGTTACAACTTTCCAACCACTTTAGATTTTGTCCACAAACATTAACGATTATTTTACATGGCGTTTAATTGCTAGACACAATTTGGAATTGTGGTTAATTATGGGTTATTTTTTGCTTAACATCAAATTTAATACAAAATTAGTCTAAACATTATTTTGTCTACCTATGTTACAATCGCCAACTAAGCACTGGTTCTGTATATACGTCACTGGTTGCACAGTAGGCGGTCAGGTTTTGGATTTTTGTTTGGTTAAAGATGGGTTATTCAACCAAATAACCACAATTATGGTTATCTGATTAATTATCCAATATATTTCAGGGTGTAATCGGTGTGGCCAATCACATCATATGGTTGGCCACATGTTTCAATGTTGACGATGCAGGAAGCCAAATTGCCCCAGTGGAGGGGAGAGTATACACACATCATCTTACGGGCCTGCATTGGGCTATTCTGCAGGGGACAGTACTGCATTTGGACTCGCATCCCCAAGTTACAAGGTCAATAAAGATATATGGAATTGCAAGAATTGTTTACCAAGCAACCGCCCACCCCCTGCATAGAATGGTTCAACTGTTTACATAGTTGTATCTGCCTCAGCCCAGCGTTCTATATAGACGGACTTCACGTCTCACATCTTTCAAACAGTTTTTACGGCGCAGATTTCTTCCTTTCCCCCAAATCCAATCAACGTAGTTTGTTTAGATAAGATGGCTGCACTACTGATGGCGTCTCGTTTTGATTTACCAAACTTACACTTCATCACATTTATGTACGTCCTGGGCGATTTATTAACGATATAATTCAGTAAACGTGCACACTTCGAACGTGAGCGCCGCGTTTTGCAATAACATTTCAGGGTAATTACTTTTTGTCAAGACTTTGGTTCTTATAACGGCCAATTTTGACGATTAGGTGACATGAATACCACTGCAGCGAAAAATAGGTGGTCAGTGGGTCAGCGTGTAATTCAAACACTACTATAGCCACACCTTCGAAGGCCAGGAAATGTGGACGAGCTAAGTGTAATCCCAATGCACATTTTGTTGGTTGTAGCCTTTCCAGCTCCTGGTGCCCCTTTCAAACATTATCATATCCGACTTGATTGACACCTCAAGTGGATATGGACAACAACCCACAACCTGCAGATGGACTCCTCTATGTGATGTTGTGCTCATTATGAGAATGTTTTACGGAATATTAAATTTGACCCATAATTGGACAAAAGCCTATGTGTGGCCTACTGCGTATGTTATCAATCTGTTTAACATTTCTACACGTGTGTCACCGATTACACAATGGGGTTTTAGCTGCCAATTCGTTTTTATGTTTGGTCCAATGTGGGACATTTTGTCTAAGAAATTGGAACATTTGATCAACAAATTATTAAATAGCCATTTTACACCTCATATGGCAGGATGTAATCAGTGTTGTTACCTGCCAACCATATCAGATTGTTTTAACGTGCATTTATGGTTATAACACAGTGCGTTCACAAAATAACTGTTGGAGTATGATATATTTGAATAAATCATCGTCGGAAAGAACATCTTCTACTGTTACAGTAGATGGGTGATTCTCTGGCAACAACGAGGATCAGTTACTGGACGACCTGATGATGACCGTACTATCCGCATCCTTGTATTCCACCATGACAACGATATATAAGTGTAGAAGAATGGTTTACAGAGAGTGATGCATGAGTGTTATCCTACATTTCCTATGATGCTTACTAAAAGGTACGATCTTGGTCCAGTTTCATTTAAACTACCAACACCATTGGTCACAACGCTTTGTGTACTTCCAGTTCTCCAGGCACCAGCAATTTACAATGACACAATGATTCCCATAATAAATCCCTTTGTCAACATGTATATAACTAGCTGTGTTACTGCAAGCATTATACGGGTGGACGTTGTATTTGACGCCTACACCAGCAGTCAGTTAGAGAAACAGTCAGAGAGAAATTAATTGCCAAGAACAGGCCAATACGTAAGTTAATTCAACGAGGTTGATGTTCCGTTGCCTAAAAAACAGTGTGCAGTCCATTCACGTCCCAAGATGAAAACAAGCCTGACCTGGGTCATTTTCTCGTCAATTACACGATGGAGCTATACGCACCTGTCCGATGGATGTGAACTCGTCATGGTTGGAGAATTTCATGACAACAAAAGAAAAAAAATCAACTGTTAGAGATGTTGTGCATTTAAGTAAGGAAGCAGACACACGTTAAATTGTATCCGGGTGATGTTTATTTGCATACGTAAGGCATCATATTTGGCACCAGTAGATCATGTAGTGATAAATAATATCCAGTAGTTAAATACGTTTCGTTTGTTGTCGTAATACGAGCGTTATAGTTAAAGTATATAATTATAATTTGCTGTTTCAGATTTGTGACCAAGTATAAGAGTAAGTCACGTGACGTGTGCGTGGAGAGGAAACTGTTTTACGACAGAAATTGTTTATGTCTGTGGGAAGCAAACATTTTATAATTTATGTATACATATAGACATATGTATAACTATAGATATGCATATAAACATACATAACGCCCGGATAAATGAAAACGCGACAGTCGTAGCTGGTGCTAAATACATTCCCCTAGATACGCGCACGCGGATATTATTTAACGCCCGGATAAATGTAAGCGCGACAACGCGCCTCATATTACATGCATGTGATGCATTGACAAGTACGTTCACCATTGTTCGTATGCATTGACACACACTTTCCGCTTGCTGCTTCACGTTAAGGATTTGAAGTTTAGAGGAGTGTGGTGCAGCTCAGCAAAAGAAAAATTACTTGTTTGTCAGATTACCGCCAAACATCCACACCAAGCATCGGACAGCCTTCTTGGTTTCCCCGCAGTAAATTGATAGGTTGCGACTCCACAACATCACTGGCCGGATTCATGCATTAAGACGAACTATTAGGTCAGGCATCGAAAGCGTGCATGTTCTCGCAGATCGACCACTGTAGTACAGTACGGACGACGAACTTCACGGATCAGTTATTTCTTCCAGCCGTAGGCCTACTTATAGAAATATCCAGCGGCGCTGCAGATGAAACTGTTAGTACGACGATAGATACAAATACTATGATTAGCGTTCTTACAAACTCTCTTGGTGATACGCGAATAAACGATTCATTGCAGTTCCAAAACACACGGCGACACAATGATACAATGTTGAAAATGGCGTGAGTTACTAACATTATACATTAAAAGAATATGTGTGTAATGAAGGAGATGTACTCGTAAGACGGATGATAATTTGCCATTACACACACACACACACACACACACACACACACACACACACACACACACACACACACACACACACACACACACACACACACACACACACACACACACACACACACACACACACACACACACACACACACACACACACACACACACACACACACACACACACACACACACACACACACACACACACACACCACACACACACACACACACACACACACACACACACACACACACAAAATACATCACCAGTGCAGGGTTGCCTCAAAGATCGATCCTAGGACCCCGGCTAGTCTTTCATTGATGATGTGCCAAACAAAAACAGAACCCGGCCATCATGTGTGTTGATAATTAATCAATGTTCAGCACAGGTTAGGTTATAAACAACTTGGGATAGCTTTTGCATGCACATGGACAGACAATTATTTAACATATTTAATAGGATTTAACAGGATTACCATGCAGAAAATAAATTAACTCTAGATGGCAGGCGGACAGGGAAGCCTTTTGGCTTATTGAGAGTCCAATACATTTTTTTTAAATCTACGTGCTTTCCGCCATTTTATGGTATGTGTCGATTTTATTTTTAAACATATTCATGCTACTAGTACGAACACTATCAGGAGATAATCTGTTCCATTCATTTACAGTCCTTTGTGAGAATGAGAACTTTTTAAAATCTAATCTATACTGCTCCTTTACTAATGTAACTTTATGTCCTCTCGTCCTTCTATCTTTCTTAACTGAGGAAAAATATTTCTATCAATATTCTCATAACCATTCAATATTTTAAACACTTCTATCTGATCTCCTCTCAATCTCCTGGTCTCTAGTGTTGTTAAACTAAATTTTTAGGCGTACTTCGTAACTAAAATCCCTCAGTTTTGGTATAATTTTAGTTGCTCTCCTCTTTACTCTTTCTAGCATAGATTATGGGAATGCAATGGTCGATACAATAACAATAAGTGTCAAGCTGTACCAATGCTGAACGATGCTAAAAGTGGTCACCTCACGCAACTGTCTGAGCGCCATTGTGTTATAGTTGAAGAGCTGGAACTGTTATGGATCTTTATCCGGAAAGACACATCCTATTCATATATAACATATATTATTCAACAACTGGACCAAAGAAGGCAAGTTAGTGCACAAACTGTGTTCCACCAACTAAACCAAAGTGGTGGAACAACTGAATTCCATAATATGCTGCTTCTCCATCGCCTTTTATGGCAGCACGGCATCATCGTCGCTCCACACCACCAGACCGCAACACCACTGCCGTGGCAATTCCACAATCAAACACAGTTGGCCATGATACATCATTTACACCGACCGCCGACCGCCTCTGAAAAGAACTACCAGAGGCTGTTATTACTGACAGTGTAAGAGAACGTTTCAAGAAAGAATTCGACGTATTACTTGGCGCGAAATGTTAGCATCTGCCCCCCTGAGAGGAGAGGGGTAGCTGCTAAACCAAGAGAAGTTTACACCAAAAACGTAAAGGAAACAATAAAAATTTTGTTGATAACAACTGGGAAATTGTCCAGTCTCCAAATAAATGAACAGTACTTATTATGAATTTGAGCTTCGACACTCTAAACACGCTGCGTCATGAGGTGTACACTACTGTTGGTCACGAGTGATTTGGTTTGGACACTGAACAACAGAATCAATTAACTTAAAGAACCTTCAACTTTCCCCACACCTTATTTCCTCCACGTATTGCGTTCATTGGAATAACCCTAGGGAAGATGTAAACATACAGAACAGCTTAACTGCAAGACGCCAGATGATGCAGGAGGTCACTGGATAAAACTGGATGCAGGCCCAAGAGAACACAGCCGGAGAAACACCGAGGCCACAGGAATAGGGAAAGACCATGGCTGAGAAAGGAGGACTGTGTAAATGGGGATTTGAAAAAGTCGGAGGGGGATAAAAATCGATATGGGGCTGTTCAGTGGGAGCAGTTGACGGCAAGAACGGAAAGAGCTAAACAGTAACGCAGGACCCGAACTTCACCCGCACAGCAGGGGACACGGAAGAAGAATAAGATTAACCTGCCTAGCTTACAAGTAGTAAATATTATCTGATAACAATGCCTTTTACATAAGTTTTTGAGGAATTCCATGAGAAATACCCTTTGCACACACAAATAACCTATGCATATGTATGGCATGATTGACATCACATCGTCACGTCACAATAACCACAACAACCTTTGCACACATATATAGGGCATAAATGACGCCACACCGACCGGTCCACACGAAGCATTTAAATACGTTTTAATTTGCATTGGTTCACCTTTGTAAGCACTCGTTAATACGGTCTTGCCCCGGGAACCAACCACTCCGCCTCACGTAATGCTTACGTCATATACCAGCTCCTCGCCAGCGCATGTCATTAAATCTCCGTAACGGCTCCAATTCGTATCCAGACTATCCAATGATTGGACCTTTACCTATGTTGCGATAGAACGTTTTACGCACATTCTGGACTAGTGTGACGTAGGCCCATATTTCCGTGGGGTGGTAAGATGTTTTACCCGACCGTTAAATCAGTTTGCAAACAAACCAGTTAAGATCTTCTTTTTGTTATACTGTAATCCTTTTTTGAAATATGGCTAGATGGCCAGTAAATTATTGCGGCCTCTGGGTGTTTCTGCACCATACTCTACCTGAAGCAATGTCGCGAGACATGCATCATATCTTGTAAATAAAGAACGGTCTTGTGTGTTGACCCACGGGCGGGTAATTCAGTCGTGCACGCGATGGGCAACACGCAACCGCGTGTAATCTGTGCGCTGGGTAAAACATGCATGTATTATTCAGGACGTCTGCTGAGGTTGGTGTACGGCCTGGGTTCGTTACGCGGTTAAGGTCAAGCGAAGAGGCTGGGCGTTTCACCCCGAGCGCCGCTAGTTTCGTCCCGCGAGGGTTCAGGAACCGGCGAAGCGGCGGCGCGGCACGGTCAATTCACGTCAAGGTCGGAGTCGGTCAGGGTTGGTCGGCGTAGGAGGGGCAGTGATCGCCGGTGAAGCCAGGGTGATGTGGCCAATACGTGGCGGTTCTTTGAGAGAGTTGTTTATCGGTATTTCTATTTCTTTATACTGTTGATGATGGATCTATATAGAGAAGCTTGGTGGTGATTCAGTTTCAAGTATAGCAGTTTCGTTGCCCTAAGAGTGCAGTTTTTCCTACGTTCTTGTTACGGTATCCGTGATATCATGGTAGTGGGTTTATCACACACGCGATTGTGTTCTTGTTGCAGTGTTGCCTATATAACACTGTTGCTAGATCAAAACATGTTGAGAAGACTATGCAGTTGCTACAGTCATACGCCAGTGTCGCTGATGTGGCAGTGATGGTATGTAGTTATTGAGTTGGAGCGACAACATCGATAGTTTCAGTAATCGTGTCTCGACCATGCGCTGTTCCGTCCGCCTCATTGGCCGACGCCAACGCCGACTGCTGTTGATCATCTTCCTCATGCAGTTGGTGTTCCTCGTCTCCATCATCAGATACTCTGGTCTGAAGACACCTGTCATTTCCACTGGCTCAGACTCGAACCTCACGTTCGTCGAGGATCCGCCCAGGTCTGCGGCTGGAACCGCTCACTACTCCGAAGTCAGTCAGCTTGGGACAGGCGTGGACACAACGACACCGCTGACCAAGACAAGAGAGGGTGGCGGAGCGGACGCCGGCGCCACAGATGACCCGACCGGCTCGCTGCTGTACAACGATTCAACCGTCAACGAGGACATATGCGACTCGCAGCTGCCGACGGGACGGGACCTGGCCGCAGAGACGGGGACCGTAATTCGAAATCTGCCTCTGTGTCGCTGTCGCCCGGAGATGCTCAGTGAGTGCCAAGGAGCGGAGACAGGGGTCAGGCGTTAATCAGGATAGCAACAATGATCTTATCAACCGAACAATTATTACAATTCTTTCATGTAATTTATAATTGTCAAAATGACTGCATGTATGTGTGTGTGTGTGTGTGTGTGTGTGTGTGTGTGTGCGTGTGCGTGTGTGCGTGCGTGTGCGTGTGTGTGCGTGTATATGTATGTATGTCGGATTTAATATATATGTGTATATATACATGTATATATATATATATAGCGTATATATATATATATACGGATTATATAACGGCTAGCCATGATAATATCCACAAAAAGTATGCTTAGCGTAGGATCTCAGAACGAGTCAACATTTCAATAATATGGGACAACAATGCACATTTTCTGGAGGATAATGCCCAACACAAAACATTAATGATGTGGCGGAAAATCAGTCCATGTTTTGGGCCGGCTGACATAAAGACCCCTTGATGGAATCGTAATTATAAGACCAGACTGGACATGTATATGCTCATCTGTGGTTGGTTATCCTAAGCATTTATTGAGTGCCTTATGTAACATATGTGTTTGTTAATTTATTTATTGCCATTTCAGTTCCAACAGGATTAACCGTTGATTTTGCAATGTCAATCTCTAGAGTTATTGAGTGCCCAACATCGTTTTCCATTTCCGCACGAGGGATAATTTACGTCCCCTGGTATGGACACCAGACTCTCAATGTTTCTCTCAAAAACATGAGGAAATGGTAGGACGGCGGCAGGTTGAATCGCACCACCGTCCTCTGGATCCACCGCCTTGTGTTCTAACCACAACTTGTGGAGCGCAGTGGCGCAGTAACAAGAGCATCGGACTCTCAATTGAGAGAACCCGGGTTCGAATCCTTTATATTTGTGTACGAATGGTCGTTCCGCATTAACGACAGCGTGGCTGAATGCTTCCCAGTGAAATGGAGTTGGCATTCGATTGAACAAGTCTGCCATGGAGTAAAGTGCAAAGCGCGTTGTGTATTCATAAGGACAGGATACTGCGCTGTATAAGAACAGTCAGTCTCTGGTGTGTTTCAGAGGGCACCTTGTTCATCGACATGGTGATGCCGA